>JAJMGB010000001.1:0-600000 GCA_030568535.1 Suhomyces anneliseae | reverse complement strand
TATGGTTTATAACATAAATAACCCTAGTAATAATTATTAACATGTGAAATATCCAGCAACAACGGAGCACCGTTATGTCTGGTGAACAACAGTTGCAATACCGAAAAAAAAACAAGGGATTATTCTGTTAACTTTCCAGACTTAGGAAATAATACATATTCAGAGACTGAAAAATCTTGGTCTGGTTTGGGTCTTACATCTACACTGAAACGATCAGCTCCAAAATACTTCTAGATTTAATAATTTGGTGTATCCACACTCACCATGATCTGAACCCCATTTACCTCGTCATGGTGTTCGTCTAGTAGCTTTTCTATCGTCCTAACTAACCTAAATAACCCTGTTGTTAACTGTTACTCGTTATTGAAACCTTGCAAACTCAAATATCGGTTAGTAGTCACAGGACTAAATCCCTTTTCCCGTTTTGGGTTATGTCTCAGAAAGTCCAGATTACCGAAAAATTACCCTTTTGGCTTGGTCTGGTCATTATCTCGGCAGTCTTGACCTAGAATGCTAATCCTCTTGAGGGGTATCGCCTAGAATAGGCACTTACCGTGACCTATACTCTCCTCTCTCCTTGTAACTGGGACTATACCACCCCTACCACCCCCATCTTTAATAAAAAAAAACAACCTTTTCATACACGGTATTTTTTCATGTATGAAGTACCTTGGCTGTGGGCCATAGGCCGTGTGGCCGATTGTATGCGCAGTACAATACTGAATTAGTACAAAAGTTAGCTAGTTTGGTCAGTAGCACCGGTAATGTGTCATTTGCTACGCCCTACATTAAAACAACCAGTTTGGCCCTGGTTGTGTAATTGTAAAGCCTCCTTAGATCTACGATGCCTAAATCAAAATGTACCACCACGCACTCATGCGTTGCGTCGTTAAAGTTTTAGGGATCGTATTCGTCTGTATCTCTCGGTAATGCCCTTTTGTACGTAAATACATCTAAAATTATACATTAGTACATTATTACCATGGTATACTTTATATCAGTTTAAGGTATACTTTGTACTGGAAAAGGATAGATAATTCCTTTATTTATGTTATTTTTAGGACACCAACTGTCTCAAAGGAGAAATCCTTCCTGTCGTTTCTCCTTTGTATACACCCCTTTTAGTATAATACATCACTCAACAATGCCTGACTGGAATTCAGGTCTGGTCACGTGAGGTGCTCCCACCGGGTTCTGCGGTACAGTTTTCGTACCGCAACTGTCCCATAAGGTACCCCATTCCGCAGGGCTCCTAATTCGGGTTTGGGCAAAACGATTACCTAATCCTTACACTGCCTTCTTGGCTAACACTGCAAATCAACAGGATTTTGTCTCTTTATTTGTCTACCATCACTATCAACTCTTTTCGAGACCTGCCAAGTATCAAATTTTAAAACAAGCTTCAACGCCATCCACAAGGCCCCATCGCTTAACTTTGCCTCGTCCTGTCTAGATTCCCCTTCCCCATCGCTTATACCTACTAGTAGATCAATAACAACCGATCTCCAAGATTTTTTTTTTTTTGATCTAGTCATCTGATCCACCATTTTTTTTGAAAGTTGGGTTTGTTTCGTATTGATTGATCTGTAACAAAAATATTGATCTGTTGAACCCCAAAAAGTGATTTTTTTAATTTTTACTTTTCCAGTTTAATCCTTCAAAAAAAGAAACTTACCAAGCAAACTGTTTGTTTGCAAAACTTATCCACTATTACCAAGCCTATTCATCACAACCTGTCGATGCTTCTCGTAGGAACATCGCCGAATCTCGCCTTCTATGCGTGGAGAATCGCAGAATTTACTACTCCTACTTTGGTAAATCCTCTTTTAAGTAAGGGCCCAGTTCATTTTACTTCATCCACTTCCCTTGGCAGATCAGGTTCTTTTCAACCAAAAATCTATAATTCTATTCAAGCACTTCCTCATTCAAATTATGATATTGTGGTGATTTCTTCTTCTTCCCTTCAAGATTTCCAATCAACTTGTACTGATCTTATTCCTTATGTTACTGAAAATACTTTGATTATTGTGGAAAGTTCAGGTTATGTTAATATTGAACCTTTTGTTCAAATGAGTTTCCCTCCTAAATTAAAGAGTATTTATGTTTCCTCCATTATGAATGAAAGTGATGTTAGAATCACTGGTCCAAATCAGTTCCATCATAACTTAAGAAACTCTGGTGATTCAAGAATTTATTTTGGTACTTCCAACGTTACTTCTCGTGATCTTGCCAAAAGTGTTAGTTTCCAAAAGATGTTCAAAATATTACAATCTGTTCATGAAGCTTCTGAAGGTTCTATCAGTTTATTAAAATCCTTAAATCCAAAAGAATTCATGACTTATCAATGGAAATTAGCTTTACCAAGAGTTACTTTCTGGTCATTATCAATTATTTTTGAATCTGAATACCCTGAAAAGTTGGCTAATCAAATCTTGTGTAAGCCATTGATTTCTGGTATTATTAACGAATGTTTCAAGATCATCAAGAAGATGGATTGTAAATTAGTTAAAGGAAGTGAAAGTGAAGCCAATATTTTGCGTAATCAAGTTGAAAACTTCCCAGTATCAAAATCCAACCCTGATTTTATGAACTCTAATCCTTTATTCTATAACTTTAGTAAAGGATATGATTTAGAAGTGGACCTTTTATTATTGCAACCAATCTTATTAGGTGATGATAATGGAGTTAGAACCCCATACTTGGAAAACTTGTATTCTATGTTATGTCAATATATTAAGGTTAATGATGGAAAATCGATCTTTTTCCAAAGAATAAGAGGAAAAGAAGTTGCTCCTGTTGAACTGGCTGAATCCAAAAAGGCCACCAAGGATTTAGGTGAAAGACTTCAACAAATTAAACAATTAAATAAAGATATCGAATCCAAATCCCAAGAAATTAGATCTTATGATTCCAATATCAAACAACAACAAATTATGAAAGTTCAATATGATAATGACATTGTTAAGAATGAAATGAAACTTAATGATTTAAATAAACAAATCAGTGAAGCCGAAAAAGGCTTGAGTCAATTACAAGTTAGTCACGATGCCAAGATGAAGGAATTAGAAGCCAAAGCCAAACTCGCCAGTATTGCAGCTCCTGCTCCTGCCCCAGTTGCTATTGCCAATGGATCTGCTTCTGGTTCTGGTTCAGTTGCCAATGGACCAACTGGTACTAATGTTAATGGATCACCAAATGGACCAGAAGCCCCAGCAAAGGTTATGGCTAGTCCAGGTAAGGCTGGATTTAGAAAGAACAGAGAATCCGTTCAACCAAATGATAATTTGGAAGATTTGGCTGATATTGCCATGTATGGAGCTGCCATTAATAACGAATTAGGATCAGCCCCAGGATCTAAAGCCAGTCCTCAAAGTAAGGCTAGTCCATATGTTAATGGTCACAGAGGTCAATCCCCAGGACAAGCACAAAGACCTGAATTTGCTGGTCTGGTTCCACTTCCAGGAACTGATCTCGATAGCCACACCAACCAAGGTCAACAACAAATGCAACATAATGGCCAATCACCATCTCAAGCACAAAACCCATACTTCAAGGCACCACCACAACAGCAACAACAACAACAACAACAAGGTGGACTTGGTGCTCCTCTTTCAGTAGGCGGTCCAAGTCTTGGACCAGGATACCAAGGCCCAGGATATGATGATCAATTTATGGGTGGTAATCCAGCAGCTCAAAGACAATATCAACAAAACCAATTCAGTCAAAATGGATACCCACAACAACAGAACCAATATGCTCCAACCGGATTCCAAGCATCTCCAATGGAACAACATCCACCACATGGATTACCAGCCAATGGAATGCCATCAGGCCAATTCCCACCAAACTTGAGAGGAAGTGGATCTATGGTTTCTAACGTTAACAGATATCAATACTACCAAAACGGTGGCCAAGGAGGTCCAGGTGGTCCACCACCAAACGGACCATATGGAGTTCCACCAAATGGTCCAGGTCCAAGACCAAGAGTCACTTCAGTACCAGGATCCGTCCACTCTTCTTACCCAGAAGGTCCAGCTTATAACCACGCCAGTTTCCAAAATGCTGCTCCTATTGATCCAGCAGTTGAACAAAGATTCAGAAACAATCCAAAGAGAAACAACCGTAGATCTGCTTTCCCACACATGAACGGAAACATGGATGGTTTGGATATGGGAGGCCGTGGAGGTATGCCAATGGGAGTTCAACAAAAGCATAGATCTATGCCAATGAACCCAGGATATCCACAACCACAAAAGAAACCTACTGGAGCTGCCAACAACCTTGTGATACCTCCACAAATGGGTAATCCAGGAGCTCAACAAAACTTTCTTCAACCACCAGTTATGAATGAATCCAATGCTTCTAGCAACTCTTCTACCAATACTAATGATACTCCAAGAACTCACAACAGTAATGGTGACAAATATAATGATGCTATTCAAATCCAAGTTCCTGTAATGGAAAATGCTAAGCCTTTAGGTAGTATTGGACCACAAGCTGCCATGACTCCAGAAAAGAAGAAGAGAGGATTGTTTGGAAAGAAGAAGTAATAGTATGATGATTGACTGTTGTTCAAATCACTATGATAACTGTAATTTCTCACACGTTAACGGACTCCAAGAGTATGATATCTTCCCTTTTTACTTGATTAAACTGATAGTCACTATTTTATATCCAAAGATTGTTGATGCTCTTGGATGTCTGTTTGTTTGCTGTTATGGTCAAAAGACTCAGAAACAGATCGCTATGATAAAAAAAGAAAAAGAACATATTATGTTACATTTATTTATTCATGATTTTCTATGTACTTATAAGGATTGTATATATTATACGTAATGCATGCATGTAATTGACACGATTGATAGTTAAATTGAGTGAAAGTGTAAGTGAGAAGGTGAAAGTGTAAATGGTGATGTATTTGATTGGTGAGTATGTAAGGTGTGATAAAACGTGCACGTTACCCGTGATACTCTAAGGGGCACTGGTGGTTAATATTGGCTCATTAGTTGTTCTCACTTGGTTTATTAATAGCTATTGGTAGCTACAAATAGATCAATGGAAATTAGTAAAGAGCGTGGGTGAAGTGAATCGAACAGTCAAAGAGAGAACAAGTATGAAGCGGTGGTTTGGTAAGGGCAAGATGTTTCAATGGCTTGGTCATTCAGCCGAACCTTCTAGTTTATTGGCAAAAGCTGTGGTTTACCAATCTCTTGGTTCTGGTGATTTGGTCATTCTCAAATGCTGCAAAAACGAAATGAGACCAATGAGAACACAGATTCAAGAAGACCATAAGGTTAAAAGTACTGTCGATTACGTTAGTGTGCATTTTGGACTGAATCTATCAAATATACGGATTTCAGCTCTATCTACGAGTTCACTGGGTTATGGGTTACTGGATCACTGTTAAGCTGTGGTGATCCATTTACTGTGTTAGTGCGGTGTTAACAAAGCAGTAAATAAGGAACCAGGATAACGAGGTCTATATACCATGAAAAGATGGCCGGTAATGTCACGCATCTACTATTTCCTCTCCAGCTAAAAATATCTACAGAACAGTTATCGCTGTTACTTCTTTGACTCGTTTGACTCTTCTCTCAATTCTCCTACTACTGGGCTCACTCTCTATCATCCAATCACAGACGATCTACAAGTGCTGCAAATTTCAAAAGTATAAAAATGACCCGATCCCCAACAATATCACCAGCCAGTTTCATCAACTCATCCAAACTGTTACTCCACTGATATCTCGATCTTAATTCATCCTATTCAACTTGTATCCTTTGCCTGGCCGTTGATCCGCTACTTCTTCTCACCAATAGCAGTTTATATTTTCCGCACGACCAGTCCAACATCAAAAACAGTTCAAGTTGAGAATACTCACATAACCAGAAAGTTCAACCATGCCTCGTTCGTTCTATGAAGATGACGAGCTTGTCGTCAACAAGCCAGGCTACAATGAAGAAATCTCCAAGGAGCTTAAGGAACAAGAGTCTTCCCATGGTCCTATCTCATTTATTCAAGGTATGGGAATCAGAAGTACTCCATACTTAGAATCTTGGGTTAACAAAGCTCGTCTTTTTATTCATTCTAAAGCTGAAATCTATGAAGCTGAATTAGGTACTCAAAAGTCTGCCTTTTTAAATGAAGTCCGTACTATCCAAAATGGTATCAATTCCACCATCAAAGAACCAGTTTTGCCAGGTTTAATCTATATTTTAACTGCTACATTGACAGGATCAATTATGGTCAGCAGAAGATCTTTACCATTGAGATTCGTCACCCCTGTGGCTTTTGGTACTGTTGCCACTTCCTACTTCATGCCAGAAACTTACCGTACTTTAGGTGACAAATGGTCCAACTATGAAAAACAACAATTACCTCAATTATCAGAACAAAGACAAGTGATTGGAACTGCTTATGAAGGTTTCAAGAAGCAAAGTGAAGAAAATGTGATAGAATTGAGAAAAGATTTGCAAAGTAATATCAGACAAGCAAGATTGTGGTTAGAAGAAATCACTAAATAAACGGGATAGTCCAGAATATTGAACAAACCCAAATGTTCATCGCTGGCTATCAAGGAAACTAATCGTGGATAGATTATATTTTGTCACTTTTTGGATCAAGCGAGACGTCTTGAATTCAGAAAGAACCTATATTTATCCATTTAAATCGTCACAGAGTGACAAACATAAATAGAACAATAAATGATAACGTGAAAAATTTTAGTAGTTGAAGTGACGAAATCGAGAAGTGTCTAAGAATTATGATCTTAAATATCTAATTAATTCTCTATAATAAGATGAAGATCAAACCCATTCCTTACTTAGCCTAATTAGTGTAGATATTACCACTTTCATTGTAATTTTCACTAGTAATGAATGTGTGAAAAATATGAAAATTAACTACAAAATGAACTACTGGTATCTAACGAAAATTACCTTTCAGGTTACCAAATCCCATTAATAATCGTATTCGTCTTCTCACGTTATTGCTTACTCATATACCAGTCGTTGCTTCGGTAACTTTGTTTGCTGGAACATACAAATCAAATAGCCTCATACAGGACAAGCAACCAAGCCCGCTTAATATTGAAAAAGAGGAAATATCCACAGTAAGGACAATTACCCCTTAGGAAAAGCCATATAGTCCAAGCCAATCTAAGAAGAGAATGAGTAGTGAATCACCACCGAATTAGTCAGATAAGCTTCTAATTATAGGAGTGCTTACGCTATTAACTCAATTACAAAATGTGGCATTTCACCCGAGCCGAACGGCTAGTACCAAGTGCAAAAATAGGGATTTTGCTCGGTGTTGAGTTACCCCAGACTTTTCACCTAAAAGTCACACTGTATGACGATTCAACAGTGGCATGTACATTATCATCTCTATAAGTAAGCAATAACTATATGCTAGATTGTCTACGGACATATCGCCAAGCTTAGTAATTTCGGTCCGAAAACTTTTAACGGTCAGAACGAAGGAATATGTCAGCGGAATTATCGCTTGGTATCGCGTAATCAACAGGGTCCCTAACGTAACAAGGCCTAACTGTGTTCTTCACAGATTATTAATGCACCAGTATAAGTATCAAGCGAATTAACCTTTCGGAAGTTTTTCAGTTTTTCTTGGTATACATTCATATCTAAATATATATCACAAATAACAATAACTTCATTACTTTTAAACTTTCATAATGTCTGCTGTTAACCATGTTCCTTTAAAGGATACCGAATTATTCAAATCGATTAAAGTCGGTAACAACGAACTTTCTCATAGAATTGTTCATGCTCCAACTACCAGATTCAGAGCTTTGGAAGACCATACTCCTTCTGACTTACAGTTAGAGTACTATGGTGATAGAACCAAGACTCCAGGATCTTTGGTGATCACTGAAGCTACTTTTGTCGGAGAAATCGGTTCTGGTTATCCAAGTGTTCCAGGTATTTATACCGACAACCATGTTAAAGGATGGAAGAAAATCAACGATAATATTCACAAGCAAGGCTCCTTCTCGGCCGTTCAAGGTTGGTTCTTGGGAAGAGTTGCTGATCCTGCTAACTTGAAGCAAAAGGGTCTTGATTTCATTGCTCCTTCTGCTATTTATCCTGATGAAGAAACCAAGAAGAATGCTTTGGCTGCTGGTAATCCTATCAGATCTTTAACTGAAGAAGAAATTCATGATATCATTTATAACGTTTATGCCAACGCTGCTAAGAAAGCCGTTGAAGCCGGTTTCGATTACTTTGAAATCCACGGTGCTCATGGTTACCTTATTGATACTTTCTTCCATCCATCCTCCAATAAGAGAACTGATAGATATGGTGGATCGGTTGAAAACAGAGCAAGATTTGCTTTGGAAATTATTGACCATTTATCTGACCTTATTGGTGCTGAAAAACTTGCTATTAGAATTTCTCCTTGGGCCACTTTCCAAGGTATGAAGTCAGAAAATGAAGATGTCCATCCAATCACTACCCACAGTTACTTCTTACGTGAGCTTCAAAAGAGAGCAGATGCTGGTAAGAAGTTGGCATACGTTTCTATTGTTGAACCAAGAGTCAGTGGTAACGTTGATGTGGCTGCGAAGGATCAAAAGGGTACTAACGATTTCGTGGGTCAAGTATGGAAGGGTGTCATTTTAAAGAGTGGTAACTATACCTATGATGCTCCAAACTTCACCACCTTACAAAAGGATGTTGCTAATGACCGTACCTTGGTTGGTTTCTCCAGATACTATACTTCCAACCCAGATTTGGTGGAAAGATTGAGAAACGGTGAACAATTGCAACCATACGAAAGAGAACATTTCTATGGTCCTACCAACTGGGGTTACAATACTTACAGTAGATATGGTGAAAAGAATATCTTTGATAAGGAAACTGAAACCAACAGAACTGCCAAGGCCATTGCTTAGGACAATACGTGAAACTGAAACATAGGATCAATAGGAATTGTAACTTTTGTGCTTAAGTTAGTTAACTAGAAATATAAATAAATTTGATAGATAATGTGATACAAATTAAGAAAATATATCGTTAAACTGTAGTTAAATGGATATGATAAATATATATAATAGTCCGAAATATGGAGCTATAAATATCAAAATGAAAGCTTTATAGCTCCAAGTAAATCAGATTTGGAATTGTTGGTCAACTATTTGAAAACACTGCCTACTAAAGTCGGAATTTCTTAGTTGCTGCAAACAGATCTTTTAATTTTTTATTTTGGTATGAAAAGTTAATATGATGTCTACGATGGTGTTTGTAACAACCATTTCAGTTGTAAAATTTTATGGGTATTGTGTTTATTGAAATGCATGTTTAAAAGTATCGTTTATGCGATATTTGCGTCTCGTTAGAACCTGTCTTACGAGGCATGAGTGTACTTGATGGTTCTTGAAATAACCAGTTGTTTGTTTGATCAATGCTGTTTAAGCAATTTACTTTATGATATCATAAGTGGTGTACAACATTGCTACTCCACCAATGGCAATCAAGATGTAGTCCAAGACCTTGAGCCAGTATCTTCTTTTGGCTTCTTCTTCACTAACACCCTCTTCTCCACAACAACTCTTAATATGTAAGATTGGAGGATACATGTACACCAATGGAATACAAGCAAAACAACCAATAAATGAAACAAACTTATCTAAGTTCTTTCCACCAATAAGGGCAATGTAAGAAGTAAGAAGAACAAATGAGAATCTGAACAAGTTCTTCATCCACTTGACAGTAGTGGATAATTTTCCTGTTTTATTGATGATCTTAGATTCCACTAAACGAATAGCTGGGAATAATTGTAATGGAGTGGATAAAAGAATGGCCAATGAGTATAATAATTGGATGAGAATCACCATAATGTCATTTTGGGGCAAGTTGAGTAAAATAACAGTTTTGATATTTTTACCAAAGGTTAAGTAACCTAAAGATCCCATAAAGATGAATACACAAGAAATAGTCAACATGACCTTTCCTAAAACCTTTGGGAAATGGTTTGGATGAATCATGGATTCTTGAATTGGAATAATAAGTCCAATTCCTTCGAATGCAAAAATGGCAACACCAATAAAGAGAGAGAATTCAGATGAGTTAAAGAAATATTCAATATCTGGACCAGTTCCATTTTGAATCAATCCACGGAAAAGGTAGTAGATGATAGTGACTAACCCCATGAGAATGAATACATTGGCAAGGACCGACGATAATGATAATTTGGTGATATCTCTAATCAATGATAATGGGAATAACACAAAGAATTGACAAGTGATCAACCAAGCAATGGAGATATCCCAGCCACAAACAGTATGAATGAATGCCCTTAAGTTTTCAGCTGTGAAAACAATATATGCTGATACGAAACCAATTTGGGAAACAATAATTGATAAAAGAATGAGTTGTTGAAACCATCTTCCATAGAGTTTTGCACCAATTTCACTGAAACTGGATACTTTGGTTGCAATCTTGGAATAAATCAATGTCATGTAACACCAGTAACTAAGGAATCCAAAGAAGACCAAGGTTAAAACTGAGAATATAAGACCACCATTAGAGAATGATTTTGGTAAGAAGAGAACACCAGTACCGATAAAAGCTTTGATAAGTAAGAAATATGTCTTTGTATCATTTGCAGTTCCCATAGGATTGATATAGTCATCACCCAATAAAGGAGTCTCTTCATCGGATTTGGTTGGATTTTCATAATGACTAACAATGTTGTCTTCATCTTCAAGCTCTTCACCAGCGAAATGGCCATAGATACTGAGGAATTCAATGAAATTTCTGGCTAAAAAGTTGGGTTTAACGGTTTTAAAGGACGACTTGACAATAAATTCTCTTCTAAATCCTCCAGGGACATTCAAGGAAGAAGCAGTGGATCCTCTACGCTGGGCTAAGTTTTCAGAGGACCAACTTTTTGATCGTTTCATTGGTTTGAGCTGCTCCTGGTTCAATTTGTGGATATCGGACGTTATGTCTGCGCCCTCGTGGCTATAATTCATTTCTGGTAAGTGTTTGGATACTTTGGAGATTAACTTGGGATCATCTATGCCTCTGGAAAAGTTCTCTGAGTCAATGGTATCGTCAGGAGTTGGAGACGGCGAGTCAGAGACGGCTTCCTCGAATCTTTTGGCAAACTGTGAATTGACAAATGAGCCATATCTCGGAGATGATCCACCCATTGGAGTTCCCAAGGGTGATACTCCCAATGGAGAAGCTGCCATTGGCGATGCAGACATTGGGGACCTTGTTAGTTTGGCGATACTCTGACGCCTAGAGCCGATATCTTTAGGCTGACTCATTGAGGAGGAAATGTAGGTTTTTGTTTGGTTTGTTATTGGTTATTGTTTAAAGATCAATAGATGTTTTTGTATGTCTAAATATTTAATGAGACTCTATGACCATTAAATATAAATACGACACGAAATGCGACACACTCTCTCTCACACACAACAAAATCAAAGACTGCGCCTTTGATCAGTTAATCGTAGTAAAGCTCGTGAATGATGGAGAGTTGGCAGAATGACCAGGACCGGGTTTGTGTAGGAACAGGTCGTGTTGGTGGGGGTTAATCAGGTGATACAACGAAGGTACACGGTAATTGGTTGGGGGGCAGCAGTGACGCGGTGGATTTGGGGGGTTATTGTTTATCTATCAGATAGTGAGATAAGAATTGGGGAAAAGGCTGCTTTTAAATAAGGGGGTTGTGGTGGATTAGGCGCCGAGAATTGGGGGTTCTATGAGCGTGTTTTAATATGTAGTGGGGGATATTGCAAAAACCCGATAACTCCCCTTTTTTATCCTGCACTAACAAAGAAGTAAATGAACTCGGCGTAACGGATACTGTTGACATTTGTAGCCTTATCAGGGTCTTTTGGAGATAGTAGTAGAGTATCGCGTAGAGAGATGTGGTCACGTGCGAGATAAGGAATTAGCGAATCAACTAGAGAATACAATAACGAAGGGACCAGAGATCGGGTACCTGGGTGATATTAAAGGGGTAATAGGGAATTTTTCGTGGTTATGGTGCTTTGGGGCCGCAAACTATCACTAAAGAATACACTCTGTTGTAACTGTTTGTAGACCACTACCCACTGGTGTGGCTGGAGAGTATGAAGGGACTACAGATGAAAACGGAAATATGGGAACAACTCCGAGATGGAGTAAGGGCATAAGTCAGAGGTGTGTTTCAAATAGTTTATCCATTAGGAGAGAAATAGGCTATTTAACTGTCCCGCAATTTTATCAAATCTATTATTTATTGTAGTATTAGAAAAGTCCAAATACACCTCAATCTTTTATTTTTCAATTCTGTGAATGTATATGACTTTCTCTAAAGATTGGGAGATTCCAAACGATCTTGATTATCATATTTTAAACATGCAGAGTCTGATTCATGATGACCATAATGACACAAATCTAAAGCTTCCACTTTAACTAATGTGTATTGCTTGGTCATCACATTGTTATCTACAAACGCTCCTCAGTGACTTATTGGGTGTTATTTAAATTGGTCAATAAAAAACATATATTGCATACCTTATAAAAAAAAAAATTTAAAGTGACCAGCACTTATAGCTGAGTGTTTTAACTTTGAAGAAAATATATTCTCAAAGCCTTAGTGTGAAACTCCTATGTAAGGTTGACACGTTTCCAACATTTTTCGCAGCCATTAGTTCACTTATAATCTGTTGCCAAATAAAATTTTTAAAACTACTGTTAGTCCAATTACTTCTCAGGAACCAAAC
The DNA here is from genome assembly GCA_030568535.1 of Suhomyces anneliseae. Taxonomy (NCBI): domain Eukaryota; kingdom Fungi; phylum Ascomycota; class Pichiomycetes; order Serinales; family Debaryomycetaceae; genus Suhomyces; species Suhomyces anneliseae. The sequence continues at coordinate 587,258 of JAJMGB010000001.1, read as the reverse complement.
AATCTCTTAAAAAACGACTCTTTTTCACTTGTATACTTATTTGTCGTAGTCAGTCTTCTAGAATCAAGTGTAGTAAAATTAGGCGATTTTGTGGTGAGCATGTAAGCATGATAACAATAGGCTAACGAACTTGTATACCATGCCAAAAAAGTAGGTGTACTAAAACTACCAGTAAAAGATAGGGATTGCTGTGGGCTCAAATATTTTTCAATTAATTCTTCATAATCTTCCAAAGCCATGTCTAGAAACCCATTCATGTCTTGAACATAAATTAAATCATTACTGTCAAAAATATCCATAATTCTGATCCTATCATTTACAGAGTCAACCAAATTTTCTGATACAAAGAACGATTCAGGAATTGTAAGATGAATCAATTCCATGGCAAATAATTGTTGGAAAATTTTACGGGTCAAGTTCGGGTCTTTAGCTTCTTTTAATATACTCAGAACAACTTTTTTCAATGGTGTATTTTTATTGCGTAAATGTACCTTTATTAGCGTTTTGATGTCCCGACTCTTAGCTAATGTCATTTCAGGAGGTTCTATCGGAGTTTTGCTAATTACCAATGGGAAGATATAATCGTTTTGAGCCTCTGCATATATTTGTCTCTTCATGAGCTCTTCGTGAGAAAGAATAGGGCTGAAGCCACATTTACAATTTGAAGTAGCTTTAGCTCTAAAATTTGGATCAGTTAGTCCAGTCCTTGAATGATTGGTATATTCAATGTTTTTGGCTAATAATTTTTCACAAATTGGACAATAAATGTTGAGGTTTATTCTATCGATTACAATGTCTTTGTATGAATAGACAAGATCATTTTGATCTGTAGTGACTAATTTCAAAATTTTAAAGTATCCGTCTTTCAATTCCTGTTCTGGCTCATACTCCCATTTTTCATAATCAATAGATCCAGCAACAATATTCAATGGGAACGGAAAATTTGCGAATTGTGCAAATCCTCTTCTAGCACAAGAGTCGAAGAATGTTGCTCCATTCAATAAAGATGCATACCAAATCATGAGAACATCCAAAGGTGGAAGACCTCTTATAAATTGAAAAGCATCCTCAGTAAAAGAGGAAGTGTTATATGTTCTAGGAGCAATAATAATGCGATTTGAAACTAATTTCATCAATCCTGTGACATATAGTTCGAACCTTCTAATTGCATTTTTTACAAAGGTATTCCAAGTGCTGCTAGGGTTTCTGCTTCTAGCAGTTATATTTTTTTTCATGGTAGTGAAAGCCTTGAAAATCACAAGGTTAGATGCCATTTCAGCTTTACCTGGGACATAGTTCATATTGGGAGCGATGGTTTTATTATCGATATCATCTAGGTATCTGAACATTGCATTAGATTCCCTTGGGAGGTACAATCTAAAGAATTCAAGAATATTCATGGTTACCGGTACAGTCACCTCCAGATTATCAGAACCATTTGTTAGCTCTTTAATATATTCTTCATTGAATTCGTTATTATCAGAACCATTGGTTAGCTCTTTATTAGATTCTTCATTGGTTTCGTTATCATCAGAAGCATTGAGTTCTTCATTGATATCCGTGACCTTCTCGACCGTAATTTTGAGTTTTAGGTCAAAATTAACCTCTTGTATAGTTTTATTTTGCAGCATAATGAATAATTGCGTTCGTATAATGAATGAAGGAGTATAGATATTAGAGATTAGGTGAGCTATTTATGCTGCAAAAAAATGGTTTCGTATATTTCGTCCAAAGGAAATTGGGTCATTCCCAGCACATACCTGCCATGCCTTCAATCATACATAAATTGATCTACGATGACCCCAATAGAATAAAATGTGGCTAAGTTGACATGGATGCATAGTCTGTCTAAATAGTAGACATTTGGGAAATATGCAAGTCTAGTCATGTCATTAAAAATCTCTAAACTATTCATTTTTCTTCGGTGAAAATTATCATAGAGAAACTTCCTTCCATACTACAATACCCTACTCCTTTACAAGTATACCAACAACAATTCAATTATCGGTATATCAACGTTTGCTATGTGATAATTGAATATACGAACTTTAAAAGAAAACAAAAAACAAAAGACAACAAAAATAAAAATAAAAAAAAAAGAATTAAAGTAGCTAATCCGTTGAATGCAAAAACCTCGCCTTCTCAATTCCAGAACTAGTGACTCCACAGAATGCCGTACCACTGATATAAGCTACGATATAAAGCACCACTTCGTAGAAATACGAACTTAATATGCAATGACGGAAATACCCCCAATTGCACCCAATTTCAAATCCCATATGATGATGACGTCAGCTGAAATAATGAGGAGAACAAGAAAAATCATCAAATCCCATTGATACAGCCTTGTGCTGTCACAGGTTCAGCCTCATCCTTATCAAACCCCAATCTACTCTAAGCCTTTCATCTACAGGCATTATCTCCTTGTTCCTGAGAACAGTCACATTTCTGATGGGAAAAATATTATATTTTTTAAATCTCAGCCTTGGCCATTGTGCTGCGAAAAACCCCCCAATTTCCCCGACTTTTGCAAGTCTAAAGGCTCCTTAGGGAAACACGGGGTATGGGTGATAAATCCGTTCATATGTGGTCTGCTAGGTTGCTAGCATGAAGGGTCAATCTGATTGAAGTACCAATTATAGAAGTTTTGTATGTTTCTGTATTCAATAATCTGAGGATTTTTCATTCAAATAATACGAAACTTTTGAGTCTCAAAAAAAAATGTATAAAGAGAATAACTATACAACTCTCACCTAAACATCAGCTAATTTTCAGTGGTATTGAATTTAATGATGGTTCTGGAGTTTTCTAAATCTCTGTCCAATTTTAAATCAATTTCTATTCCATTAAAATTGGTATTACAGTGAATTGGAGTTTTGTTATTATTATTAGAGAAAAAATTGGATATTTTAGGGGGTCTAAGGGATCTCTTTTATTACAGACTAATTAAATTTATAACAAGTACTATGAATGATTTCTTTCCTGACTACTGAGATTTTTGATTGTAATATTGGACAAAATAAGCGAAGCTGTATTGATAAAAATAATTGTGTCTAATGTCAATTCGCAAGCTTTTATTTAATGTGTCAGACCTGGCCAAGTATATCAATTTTTAATGGGTATTTTTTCAACCAAGTTATATGGAAATCTTTCAAATAAATCCGTTAGTTCATAAGGAAAAATCAATATTTGTGATGTTCTGCCTTTAATGATCCCCCTAGCCTACTACCAATACTGTGTAGGAGGTGATTTTCAACTACATCCATAATTAACTAACGCTCTGGTTATGGTAAAATTTTGATCAGATACGGAACTCAAAATCAGATATCTTCCATTCTGGAAATGTTGAAGAACGAATTGATTTAGATTCTTAAAGACAACTTGTGGCCATGTGATTGAAGAAGAAAGGAGTTAGCCTTCAAGTGATAGTTCCGGTTATACTACACGTGCACAGAAGACTTCCGATCAGTTGTGTCAACAAAATAATATCTTTTTCATAACGACTAAACAGGAAGTCAAATTGGATGATAGCGCCTCGGGAGCACCCTATATATCCCGGCACACCCGTTCCACTTGTGCTGGCTTGTCCCAGCCTCATGGCTCAAAAACCAAGTCTAGGTAAACAACCATTTAAAGTTTGTCACGTGACATTTTCTACCTATTGTCATTAAGACCACAATAGGCCACACATGTTGACATGAATAGCCCTTTTTAGTTGCTCTTAATGACCTATTATCAAATTACGAATTATACTAATTTAGAATATTGACAACACTATTTATTACTCTGTTAGGTAGGTTTGTGAAATGTCGTCACCTGTATACAAAGGCCCCAAATCTCCGCCAGATCACTCCCAATGTGGAGTTATCGGAGATCCAGTGAGGCTTAGACATGCTCTCCTAACCATAGGTATCGAAGGTACAGGGTTTAGCCAGCACCAAAGAAAGCCCAAATCAGCCCCAGTTTACATCACAACAGCCATTTTAAACAAGGAACCAAATGGCACAAGTAGAGCTATTGGGCCCCGTGGTTTTGGTGAAATTAACCTCGGAGATCAATGGCATTCCAATGGCTTGAACTTGAAGGTTTAATTGCAACTGCAAGTGTGGTTTTCGGCTACGGTTATGTACTGAGTATTTCGCATCAATTACATAACCAACAATAGAGAAGGTTCGAGCTCCGAGACGTTGAGTGAAGCCATTGAAGTGGACGGAGTCCAGGGTCGTTGAAAGGGTCAGAGAAAGTTCTAAGGATTTTCGGTGTGGATGAGGCCTATATTTTGCAAGCAACCCTACAAGCTCTTTTGAAAGTGATATGTAGGTAGTTTGCAATCTATTTGCAACTTTATTTTGCAGACCATATTTATTAAGTAATATTTAGTGTTTAATTTAGCTGGAATTTAGTTCGAAATTAGTCGTTATAGTAATAATTATAATAACTATCGATTATAATAGGCTCGTAATAGTTTTTATTCGTCTTAACTGTACTATTCATAACATCTATATTCTTCAAATTACTAGACTTTTTTTCACTATTCTACACTTTGGTTTGTATACAAATTATTCGTATTCTTATCAATTGCATTAAATATTATATTAATTATTTTATCAAGCAAAGCCCAACTTTGCTGATGCTTCCGGGTGTCCCATCTCATAGGCCCGGGTATACCATGGAAGAGGGTCGCCAGCACTGACACCCATTTCCGCCAATTCTCCCATGTAAAATGCTGCATCAGGTGATGCAAATTCTTTAAATGCTCTTTCACACCACATAACTGCCTTATCAGGGTTTGGATGTGGTATATGTTTAGAAGTACCTTGACTTCCAACAACATTCCAACGACTCAATCCAAGCATGGCATCTGGATGACGTTTGAATGGTAATGGAGATGATGCAGCTCTTAAGTACCATTGAATGGATTTATTAGCATTCATTGGACGGTTTAATTCTCCGAATTCATAAATCAGACCCAATTTAACTTGAGCAAGTAAACAATTCAATTTGGCAGATTTGTTGTAGTAAGTTAAACTCTTAGCATAATTAACTGGGGCTAATTCTAATGCTTGTTGAACAAAATCATCTTCACTAGATAAATCTCCTGGATAAATACCTTCGTAAACTCTACCTAATTGGTAACATGCCAAACCGATAACTTCTTCTAAATCTTCCTTATCTTCAGGATCTAATCTAATATCAAGTGGATCAATATTACTTAAATCTTGGAGGTATCTGAAGAATTTGATGTTTCTAATTTCTGGAACATTCAAATATAATAAAGAAATCTTGTAAATGGCTCTATTGTAACCCTTGGCAGATTGTTTGTAGTAATCTAAAGCACGATCAAATTCATCCAATTCATACTCATAAATATCACCCAATTTGTACATAGTCTTGAAATCAGTAGGATGGATTTCCAAACATTTTTCATAGTATTCAATGGCACCAGGAATGTTCTTTGGAATTCCAAAATCTTGATTATAAGAGGTATGGTAATCACGCTTCAAAAGACCAGCATAAATGTAATAAACTTCATGTTTGACATTTAAGTTGTTAAGTTTACCAGAATCAAATTCACGTAAAAGTTTAACGAGATGAGTAACTGAAGATTTAACAAAAAGAGTCTTATTGAAAGGAGCTTGTTCTGGAGGAATTGGTTCACCCTTAATATTAATGTAAGCATAAAGTTTGAAATTGGTAGCGGTCATAAGCATTTTAATCCATTTCAATCTGAATTCAGCTGATTTTTTACCAGCAGCAATGACCTTACGAAGCTTGGTAAATTCAGCAATCTTATCATTAATAATAGGGTCATGAGTCTTGGAAGAACCATTTCCACCAGCACCATGAACACCAGGCATCATGGAGAATCTAGGGTTTGGTGCAATCATAGAAGCTCTATCAGATTGTCTTGGAGAATATTCAGGACCATTGAAATTCATCATTGGTGGACCACCATATGGAGAGTTCATCATTGAAGTATCAATTGGTGCAAGAGTTGGAGTCATTGGAGGAGCCATAGACATTCTAGGATCTTGGAATGAAGTAGTAGAAGACTTCTTCTTTAATTTAGGAGGAGATTGAGATCTTTGCTTCGGAGAATTAGAAGTAGAAGGTTCTTCCTTAGTTGGAGAAGTGGATCTAGACTTCTTTTTCTTTTCCTTAGCTTTAAGAGCATTAAGACGTTCAGTTCTTTCCTTACCTGAGCCAACGACAAACTTACTAGAAGCTTCACTGGCAATAGAATTGTAAGATGCATTAGAATCAGTAGAATCACGTCTACCAAGACTTTCATTGGTGGAGTTTGGAGTAGGAAGTTGGTTAGTTTCAGAGTCCTTGGCTGAATCTGGAGATTCTTCTTTTTCATCTTCATTTTCAAACAAGTATTTGTTATAATCAGAAATGTATCTAGCACCAACTGAGGCATCATTGGCAATATCCAGTAAACCATAATGAGAACCTTTCTTTGCGCTTGGAGACAACTTTTGATCTGGTTTTTCACCATCTTCATAGTTGAATTCTTTAGGCTTGAAGTTAAGGTCTAATGAGGAAAATCTAGCATGAACACTTCCTCTTCTAGATTGAGGACCTTGGTTCTTGAGAGCCAAAGATGGTACGGATGGATAACGGTTGGATTTAAGGGTGGACTTTCTAGATGCAGACATTAATTCGTTGGCACCTTCATCCGAATCGTTGTTTGGTTGTTGTTGTTGTGGTTGACCCCTGGTCTTAAGGTATTCTAAAGGTTCTTGTTCTTGATCACGTTGTTGCATCAAGTCTGGTTGAGATTGAGACACTAAGTTGGTTTGAGAACCATTCATAAATGCATTCATTTGTTGTTGAGATGGATGTTGTTGCATAAAAGCTTGTTGTTGTTGGAACATATAAGGATTCATTTGTTGCATTTGCATTTGTTGCATTTGTTGCATTTGCATCATATTCATTGGCATACCTTGCATAGCTTGCATGTTTTGCATACTTTGCATTCCTGGCATTCCTGGCATACCTGGCATACCATATTGCATCATTGGGAATCCACCATACATGGATTGTCTAGACATAGCAGCCATATATTGTTGTTGCATTTGTTGCTGTCTTTGAGCAGCGATAGAAGAATAATATTGTCTCCATTGATCAAAGTATTCTTTGGTCAGTGGTCTTGGAGCAGAACTCTTTCTATCTTCTTCATCATCAGAAGAAGTTTCAGAAGAAGTAGATTCGTAATCACTGGATTCAGCATACAGATCGTTATTCTTAGGAGCAGTAGGTGGAGCAACTGGAACAGGAGGAGCCTTTTGTTGGTAATCATAGTATGGATATTGTTGTGCAGATGAATAGAATGATGGTTGGAAATTGAGTTGATCGGTGGAAATGGCAGATTCTGGTGGAGAATCAGTATCTGGAGTCATTGCAGGAATGGCAGTACTGGAAGTGTTACCAGGTGCAGATACATGACCTTGGTAAGGAACATGAGTTTGAGCATCTTCAAAATGACCATTAGAACCTGAATCGATACCAGATCCCATACCCATCATACCCATACTAGCAGCCACAGGTGCTTGAGGAGATGATGATGATGATGCATGAACAGAAGAAGGAGCCATGTTGTTGGCACCTGGATCGAGAGAAGAAGATCCCATTGGAGGAGGAGCTCTACGAGCAGGAGCATGAGAAGGAGCATGAGAACCTGGATCGAGGGAAGATTGAGCATATTGGTTACCTGGATCGAGAGATCCCATGTGGTCCATATGGTCCATATCGGTCAAAGGTTGTGGTTCATTCAAAGGAATGTCCTTTTCGTAAACAGAAGCACCAGTAGCAGAAGCATCGTTTGTATCAACATCACGGATGGTATGCATGGCCATAGAATGTTCAACGGTACCTACTAAAGGTAATGAGTCTTCCGAAGTATACTTTTGGAAAGGATGAGGCAATTTCTTTTCGAATTCTTTGATAGGAGTTCTGATCTCAGGGTCAGGGAAATCATAATTATTATTATTATTTTTCTTCCTATTATTATTATTATTGTTCATCCCTTTCTTGAGACCACCAGAGCGTTTATTATCGGAATTAGGGTTACGGCCAGCAGCAAAGTTATGAGATTCACCAGAAGTATAGGAGGAATCGGAACCAGTGGCCAGGAAATCACTGGCTACTGAAAGATTGGAAACATGAGATTTGGCGTGGGTAGGTGCAGGTTTTTCAAGGTTATTGGTTGAGGATTGACCCTTGGCAGCCTTTGCGGAACCAGCAGCCGATTTGGAAGAGCCCAAACTAGAGATACTAGAACGGTCGGCTCTTAGTCTGGTTAAGAGACCCATAACGAGTGTATGATGATATGTGGCAGCGAGTGACTAATGTTCAAAAAAAAAAAATTTGACAGCTAAGCAAGGGGGGGATAAGTAGCAAAGCGACAATTTTTAAATTGTGTGTGGTGAGGTTTTGATGGAGGGGGGTGTGTGTTGAGGAAGACTTTAGGTAAATCCTGTTATAAGGTGGTAAGGGGGTGGTGGTGGATGATATAGTCACTGGTTAGGTGTATATATATATGGGACCTTGATGTAGTTGTGGGGAGATGGACGGCGGGAGATTGTGGGACCAAACTGTTTTGCTTCTTTCCGATATTTATATATAATGAGATATATATAGATAGGTATAGATAAAAAAAAAACTCACTCTTTTTGAAAAGGGTGACAATTATCTATGAAATTGATTAATTAGCGATTGTAAACGGAAATACTGGCGGGTAGCCAGAACACAAGTATCGTTAGATAAAAGAAGAACGTTTGGAAGTTCTGGAGAAGACAGAATTAAAAAAAAAATCCCTTTGAATGGTTTCAGCCGATTAATAGTTTAAAATTGAGTAATGCAAAAAGATTTCAGGTTTATGGCGAGACAAGAGACATTTAGGGATGGGTCATGGGCGTTAGACATCCCATGGGAGACATAAGACATTGTGACATATAGAGGTATTGTGAAATTACAATGCAGAATCGGATCAGTGACAGTGAAAAGAAAGCAAAAAAAAAAAAAAAAAAAAAAAAAAAAAAAAAAAAATAAAGCAAGTTTATGGGTGAAAGGTGGTGCCTGAGGAGAGAGATGGAGGGGCAGGTGAAAAACGGGGAATTGAAAAGCTTAAGCTGAGCTAAGACATCTACAGTACAAGAAACAGGTAAAAGAAATAGGGACTAGTATAAAGATTGGTGGTTGTGGGAGGCAAAATAGATAGGCTAATTTTAATTTTAATATAGGTGCCTGTAATGTGTAATGTGGTGCATGGCTAATGGAACATTTGGTTCATTTCGTTACCTATTCTATAAATAAAAGTTTCGGGACCTCTTTTTCCATGTCCCGATTAGGCAATAGACAAACACATGTATTGAGAGCCCTAATGATTTGCATGCTCAGTGATCAGGACTGAGCTCGGTTTCGGTGCAGGAAGCAGGAAGCAGGCAAGGGGGGTAACTGAGCTAAAAAGTGTTATTGTACAGTAATTTATCAAGCTTGGCTCTTTTGTGGGGATAGAACCCTTTAAAGAAGGAAAGAAAGAAAGAAGCAAAGAAAAAGTAACCATTTAGTTAGTACACTAAAATGTACCCTCCGTACATATGTAGGTCGGTCGGTGGGTGGGTTTTTTGGGCGAAAACTAGTTCGCATTACTAAGGCGCAGCATGCATGTGCCGGTTAACCCATCGCGATGATCGTCAAACTTTTTAGTGTGCCCAGGCACGGTGATTGGCCCCGGCGGCACCTCCTGGCGCTCCCCCAAGGGATGAGATAGGCCCACACTACACACCACCACCGCACCACCACCACTACCACCATTTCACACCCTAAAACGGTCGCGAGGTAGACTGTTTTGGGCTTTTAAATTTTTCTGACTCCCCCAATTGACAACTCAGCCTCCTGAACCTTTGATGCAAATTTCACTTCTTACTATCCTTGCTAGCAATATATGCCATTTTGCATCTAGTGAAAAATTGTAAAATTGTGTCTTGTTCCACTGACAGAATTCCTGCCAATTCCAGGGTGTCTCAGTCGCTACCCCTTATAATTCCAATTCCACCCGAGGAACTTGATGATGACAGTGGAACTGGTGGAACTGGTTGGTGGAATTGGTTGGTTGGTGTGGGTGTGTAGATGTGGTGTAATTGCTGCGGATATTGTAGAGAATGTGTGGATACTGCTTGCAAAAATATGGACCCATTAGATTACCTCAAGTGGTTAAAAGGGTGCGGTGCGTACCCCCTCGGGTTCTACGGGAGAGACATCTATAGAGAGAGGGAGAGGGAGAAGGAGAGGGAGAGACTTGTCCCTAACAGTTCTTCCGATTATTGCTGTGTCAATGTCGTAATAAGTCGTAAACAGCCCCCCAAGCCCCACCACGACCACCACGACCACAACCACCCGGTAACTGGAACATCTGCCAGTTCCGAAACCGTCGTCCATGTGCAGCAATCCAGTAAAGAAGGTTGGCCTACTCAGGGTTCAAACCAGACCAGAAAGTGTAGGAACTGTCTGTTTCAGGAAGAGGCGACCTTGCGCACATTTCACCAGGAACCAAAGAACGAAGCCCACATGAATCCATCGGCTTTAGTCAGATACAAGAACAAAAAAGAAGCTCCATCCCAGTCCATTTTAGCAACTATAAAATATACCAAAAAAGAAGGGAATAAAAACTCGGCTGCCGAGGGGGGGTTGTTTTTTTGGGCCCGGCTTGTAGGCTTTAGTTATTTACGAAAATCGAACACAATAAACGATGAAGAACGTTCGTTTGGTCTACACACTTGCTCATTTCTGTTGGATTTGATTGTGAAAAATTGTTCACTTGCAGCGCTACCAATTCTTCCCACTTACTTCTATATTTGGAACTGGCACCAAACCCAAAGCTTAGTCATCGTACCCCAACGCCTCCCCATATTAATGAGCTAGCGAATGGAGAAGAAGGTCTGGGCTGGGGCTGGAGCTGGGGCTAGGGCTGGTTTCCTTGGCTTGGCCTGGGTGCAAAAAATTCATAGACCGTTAGAGATGCTTGGTGATGCCTGGCCACTGGTCCCTACAAAACGTACCTTGATCATTGCACCCTTATGTAAAAAGGGACTTTTTATCCAAGCCACATGTTCGTCTGCATGGATAGTCCTACTAAAAGTGCGCTACCCATACGTCAACCATATTAGATTAATTTAAATTAATTTAATTAATATTCGGTTTTGGGGCATTTTGCTGCGCTACCACTTTTTTATTTTTATTAACCACCCGATTGTTTTCCACCATGAGTAATTTGGGTTTATACAACGTGCTCTGGTATGCTAGACGGTGTGTGGTTGCGCTACCTGCTACAGTGTTGTTGGTACGGAAGCTGTCACTGAGACTTTTGGCGCTCTTGAAGCTTGTGTTCAGTCGATATAGTCCGGTCTAATGGGCTTTCTTTTTGGGGGTAGGTGAAAACTTCGTACATATCTTTACGAATTAGGCCATTGCATGTTGCAGATGGGATCAGAGGGCATCGGGATAGTGAAAAGCTTGGTATTCTATATGTTTTGAAGTTGTAGCGTGATCTGGGGACCTCGGGACAGTTTGAGACACACCCAGTAAGGCATATGAGCCAATCACTTCCAGTACCATAGACACCTTAGTCCTGATACACCACCAGTAGAAGCATTCCTGAAGCGAACAGCCTATAAATTGAACCACATCAAGGAATGTCGTGATGTTTTTGTGGCTGAAAAATTTGATCCCTTATTCCTATTTGTGAAAAATTGGAGATAAACGGCTGTTATTCCCAAACCGCCTCGTCTAACGTACGGGGGACAGCCATACGATACTATTGTCGATAAAAGCGACGACATTGTCAAAGATTGACAAGACAGGAACTTGAAAATTAGAGATGCCAATTGTCGTTGGATTGTCGTTTTGATAGCGACATTTTGTCAGATCCAGATCTTTGCTTATATAAGCTGAAAATTTTTGGATGTCTCAGAAATAGACCTGATTACACATCACAAACCTCACAAAAACCTGTCAGAACATCGTAGAACCATTAACGGGCTCCGGTGCAACCGTCGGTTACCGTCTATGCTGACAAATATCTCACCAATGCCTTCTTAAAGCCTATACCTGCTGAGTAGCCGCGGTTTTACTCTCTGGTCCTCTACTTTTAGCTACTCATACTAAAACACACTAAAATACTCCCAGCTTACAAATAGGTGCACTTTTTCCGTCGGGAATATCCTAGATAGGCGCGTTCGCTATTGTTATCTCAGGTTCGGTCAAGCACAAATCGGAGTTTACGGACTCGGTTTGTCAGTATTGGTATACACCCGAAGATTCGCTATAGTAATCAGACGGAGAAGAACCGCCAGCCCCATCTCCATCTCTCGGTAAATACACATCCAGGTGTGGCTGTATTGATCAGCGTCTCCACAATTCAAACCCATAGCTGTCAAAGGTTTCTATATAAACTTTAATCAATAACCCTCAATTGCTTCTTCTCTTTAAATCTTTAAAAATGTCCATCACCGCCCACGCCCTTACTTACACTGAACAAAAGGCTGATTTCAGCAACCTTCACGTTTCTGAATTCGTGATTGATCCTTCTAAGCTCGCAGCCACTGAAGTTATCATTAAAGCCATTGGTGCTCCAATTAACCCATCCGATGTGGTTCAAATCAGAGGTGGTTACCCACTTCCTCCATTCCGTACTGATCTTGATGAAAACACCAAGCAAGTTTACGTTGGAGGTAATGAAGGTGTTTTTGACGTGACCCACGTTGGTTCTGGTGTCACCTCCCTCGTTGTTGGCGATAGAGTTATTCCAACTGCTGCCGCTTTTGGTACCTGGAGAACCTACGCTTTGGTCAACCTTGACGATCCAGTCAAGACTGCTGGTGGTAAGATCCCAGCCTTGCTCAAGGTTCCAAAGACTTTGTCTGTTGCTGAAGCTTCCACTTTAACTGTCAACCCAACCACTGCCTACCAAATGTTCTACAACTACAAGGACTTGAAGGAAGGTGACTGGATCATCCAAAACGCTGGTACTTCCCAAGTTTCCCAATATGTCACTCAATTGGCCAAGAGCAAGGGTGTTAAGACCATTTCTGTCGTTAGAGATGGTAAGACCAAGGAGCAATTAGATGCTTTATACGAACTTGGTGCCACCAAGGTCATTGACGAATCTACTCTTTTGGCTGAAGACTTCCCAAAGCAATTGGCTGAAATTGTTGGTGATGGTCAAGTTAAAATCGCTCTTAACAGTGTTGGTGGTAAGACTGTTGGTCCATTGTTCAGCAGTCTTGGCCAAGACGGTAGTTTCATCAGTTACGGTGCTTCTTCCGGTGATATCAAGATCCAATTCAACTTCACTGAACAATTGGTTAAGAACATTTCTGTTCTTTCTTACTGGTTAACTGGTAACTCCAGACGTGATCCTCAATCTAGAATTGATACCATCCACGCTGTTGTTGAATTATACGAAAAGGGTGTTTACAAGGTTCCAGAAGTCAATGTTGTTGAAGCTAAGGACTCCAACTTGTTGCAAGTCTTCACTAACGAATTCAAGACCTCTGGTAAGTCTGTTATCCAATTCTAATGGAAATAGAGATGATAATAATGTTAATTGAGGGCCCTCTGGAAATGAGGCTCCTGGTATGTCGATATGTAAGATATATTGTACGATAAGTTACGAAATTAGTGTAGGAGAGTATATGAAGTATCTTTCTTCAATTGTGGTTATGTTTATTGGGAAATAGATTCACAATGTCGAAAATAATTAGTGAAAATGAATAAATATTCAGGTGACTGCAAGAGTTTTGCATCTTCTCTACATTTGTCAAGCTTTTCAATATGAGCAATTGGATTTGGGGTGTCATTTTCCTTACTTTGCTAGACTATGTTTATTATGTAATATATTACTCAGAGATTGATTGTATGTAGGACATATATCCACTAAATGCAACTGCCAATAGTGATATATCATAAACCAACCCATTAATTCTAGACATCTGACAAGTATTATAATTAATGAATATTTAATATCTTGTGGTGATTTTCCTGTGGTAATAATAAATTACCTATCAAACCGGACACAAGTTAAACTGGTTAGTATTAATTTCGCATTGCGATAAGCTCTAGATGACTTGGGAAGTTAGTGAGTATTATTATAGGACTCGAATTGGTAAATTTTTGTTTTCGAAAATAATTTCAGCTTACTAGATTAGATTAGAAATTGGTGCCATGAGGTTTAGTTAGTTATATTTCCTTAAATTCTAATTTATGGTAACTGCTCCAGTTGGTGATTACTGATTACAGAAAATTTAAAATTATAGATTTTTGTAAATAATTAAAAAAAAAGATATTTGAACCAGATAAACAAAATCCAATAAGGCTTCATTTCCCCTGGCGTGTCCTCAAAGTAGCTGATATTGTTCGACTGTTCAAGTATAACTGTTAATTACATATATACAAAGTCACGTGACATAGACCTATATTCAACTTAATCAAAATTTAAACCTTTTCCACGTCATAACCCTGAGTTTGTCCAGTTTCAGAATAAGAACTCTGAAAGAACCTTTCAAGGCAGCCGTCCACGCTTTCCTCTCTTTTTTGCCCTTATTTTTACCCTTATTTTTACCCTTGGTTTATCTACCCTTTTTGTGTTTGCCACGCACACGCCAGTGACATCAAAACTCACTCCGCTTTACCACCAAACACCAACCCACCCAACCCGGTATGGAGCAATTCAACTCATTACTTCAGAACGCCGACGTACCGGACGATCAGGTGATCGACTCCATCTTCCTGGAACGTAAGACGGAACACGCCGATGACGCCGTTGATTACGAAGATATCGATGAATTAGCAGATGATGATGATCTTCCTGAGGAAGAGGAAGCCACCGGCGGCAACAACAATAATAATAACGACGATGATCTAGAAGGGTTCTTGGGAGACGAGGCCCAGATGGAGGCGGAAGCGGACCAGAAATTCGACGATATGTTTGGGAATGACTTTGATCAAGAACCAGACGCCAACAATAATGACCTTTTTAATAGTATGGATACAAACCACCAGTACATGGATGACGATGGATTTAACGAGATGAATATGGGTGGGATCTTCGGGGATCCTGCTGCGGATCAACAGCAACAACAGCAACATCATCAACAACAGCCTCCTAAGAAGAGAAAGTACATATCGGATGAACAAAGAGCAGCCAAGAAACAGAAACTTCAACGTGTAGTCAAGCAGTTAGAAGAACGCAGACTTTCCAGAAATATCAAGTACTATTACCCGGGATATTCCAAGACCAAACCATTCAATTTCCATTTGTTCTTCCTTCCTTCTCCTAAATATTATAGACATGCCCGTCCTCCTATTGCCACTAAGGAGACCGTGAAACCTATGGTGCCTACCAAGTTGACCCTTCATGTGGATGTTGACCAAAGAAAGCTATTCAAAGCAACAAAGCCTGTACATGTCCCAGAAAGAGAGTCCAATGTGGCGATTACCCAGGCCGATCTAGACTTCATACGCAATTTAGAAGAAAAGGGTACTTCCAAGGATGCCTTCTTGAAACAAATCTCCTTCCTCCACAAAGATTGGTCCATCCATGATAAATTCAGTGATTTCTCTAAAGATCTTATCCTTTCTACTACTGACTGGGATGACGATGCCATTATAAACACAGGAGATCCTAAATATCCTACCAAGAAGGTTAATGTGGAGAATAACGGTATTATCGATATAGATGACTATGATGATGAAAACATTTTCAATGGTCAAATCAGCAATGATGTGTTGAAATTAGATATGAATGATCCAAACTTATTATTCGTACCAGATAAGAAGGTAGAAAAATCCAAGTCCTTGATCCCTACTACAGAAAAGCTTATGGAAAAGAGATTCAACTTCTCAAATGATGAACAATACAAGGAATTAAAGAAGAACTACAACACTAAGATTAGAAGTCAATTGAGTAATCTTAATATTGAGCATTCATTACCTGCATTGAAACTTCAATCTCCATACTATAAGGTTAAATTGACCAGAGAAGAATGTAGATCATTCCACAGACCTCAGTTCTCGGTTAGACCAGGTACATTAATCAGTTTCTCCAAGCTTAAGCAAAGAAAGAAGAAGAAGGATAGAGGAAAGTCATTACAAGAAATCTTTAGTAAGTCAGCAGATTTAACTGCTACTGATACTGCCAATTTGGTGGGTATGGAATACTCCGAAGAATATCCATTGGTCTTTTCCAATTTCGGTATGTGTTCCAAAATTATTAATTATTACAGAAAAGAAAGAGAAGATGATTCTTCAAGACCAAAGACTCAAATTGGTGAAACCCAAGTTTTAGGTGTGGAAGATAGATCACCATTCTGGAACTTTGGTGAAGTTGGTCCTGGTGATTTTGTTCCTACTTTATATAACAACATGTTAAGAGCACCAATTTTCAAGCATGAAACTAGAAATACCGATTTCTTGTTGATCAGATCCCAAGGTGCTGGAAGTCACCAAAAGTATTATATGAGAAATGCTAATTTTATGTTTGCAGTGGGTAATGCATTCCCTGCATCCGAAGTCCCAGCTCCTCATTCTCGTAAGGTCACCAATACTTCCAAGAACAGATTAAAGATGGTGGTCTACAGAGTGATGAACAATAATGGAGTGGCAAGAGTATCTGTTAAGGATGTGTCTCGTCATTTTCCAGACCAAAATGATATGCAAAATCGTCAAAGATTAAAGGAATTCATGGAATATCAAAGACAAGGTGACGATCAAGGTTTCTGGAAGATCAAGAACCTTGATATTGTTCCAGCTGAAGAAGAAGTCAGAGCTATGATCACCCCCGAAGATTGTGCTGTTTTAGATGCTATGCAACATGGTCAACAAGCATTAGAAGACAACAATACATTATTCGGAGATGAGGCCAAGATGGAAGAAAAGAAGGAAGAACTTCTCAAGGCTAAGAGAGAAAAGCAAGAACATGAAAAGGAAGCCGAAGGTGAAGCCAAGAAAGAAAAGGGTGAAAGAACTAGAAAGCCAAGAGATCCAGATGCCGAAATTGATGTTAATGAAGAATTAACTCCATGGAGTTTGACCAGAAACTTCATCAACGCCAACCTGACCAAGACCATGCTTCAACTTAATGGTGAAGGTGATCCAACTGGTATCGGTTTAGGGTTCTCGTTCTTGAGAGCCACTCAAAAGAATGGTTTCAAGCCACTTTTCGCTCCAATGAAGGAAAACGTTCCTAAGAACAATACTGCTGCATATCAACAAAAGCTTTACGAAGCTGAAATCAAGAGAATTTGGTACTCTCAAAGAAGTTCTTTGGTCGATCACGGTCCAGACTTCAACTTACAAACCATTTATGATGAATACAAGCCACTTGATCACAAAAAGTACATTAAATCCAAGATCAAGGAAGATGCAAAGAACAATGAAAATAACGTCTTGAGAATCACTAGAAGAGTGAGAGATGAAAACGGTATCGTTCAAAGAAAGACTGAAATCATTAAGGATCCAAGATTAATAAAGGCATACATTAGAAGAAGAAAGACTATAGAAGATGAATTGTTGAAGAATGCCGATGTGGGAGATATCTTACCAACCAACGATAAGGAATTGAACAAGATCAGAAAGAAAGCATTGGAAGAAAAATTGGCCAATTTCATCAAGAGATCCAAACAAAGTAAAGCCAAAAAACCAGGTAGAGATTCCATTCATGCGGCCGCTGCTGCAGCCGGTGGTAAGATCATTGATGCTAATACTGTGATTTTACCAGATGGTTCTTATGCTATTGGTGGTAAAGGTATTGGTAAAGGTAAGAGTACCACAAGAAGATGTGCATCCTGTGGGGCATTTGGTCATATCAGAACCAACAAGACATGTCCATTGTATTATCAAACTAATGGTGGTACCCAACCTGTCAAGAAGGGAGAAGTTGGTAGTGTTCCACCACCAGGATCCACTCCAAGATCAGTTCCAGGATCCGAACCAGGATCTACTGGTGCTCTGGTTGGAGCTGAAAGTCCAGCTGTTGCTGTGGAAACCCCACAAAATTAAACATAATCAACACAAAGAACAGAAACAACATAAGAACATAATAATGACGTAATGGTCTACACTAAGGATCAAACCCATGTTGTACTATTACTACTTAATGAGTCTACATAGTAGAAATAATTCATATATAATGAAACGTATTTAACTAGCGCGATGTAGGACTTCCAGAGTCTATCACCTGTCATCAACGGATGGTTTTGTAGAAGATGCCATACGTCAAGAACCCATTAAAGTAGACTTTAGCTAAAGGAACCGTGATAAACTTTGCAAATTAGATTAGCATAACCAAATGAATCTTTTGATCTAACGATTATTGATTCTTGTTAAAATCTGACATCCAGTTCCAGTTTTGATCCACACCTTGTTCTCCGTTAGGACTGAAGCTATTTATTTGATCTCCTAACATCATTTCGTTAGTCACATAGTTGTCATTAAAATAAAAACTGGCGTCTTGTTGTCCCATTTGCATTGCTTCTGATTGGAACAAGTTCATGTTTAGCAATTTATCAATTTCGTCTATATTATTGGCAGTTGAATTCTGAAGGTTGTTTGGACCTGGGCCTAAAGATAATGCAGATGGTGAGGTACTGTCAGTATTTGTAATAGTGGATGCTTGTGAAGGGTTCATTTGAAGGAAGCTGTCGATGTTATCGATTTCAGACTTAAAGAAATCACCGTTATTAGAAGAAGTTGTTGAATTAAATAAATTATTATTAGAGGTCCTAGAGGAGGTCAAGTTGACTGAATCATTGGATTGGTTGGAGTTCATGCCCTTGAAAAGATCGATGTTGTTGGTCAGAATATCCTTGTCCTTGGAGCTGTTGATATTCCTATTAGAATTGTTATGACTATGACTATTAGAATTATTAGAATTGTTATTATTGGCGGAAGTGTTGCTATTGTTGGTGATGCTGTTTGTGATGCTATTGGTGCTGTTGTTAGCATTATTATTGGTGTTATTATTAATATTATTATTGTTGTTTAAGGGTCTTAAAATACCATGCAATTTATAGAACAACCCACACGCGTTACACAACAACTCGCCCTTGTTGGATTTTCTCCAGAGGGGAGTGGTCTTGGTCAGACAGTTGACACACTGTAATACCTTTTTCCCTGGTTTTGGGTTTATAGGCACAGACTTGGGTTGTGAAGGTTTCATGGTATTTTCCAAGGAGTTGATATAGGACGAAAGGAAGCTCTTGGAGTCGGTGTTTTCCGTACGAGAATGGTCAGGTATTGGGCCCTGGTTGATCTGTGGTACGGAGAAATCATCAGTTGGTTCACTCTTTATCTTTGAATTTGCTTGGGTAAACTCTTCTTGGCTGATTCTTCTAATATGGGCAACATAATCAAAATCATCAAGGTTTGGATCGTCTTTTTTAGGCTTAGTGATGGAATGTGAACGGTGCTTGGAGCTGGTTGGACCTGTAGATGTTCCTGTAGGACCTGTTGGAGAAACCATCTTTCGGTTATGGATTCTCCATGCTATATTAGATATTCTTTGGTTATGAGGTAAGTAACTTTTATGGCGGTACATCTTGTAGATCTCTAGCGAGGAGTTATCAGAATCTGATATGAAATCGGTGATGTTGATATCATTACTTCTAGTAGCCATAAGAGGCTTATAAGTGATTTTGGTGGTACCATTTACTGTATTGATCCCTGTTCCCTCGCCACGATTAGGCGGCGACCCCCTTGTGTTAGTTGTATCCATATGAGAGTGTGTATGTCCAGTGTATGTAGTTAGGGGCGGCTGTAGTAGTTGTGGCGGTAATACGGTAATACGGTAAGGTGGTGGTGGTGGCTGTTATGGACTGGGGCCTGGTTAGTATATAAAGGGTTTAACACGCTATGGTGGCTATAGTACGGCTCCTAGTACCGGGCTGGTAGTGACCTTTACTTCCCCACGGTAGGGACACGAGCAGGTGGTGGTTTTAGGCATCGAGCCACACACGTCCCGCCTAAAAGTCATCCCTAAACTCTAGCGACAGGTACAAAGTAGTACCACTAACACCACTACAACTTCTACTACAATTACTACTACGTCCAAATAGCACTAATACTACACTATGGCCGACAAGGTTAAGGAGCAGAACCAGTACCACCAGCAAAAGGCCAAGTACATCGGGCTTGGTAACCCGGAAACGTCCAGGGACGAGTTTCTCACTAATGTTCACCGGGACACATACGCTTCGTTGAGTGTACACAATCCGTTGTTGATGTATAATTCGGTAATAGTGGGCGAGGACCCGGAGATGATGAGACAAAGAATGGTCAAGAATATGGTGAGTAGACACAAGGAGACCGAAGAGAGAAAAGGGTAATTGAAAGGGTGTAAGCAGCTCGTCATGTTGGCTGCCAAAAACCTTATGGTTTCAGTGATAGCTAATGAATATCTAATGTCTAATGCTATTACTGGTGACAAGTTGTGTCTTGTATATTTCAGTCACCGGGTGACAGTGAGACCAGCTTAGCGAGACTTCAATTACAGGCTAAGGGAAGCGAGCGCAGGAGGGCTTTCAGCGGGAGCCGTTCCCCGCGAAGAATAGTGGTAATAATAGTAATTATGTTCAGGCCCTGTAATAAATGGCTGATCTGTGGGATCAACAATAGACCAGTGGGTGATTCATATAATTACTGAGTCATAGAAGGGCCCGTTACTTGGCCGTTTTATGGATTTTTACCGTGGGTGCGGGGCCATACCGGCTGCCACCGCTGGTGGTACTGGGACCAGACCTTAGAGACATCTCTTTAGTCCTTTAGTGGTGAAATATTTGCAAGTAACGGTAGCAATAGAGGTTGTTGCGGTGTTTTTGCTAGGGTCCTGTGTCGGGCGATAAGCCAAAGAGCCGATATAATTGCGAACGTCAGTTTGTAACGTGACAGAAGCGCAATTTCCAATTTTAGCTGCAAATAGTGAAAAGTTTCATTAGACAATTGGCAGTTGTGGGGCAAGTGGAGGTGTGGTCTCGAACCCCACAAGACCAACGGTGTTTCCTCATCAGCGTTAACGGCCTGTAAGTGCAATTTCGGAGCCCGGAAACGGTCCAACTAAAATTATATTTAGTGCATGTATAAATGTGTCAAATAATACACTTATAACTAAACTCGTATAAACTCGTAATCTCTTCCCAATAATACTTATAAAATAGACCCTAAGTATTCGAAAACCTTTAAATAGGGTTAATGTACTTCTAAAATATTTTTATCTATTTTTTAGGAGTGCTTTCTACGCTTAGTTTAAATCACATATTATTATCGCTTAAAAGGAGAAATGAAATGCTTCATATTACTCATCTCTTTAGTGAATTAATTATAGACTACTAAATACCGGCTGGAATTACCGTGATTTTTTTGTATGGCCAGGCAAAACAAAAAAAATTAATGGACAATTGCCTTATTTTCTAGACAATTATTCCAATAATGGGGCTTGTTCACCATCGGTGATCTCTATCTTCTTAGATCCAAATCCACCGAATGCAGCGAACAAACTTAAAATAAGTAAAAGACCAGAAATGATGAAAGCAAAAATCCATTGCAATGCAAATACCTTGGTGAACAATTGACCTAAACCTAAGCCAAAAGTTAAAATACTGGAACTGATTCCAACAGCCCAATCGTTGTAGAGGACCAAGTAAAGACCTGGAACAAGTAAGAATTCCCAGATTAAAACGTTGGAAACAACTCTACCTACGAATTTGTGAACATGGAATAAAACAGCACCATTCCAGAAAATGGCGTATAATAACCAAGATAATGGGAAAGCCACAGTGGCTGCATGGATCAAAATATAGTTGCTAACTGGCTTAAGGGCGAAAGTCTTGTGGTTGAAGTAAATGGCCAAAATGTTGAACAAATTGAGAATCAAAATGACTTCACTCCAGAAGAAATGCTTCTTGGCGAATAAAATAGACCAAAGGAAGGTGAAGATATTAAATAAGGTGAAATGGGTTCCAACATGTTTGGTGGCATCGCTTCTAACAGGAGATTCGAGGTTTGGAATGAAGACTTGAGCCACAAATCCAATTTGAAGGAGGTAGAGCAATCCCCAGTATACCAAAGTAACAATGATATTGGAAGAGAATGGAGTGTTGCTTACATTGAAAGGACTATGGTGGTCAAAAGGTGATCTCCCTACCAAGTATCTGATATTACCATAGGCTGATAAGACCAATGAGACGATGGTGGTGACTTTATGGGAGGTGACTTCCAGGACAGAGCTTGACATTGTTGGAATTGGTTTTGGTGTTGCTGCGAAAGGGAAATTGGGGCGGGTCTGGTGTTTCTTATATACTACAGATGATTGCTATGGTGGGGAGGATGCGGCATTGATCTATATAGATGAGGGGTGTAGAGTATATAGCTAGATCAGGCATTGTTGGGGTGTGTACGAGCGAGAGAGAGGGAGAGGGTTAGGTACGTATCCCATAGTCAATACTAGTTAATAATACTAAAACGGGGAGACAATTGGGGGATAATTGGGGCCAATTGGGATAAAATGGTCATGTCTAGGAATTAAGAGGTAGGATACGCGTATAATTGGGGTTATTGAACTTGCGAGCAATTCAAATTAGACGTGATGCCCTGGGCTACATGTTCGAAAAGCTATCATGTCTTGTGAGTAGTTTCTAGTGCATGGTGCATAGGATGATTTTGTAGTAATGATGGCTTACATATATGGTAAGTCTTTTGTCCTATATCAATTGTCATGTTTTTGGGACTTAACCCTGATTTGAGACTGGGGGATTTTAAGGGTTCTAATTTGGTGTGAGGCGTAGGTCACGTATTGAATATGTCAAGGCAACCAAGGAGGGGGAACGGCTACCGGCGGTGACTGGAATCCCGAGACATTACTACTAGGTGGATGTGGCTAGTGAGGGGAGCTACAGGACTAGAGATGTGGATCTAGATGCACTAAAGATTAAGGAGCCTAAAAGGAGTCTAACAGAAGAACCAGTAACTGGACGAGGATGCGACGAGGACTAAACTTCGGACAATAGGCCGGAGTACCGCTT
Organism: Suhomyces anneliseae; assembly: GCA_030568535.1. NCBI lineage: Eukaryota > Fungi > Ascomycota > Pichiomycetes > Serinales > Debaryomycetaceae > Suhomyces > Suhomyces anneliseae. Next base: position 564,180 of record JAJMGB010000001.1, on the reverse strand, counting down.
GGCAATAGATAGACCAGTCAGCTTTGTCGTTTGAAAGGGATGATGGTACTCAGCTCGTATTGGTGGGGAAGCTTGCTATTTACGAGGGTTATGTGCGAGGGCATCGCTAGTCAGACATGCATAATTTCAAGTTAGGACATTTTTTGGGCTAGTGAAGCCGAAGATGAAGATGTTGGAAACAATTGAGATCAACGATCAGCTTGAAGTGATGTACTAAGATAGACAATTATCAGATGAGTTGGCTGGAGAGCTTATTCAATTGACTGAGCTATATCTGTAATATATGCTGCATATTTCGGCACTGATTACGTTTTCTAAATATAGGTGCATGGTGCAGCGAGGACTCTAATCTCAAATAGAGCCATACAGATGAAACAGAGGTGAAGAAGGAAAGAGGAAAAGGCGAAACAACTAGCAATTGACTAGAAGGATGTCTGGTCGAGGGGTTCACTGTAGAGTTGATGCTCACTTACTAGAGCTTTGGCCAACAACCAAAAATGGAGAACTACAAGAAATCAAAAACGATTTTCTTTATGGATTTCAATGATTCCATATTTGCACCTTCATTGATTCACTAGCAAACACTCACCATGTTCTTATATTCTCGACCAATAATCAAACAATACGTGATACTCAAATGAGTCTAGTATCCCCCTGTACTTATACTCGTCAAAACAAGGTTCACTGAACTGCTTCGAGTAACTTTGCTAAAAGATTGGTACATACTACTATAGCTAAACAGAAGCACATAATCTTAGCTGACCTTTCCTACTGGTTCCCTGTTTCAGAATGTGAGCTGCACTCATTTTATTGTACTTCGCCTACTCATCGCCTCAGCATATCCTGCTCACTTTGTTTCAAGTTGAATAATTTGAAACACACTTTTCTCGGCTCCTTACTAAGCCAAAAATCAATCCAAATTTTAACTCATCACACTTTCCAGAACAGGAATTTCCCACCGCCATTAACCACCACAGCTGATTACGATAAGTAGCTCGAATTTAAAGTTGGCAATCCTTTTCTTGGCACCAATTGTTACCCGATTCGTTAAATTAGATCAACTGCGAAATTATGGCTGCGAAAAAGTCAGTGTTCCAAATCTAGACTGAAAAGTAGAGAAAGAGGCCCTAAAAGAGACTACATCACAAGCTAAATGACTATACAACATACCAGCATCACATTGAGTGGTTTTTTCTATAATTGAGCTCATAAGATGAACTTCTTGCTTTCAATTACGTAAAGTGTTAGTAATTTTATACTTGAGCTATAACTATAAAACCAACCCCATTTCTACTGCTATTCCCCAACTACCTTCTATCATATCTTTCAATAAATATTTCAATTATCATATTATTTCTGACTATACAGAGCTATACATTATAGTCCAACAAATCTATCTACTTTGACATATCAAAGTCAAACGTTATCGACCACAACCCGTGGCCAATCAAAGAGCCAACCCTGTGGCTACTTATTGTTGGTATTGTTGGAACTGCTGGTGGTGTTGTTATTGTTGTTATTGTTGATGCTTGGGGGAAAAAGATTCATTTAACAAGTACCTCTGAAAGAGTGCTTGTCTTCTTCTTCACCAGTCTTTTCGTGAATCTTCTTACTCTTTTGGACCTTGACGGTTTCTTCTCCACTAGAAGCAATAGAAAGTAACAAGTTGTAGATGAACTTCTTGTTTTGTTCTTGACTGTTGGTATCTGGGGTGGTGACATCTTGAACGGTTTCAAGAGCGTCAATCAATAATTCAACGGAGTGAATAATGCTTTCCATTAATTTATCTAAAACGTTCAAGGAAAGATCGTCACGAACAACAACTCTCAAAACTTCCTTGTCGGTTTCAGAAGGTGGCAAACGGTAGTTTGGAACAATGAAACCCTTGTTTCTTAATAATAAGGAAAGGATGTTTTGAGGAATTTCTGGGTGAGCTTCTCTGATGTTCTTAGCAACTCTGAAAGAAACAACTGGTAAACCAGGTTGGAACTTTTGAGAGTCGAGGTCTTCAGCACCCTTGACGTTGTTAACGTAAGTGTAAGTTTCCTTTTGAGCAGTTTCATCAAGAGGCTTGTGGATAACAGATAAGATTTCAAAGTAACCAGATTGTTCAAGGAAATCAGACAATAATCTGGCGTTCTTCAAACAACTTTCGAAGATCTTGGTGTAACCTTCTCTACCAAGGGTCAAGAAGTTGTAGTATTGGTGAACAACTGGGAAACCAGGTCTAGAGAAGTTCAAACCGAAGGTTTCTTCAACACCTCCCAAATAATCAAGACAGAACTTCAAACTCTTTGGCAACAAGTTGTCGTTTTTCCAGATAATCCAACCTAAACCAGCACTGGTCATACCGAACTTGTGACCAGAGGTGTTAATAGAGTCGACTCTTGGAATGGCGAAATCCCACTTCAAGTTAGGGAAAACGAAAGGAGCAACGAAACCACCAGAAGCACCATCAATGTGCATTCTGATGTCTAAACCTCTTTCTTCTTGGACCTTGTCCAAAAGCTTGGAGATTCTTTCAACTGGTTCGAAAGCACCAGTGAAGGTAGAACCAAGAATAACGAAAATACCAATGGTGTTTTCATCGATATTCTTTTCAATTTCGTTAACATCGATCAAGTGACCGGATTCTTCAGTAATAGAGATCAATCTGTTGTCAACATCGAAGTATCTGGCAAACTTTTCTAAGGCAACTTGAGCACAACTGGCCATGATGATATTTGGCTTATCACAAGACTTACCTTCAGCAGTTCTCTTTTCGTGCCACCTCTTCTTTAAGGCTAAACCAGCCAACATGATGGCTTCAGACAGCCCGGTGGTGGCAGTACCAATGGATCTGGAAACTTGGTTACCATTACCATCATCGTACTTTGGAGCGTGCCATAAGTTGGATAAGATGGTGATACAACGTTGTTGGAATTCAATTAAAGATGGGTATTCATCGTTATCAGCCAAGTTCTTAACAAGGTTATCAGTAATCAACTTCAATTCGGTATCATCGATGTTGGTGTTAACGAAAGAAGCCAAGTTAAGAGATGGGTTACCATCAAGAGACAATTCTTCTTGTAAGTACTTGTAAACCAATTCACCATTAGAAGATTTTTCAGGAATTTCATACTTTGGAACAACGGCATTGGAGTTATATTCAAAAAGATACTCTTCACGAGAGTTCAACTTGGTCTTACGACTAGCTTTAAGAAGCTTGGATTCGAGTAACTCGGCGTCAACGTGTCTGGAAAGAGTCATCTTAAATCACAGAGAACAGAGAATGAAAGAGGGTTGTTGGGAATTTTTGAAAATTAAACTAATTATCACGAAATTTAGGGCTATATTTATACCATTGGGTCTTACACACCCTTAAGGGCTATGAATTTTGTCTCACTCATTGGATTGGAGTTTTCCACTCGGGGTTATACCCCTTATTTTTGCTACGATCGGAGGGCTCGGAGACGCCGGACCTAACCATTGCCGCCACTATCGTAATAATGTGCCATTGCTCCGAGAGAGAGAGATGGTTTGTAGTTCTGGGAAGTAAAGTAGGGTTATGTTTTTTAGTGAGATTCATAGTAGTGTAGATTAGAGATCGTGGTGTCTCGGTTATGGGGTTCGGGGTTCGCTGGTGCCATTAAGGGCGATGGCTGTGGTGATGGAGGTGGTGGTGGAGCGGCGGTGATCCGGAACATGGAACCAATTTTGCGATGAGTGAAAAGTTCCTGCGCACCACCCACGTCGGTGCAGCAGCAGCAGCAGTACGCTGCACTAATTAGAGCACTACTACTGCTGCTTCTGCTGCTGCTGTGGCATACCGAGGAGAGACGTGGTAGCCGTGGCCGTGGTCGGTCCTGGAGCGACGGTACAAGTATACAGGGTACACCACTAACAGCGACGGAGGAAGGGGCCAACAACCAATTCGGGGCAGGGATCCCACTACAGCCACTGGCTTATCCGTAAAAAGCCTCTGATTATACCTAATTATACTCGGAAATACTGAAGCGGGGTATCTCCGATACCCGAAACCCGTGGCTATAACTACATTGATAGCTAAGACCCACCAGGTGCTTAGAGAAGTGCTGCTGAAAAGTTCCTAGTATTACTACTGCTGTTACTGGTGCTAACAGCGGTGCTGCAGCTTCTTCTGCCGCCGCTACCTAGCGATGCTCCTCACTAATTGAGGATGGAACGGCTAGCACAGTACAATAGGAAACACAAATAATTATTAGTAATAGTGCACGCCAACGATTCGTAAAACGGAACAGGACGGTAACAGATTCAGGGAGGAGTAGCTCGTACTTAGAAAAGCAGGCTATAGATAAGCAAATCTAGACTCGCCTTGTAAAAAAAAAAGGGCAAAAATCCCCTCTTGGTTTAATATCCAACCAATAAAAAAAAGAATCCAGGCGATAATTTAATCCAACCTACTGGTAAGCGAAGGGGATGTAATTAACAGCCGAATAGTGGGTTTTGTAGTAAGATCTTTTTTTTTTTTTTAATATTTATTTAATACAGTTTGTAGCTATGGTTACGAATCAAAAGGTGTGTGTGAAAAATTGAAAATTAGAGTACATGACATTGATCTGAAACAAGCGGATCAAAATTGCATATTACCACCCACCAATGGCACATTCAACTGGATTGTTCTCTGTGTTCTTCTTGCATGACAGATTTTCGTTTTACAGGTTAAATGAAATTTGTCAAAACTTTTTGGTAGCTATCAAATTAATAACCTTACGGAATTTGGTAATTTAACACTTTTAGAAAAATTGAGTATCAGTATGATTATGGACAAGAATTAAAGTTCCCCCAAAATATTTATTCTATAATTCGTAAACTTAACTTTGATTCGATTCACATGCATCGTGCCTACTAATTCAGTAATCACCGAACCAATGATGGCTTAAACCCCCCAACTGAGGCACGAGTCTGTGCTGTGCCCAACGCCTACATCAAAGTTGTAACACAACAAGCGAAACGAAGCCGACCTTGTTCCGAAACTCAATTTCTCGGGGAGATATACACCAGGATCAAATGCGGGCTTTGAGATGTTGGGATGTTGATTTTAGGGTGTTTAAATCATGGGAATTTGACCAATTAATTTTCCAATTTGATTCGGAACTTTTATGTTCCGTGGGTGCCGGTTTTGCAACTTTTTCGTGTAGTAACCATGAAAACTACGAATTACCACCAACACCACGAGTTATTACCACACGGTAGAAGAAGAGCTGGTGATACGAAGTAGTAGAAGAGACCAAAGGGAAGCCGGTTTAACCATAACTGTAATTTCTGGCGTGGGTTACGTAACTGGTTACGGAGCTGTAGTATTTTACAGATTCAGTGATAGGTATTGGTTAGGAATCGGGTCGGTTCAGGGTACGAATTTGCAGTTAACGGTAACAGTTAATAAATAGAAATACGCACGGCTATTTAGTGCATTGTAGTACATTGATTTTGCGCCATTCGAGGGGACATCCTTCATCTCATTACAGAACGATTTGCTGGATACGGAATTAGTGGAATATTAATTTTGTACATTACTAATTACAACTAATTTGTGGCGCATGCTTATCATTAAATTTGACAGTTAATAGAAGCTAAGGAAATCACAAGAGAACAATTCGCTTTTAACGGAAACCTTAAATTATGGTCTTACTCATGATTTCTAAGCATTTGAGTACCTTTGTTCTTTGCCCTTTCGGGACTTTAGCTTTATGGAATACCAAAATACGACGATTCTTTATTGTTGAAAAGAATACTAATTAGTAAGACTAGAACACGAAAATGGAACCAATTTGAAGGCTGGGTTTTCTGCTTGTGGGCTCTTTAATAGAAGAACTAATGCACGGCTGTTATTTAAGCGCAATACCTCTGTTTCCAGAACAATTCGTTATTGTGTATGGACCACCAACTTATATCTGCTGACTAAGAGCTGAGTAATCACTCGAGAGACGAAATGGGATAGAGGGCTACCATGGGGCCACACGGAACCCCATAAATGGGTATAGCTGAACTCCTAAAAATACTAGAAGGCCGTAAATCGCTAATTTTGGTTATTAGTACTGTTCTGGGTATGTTGCTAATCAATTTTGGTGCTCTAATTGGGCACTATTTGCCATTTTTCACTCTATTTCTATCACTTCTGCATCGAATTAAAGCCCAAAAACTCACATACACTACAGTTACGCATCACAATGTGTAACTAACTTCAATTGGGTAATTGTGTCTATCTAAATTATCTTGTGTGGTGCCTCTATGTTTAGCAATTGTGGGGTCTGAGAGGCAACAATTGGTGTGTATATAACCATCGTATATTGGCCACTTTCACAGAATACCGATTTTTCACCCAAAATCGAAGGGTCTTAAACTCTAAATGTACTATAAGTGAACCCAATGGGTCAAACGAAGTCCATTGCTGCAATTTTAACTGCAAAAATAGCAATTTTCACTGGACTTATCGACCATTTTTAAATAGTGAAATTTTTCGACTACCTGCTATATTTGAAAATCTTAGATATCTACAGTAACAAAGGTCATATTCTACTACAATGTCACCACGACAGACACTAGGGAACGCAATTGGATCGATAGTGTCAAGATTCATGGGAGTTGGGGGTTCAGTCTAATGAATATTATATTAACAAGGGTGTCTTATATATCATTTATTCAACGTCGTCGAACTTTTGGTCAGTCAAATCTGGAATGTCTTCGTCACCGGCGTTCAATTCAGTTGGAGCCTTACCAGCTTGAATTTGTTCAGCCAACTTTCTCAAGATTTCCAAGTTTTCAGATCCTAATTGAGGTAAGATTTGAGGAATCAATTGAGTAACATCCTTTTCTTGTGGATAACCAGTGAAAGCAAAGGTGTTGTGAGCAGCAGCACCTTGAACACCAACTCTGTTGAAGTGCAAGACCTTACCGTCTTCTCTGAAGAAGTTAGCTTCTTCAACACCTTCAACCTTGGTAGCCTTCAATTTACCTAAGGCTTCGATCAATTTGGTGTCATCTTGTTCGGACTTAATGTTCTTTTTGGCCTTAACTCTGGAACCACCAACCTTCTTGGCGGTGGCCTTTTGTAACTTGGCTAACTTTTCTGGATCAACTGGCATTTTAATGTAGTGGAGAAAGTGAAAAGTCGTCGACGTAAAATTTGTCAGTGGACGAGGGTCACGGGATAGAGGGGACGTCACGTGACTTGTGATGTCCAAACGACCAAACGATTCTACGACACCGAGCGACATCTGGCACGACATGTTAGGGCTTGACTCGTAGTCAGGTGCGGGCACACCTGAGTTGACCTGGTTCACCTGGAAGGTGGACCTAGGGAGAAAGAGGGAGAGCTAGTGAGGGGACACAGATGTTTGGGTGTTTGCTATGTAGTTAGGTGGAGTTTGTATTGTTGGTGGTGGTGGTGATGGCGGTGGTGGCTCCCTACTACTGTGCTGTTCCCCGACTGTGGTGCCAAGTGACAGCGACAGCTCGCGGTAACTGACAGCGGTCCCCCGCATCTTTCCCGTGGTACCTCGCTGTGAGTCGCGCTAACTCCGAGCTCTCGCTACGTGTTGGTACTAGCTGGTACCAGACTCTTACTGGACCAATTGCTCCACCAGCTGTCTAGCGAGACTAAATACTGGTGCATTTGGTCTATTAGGTCTATATACATGCTTACCTAATCTCTTATTAATCGTTTTTTCCCTGGTGGCCCTGTTACCTTGCCCTTTTGGGCCAGATCGCTAGATCGCGCTTGAACGTTGTCGTACCAATGCCTCTGTCGCTGTATGGCTGGTTTGGTCTGCCACAGCCCCTTGTTGCTCTGTAGAGACTTCAGTATAAATCACGTCGCTATTCTCGTCCTGCTTGTTAGCTCTCTTTATCCCTCTGTTCCTGTCACCTTTCCTCCCTTTTGTCCTACTTCTTTCTCTATTGTCAATTTCTTGTCACTTGGCTCTGGTGCACGCGACATAAACAATTTCATTCATCTACTAAGAACTACTACTTCATTCCACTTGTTGTATTCATAATGATCCGTGAAGCCCTCCAATATATAAGAAGCAAGTCTTTCCTTCGGTACGGTCCTGACTGGATCTTCGCTTTCTGTCTTGCCATTTACTTCTTTTTCGTGGCCGAAGTAGCCAATCCATTCAAACGTCAGTTCTACATCAATGACCTTGCGATCTCCCATCCTTTTGCAGTCCATGAAAGAGTTCCAGGGATCAACTGTATCTTGATCTCGTCTCTTATCCCTATGTTCGTGATCACCACTGTCAGTATCCTTAAGCTGAACCGTCACAACCCTCAACAATCTTTACATGGTCTTCAAGTAGCCATCTTGGGTTTGGTGTTATCATTGACCATCGCTGGTACGACTACTGATACCCTTAAGAACTGGATCAGTAGACCTAGACCAGATTTCATCGCCAGATGTGGTCCTGCTGAAGGTACTCCTCTTGATACTCTTGTTGGTATCGAAGTCTGTACTGCTCCTTTAGGTCAACACGCTTTGATTGATGGTATGAGATCCACTCCTTCAGGCCATTCTTCCATCAGTTTCAGTGGTTTGCTCTACTTGACTCTTTGGCTCTTGGGTCAATTCAAGCTTATCAATTCTCCTGTCCGCCAACCAGTGTATAAGATCTTGATCTGTTTCCTTCCAGTGCTCTTGGCTTCCTACATTGCATTGAGTCGTACCCAAGACTACAGACACCACTTCATGGATATCTTTTTGGGTGGTTCTATGGGAATTACTTTTGCTTTTGCCTTGTACTCCAGATACTTCCACTCCTTGTGGAGTGAGAACGCCGGTAAGGTTTCCGAAGAGGAGCCTGACCTTTTACCTCGTTGAAACATCCTTCAAGCCGCAACCCCATGATCTTGAAGTCTCCAAATGTCTTCAAGTTTCTCCAAAATTCTTGAGGTTTTCCTCGTTCCAGAATTGTTACTTCTGAAACTTTGTTTGGTGAGCACCCGTCAGCTACTTGGTTACTCCAGTTGGCTAGCTACTCTCCAGTATACACAGTTCAACATATTCATGATGTTGATAACTTGGAGACCTTATGGGTCGATGGGCATATTGTTCCCTTAGGGGTTCTTTTTCTACAGTTTAATTAATTGGTTGGTGTGCCAGCAGAAAGTTGACCAGATTGGTCGTTATATCAAAAAATGAGAACAACCTCGGAAATGTCGCTCGTTGGTTGTTCCATACCCTTCATAGATCGTTCGTAGATGACCATTGGTGTTCTGTCATGACTGCATTGAACCTGCCACAATATAGAAGTACAAAAGTCACAACTGTGTAACAGGATGAAACCTGGATCTCATAAATGTTTCAGACGCGCAACAATTGGGTGCAAAATCTCAAACTTTGTTTCATACTCAAAGACTATAAAAAAGAGAGATATTGGGCAAATTGGAGAGTTATAAAGTTAACTAGCATCTTTTCAGTAACCTAAGGCTCATTAAAATTGTTCTATATTAACACAGTTGGAAGTTCTCGCTGTGGGCCCTTTTTTTAGCAATACCAGTTCATATAACTTATAATCTAATACTACAACAAATCAATATTTATCTCACCACTTCAGTATGTCAGCTACTTATGAAGATATCACCATATACCTCACCACTACCTCCACTTATACAATAAGTTCGCTGACAACTTCACCTAAGAACCAGGAAGTAACATTGATCACCAAACTCTATACTAGCCGTATCCCAGTTTCCAATACACCAGAACCTTCGACAACCACACACAACAGTGACTCTTCTGCTACTACCAACACATCTAATGTCTCAAAAAATGCTGCTTCTTCTTCTTCCGGTGCTTCATCTAACCCCCATATCACACCTATCGCTTCTCTTTCGGAGCTGGCCCCATTTCTGGCAAAGAAAGAGTCCAACTCCTTGACTGTGGGGCTTTCCATTGGTATTCCCATCGCTATCATCTCCATATTTGTCATAATTCTTGCTGGTTACTTCTTAAATAAAAGAACACAGTTTAGAAAGGCTAAAGTCAGGGCAGTACCCTATGATCTTGAGAGTAACTCCGCTAAAAGCAGCCACTCTCTACCACCTCGAGAAGCTCCAATTGTTACCGAGAAGAGCCAAAACACCGAACGGATATTACGTCCTCCTACTGAAGCAAACCCCATCAAAAGACAGTCAATTATCTACTATGTCAAGGACAGACTCAGCAAGATCAACCCCAAAGATGACGTGGATATGGGCCATACCCATCCCGGATTTTCTCCTATGCTTCTCAAACGTTTCAAACTTTCCAAAGCAAGGGAAGACCAAAATGGGTCCAGGGTTCGGGTTCCGAGTAAGTTGAAATTGGTGTCAATAGTTGGAGACGATGACCATCAACAGGAGAGTCCAGCTGGTACCAAGTATATAGTAAACCGAGCTTATGACCAGAGACTCTCTGACGAGTTAACTATCAATGTAGGAGACTTGGTCTACTTGCTTGAAAAGTACCCTGACGGATGGTGCAAGGTCAAAGCGGATAATGGACAGGAGGGAATGGTTCCTCAGGTGTGTCTTACAAAGATCTGAGGTCTTACGGTTCGAAGATAAAGATTTTGATACATATATTATAGAGAGCATAGTGCTCGTAATGTACAGTAATTTAGCAATAATACAAGTTGATAGTCAATAAAAGAACGACACCATGTTATATGGTAACAATTTGGAACTGGTACTGTGACTATCGTGGCCAGCAAGTTGAAGTATGATCAGCAGTAGGTCCTGGTTGCAACTATGTTATTTTTTTATTTTATTTTGCAGCAAGTTTCGGGTTGGTTGCAAGATGTTTCAGGTTGGTCGCATCTTTTTTGCAACTTATACCAAACGTATTTGCAGCTGTTTAATAGTGTCTAGTTGCGTTTTGGGGTCTAGCTTGGCCATAACCAGTGGTAGGAGGAACACCCGGTTGTTGTGGTTGGTACTGGTATTGGTATTGGCCTTGAGAAGTGTCGTAACCTCTCATAGAAGCAGCTCCTTGGGTTTGACCTTGTGGACCTTGTGGACCTTGAGGACCTTGAGGACCTGGTCCTTGTGGATGTGGGTAGTAGCCGTTGCTTCTTGGGATTCCACCTGGTCTTGGTCTTTGGTTAGCGTACCCAGTTGGTGGAGCTCCAGTCACAGAAGGAGGAATACCTACACCGTTTTGTTGACGGTATGCTTGTTGTCCTTGAGGTGGTGGAGGTTGTTGCTTCATAAGAGGAGCTTGAGGTTGTGGTTGACCACGGTACTGTTGTTGTGGACCTGGAGGAGGAACACGGTATTGACCGTTTGGTTGTGGTGCTGATGGACCTCTTGGATACTGTTGAGGTTGTTGCTGGCCTTGTGGTGGTGCTGGTGGGCCTCTTTGGAAATTTTGTGCTTGTGGGGATGGACCTGTCTTCGCAGGGTATCCTTGAGGAGGATATCCTTGTTGTGGTGGGTATCCTTGTTGAGGTGGGTAAGCTGGTTGAGGCTTTGGAGGTTGTTGTTGTTGGTATCCAGTGAATTGGGCTTGTTTAGGTTGTTGAGGAGGCAAGGATGGCATTTGAATAGAACTTTCTGGTGCTGGAGGAGCCTTCTTCTTGGCCTTTTCAGGAGATCCAAATCTTGGGAGGTGGTTTTGAGAACTGTTTGGAGAGGTGATGTATTTTGGAGCCTTTCCACTTCCACTTATAGTGGCAGTTTGCATTGGAGGTAAAGATGGGTATGGAGGGTTGTTCTCTTGCTTTTCTTCTTCTTGAGAGTAGTTGGAAGAGTTACCGCTGGTTACATTACCGGTTTCAGAGTGAATAGACAAATGCTTGGTGTAGTTAGACTTCTTAGGAGTGGTGGAGCCTTGTGGGCCATCAACAAACTTGGCTCCTCCATTGTATCCATGAGCTGGTGGTGCTGGAGCATTATCTTCGTCTTCACTATCAGAAAATCCACTGAAGTTGTTGGTAGGAATTGGTTTACCCTTTGGATCACTCTTGTCAACAGTCTTTTGGAACTGTTCGTTGAATTCATGGTATTGAGTCATTGGAGAGTGGACTGAGGAGTAACTACTGGATCTGTCACCTGGGTATGAAGGAACAGAGAGTCCACCAATGCCAACACTGGATGAAGAAGAACCATTCTTGAGCATACCGATCTTTCTGGCATCGATCTTTTCGGATCCGTCAGAGTTATCGTCTTCTGGATCACTGAATAAATCGTCATCGTTCTTTGGATAAACACCTCCTAAGGATAAATCTCTCATGTTGGAAGGTAATTCGTCTTCGTCAAACTCTTCGTGAGCTCCGTTCAACAATTGGTTTCTATCAGTATGGAATTGGTCAGAAGGAGCCTTGATATCGGAGTACTTTTGGTAAATATCGGCCAATTGCACGGACTTGTGGTGTTCCTTGAGAGCACTGGCAGAAAGTCCTAAAGTTGCACCGGCTGCTGCACCGGCTGCTACACCAGTAGAAGCTGAAGGAGCAGAACTGTCAGCCACACTGATCTTTGGAACAGCTGGTTCTTTAGGCACCTTGATAGATAAGTCGTTGACATTACGGCTGTTTTGCTTCTGGCCTGGGTATTGGGCGGAGGAAGCACCGGTATTTTGTCCTGGGTATTGACTGTTACTGGTGAGGGTACTGGAACTGGTGCTGTTGCTACGGACTTGGCCTGGATATTGAGCAGTACTGGTGGAACTTGGGTTAGGGTTGTGGGTGGTTCCTCTCAGGTATGGGTTGCTATTGGCATGGGATCTTTGACCACCAAAAGTCTCGGATTGTGGGGTAGATGGAGTGTTGGTTTGGGTTCTTGGAGAATTGGTTCTGTTGGTGGAGCCAGTAGGACTGTTCAAGGAACTTATAGCACCCACAACACCTCTTTGACTTCCACAACCTTCGTAACCTCTGTCTAATTTGGATTTCATGACTCTCTTGATGTTAGTGGTCCAGGTTTTCACGTCCCAGTTCAAGAAATCTTGAGCATTGGAGATAAGTTGAGTGATATCGGAGACTTCTAAGTAATGAACATATGGTAAAGTTGGTAAACCGAACAATAAGGATTCTGGATCGACTCTATCGGCCTTTAATCTGGTAGGTCTACCGTAAAGACCAAAGGAGTCCAACAACGGCACTAAGAATCTGATCAAAGTATCGAAACCTGGCACGGCAGAATGGGCTTCTGGCATCAAGAAAATAGAGGTATTCTTGAAATCATCAGCGGTCTTCTTGGACACTTTACTGGAAAGCGAAGGAGACTTGAAGTTGATAAAACCTTCGAGTTTAAGCATGGTACTGTGATCGATCAAGGCATGGGCTTGAGGATAAATAGCGGAGACAGAGCTGGCGTTGGTCACCACGGCCATAAGCTGTTTCTTCTTTTTTTGTTCAGTCTCGTAAAAGAGAATTCTACCAGGAGTAAAGTTCTTCTTCTTGTTGATGGAAGGTTCAACCACGGCGTAGCACCTTTTCCAGGCCATACCACTTCCGTACCGTATACTGACCCAATCTTCATGATCGAATCTCTTTTCAGCCAAGATGGTTCTGATATCAGAAAGACGAGAACCACGAGCTGATAAAAGTGCTCCAGTATAAGCTTCTTGTAAAGAAGAATATTCATAATTGGCCAATCTAAGCGCCGAGTACCAAGTGGTTAAATCAGTATAAGATTTGAACTGGAGAATGTATCTGTTTTTAAGAGTAGTAGAAACAATGACCACGTTATCCAAGTTCTGTTTGGCAGCTGGAAGCGATCTCATAGCATTGTAGACGGAATCAGTAAAGTTGATATATTTAGGCTTGGAAGAAGTTTCGAGAAGAGCCTCTGGATTGTGTCTATATTGAGCCAAGTTGGCGGCATCCCAATAGGCAAGTTGATTACCGGTCAAAATACCGTAAACTTCCCGCCATTCACGATCTCCGGGTTTTCCATCACCGTTCAAATCGTAGTATAACATAAAGATCCCTTCATGATAACGACGATGTGATTGTGACAGGAGAAGGGTGACGATGGGGATCAATTCGGGCGATAAACCGTCGAGGGATTCTGGTGACGGGAAGGCTCCCATCACCGATTTGGGGGAGGTGGATTCTTTCTTCTTGGGGGACGAATCGGAGCCTAGTCTCTTTATTGCGTTCATTGTAAGTGATTATAAGTTATATGTTGGTGGAGTTGGTGTTGTTGTTTAAAAGGAGTGGAGGCGATAGTGGAGGTTGGTGTGGAGGTGATAGTGGAGGTGACAGTTGATGGAAAGTGGGGGGTCACCAGGTACTAAAAAGCTGGGGGAGAAGTTCTGGGGGGAGAGGGAAAAAAGGGACCAGATCAAAAGGGAAACGTCACTGATGATATCACTATTGCTTTAAGGATCTTTTTGCTAGATCAACTTGGGAATAACAAAAGTGGATTTTCAGACGTTTTGACACTAACAAAAACTGGACGTTGTGATGATTCAAAACACTAGTGGCTTTTTAAAAAAATAGTGATGGTAAAATCGGGAACAGTGGTTGATTTGGTAGATCTGTAATCACGTGCGGCGCTGATTGTTCTTGGTATCCAGATAAAGCTGGGCAAATTGGGAAAGTAATACAAAGCCGTAAATTATTTTTGATGACACGGTTTGATGGTGGGGAATGCAGAACAGAACAAAAATAATATACTCGAAATGTGACGGTGTTGGATTTGCAATATCAAAGATGTTCTTTTTTATTTGTATAGACAACAAGTGATGACAAAAAGTGACAAAAAAAAATTGATTTATGGTGGGAGTGGCTAATAGGTGTGTTGTGTGACTGCTCATGTGCCATGTGCCATGCAGATGATAATTGATCCATTAGAGGATAGGGTGCAGGAAGTTGTTTGAAAGTTACTGTTTTAGGATGAGAAGTTAAGAACACTCGCACTGCATATACATAACATACATTGGATGCATTACCTAAAATTCAATACGAGCACGATGCTGATGCGGGCGCTGCCACGAATTAGGAATCGCGCATTCAAGCGGTTGAAAGAAACAATGCTATAGAATTGCCTTACCCGATTTGGCCCAGAAATCGTTACACGTCATAACAAAAGAAGAGAAGAACGGTCACGTGAACCTTGCTTGAATCCTTTACTATGTACTGTGTACTGTATGTACACCCCGTAAGTGACCTGCACCGTAATTACAAAACCTCGGAATTATTATGTACGCTAACATTTTCTTAGCGTTCCCCAAATCACCACCAACCGCGACTTGCAACCCCTAACCCCCAACTTTTGTCAACTATCAACTTACTCCCAACCCTCAGCAACTATTAAACAATTGGTTGAATTTGCAATATCCGCTAGTTGCCTTGCCCGTTGGCTGTGTAACGTTCTGTTTTGGTAGTGGGGCAGTGTTATTTGTGGTGAACCCTGAGATGTTCCTAGATCTTGACAGTGAACGGGTCCCTAACCGGGGCAGTGTTAAAACAAACGTTCCAACGAACAAATTGCAACATTTCATCCAAAATCGCCATTTTTTGGTACTTTTGATTCCTTTTTGATTCCTTTTTGGGTCCTTTTTGGTAAGGACCCTTTATGTGGGGCCATTAAGATCGTTTCCCACATCGTAGAACTAATTTCTCGGCCTAAAGATCGGCCCTTCTTATTGTTCTCCTTAACCACTGACCATCTTAACATCTGTTTATCTATTGTTATTGTATTTTTTCTATTTTCTTGATGGGCACATTCTATTACTGTGAAGAACCAGGAAATAAGCTTAGAACCGGTTCTGTCGCGTGATATCAACAAAGAAGGCATTTGAGCGTGTGATCTCTTGGCCAACAAGATCACCCTAAGCGAAGTAGGCGGATTTGATGTTAAGAGCAAGCGAAAGCTCAACTGTTTGGTTCGGTGTTGTTTGGTGGAAGTTGTACAATTACGTTCTACGCGTTGGTAGTGCTTTTGAAGTGGCTTGGACTTACTTGGTTCCTTGCATGTAGTGTCTGACAATCTGAGAAACGGAAACAGCCGGTAGCTGGAGGATGGGTGGAACTGCGGCTGGTGAAACGGGCAGTGTTGAAGGAACTAAAAGTTGTTCTGTCGATTGTTTTGATTATGAAAAATTTAGAAAATTGCAAAATTGCAAAATAATTGTGAAGATGAAATTATACAGTGAAATTAAATAAGTCCGAACCAAGTCGACAAAGGATAACAAATGATAATAAAGGCCCCTATTGAATAATTAGAGCTTATCAAGGTAATCAATATCGCTAAAATAAGTCTTCGTGGTATTCATCAGCAGTTTGTCTAGCACTAGCTTAGTTTATCACTTGATTATAGATTGGTGATTGGTGAATAGTCATTTTGATCAAAGTTATTGACCACGACACCTGATACTTAGACCAAACGTCCAGCATCTACACCTATCGCTTCTCTGTCAGCTCACAACCTCCATAATATATTCCAACTATTTCTATTTCTAACATTCGTGCAACATTAACTGTGCGTATTTTGCACCCATTATATAGAAGACCAACAGAACATAAACCTATCCTCTAGTGAGAACATCCTCTGAACGTACTCTTCATGAAGAGTAAATTCACAGCAGAGACCACATATAATTCACCTGGTTAGGAGTTAATATCTAAGGTAGCTATTTCGTTGCACCTCTCCACTCTCAATACAATTTAATTGCTGCAAAATAACCCAATAACCAACCTACAACTCCATTATCCGGAGAAACCTAGTTTACTTTGCATTCTTTATTTTCCCGATACACTGGATACTCATGTATTCTATGACATTTTGAATACTATATAAAATTTGTTAACCGAAATCATGAATACAAATGGTCTTCATTTTCAGTTATGAGGCTTATCACCTCACATAACCTAGAATTCTCAACTCAGAAAGCTGCTTTATTTGATGATAATTTTATATTAATAGACCCATGGTCCTACTTACTGGTTGGCTTCACTGACCTTTAACTTTGCTAACAATTCTAATCCTTCTCTCAACTCCTTTTCAGCAGTTTCAAGATCTTCATAGTTTAATGCAGAAACAGCAAATTTAGCATGCTTTTGGATCTTGGCAATCAGATCAGTCTTATCAAGAATAGACGTTATGTCTTCCTTGGTGACTCTTTGTGAATGTGGATGAGAAGCTCCTGGAGCTGGAGCACGACTACGAACTTCTTCCTTGGACATTGGCTTATCTTTCTTTTCTGGATTGAAAACATGGATCGAAGAAGATTTATTGATATGGCTCAAATCATCATCTGGTAAGTACTTTGGTGCTCCTGGAAGTTTGACATCATCATCTTCATCTGGAGCAAAATGTGGAGCACTAGGTAAAGAACTATCGTTACCTGAGTCGTTTGTGGGTGGAGAAGATCCAATATCTTTTGGTGCACTAGGCAACTTTGGTTCGTCATCAGATCCTCCAATATCCTTTGGTGCACTAGGTAATGTAAAATCGTCGTTGCTCAGTCCACCAATATCCTTTGGAGCGCTTGGTAACTTAGGTTCATCGTCACTATGACCACCAATATCCGTTGGAGCACTAGGCAATTGAGGCTCGTCGCTAGCACCCAAATCTTTTGGAGCACTTGGCAAGATAGGAGAGTCATTGCTTTCTTCCTTTGGAGTATCTTGTAATTCAGTACCTTCGTCCTGGGCACCAGCTTCAGGGTCCATCTCCAATTCTTCCAATTCTCGGTTCAATTCATCTTCGAGTTCTTTTTCTTTGTATTCCACTTCATCTTTAAGCAATCTGGATAATTGATACTTCAAGATCTTTATTTTTTCCTTGTTAGAAGCTTCAAATTGCTCTCCGCTTTTAGCATTTCCTCCAGTCAATTTCTCCCAATCAATATCGGCATTACTGGCAAATATACTCAATAAACTCAAAAATGTAAGAGTAGCTCTGAATTTACCCACCAAGGCTGCCTTGTTGGTATCACGACTGTAATTGGATATTCCTTCAAGAGAAGAATTGAAGAGTTTATAAGCAAAAGATAATACTATACTGGCAGAAATGGACTTATCATTCAATGCCTTGTGCACTCCTTCATCCTCAGTAGAGTTCTTGAGGGTTTCAGTATCGTCAAGCAATTCAATGGTGAATTTCTCGACTTCTTTGGATGTGGTGTGGAGTTTGTTAGAGAGAATGTGCTCTAAAACGTAGATTTTGGCGTAGTAAGATACCACTGGATTGACTGTTTCGAGCTCAGCGGCACGGGCGATGTATGGAAGCACCTGCTTATCTGTCTTGAGGGCTTCTGGGACGGAAGCTGGAGTAATTGCCATGGTTAACTGTTAATGTGGATGTCTAAAACTGGTTGACTAACAGGAAGTTGGTGACTGTGTGGGAAACAATGGTGCAAAGGTTGATTCGGGCGGCAAATGGGAATCTATATTCTTTGGGCCCAATTGGTGATGCTGTAATGATTGGATTGTTTGCTGTGGATCGTGGGGCCAAAGCGTCTAGGTGTAGATGTTGTAGATGGTTGTCATTGTAGATCATTCGTTGCGATATGGTGCGACCCCGTGCTAGCGATAAGGAGAGTTAGAGACAGAAGAGTAGAAAGAATCGAAAGAGCAGAAAAGCAGAAAGAGCAGAGGAGCAGAAAGAAAAGTTGTTAATAGATTTAATTGGCTGCAAAGCGGGAATGGCCTGTATTTATAGTTTTCGTGGGATACGTGGCGTTTTGGTGCTTATGTGGTATTATATCTTGGGCTGTGGCTCACTAATTTTAGGGAACAATTAGGGACAAGGTAGAGAGAGGATATTGGGATATACCACCAACCAGACCAAAAAATAGTTGATATAATGCCATTTTTAAGAGTGATGAAACTAATTATATTCTCTTGTACCATTTATTTGCCCCTTACTCTTTTTTCTGTGGTTTTTACTGTCCCCTTTGGTGGACTTCATACCCCAGTGTTAGTGACACTTAGCGAGACTTTTAGCGAGAGCCCACTAACTCTCGCACCAACCAGATCAATCTCACCCACCATGCCATTTGCAACACCTACTCTAGCGCAAGAATGTGCCATTCTACACCGTTTTATGTACAAGAATTGATAAATATAAATACTAAAAACTGAAGCAATACACTTCAACTGGTAAGCTTGTTCTGCCGCCAGATATAAGCTCATTTAATCGTCATAATCAAAGACAACAGTGAACATCAACAAGAACATGAACAAAATAAGAACAAAGACAGATGAAACTAACGGACAAAAGCACCATAAACATAATTCTAAGCAGCGTTTCGTTCCTCTAGTTCTTTTCTAGATCCTTCATTGAACTCACTCCGTTCGTGTGAGTTCACTTATATCTTTTCATCCAATTCTGGCATTCTCAAAATGACCTTTTCGTTGTTCTTGGAGTCTTCGACCAATCTCTTCAAGATCTTACTGTTCTTCCACTTTTCTGGTAATGGAGTGACATCATAGTTTTCAGTGGCCCAGTAATAGATATCCCAATCAGGTTCATCCAAAAGTTGATCATATTCGTCCAACTCTTCATTGGTCATGGTTTCCAAATGCTTTTGAGCAAATCTACTCAACAACAAGTCACTTTCAAGAATACCTCTCTTTCTGGATTGGTACTTCAATCTGGCTCTCTTGACTTGTATGGTTTCACCTTCTCTCTTAATAGGCATGATTCTCATCTTGACTTCCCCATCAACTGGAGGATTTTGGGGTTTACCATAGTTAAGCGCGGTGGAAGTGGAGGAGCTGAAGGTTCTGGCCACAGTGAAAGCACCGGTGCTGTTTCTAACAAGTCCAGTGACGGTTCTGGACAACATTGTGGGTGGTGAGTGTATGGATAAGTTGATCTCTTTACTTCCTGACTAAGATAAAAGCTGGAGACATGGCCCAGGCCCATACAAAAAGGTGCTGCGACATGCGACATTAACGAGCCCTGGGGCACGACATCGATCAGCAATTACAACAGTCCACTAAAAAGAGGTCAGAAATCACTGGGAAATCATCGCCGATCGTTACTGTTGCCACCAGTCACATCATGCTGATCCAAGTGTCGTTTTTTTCCGGGTGCTAACGCTAAAAACCGGCCCAAACGAACCCACCAGGTAACGTGAAACATGAGCCTTTAAACCACTAAAAGGCATGATGACGTAATACACCCTACCATCACCAATTACCTCCAAAAAACTCCAGCAAATTCCGATCACCACCCACAACCCAACCATAACCACCCACACACATCCCAGCTGCAAAAATGACGTAAACCCTGTAGTTACAACAATAAGCCCAAATAAAGGTTCCAGTTTCAAAATGTGATCACATGATGCATCACGTGATTTACGCCTCGTCATATTCATTGCGAACCAAAATACCACGATTCCCTACCATTTACAGCCACTTCCTTCTTCCTAATGGGTAAAGCAGTTTCCAAGCTCTCCAAAGACGACTTGAAGTCGCTCAGACAAGCCACCTACTTCGACAAGAGAGAGCTCCAGCAATGGTACAAGGGGTTCCTTAGAGATTGTCCCTCGGGCCAACTTTCAGAAGAAGATTTCGTTAAGGTTTTCAAACAATTCTTTCCATTTGGTGATCCTGTGGATTACTGTCATATCCTTTTCTCGGTGTTCGATATGGACCATTCCAAGTACATTGATTTCAAGGAATTTATTATAGCATTATCGATCACTAGCCGAGGAAGTGAAGACCAGAAGTTGAATTGGGGATTTAGAATATATGATAGAAAGGGTACAGGTAAAGTGGGGTATTCTGATATGTTGACGGTCATTTCTGCTATTTATAAGATGATTGGAACCATGGTATCGTTACCAGATGATGAACTTACCCCAGAATTAAGGACCCAGAAGTTTTTTGCATTGTTAGGAAAGAATAAAGATAGAGATACTATTAATTTAGAAGAATTCAAGAGGTTGCTGAAGTTGGATCCGATGATTGTGAATGCCATGAATTCTTATGAAGGGTTAGTTTAGGGTTGAAAACGAGTCAATTTTACCTATTCCGGATCGGCCAGATCTGATTTCACCCCAGTTTAAGGCTCCAGGACTCCGTGAAAGGGCAGTAAGCGGTCATGGACCATCCGGATAGAGTCCACTAGCACCACAAGCCAGTGATCTACAGATAAAGTATCAAAAGAAATAGCAATATTGGGTGAAATCGGGCGAAAATAGTCTATTGAAGAACGTGTTCTTGTGCCAATCAATTGATTTGACCTGCGTTATTTGACGACAGGGTGGCCAGAATCCCACGGCGCCATATCCTGCTAGTTTAAGAGTCAGAAACTGTTAAAATTGAATCCAATTGACATATTTAAAGCTTAATTGGACAGTTTCTATCTTTGAAACATTTCAATCGTTGTATGGAAATTGATACCTATATGCACGTTCAAAATGCCCGAAGTACCATTGAAACACTTAATTGCTGCGACGTACCGACCCAATAAACGGCACCCTTCATGAAATGCCTAACGGCACTATCCCGGACTCACCGAAACCATATTATCACTATATGATCTACCAATTGCACTCAAAATTACAGATATAATCAAAATGCTTTTGTCCAAAAACTAGACAACTAGACCCCAAAACAGGTCAGAACGGCAGGTAAGCCTGTTCCATATTTATCCTTTTTTTTATACATAAAAAACCTCTTCTTACTTCATTTCTACAATAACCACGGGCCTTCGCCAGTGGCTTTCGATGGCTCTCTAAACCAGCCATTGTATACTAGTAACTATAATAATACATATGTTAATAAGTCAAACCATACGAGAGTGTTGGTACCACCAAAAAAATACAAGAAGTCGTGATACTTCGCAACAAATAAAGCAGACCATGAATAGAATAGATAATGATTATTAGTGTCTCAGACTGGGCTAATAATCACAGACAGGAGACAAAAGGAGAGCGAAGGGCAGTAGCCTGTAGCTCATGGATAACGGTCTTAAAACTCAGTTCCAAGACAGTCCAGAGCCTGCATTAATTTAATTGGAATTAATTGATAAAAGGAAGATTAAAAAGAAGATTCCAACACTTATTGTTGGCCCTCCACAGCTTCCAATAAGCCGTCCAATAACTCGTCGACTTCGTTAACTCCAACACCAGTACAGATACTCACGACCTTCTTGAACTTGGAGGTTAATTCACCATAATCTAAGAGGTTCTTCAATTCTCTCTCCAAATTTTCATTCACCTGTTTATAGGCTTTTATTCTAGCATTCAACACAGAAGCAGGCTGTAATTGACTCAAGAAATCTTCATCATTCTTCAAATCATCTATAGGCTCATTATTGGCCAATTTTTCATATAATGGATGGATAATATATTGATCTTCTTGAGCATCACCTGGAGCTTCAGTTTCGGTCAATTTTTCATTAATATTCGATATTTGAAGCTTAAGATTATCTAAAAGAACAAGCTTTTCCGATATTTTCTTGGAGGTAAATCTATTATTGGCTGTTACTATCACAGCATCATTAACTGCTTGATTAAGATTTTTAATCTGTTGTCTTTTAGCATTTAAAATGGTTTCATATTCATAATTGGTATTTTTTAATAAGTTCTGAATACTTTCAAAGATTTTATTGGCTGATTTGGATTCATCCAATTCTTTTTCTTCAGGTTTTGGTTGTAATTCTTTCAAATCACGAGGTTCTTCGATTTCTGGAATATCTCCATTAATTTCTAATCTTTTCTCTAAAAATTCAACACTAGTTTTAATTAATTCAAAGAATTCATCTTCTGGTTCGTCATCATATTGTTCTTGAACACCATCTCTTTGTTGTTGATGATGTTGTTTCAAAACATCTTTAACTACTTCGAAATCATTAGGTTTGATTCCTCCCTTGTTGGCAACATTAATATCAGCTTTTAATAATACTAAAACCTTGATGAACCATCTAAGTTCGTATTCAGCAGCTAAATGTAAACAAGTATTACCATTTTCTTCATCTTTAGCATTAACTAGTTCATCAATAAATGTCTTAAGGTTCTTTTCATTAGAAACAATAAATTCAACAATCTTTTTGAAATAGAATTTACTGCTATCTAATTTTTTAACGGCTTGGAAAGTTAAATGATGGAAAATAGACCATTTTTTGTTATCCAATAACCAAATATTAGGAGAAAGCCAATTGGAAAGAATTTCATTGAAATTACCTTTTTCCATGGAATTGGTGACTTGAATGGTAGAAACAAGAGGAGATTCTCCATTCAAATTACCTCTAATTGGAGAACTAATCCCGAGTTCTATAAAGGAAGAAATAAGAACAGAAGAAGCGAGAGTAGATGCGAAATGTAAGGCGGTTTGACCCTTTTGATCCAAAGGAATATCAAGAATACTGGACGATTTTCCAAGCAATGGTTGGAAAATAGACGACACTTCTTTGAAAGTAAGTGCAGAATTCTTCATATCGTCGAGTTTAAAAGATTCACCGAGTTTAAGCTTTAAATCAGTAGCCAAATCTTCATCATATTGAGTGACTGGAGGAAGAGTGAAAGGATAGTTTGGATTGTTCACCTTCAAGTTCTTGGCAACTACACCAACAATACCAGCACCAGAAACAGATAAAGCATTGTCTCTCTTTTCCTCGACTTTTTGTCTTTTGGTAGGAGATCCGGTAAGGGAAGAATTGTTTTGATCTTCATCTTCATCGTCATAAAGACGTTTATTGGATTTAGGAGGTAACTTATCAAAATCATGAACATCCACAAGAAATAACTTTTTAACAAAATCATAAATATCAAACTTTAATGATAAACTAACTGCTTTATCATAAGGGATCCATAATCCTTTAAGCATGACATTTTCATGATTTCTATAATCATTATATTGAGGAGTTTCGGCCACGGATCCGGCATACTGAAAGTTATTAAGGATTTCATTCTTGAAATAGTTTTCAACTTGAATGGAAGTGAAATGGCCGAGTTTAATAAGAATTTGAAAAAGTTGACTGATATTAACATAAGAATCTTTGACTCTTCTTAAAATGACAATATTGGAAGTTCCGTTCATGGCGGCATGGGAGTCTTTGACGCCGGCGGTAGCTCCTCCATTACCAGCACCAGTAGAAGAGGACACGTTGCCTCCTTGGAGGTTCAACGTAAGTTGGATTAGCCGCTGACCTGAGTAGATCGCCGAGTTGATTAATGAAGAACAAGTGGACGACCCCAAATGGGTATCGTTTAACCTGTTTTGTATGGAGTTTGTGGTGATGTCACCGACATTAAGGGGCGATTCCATTTTAGGAACGAGTTGTGGATGGAGACGGGAATTAGCGGGTAATGGTGGCTAAGCAAATGGTGGTACTGTAAGCTTCTAAAAGAACTTGGTCTATAGTTTGTAGTAGTTATTATAACGGTGGATGGAGGTGGAGTAAAGTGGTGATGAAATTGACTTCGCAGTTATTCCCGATTGGGAGACGTGTCGGTCACGTGACTGAATAATTAACTGAGAAGGTGTGTCCCTATACCGAACCAAGCCAAGCAAGTGGCTGGCCGACCTGTATGGAGGTGATGCTATAATAGTATAATAGAGCATAATAGACCGGGGACATTGTTCGTGGTCGAGTATGTGGCTAATTAACCAATGTAGAAAAATACAGTGTTAGAGGGAAGAAAGTTGGGGCTTAAAGAGAGTGCATGAATAAATAGGAGTCGATGGGGAAGGTGGAGTAAAGTGGTGAGTTAGAGGTGAGTAGTGGCTAGTGAAGGAAGTGGAAGTTGGTTTCTATGGTTGATGGGTGTAAATACGAGCAAATGTGTAATTTAGGCTGATTTGGGTGTAATTGGTGGGGTTAATGGGTATAGCCAGGCTCGTATTTCAAGTGTACTACTGAGTGAGGTGAAAAATTCAGAAAAACCCAGTCCAATAAATTATATATTAATCTAGATGAACTGTAGGATTAGACTTATCAGTGCTCTGGCTTTTCTAACATTGGAAGACGATTCTAATGGTCTTTTAGGGGATATAATAGTCTAGTTTAGGGAATTTACACATAGTAGAAAAAGTATCCTATTAAAATAGTTATATTTTATTTTTAGGGCCTCACTGAGAGCATTTCAGGTTTCTATAAAAAGTAATACCATTAATGGCTTGACTTTAATTCTTGCAATCACAATTCGACTGTTTTCAAATATCTTATACCTTGTACTACTTACAATATAGGCCTTGTTAAAACAGCACACAATCGATACTTAGCACCTTTTAATCCAAAGCTGACCTTCTGATATACACACTACAATCCCTCTCTTACTCCTTTCTTTTTTCATTCCTTTCTTTTCCCTAGTTATACCACCTCTTCCTTCCTGTATTACATAAGATATTACGTAACTCTTATCTCATCACATACATGCACAACCCAAACTCTCTACCAACTACACCATTCAATGGACTATTCAAACAGAGTAAACGCCAAAAAAGGTGGTGGTGGTGTTGCCGGCGCCGAGGAAACCAATGTTCACACCCGGAGAAGAATCAAGGAGCTTCTTGCCACGCAAGTTCTAGACCTTGAGAACGATCCATATGTCTTCCGCAACCAGCTCGGACTTCTAGAATGCAAATTGTGTCTTACCACTCATGTAAGCGAAGCATCATACATCTCCCATTTGGGAGGAAAGAAGCATCAAATGAATCTTGAAAAGAGACGGATCTTGGATGAAAAACTTAACCAGAAACTGGGCAAACAAGCATCAGGTATTTCCATCACCAATGTACCAAAAAGAACATGGACCAAGATCGGGAAACCATCATATAAAGTGACCAAAGTCAGAGATCCAGAGACCCTCAAGGTGGGTCTTTTGTTTAATGTCAAATTTCCTCAAATTGGTGAACTTGAACCAAGGTTTAGAATCATGTCTTACTATGAATTGACCTCTAAGAACCAGAACATCGCCACTTCTTTTGTCCACAGAGACTCAGGAGCCTCTGAAGCCGACCTGCACCAGTATTTGGTTATTTCTGGTGAACCATACGAGAATTTGTGCTTTGTTATACCTGGAGATAGAGAGATATCCAAACCTACAGAGATGTTTGAGATGTCTGACGACTACTGGTGGTACTGGGACAACGACACTAAGGAGTACTTTCTTCAGTTCATGTACCAGCCTAATGAAAAGTGATTTACAGGTGAAAATGGAAGAAAATGATCCGAAAAAGTGAAAAAACAATTAAAATAGCCCTAGAAAACCAGTGAAAATTTCAACTAAAATAACCAAGATCTCACTAGATTATCTGAGAGTAGTTCTGGTGCTGTTCAGAAATTCTTACGGCTGTTATACCCCCAATATTGACCTTCATTGGTGTTAGGGCCAAATAAAATAGATGCAAATTCACAGAAAAGTCACATGACAGGCACCGAAAGAGACTATATACTAATTCGGGCCCTGTTAAAGTATATTAGGTCACTCTGTATCTAATTGCTTTGCGTCAGACCACCAAGTCAGGGTCTGGTGTTACCTAGGTGATTTGTACCCCATGTCGCACCACCACGACCGTACCAAGTCTCCCTAATCCGCGGCCCAACATTCAGCATCTCCGCTAATTTTTCGCCCCACTGGCCCCACCAGTCGCACCATCTGGCGGCATCCCCCCGCCGGCCTCGCTAAATCCTCGCTACTGGCTACCCTCCGGTACCCCCACAGAATACTCACCAATCACGGTATCAGGGCCAGACCGGCCCCGAATTTCCACGGAAATACAACCACTTTACGGCTTCACGGCTGAAATCTAAGTTCCGGTGCCTACTAGCTAATAACGGCTCAGAAAATATATCTCCGTTCTACAGAATAATTCCACTTTTTAGCGACTAATAAACCAATTCCGCCTAATTATCACAGGTTTACCACTAAAACACTGTAACCAACACTAATCACAAGCTCTTGTAACTTTTCTCTAACCACGTTTGAGTTCATCCCAAACAATAGCGAGTGACCTTGTCGATGGTCTGATTCCTTTATTACCATAGCTCTGTGGCCTGATGTCACACTGGCTGAGTAAGCTGGTGCCATACTATGAGATGGTTCATGTGATTCTATATTTTCACGTGACCCCACACCCGTCCTCGGTATATACCTCCTGCATAGCTGCCTTCTCCAGAGTTTAAGATCCACTTAGACCAAATCCAAACCAATAAACTTACTACACCCCCACAAGATGACCCACTCAAGTCAACATAAGTTCCTCCAAACGTGTCAGAACTCATATCACTTGGTCCAAGGATTTCTAGAAGATTCTCTCCCTTGGGGTAAAGTCCCGGACCGCAGAAGTGACTATGAATATGATGAAAAGTTGCGGAGTCAAGTCAAAGACAAGATCAGAGAAAGTATGGAGAAGTTGGCAGTCTCCATAGATCGTCATGGGTATGTATAACAAGATTTCTAACAGGGGAACCGAGCTAGAGGTTCCAGAACCTTCTTTAGCTGGTATCCAACCAGTCTGAACCAGTCCTCCAAGTCAGCGGTTATCTGAGTCAGCTGCTCACTAAGCAAGTCCCAAACACAGGGTAAATGGGCTCGAAATGGCCCGGACTTGTTTGATAGCGACTATTAAGGTCAGGTAGATACTCCAGTGTGAAGTTTCGGTCTTTTAACCACTTTTCTGGCGAAATGGGTCTCGGGCCTGTGATAATGGTGATGAT
Organism: Suhomyces anneliseae; assembly: GCA_030568535.1. Classification (NCBI taxonomy): domain Eukaryota; kingdom Fungi; phylum Ascomycota; class Pichiomycetes; order Serinales; family Debaryomycetaceae; genus Suhomyces; species Suhomyces anneliseae. The sequence continues at coordinate 536,610 of JAJMGB010000001.1, read as the reverse complement.
CATGACTACTAGTGGTATAGCCGCCATGGGCAAAACTGTCCAGTTCTGTTTATCGGCCCTGGATCAGCTTGGATCTGTTGTCCTGGTGGCTTCTTTACCGCTATTTACAACCATTTTGGTATTTCGGTGATCTCCATTTTTACAGCCATTTACAGCCATTTTGCCAGGTCATTTACAGCCATCCCCGGCCATATTCACCACACTTGTTCCCTATTGGCTGGGACACCTGTTTACTGGACTTAGGCTACACCCCCTGTTTACTCCTCTTATAGTTCATACTAACATTTAGTTTACAAGAAATTGCCATCTCATACAATGGAGGTAAGGATTGCTTAGTGATGCTTATTCTTCTTCTCGCTACCATCCACCAAAAATGTTCCAAACAACCTTCAGTAGTGCCTGAAGATTACAAATTAGATTCTATCTATGTCAACTCTGAGACCCTTTTCCCACAATTAACTGAATTCATAGATGAGTCTACTCATACTTATCACCTTAATCCTATAATCATTAAATCATCTTTAAAAGAAGGCTTTGAAAAGTACTTGAACGAAATAAATACAAATATTAAGACTATAGTGGTGGGAGTAAGACACTCAGATCCATATGCAGAAAACCTTGCCTTTGAGCAAACTACAGACCATAACTGGCCTAAATTTTTACGTATTCATCCTATTTTAAAGTGGAATTATGTCGATATATGGGATTTCCTCATAGGATGTAACCTCGACTATTGTCTGATGTACGATGACGGTTACACTAGTTTGGGTGGTATACTGAACACTGTTCCTAATCCATACTTGAAACATGGTGATGGGTTCCTTCCAGCATACAGATTGAAAGAAGATGCAGATGCTAGAGAAAGATTGGGACGACTCAAGAAATAGATGATTAACTGATTCAAAAAGTATTTCTAAAGACTCCTCCAGAAATCAGTGAAGCCTCGTTGCTGTTTCGAATACCCTATAGACTTACGGATTTGATATCCATAATGCCAGTAAGAGCAGCGATCTCCACAATTCCATCAGCTGAAATCATCCAAACGTTCCCCATCCCCATTTCTTACATTTCCTACAGTTCTTACAGTTCTAAAATTTTTGGTTAAAAAATAGAGACTCGTTATCACACCTTGTGATTTTGATTTAGTAAATAATTGACGATTTGATGTTTAAAATTTGTAGAAGTTTACCAGTTCTTCTGGACATAATTTGTGTGATGTATTCATAAGAAAACCACTATTTATAACGTACTAAAATTACAATCTTGATACAAAGGATGATTGTCTGGAGTATAAGGTGATCTTGTTCTCGATGTTCGTATTATAGTCGAATAATCTAGCAGTATAACCAGCACTACTATAACTAATCATACTCCCTATTAATAACAACAAAAAAACACTTAATTAAAACTCACAGTGACATCCACTACTAACAAAGGCCAAATTTAATGGTTTTCTTTTGGCCTATTAACTCATACTTCCTCTTCTTTGACCAGCCTTGTTAGTGTTAGCACTGTTGACCAAGACCATCTTGAAATAGTCATCACTGAGAGGCCCCACACCAATCTTACCCAAAGCACGTTCAGCACTGGTATGACCTATGGAGTTATCTTGAGGTTTATTTTGGTGTTGCAGTTCCAAACTCTTTAATTTCATGATCAATTCCACTTCTTTTCTGTTACTTTCATCAATCATATTTTGTAAATGTTGAAGATATTCTACTGATTTTGTCAAAATTTGACCTTTATTTGGTTTACCATCTTTGGTACCTGAATTCTTAACAGCAGCTGCTATTTCAGCTTCTTCAGCACTAGCTCTGTTATCTTCTTTGGCTCTGGCAGCATCAGCAGCAGAATCTTGGAAAAATTCAGCAGGAATCAAAGTTAATAATTCTTGAATTTTATCATTAATGTTATCTCTTCTCTTTCTTTCATTTCCTTGTCCATCATCATCATCCTCTTCATTATCACTTCCATTATTAGATCTGACTTGCATTACGGAATTCTTTCTAGATTGAGGCTTGGTTACTCCACCAAATGAGCTGCCTCCGTTACCTTGGAATTGTTGTGACAATTGTTTTTTAATATCAAGAGATTTACTGAGAAGGTTATCCACGTTCTCGTTCTTGACGTTTATACTTGGAATATTAAGCGACTTTTGCTTAGAAAGTTCGACTGGAGCTGGCGAAACAGAGTCAGAGCCTGACTCGGACTTGATATATGAGTCTTTGAATCCAGCAAAATCTGACATATGAAATGGGCGCTACAAATTTGGTTTAGGCGCCGTTAAAATGGGTATCGCTAGTTCGAGGGGGGCAGGTAGGGATATTTTCGGTTACGGGGGTTCGGGCCGGGTTTTCGGGGGTAGTTCCGGTTCTATCGTTCTTCGTATATGAACTAGTCTCAGTGGGAGTCACTTCTGGTGTCGCCTGAGTGTGTGGTATAGACCAATTAACTTATTCAATGGTTAAAAGTGTGGTTTAGTGTTGCGGTTAGAGCCATTGTTGGGGTTAGAGGGTGGGTTATGGCCGGTGCACGACTTTGTGTGTTACGTCATTGATTACGTAATATAAATAAATACCATACCAGCTTTATACTCGTAAACGGCACAATATCAATAAAGTCTTGGTGAAAAGAGCTTATAAATGTATAATTAAGTCTTTTCTGTCTTGATTGATTTTCTTTTCTTGATTTTCTTCCCTCTTTTTCTACACTTTGGGTATATACATGGCTCTATTAGTTTATATACACGGTATATGCTGAGACAATCAAGCACTGTAATCAAGTACTGTTGCACCATTCAGTTGATTATTTCTGACCAATAATTAGCTTATTTATCGTCTTTATACTTTTGGTTTATCTGGCGAGCTGCTCGGCTAATTTTCTCAACTTTCTTTCCAATCCTTTGACTCTCTTATCATCTTCATATGACCAAATAGGCAATCCTGTGTCTCTGTTCAAGTCCAACTTACCCATTTTCAAGTTGTGGTAATCCACAATGATTTGTTTTAAAATGTTAAAAGTGACAAAATCACCATTGAACCCGTTATTCTTCATTTCCATAAAAGCCATCTCGATATTGTACAAATTGGACTTACCTTGGAAAATCCAAAGAACTCTCAAGATCTCGTTGTATGTTTCTTGGTTACAGGCCACAGTGTAAAGACTCACATCCTTCTTAAGGATATTGAAAAGAGTGTATGAAAGTTGTCCATCGTGGAACTTAAGTGCACTGGTCTTGATCATTTGGTTCATTAAAATAGGTAACGTTATCACGTTCAACTTTGGATCTGCAGGATTTTCCCTCAGCTCGTTCCTTATTAAATCAACATACTCTTGTTGTTCCTGTGTGAATTCTTTCGCATCTTTAAGTAAATCGTTCAAGTATAAAGATTCATGGTGTTCTTTGGATAACTTGAGCCACTTAGCCAAAACTACGTCGAAATACTCAATAATTTCGCTGGAAGTTTCCATTTGTTCAATGTACTCAATGGTAGGACCCAAAGCTTCTCTGGTCTTGGAAAACATTTCATTTCTCAATCTTAATGAAACCTTGGAGAATTCTACTTGTTGTCTGGAATGAACCATTCTGTCCAACTTGTCCTTGGTGGAGTTGACCGAATCACGGAGATTCATCATGATCTTGTTCTTTTCGTCTTGGCCTTCTTGTAATGGTTTCATATATGATTCAAAGATGTTTTGGAACAATTCCTTCTCTTCTTCCACGGTTTTGTGCTGGGTGTTTTTCTTTTCCATTCCAAGAAAATCAAGGTCGAAATATGCTTCTTCTGACTCTTCTGTACTGGCAGGATCTTTCTTCAGGTTGAGCGAGTCAATGATACCTTGGAATCCTGGTTCTGGTTCATATTCTTTGTTTATGAAGTCGTTCAAAAGGTCAAACTCAGCACTAGAGTTGTCATGTGGTGCTTGGGTTTGCTCTGTAATGTCATTTTCCTGTTTTGGGGCCCGTTGTTTCGTATTTTCACTATTTAATAGGTCTTCGAGTTCTTTGGTAAACTGGTCGTTGAGTTCACTATTTTTGCCGGGGATTTCGCTGTATTGTCTTAAAATAGGCACTCTGATCGGACTGTGCCTTATGGAGGAGATTAACCGCCTTGGAAGACCACTTCTGGCTAATCTTAACATTGTAGTGGTGTCTCTTCTCAAAGTTTTGATAAGTCCTGCAGAAAACATAGATGACTAGTACGTAATTTTAGTGGTTATGATGACTAAGCGCTATACTATTCACTGGGTCTACTTTTATGAACTGTCTTTCTAAAATCTAATATACATTAATTATACAATTAATTAGTGAATTATTATCGGTTTCTGGTGAGTGACTGATCCTTCTGACAGTCTCTTTGATTTGAGACCATCCCGCAGAAGCGATCCGTCGATTTTCAACCAGTAAAATTAGGTGAAATTTGTATAGCTCTGTAACTGCTATACCTTAAGAGTTTCGGTTTGAGATTGGCCTTTTATTATGGCAATCTTTTTTTGGGGTGCTGTGATAATGATGTAAATTGTTTCAACTTATTCATTTTCGTCAGCTGGTTGATTATCGGTGGTTATACCTGTAGGAGCAGGAGAATCCAAAGTCTCCTTTTCTGTTCCTGCTATAATTGCCTTAACATCTGGCTCTTCAGATCCAATTTCTGGAGAGACGCTTGGAGCAGCTTTTTGGGTGGTTTTGTTAACCACTTCATATTCTCTGTATTGTTCATCTACTAAAGACAATTCCAAGTTAGGGGAGTCAGGGTCACCTCTGATTTTGTTGTAATCTTCATGTGGAATATTCCAGCTCTCTCCGAGCTTATTGGCAAGGTAACTGGCCACATCATCACAGTATCCGAGTAAACTAACATCAAAATTACAGTGGTCAATTGGGTCCTTATTAATCAAGATTTGTGGAACATGTTCAGGGATTTTATCCACAATATCAGCAACAGGTGCAACCTTTAAAGATGTTCCAATACTGATCAACAAATCACATTCTGATAAATCTTTACGAATCAGATCATGGAATGTCTCTGGTAATGGTTCACCAAAAAATGTGATATCTGGTTTCATAACCCCATAACTGTCTGGAATATAAGAATCTTCATCGTTTTTTAAGAGTTTGTTTCTGCTCTTTAAACATTTTGGACAGTAGGGTATTTCTTGTTTTCTGATCTTTTCAAAAATTTCTTCTCCCTTGACATTATATTTGCAAGTAACACAAGTAGCTCCTGCAAAAGATCCATGACACTGAATCAACTTATCTGCAGAAATACCTGCGTAACTTTCCAAATTATCGATATTTTGAGTATAATTTCTTAAGAGTTTACCCTTGGATTCTATGACTTGAATAAATGAATGGAGAGGACTGTAAATTTTACCTGGAGGTAAGATCATATGAGCAATGGAATAAAATAAACTTGGATCAGTAAGGAAAATCTCCAAATCGAATACTTCTTGTGGGTCAGAAAGTCCTAAATGTTGAACCTGAGAGTAGAAACCTTGAGAAGAACGGAAATCTGGAATACCTAAACTGGTAGAAATACCAGCACCTGTAATAACCAAGATTTTTTCTGCTTTTTCGATTTGTTCCAAAGCGTCTTGAATTGTTTTCACATTATCAAGTCTGGATCTGATAGAACTGACCTTCATCATGGCATAATTGAGATATTTGATAAGAACCATGATGTTACTGTTATCTGCCTTTGGAAGGTGACGAGGCACAAACCCAAGTTGAACGATCAATTTCACTATATCTTCACTAGAAGCTGCAGTTGGTAAATATTTCTCTAAAAACTTCATATTTCCATGTTCTTTAAGGTATTTTCTAGTTTCAATGATGGTTTGAGGAGGGATATGGTCCAAATCCGAAATGGAAATATGTTCCAAATCTGAATCTGAACTGTCCAGTTCTGATGATGAGTCTGATGGTACCACTGCTCCTCCAATAGGTGCTATATGAGATGGCAAAGAGAGCGCTTCGTCCGAGACATCGGACTCATAGTTTGGCTCGCGATCACGCTCAACTGGGCGCTCGGTTGGGCGCTCGGCTCGGCGCGCTTGGTGCATTTGTTCCCCTCTTGAGTCTTCATCACTTGAATGGTCTTGATCATCATCACCATGGTCTTGTTCGTCTTCGCTTGACGACGCGTGCCCGACGCCTTCGTCATCGCTGTTCAACAAGCTGTGGGAGGTTCCGAAACCCAGAGTCAATTTTGGGACCAGCGAGTCGAGCTTTTGGCGCTTGACCTCCGCTCGCTCGTCGTCCGAGTCAATCAAGACGATGTTGTTGTCCTTCATGAGATGCCAGGGTTGCAAGTAGTTGGTTATTAGTGTGAGTTTGTGATTGGGATGGAGCCGCACTGATAGTGGCGGTAGGGGCACGTCATGGGGTTTGGGGCTGTGTGCAGTCCCAAGTGGCAACCGATGACTAAGATAACCTAGACAATAGTAAGAATGGCAAATAGAGTTATTTGGGGAGTTGACTTGTATATTCAATAGAGCGCTGTTAGTTTTCTCCTTTGGTATGTATTTGGTACTAATGCGGTTGTTTGGTGGGGTTCTGTCCATGTATATCACTATCTATTTGACTGCGAACCAATATGGATATATGGGTTCCAGATTGGGCAGATGCGATGAGTACAGCCGAAAACAGACAGGATTGACCGATAAGGCAGGTATAGGGAGCCCCCATAAGCTGGTGAAAATCTTGTGTTTCCTCGGTAATTATCCTACAGGATGGTATCACCTTGTACCTCGTTTATTATGTGAGTCTGTTCTAGTATAGTATAAAAAGTTGCAGCCATTAATAAGAGATAAACTACAATACCTAAAAACTATATTAGGAGTGAAATTAAGGTTTCAAACCATAATAAGCGAATATCAAACTTCTCTCGTATCAGTTCTCTATAGCTCTATAAATTTTAAGGCTTTAGCTTGGTAGCATTTATACCTCAGTATCAGAAAGACTTGCAACCTTAGGTTGTGACTAATTTTTCATTAGCACCATTCTCTTTCTCTTCTGCCAAATCTTCTACATCGAATGTTTCCTTGATCATATCTGAGCTGTAATACAACTGGGGCGAGTACTGAGGGAAGTCTTTTGTGGTTTCATCAACGTAGCCTTCTACTTGAGATAATCTTCTTCGATAGCCAGTACCATTATATAATCTTTTCATCTTTCTATATTCTAAATCATTTTGGAACCTCTTCCATGATTTGTTTGCATCCTTTATAGACTTAAATGATTCTATTTCGAAATTTGCATTTTCTTTTCGTTTCAATATGGAAACTAGAGGACACTCTGTGTCAGAAGCTTTGGATTTCTGAAAGGAATTACTGGAGGTGCTGGAGTGCTTGTCAAGCACACTAAGCAGATCAAGCGTGGTGATACTGGTAGCTGGAAGATTGAGATGGAGAAGACTAGGTGGAATGATAGACTTGAAGGTAGTCACATCGACGGTTTCCTTGAATCTGATTTTCCTCTTAATGATATACTTGTCCAAGCTTTCATCATCTGAAAGAATGATATCTGAAGACTCGTTATTAGTATTGAAAGGTTCTAATTTTTGTGAAAGATCGAGTTTATTCTCCTTGCTAAAACCGACTTCAACTGGCTCATTTTCTTTGTTACAAGTATCAATTGGATCTTTTGATAAAATCCCTTTGTTAGAACCATATGATAAATTTCTGAAGAAACCTGTGCCTCCTGAATTATAGCAGTCTATTTCTGGTCCCATTGGACTGTTCAGGCAGCTACCACACCATTCTGTACATTCACTTTGGGTGCAAAATTCGGTCTCTACCTCAATCTCTACTTCCTTCACAATCTCTTCGATCATTCTATCAATCAACATGTCTTCGGTTTCTTGGTCTAATTCGTCACTCATTTCTTCTAGTATTTCTTCTATCATCTCTTTGTCCAATTCATCCAACAAATCATCAAACACTTCTCTTGATAGTTTATTATTACCATCTAGGTCTATCTCTTCCTCTTTTATAGCTCTTAACCTTTCTTCTAGAAGCTTAAACTTTTCATCTATTTGATCTAGCTCTTCTTCTTCTTCAATGGTACTTAGACCAAAGTGCCTGGCGTCTTCTAGTGGACTAAAAGAGTGTTCTAATGGCCGAAAAAATTGATTAGAATCCCAGTACTCGGGTGTATCATCCACAGTACCAAATACTTTGGGTTCTAGCCATTGCTGGTCAAATTCAAGTTCTTCATCTTCTTCTATCATGTCAATCCATGAACGGTGTGGACAAAACAGGAGTCCAAATGCAAATTCGTCCTTTAAACATTCTTCGCAGGAAGTGGTGTCATTTGTCTCTTCAACAACGTCTTCGGTGACTTTTTCAACAGCTGATTCTGCTTCTTCAAAAGGTGTTACTTCTCCAATGACTTCCACTACTTTCAATACATTCTCCTGCTCTGTTTTGATACTAAGTAATAAAAGTAGAAACATGTACTTGAGAGCAATTCTTACCACATCAACATAGGTAATTAGCGGTAGAGAAAATGGATACCTTGGTAATTCATGAATATCGCCAAAATTCCCATTGATGTATACTTGAATATTGGACAGTGACGGCGGTGGAGTTGGAGTTGGTGGTGGTGTTAGTGGTGGAATATACTGGTTGGGAGGATCATTTGGATGAGTATACTGGGTCAACTGGGTCTTGTCGTTCAGATCAGACCTTTCATTACCTGATGAGATGAACAGAATAAAGCTGGATAATTGGCGCTGTTTCAATTTTTCTTTTGAATTAGCTTTACCTTTTGTTCTTACTATAAACATCATAAGCTTTGTCCATTCATTCATGGGCTGAAAGTGAAACAGTCTACCTCTAAAATCTTCATTAATTTCCCCTGGTATAGGTGGAGGTCTGATATATTGTAGAGGAGGTCGTTTGGGCTTTAGTTGTACTAGTTGTATTTCATTACTAGCTGCCACTTTTGAGTTTGACGAGCCAGCCGTTGTATCGTACATGGGAATGATACATTCTGGCTGGTTCCATATCTTTCTTAGGACCCTTCTTAAAAAGGCTTTGATGCTAAAAGAGCTTGGCTTTTTGGGAACATCCTCTTTGTTTCTGTACGGGCTGATCTTGTTCCAAAAGGAAGAAAGGCTGTTAGATATCGTCTGTAGTATCCACATGCTACCCGCTGGGGAGATAAGTGATTGTGTTTGTTCCTGTTGTTGAGCGGTTCAATAAATTTGCACCCATAAAATGGTCGCACAGAAACAAAGTTGCAAAAGATCTAGATATTATGCAGAAGCGCCAAAATGGAGAAACAAAGAGAGAAGGGAGTAAGTTATGGGGTACTTTGATAATTTACTGGTACTAATGTGATGTGTGTGTTGTGTTCAAGTCCAGGGCTATGGGTGCAAAACCGGTAAAATGGTAGAATAGATAGTAGAGGTGGAAAAGCCCTACAACACAACTAAAGAATATCTACCATCTGAAGAACCATAATAATGGATTTTAATGGCTAAATACAGGTGGGAAGAAGATGATTTTACCATTGGAAGCGCTATTTTACAGTCCAATTCCAGTTGAATTGGGTATACTAGTTCTTACTCTATGGTAAAAATATTCACATTTACTGTAACAAGAATCAATATAACTCCTGAGTAGCTTCATTTCTCTCTTATAATTCCTACTTCGTTCGCTTCTAAATTCTACTCCTTTATTATCTACTGGTTCCAGGCTCCCGTTCACCTACTTAGACCTATGGAATGTTCGCTCTTGTGGACCCTGACCGTTGGGTTAGGCGAAATAATAATTTTCGGTCCGGCTGAACACCCTACTACCATAACATAGTACCACCACCAACCCCACAACCAATGTCCAACTCAATTACGCTCTCTGGAATTCTCTTCCTCTATCTCCTTGCCCGGCTTGGTGTCGCTACTGGCCCTACATCGCTAGTTCCACGTTCTTGATCTATGCCAAGTCCGTGCGAGTGCCTAGATCTAACAATAGAATGCATTAATTGTCCAGTTTTCAAGGGTCAAACGAGGGAACGATGGATTGTCCGAACGAGCACCAACGGCCGGTCCGTTGTAGGAGGTGTTCCGACTGTATACAGTAGTGAAACATCGCTATATCCTGGTACAACCTCAAGCTAATTGGACTAAAAACCATCCCTTTACACAAACCACCGTTTTGGATCAATTGTCATTTTTCAAATTTTTCAGCCTCTTCCCCACTACACGTCTAATTTACGCACTGTATTTGTGGTCGATCCGAGTTACCCCGTCGATGATCCAGATCAAGGAGATGGCTGTGATGGGGTGGGGACCAGTTCTGTAGAGGCAGGAAACGACCATCTGGTCGTCTGCTAGTTTCGATCTCTAATTATACATTTGTCCGTTTCAGTGGGTGCTAATTTTCGCATTCGCTGTTTTAGGACTATTGCTGTCCGTTCCTGGGCATAGCCATGAAAAAGGGAAAAGGTCCTACCAGTAGCACACCAATTAGGACACCAATTGGTACGCCAAAAGTACCCAATTAACGTGAAAAATTCCCAATTGGGCCATCTACAATTAACTCTCATTCCGTAGCAACATTAACCTAAGAGACTAGGAGACTAAGAGTGCTGGAACCACCACCTAGAATTGGTTCTTTCTTCTTTCTTTCTTCCCCTTTTTCACATTTTTCCTTGTCGTGCCTGGCAATTTTGTGTACGTGGTTGGTTGACGCCCCCAAGGCTCCTACCTTGCACTATAAATTAATTTTCACACACGTCGACATAATTCCTTTCTTCAACTACCAATGTTGGACAACGTCGAGTTTATCAAGACTCCCCCAGCGGGACCTACTCCTCCAGCCACCGATGAATCCGGTGTGTTGACTTCTCACTCTCCTTCTATCCACAATGCTCCATTACCAGCCGATGGTCCTGGATCTAAGCATTTTAGTAACATGGCTATGATTGGATTTTTAGTCCTTATTCCATTATTCATTTCCAGAAAACTTGGTGGTGGTTTCAAGACTTGGTTATTCTTCTTCTTGATCTTGGCATTGCCAATCATGATGGCTTACTGGACCATTTTATCTTCTTATTCTCCTCGTTTGAATGAAAAGGCCAAGTATCCAAATCGTCCTATTTCTCATTACTTAGAATATCACACTGAAGAATTGAAGGCTAAATATGAAACTTCTAATGGTGGTCAAGGTACCAAGATTCCAATTGAAACTTTCCAAGAATTATTCTTTGAAGGTAAGGTTAGTTTCAAGGGTGATTGTTTAGATATCATGGAATACAAGCACGATTGGGCTAACTTCCGTTTTACTCTTTCTTTATTCAGATACTTCTTATTAGGAATGATCCCAGAAGTTATCATGCACTCTCAATCTCAAGATGAAGAACAAGTTAGAGACCATTACGACAGAGGTGATGATTTCTACACTTGGTTTTTGGGTCCACGTATGATTTATACTTCTGGTGTTATTAGTGATATTACTAAGGAAGAAACTTTAGAAGAATTACAAGATAACAAGTTGACTATTGTTGCTGACAAGATTGACCTTAAGAAGGGTGAACACGTTTTGGATTTAGGTTGTGGTTGGGGTACTTGGGCTACCTTTGCTTCTTCTCAACATGGTGCTAAGGTTACTGGTATTACTTTAGGTAAGAACCAAACTGCTTGGGGTAACAATTTGTTGAACAAGTATGGTGTTGAATCTGACCAATCTAGAATTGTCTGTGTTGATTACCGTGATGCTCCAAAGTCTGAAAAGCCAAATGGTTTATATGACAAGATTACTTGTTTGGAAATGGCTGAACACGTTGGTATCAGAAGATTCGGTACCTTCTTACAACAAGTCCATGACTCTTTAGAAGATGATGGTTTATTCTTCTTACAATACGCTGGTTTAAGAAAGAACTGGCAATATGAAGATTTGAACTGGGGTTTGTTCATGAACAAGTACATTTTCCCAGGTGCTGATGCTTCTACTCCATTGAGTTTCGTTGCTTCTTCTTTGGAATCTGTTGGTTTTGAAATTGTTTCTGTTGACAACATCGGTGTCCACTACTCTGGTACTCTCTGGAGATGGTACAGAAACTGGATCGGTAACAAGGACAAGGCTATTAACAAGTACGGTGTCAGATGGTACAGAATCTGGGAATTCTTCTTAGCTTCCTCCACCATTGCTTCTAGAAACGGTACTGCTACCTGTTACCAATTCGTCTTGAGAAAGAACATCAACTCTTACAGAAGAGTTGAATACATTCCAAGACAAGAAGGTTTATTGGGTCCTTTAGAAAAGGGAACCAAGTGGGCTAAGCCATAAACGGTCTAGAAAAAGCTTAGCTTTGGTTTTTTAGAGGGTAAAAGAGAATTGAAGGAGATTTTTGGTGACTTTTTGTTTGGGTGCAAAATCTGGCAAAAAGTTGGAATAAGTTATCTTTGCTGTTCTTTTTTTGTGGCATAAGTCACACCTCTGAAAAGCTACCTATAAAGTGTAATATATAGTCAATTAATACAATTGTCACTGTATTTATAACTGGAAATGGCCGGGTATGGATTTATTTATTTATTTATTTAGTTCAATAGGTGAATATGGAAGTCTGTATTATTATTTGTCATGTATTATGTAATTATGTGGAAGTAAGGGCGGCGGAGTAGGGGCATTAGTTTGGTAGGTTCTGCATGTGTCTGAAAACGGCAATAACGCATTATTAGTAAAATATCCACTATATCCACTTCATGTGCTGCAACAATACTTTACTTCAATTAATAACTCTAATTCTTTGCCCGTTCGCTTAAGCACCTAGATGTACGGAGATAAGAGTAGGTAGTCATTCGGTAGTCACCACGTGCTTTGTGAAGAGTCACCTTAGTCAATTTCTGTCGGTTGAACAGTTTTTGACGTGTGGTCTACATTAATAATTATTAGTTAAGTAATCTCTCATTTGAAGGCTTAAAAAAAATGAATTGATCTCTTTACTACGCTGTAACCGCCTTGGTCACTTTAAGCCTGGAAATGGTGATAATCGCGGGTGTCAACCCTTGGCAAAATTGACTTTGACTCTGGTGTCTTTGGATTTACTGTGACCAAAAGTTGCAACTCTCCGTTGGTCCAGTAGGAGTCATCAGTACAGTACTTTGCGCTTATTGATGCAATCCACTCAACTTTTGATTTAAGGTTCGCTGCATCTGTTCTGGAAGCTTCTTGGGTTCTTAAATGATCTATAGTTTTTTACAAATATTGTTGTAACTGGATCAAAAGGTCATTTGGAATGTACTTCCGTTCCTCCGAATCGTCATTCTATTTTGTGGAGCGGCAAAATATTACGTCATCTCTTACTAATCGTATTATCTGGAATGGAGTACCTTTCTCAGGTTTTGTTGGTGTGGCGTTATTTTTTCATGACGTGTGTCTATCTGGGGAACGACAGACGCACTCCGGATATGTCTCGGAAGCTTGTGTCCTGTGTCGATAAAGATCAGGCAATTTCTATTGGAAGATCTTAAAAGTCCGGGACCAGGTCTGGAAAATCTCACCAATTTTTGGGTCTAGAGTTTTGGACAATTAGGAATTGGGCTCAAAAGAAGACTGTTTTCTACACGTAGTAACCATTAATCTGGAATTGAAGTTGGTTGTGAAGCGTTATCTTTAAACTCTAATTTTTTGCTAGAATAAATAGTAATTTTTCAGTAAAATAGATCAAAAAAGTGGGGCAAACAGTTTGACCCAAAGAAACACTCCTATTGGCTCGCTTGCTCCAAGAAAACGATCTCCGAATCTTCGGAGCCGAAAACCGCCTGATGGCGATTAAACTATTGGGAATCATGAAAAGTTGGTCATGAAAAGTCGTGCTGCTACCGCATAAAGGGGCATCACGTGCAGTAGATCTTTGACTCGGACCCACATCCTTTGATCCGCTCGCGGTCACGTGACCCTTATCATCCATGTGCCCGTATACAATTGGTAGTTGAGCTTTTTTTATCGGTCATTAACCTGAGTTCGCCTACCAAAGTCCGAATTGGAAAATTGCTATGAAAATCTCCACCTGTTACCCTCCACCAGTATGGGGGAAGGGGAGCCTTCTACACCGCCACTCATCTAGTGGTTGAACTTAGCCATTGAGGCTAGTAGAGGTCTGTAGTTTCCCGTGTAGTTTGGGTATCTTTTATCGTTCTGATAATCTAAAGTATGGGGAAGGTACTGGAAAATTCGCGTTATCGCTCGGTCATTTCCCCGGACTAGGCCGAGGATACTAGCGCCTTCGGCCAGTTCCGATCGACCGACCAGCGGCTATTTTGTTAACTATAGGAACCTGGTGGGACTTAACCACTTTAGGTACTACATACATAGTTTATCCACTATATACACCACCCACCCACACACTCACACATACATACCGGTATTATTCACGCCGCCCCTATGAAGTCTCACATGGGATCTTGACTCGGTCACCCCACGGAGCAAAAGAACCCTCAAGAAATAATCTGGAAATTAAATCTGGGGTAATATAAAAGGAAACTAGAATCTCCAATTTTTATAATTTCACAACAATTCGTTTTTATTAAATTAAATTCAATTTATTTATTTAAAACATATTTATTCACACAATGTCTAGTCCATTCCCAAAAACTATTGATAAAGTAAAGGGTGTCCAAATCTTGGCTCCTATTCCTGATGAAGCTAAGCATATCTTTAACCAAGAAGCTTTAGCTTTGGTTGCAACTTTACACCGTAACTTCAATGGTCAAAGAAAGAAATTGTTGGCCAACAGAAAGAAGCAACAAGAATTAAGAGATCAAGGTCATTTACCAGATTTCTTACCAGAAACTGAATATATCAGAAATGATCCAACTTGGACTGGTCCTCCATTAGCCAAGGGTTTAGAAGATAGAAGAGTTGAAATCACTGGTCCAACTGACCGTAAGATGGTTATTAACGCTTTAAACTCTGGTGTTGCTACTTATATGGCTGATTTTGAAGATTCTTTAACTCCAGCTTGGGCTAACCTTACTGATGGTCAACTTAACTTGTATGATGCTGTTAGAAGAAACTTGACTTTTGAAACTAACGGTAAGAAATACGCTTTAAACAAGGCTGAAGGTAGACGTATTCCAACCTTACTTGTTAGACCAAGAGGTTGGCACTTGGAAGAAAAGCACGTTCTTGTTGACGGTGAACCAATTTCTGGTGGTATCTTTGATTTCGCCATTTACTTCTACAATAACGCCAAGGAAGCCATTGCTCAAGGTTTCGGTCCTTACTTCTACTTACCAAAGATGGAACATCACTTAGAAGCCAAGTTATGGAATGATATTTTCAACCATTCTCAAGATTACATTGGTATTCCAAGAGGTACTATCAGAGGTTCCGTTTTGATTGAAACTTTACCAGCTGCTTTCCAAATGGATGAAATTATTTACCAATTAAGACAACACATTGGTGGTTTGAACTGTGGTAGATGGGATTACATTTTCTCCTACATTAAGTCCTTACGTCACCACCCAGACTTCATCTTACCAGACAGAAGTCAAGTTACCATGAGTGCTCCATTCATGTCTTCTTACGTTAAATTATTGGTTCACACCACTCACAAGAGACAAGTTCATGCTTTAGGTGGTATGGCTGCTCAAATTCCAATTAAGGATGACAAGGAAAGAAACAGAATTGCATTGGAAAATGTTGCTAAGGATAAATTAAGAGAAGTTTCTCTTGGTTGTGACTCTTGTTGGGTTGCTCACCCAGCTTTGGTTCCAGTTGTTTTACAAGTTTTCAATGAACACATGAAGGGTCCAAATCAAATCAATGTTCCACCAAAGGAAGAATGGAAGCCAATTACTCAAAGAGATTTATTGAGTCCTTTCATTCCAAATGCTAAGATTACTGAACAAGGTATCAGAGCTAACATTATCATTGGTGTTTCTTACATTGAAGCTTGGTTAAGAAAGATTGGTTGTGTTCCAATTAACTACTTGATGGAAGATGCTGCCACCGCTGAAGTCTCCAGAACTCAAATCTGGCAATGGGTTACCCACGGTGCTAAGACTGACCAAGGTACTGTCATCACCAAGGAATACGTTAAGAAGTTGTTAGACGAAGAATACGCTAAGTTACTCAAGTCTGCTCACCCAGGTCACAAGTTCAAGGAAGCTTTAGAATACTTTGCTCCAGAAGCTAGTGCTGAAAAGTACAGTGACTTCGTTACCACCTTGCTTTACGATGATGTTACCACCATCGGTAGACCAGTTTCTGCTGAAAAGTTGTAATTGGGCGGCGGTGTTCAGTTTCACTTATGAGACTTTTAAAGAGCATTTATTGACATGAAAAACCTTCATTTTTAACAAAGTAGCGTAAATCGCAGATTTTGGATTACTTGTATAGTCAGCTTTATTATAGCATCTTCTTTGATAGAAGATAGCTTATATATTTATTGAATTTACATTTTGTGATAGAGATATTTGTAGAGCTTTTATCAGCTTATTACTATGTGCTTGAATCGTTAGTACTTGATGAAATTTCATCATAAACACGGTCATAAAAAAGCATTGAAAAATCAATTGGTTAATATGGACGAAAATTCCAGAAGTACTTGGCGACTACATGTGATTTTTGCCTTCGGATGGCCGAATAGTTGGTGGTGGTGGTGTTGGCAGTGTGAAGTATGTGTTTTTTGCACCCAAACAAGAGATACCCGAGGACCAGAGTAATCCACCAAAACCACTCCAAAGAAACATGAATTGTGGATTAAAATTTGGCTCATTCAATATTGGGCCCTAAATTCCAGTTTACTTGGTAGAGGAGAATATCAGGTGAAATTAAAGTGTTCTTTATTGGATTACAATAGTCATTTTACTCCTCTAATACCCAATTTAGCAATTATCTCAAATAAAACCTAAAATCATTTGATGGAAACAATTACAAGTTACCCCACAGCTTGTGATGGGAAGACAGTAAAGTCTTGTCACGGTTGATCGGTTCTTCATCATTAATTCGGCTGTCATAAATTCAAAGTACCGATTGTTCTTTGTTCATTATACAGGACGGTTCATAGCTCTGTTGTTTGACAGATAGCAACGATCAGCTGTGTGGGGTAGCTGTAAATAACTAACGCGGGGAGGTCTTTGAAGATAAGCTGGTTATAGATGGCTGATAGACCATCATTGCCAAGTTCCTTGGGTTTATCTGAATCTGTGGCTAAATAGTTTTGATTTGTAACAGCTTATATAATATTACCAAAGTGCATAGTCATTTTTCATTAATTACACATTTAACGTTTACCAAATGTTGTAAAACTGCTCTAAATGATGATTGTGGTGCCCCCAAGCTTCTCCTGCCGTTCAATTGACCTGCTAATTAATTTTTCAGTTCCATTTAATCGATCATTTTCATCAATTTTATCGTATTTTTCACCTTATTCAAGCCCAATTTCACTTTCTTTAACCCAAATCTACACATATCTAATATCATTCACAAACACATTTTATTCTAACATCTAGTATATTCATATCTATCATAATACTGTTCTTGGAGTCGAAAAAGAATTTGTAAAACTCCAATTTATCCAAGTAATTTCAGGAAAGCTTAGTACGCTTATTCCTTGGAACAATCTCTACCGAACAAGGTAACGTTCAACCAGTCCAGACAAATCAAGATTTGGTTTCTGATGGAAAGAGACATGTAGATATAAGCAGATCTCCAGAGCAAGAAGGTAAGAGTACCACCAGTTTGGACATTGGAAACACCGTTCCAGACTAAATCAGCAACAGCCTTTTCAGAACCAATGTAGGCTAAAGAACCTTCGTGGTTGTACTTGAAGTGAGGTAATCTGTCTTCCAATCTGGCCAATTTCTTTTGGGTTCTTTCCACATGGTCGGTAGGACTTGGCTTTTCCAAGTTGTACTTAAGAGTATCGATTTCATGTAATTTGTTGAAGTTCTTGGCTAAGAAAATACCTTGTTGGAAAGCAACTTGGGCAGTAGGAGCATCCTTGGTAGCAGCACAATCACCAAGAGCGAAGATATTGGCAGAACCATTAACCTTCAATCTGTCATCAACAACCAAACCTCTCTTGGAACCCTTTTGTTCTTCAAACTTAGACATAACCTTCCAAGTGAAGTCTCTAACAGCATTACCAGTAGCCCAGATCAACATACCGTAAGGAATATCGATGATTTCAACAGAACCGTCTTCCTTCTTGGCATGAGCAGTGACGTGTTTATCATCAACACCCTTAATTCTGGTGTTGGTCTTTAAGTCAATGTTAGTTTCTTGGAAAACTTCCTTGGTATATTCAACCAATTTAGGGTTGAACATCTTCAAAACGTGAGGAGAAGCTTCGACTAAAGTAATCTTGAATTCACTGGCAACTTCAGGGATCCATTGCTTCAAATCTTGGTCAATGTAATCTTGAAGTTCAGCAGCAGTTTCAACACCAGTTGGACCACCTCCACAGACGACAAGGGACAACAATCTCTTTCTTTCAGGGTCATCTTTTGGTAAGATGTTAGCAGCTTCAAGACAGTCAAACAATTTCTTTCTAATGGTAACACTATCACTGACTTCCTTAACGAAAGTGGAGTGTTCAGCGACACCAGGAATACCAAAGGTAGAAGGTTGAGCACCGATACCGACGACCAAGTAGTCGTAGTTGATGGAAGTAGAGATTTCTTCAACACCAGTGTAATCAGACACGGTAGACTTGGTAGAGGAAGAATCCTTACCAGAGTGACCAGAATGAATGGTGGTGGATTGCTTAATGGTAATAACGCTATTTTCAGTATCAATGTCAGTGGCTTCAGCTTCTAAGTAGATGACTTCGGCAGCAGATCTTCTGGTGATAGAACGAACAGGTTCAATGATAGAACGAACATCAACAGTACCAGTAGGACAGGAAGGTAACAATGGAGTGAAAAGGAAGTAATTACGAGGAGAAACAACAACAACGTTATATAAGGAGGTATCCAAGTTCTTTAATAAGGAGATTGAACCCCAACCAGTACCTAAAATAACCAAGGTCTTCTTCTTTTGACCATCCTTGAAAAATGGTACTTGAGGTTCTTGCTTAAGGGCATGAGACTCTTGATAGATCTCAGTACCAATAAAGGCTGCGGCCCCGATCAATGCCAAACCAACGGTCCATTTAGTGGTACGCCAGGCAGTTCTGAAATGACTAGACTTCTTTGGAGCAGGAGGAGGAGTGGCTAATTTGTTTAAAGTTCTAGCAGAGCTAGAGAAGCTTCTAAAGCTTCTAAACC
This sequence comes from Suhomyces anneliseae, assembly GCA_030568535.1. Classification (NCBI taxonomy): domain Eukaryota; kingdom Fungi; phylum Ascomycota; class Pichiomycetes; order Serinales; family Debaryomycetaceae; genus Suhomyces; species Suhomyces anneliseae. Next base: position 517,387 of record JAJMGB010000001.1, on the reverse strand, counting down.
CAGTTTTCAACATGTTAAAAAGAGAGCAATTGAAGCAAAATTAGAAATTACAGATTTGTAAAAGTTATTAAATGTCAAAAGTCTAATAATCAAGGGCTGAAAAGTTCGGTACCACAAAACCCCGCTAGTCCCGTTCCGATTCCACGGTTAGTAAAAACACAAAAAATTACCCACAGTGAATTAATGTGAGTAAGTTACTTTGTTGTAGTGTCAGTGGTACTAACCTTATGTAAATAAGAGAGACATACAGCCAGAGAGATACAGCGAAACAAATAGAGTGTATTTCTAACAAAGCCCTGTCTACGGGGTTAGCTTAATTGGACCTTCCCTCCGAAATGACTCGCTAGTGAATGCGCCTCAAGCAACTTAAACTACAGAGACTGGAATGGTGGAGAAAAACTGAAAAAAGTGTCTGGAGTTGGTGACATCTCGCTTATAACTGTTACGGGGCAAGCACCGGGGTTTTCGGAACCTTCGGAACCGATTTAATTGAAAATTAAGGACGAGATGGCCATAGTTAACATGATTTAAATATGGACGTGTTTCCTCGGCTAAGGAAGTGATGGGCTATTCCGAGCTGCATTTTTGACGGGGGATATTTTAAGAAACTCGGCTTTCGGTGTTTCTAGCGCTCGTGCAGCTACCATACTGTCATCATTTGTGTGGTGTATGCAGGCGGAACCCTTACTTTTCAAGCTAGATGTTTACATTGTGTATTGGAGGTATTTGCCATCATAGTAGGAGAACACTGTTGGTAGTCTTCCAAGTCAGCTTATCTGCTGGGGCCTCTTTTTTGGTGAAGTTGTAGCCCTATTTAAGAGCACATGGGGCTCAAAATGTAGACTATTGGTGGAAATTTGGTATACTCGGGTGTGCCGAGATTGTTAGCGTTTCGGGGATGAGTTTCAGCTTCAGCCTCGTCTTCATCCATGACACTTTTGCCAGAAATATGGTAAATCCGAAGTATTTTGATTATGTAATTTTTGTGGTGTTATTACGTAAGCAAATCTTTGTAGCTTCAGTCCAAGATCAATAAAGTGTATATCTGGATCTTTGGTCACTTTCTAGATAGAAATAATAATAATTAATCCATTTCTGATTTTTTTTTCGAAATATTGGAAGTTTTTAACTGCTATTTCACCCATTAAACTATTATTTTGCTCAATAACTACCAATTATTATCATTCCTGATTTTGACAGGTGTAAGGGAAACCAGTCTGTCGAATTTAGTTTGGTTACTTTAATCTGGTGAATTCAGACTAATGAGTATCCTTAGTTTTCTAGTATTGTAAAACTCTAATAAATGAATTATCTGTAATAAATTTCCCTCAAATGATGGAATAACCCAAACATTTGGCAAATAATTGGTATTCATGCATACCAATTTCCAAACTTGAGATCTTCAGCAGTTTAGAAATATTGTAGTCTTTTTAATTGTTTATGATAAAAATCAATGTAATTTGATTTTTCTTCACTCGCTAAACTGGTATTTTGATTTATCTAGTTTATTTGTAGCCGAAATTGGTGAAGATATAAGGATTAATAGGCTAAAAGAGTCACCAGTTGACTATCATAATATTCACTGACTAAAATTACCCATAATAATTTTTTCTCTAGAGCAGCACTCTTTTAATCACTCTCTTAAAATAATTATTTAATTACTGCAAATCCCGAGTCGATGAAGACTGTCAATGAAATTTGCATATTCAACTCAATTACTCCATGCACGCCAGATGAATGCTTCAAATGGCTAGTGAATGCTCTGGTCCAATTTATAAATTTCTCGACCCCCATGGGCTACCCCAGCTATATCTGCTAATATTATAAAAGAGCTACTAACAGAAAAACTGGGCTACAATTTGGCAATGTCCGGAAATTGGTCCGACTAAGTAATTTTACAGAAGCAATATTTACCCCTGGTAGAGTTAATTAACTCATCACAGTCGTTTGGAACTACTACTTCCGAACCGATCACAGCAAATATCAAAGTCAGATCAACTCGTGACCTCGGCAGTTAACTTCCAAGCAAAACCTTATTGAAGGCGAAACCGTATCTGTGAGTCATGGGGTGCACCATTTTTTCACTGTCAAGATCTAGTCCTTTGTCGTATAGTGCTGGTGATTGTGGAAAATTTTTAGTTTGGGACCAATTCATTGTTGCCTACAACAATATTATTATTATTTAATTTTTGAAGTATAATAAATAATTTTTCACTATGTAAGTCGACTAAATCTCTAAGTCTGTATGAGTTTCTATATCCGCTACTATATATCGAAGCTTCTGGATATTATTAAACAACCCCTTGTGTGTTTTGTGGTTGGATCGGCCTAAGGGGAATGCTTGCCATCTGCCGATTCTATCTTAATTTCAAGCATGTTTCCGTTAACCCTGCGGTCTGGAACGATCAAACTCCCGGTGTGCATAATATGGTTCTGGTATGGAACAAGGCCCATATGCATTATTAGTATGAACCATCAGACTAAAATCATCGGATGCTGAAACCTACCCGAAGCCGAAAAAAAAATTATCCAGCCGAAATCGTGTTCATAACACAACCTTGATGACCCTCTACTTCTTAGTAGGAGCTTGCCTTGGTTCATTAAGACTGGTATAATTTCTGACTTTCATCAATTGACCTCTCTTATCAAGATCTTATATGGAATTTTCACTCTTTGCAATTTTCTTTTTAATATTATACCAAAAGGAACGGAAAACTCATTTGATTTCTTATTTAGTACTTTACGTTTGACGTATGTACGTGTGTAATGTATGTAAAATTATCATGAAGAGGCTTCGTAACCTAACTTTTAGACATTAATGTGCGCCTTGGGTGTCCGGTTCCATCGGCATCCCCTTATCAGCGCAATTTTCAGCCTCACTCTTAGCGCTTATAAGGGTCAACCAATATGGAACCCACCATATGACGTAGCTTATCAGCAGGTTGTAGGTGTCTCAGATGGTGGAGTTATTTTCGTATGGCCCGCTAATAGCTTCCGATCCGGTTGACATATTATGCGATGTGCATTCGTCTCATCACACTCACCTTCCCTATTGGGAATATATGTTGCAACCTTAATCAGAGTTCCCAATCATTAGTAAAGATTAATATGAATAACACTTATGGCATGTGGCAACTTGGACATCATCTAGAGATCTTATAAATGGGAAGATCTTGGCCCCACCTTAATTCTTTATCCACCTGTATTTTTTTTTGCAACCATGGTGCATAGATTTCTTAGAGATAGTTTTTGGGGAAGAACCATTTACAAAGTAAGTGGTCACCGCTTCTTCAACCACCCAGAAGATAGAGAAGGTTACGTACTTCCAGATGCTTACCTTCCACATTTACAAAAAGAGAAAGAACTGGAAGAAAATGAACAAGACCAAGATCAACCAGAAGAACCTCAAGATGAAAGAAGTTCCAATTCCACTATAACGGATGCTACTTTGGCCCAAGATCAATTGATCTATATTGACTGGGATGGCCCTGATGATGAAGAAAACCCTTACAACTGGCCATGGTATCAAAAGGCATTTTTCATTTTTGAAATTTCCTTCTTGACTACTTCCGTCTACATGGGTTCTGCTATTTATACTCCTGGTATTGAAGAAATTATGGAGCAATTCCATATTTCTCAAACCTTAGCCACTTTACCATTGACCATGTTCGTTATTGGATATGGTCTTGGACCAATGTTATTCTCACCAATGTCTGAAAATGCTTACTTTGGAAGAACTAACATTTACATCACTACTTTATTCATCTTTTTCATTCTTCAAATTCCAACTGCATTGGCTAAAAATATTGCATCTTTAAGTGTTTTACGTTTCCTTGGAGGTGTATTTGCTTCACCAGCATTAGCTACTGGTGGTGCTTCTGTTGTTGATGTTTTAAATATCCCATATGCTCCATTAGGTTTAGCTTGTTGGAGTATTGGTGCGGTGTGTGGTCCTTCCGTTGGTCCTTTAATTGGTTCTGTCTTAACTGTCAGGGGTGGTTGGAGATGGACTTTCTGGTTCATGTGTATTATGAGTGGTACTACCTTCTTGGTTTTGGGCTGGTTTTTACCTGAATCCTTCAAGGACACTCTTTTATACAGAAGAGCAAAGAGATTGAGAAAACTTACTGGTAATCCAAACTATACCACTGAACATGAACAAAAGAACAAGAACATGACCTTCAAAGAGTTAGCTATTGAGACTTTATGGAGACCTATTGAAATTTCCCTTTCAGAACCTGTCGTTCTTTTGATTAACATTTACATTGCCATGGTTTACTCCATTTTATACCTTTGGTTCGAAGCTTACCCTATTGTATTTCAAAAGCTTTACCACTTTACATTGGTAGAGTTAGGTGTTAGTTATTGTTCCATTGTCGTTGGTGTGGCTGTCGGATGCTCTTCATATTTGATATTTATGGAATGTACTATTGTCAAGAAGCTTAAGGCTGGTATATTCTCAGCACCAGAAGAAGTTATACCCGTTGCTATCGTTGGAGGTGTTTTAATGCCTATTGGAATGTTCATTTTCGGATGGGCTGCTGCCAAGGACCTTCAATGGATCGGTCCATTGATTGGTGCTGGTATTTTCACATGTGGTGCCTTCTTAATTTTCCAATCATTATTCAACTACTTAGGTGCTTCTTTCACCAGATACATTGCTTCTGTCTTTGCTGGTAACGATTTGTTCAGATCTTGTATTGCTGGTGTTTTCCCAATTTTCGGACATGCAATCTTTGATAACTTGAAGACCAAGAGATTCCCAGTAGGCTGGGGTTCTTCAGTTCTAGGTTTCATTACTGTTGCTATGATCCTGATTCCTGTATTGTTCTACTTGAATGGTCCAAAACTTAGAGCAAGATCTAAGTTTGCTGATTAATCAGATTAGCGAACAATTAGCTCATAAAGAAAGTTTATGATCATGTTCGTTATACACATATATTGTGCTTGGAGTACAATTTTCACCACTATTGTTATTTTTCTTTAAACCTTCATAACATTTATTAGAACGTGCCCTGCTTGGCACATCATATATAATTATGACAATATTCAGACTGGCCGTTATGGCTACTAATTTTAAAATAGAAATAGAAATTCCCATCGATAATAGAAATAAATAATTGTTAATAATTGTTAATAGAATAAATTAATCAACCAAAAGTTCTTTATTTTGATCCTACTAAAAAATAGAATAAATATTGTTCCTCACCATACAAACATACGCTCGATGGATCTTATGCTTAAACTCTATAGTTAATGATCCTTATTTCAAAACATTATGAATTATGCTAGGTGAAAGCCTTGCCGCGTATAAGCCGTTCGCTTGTTGTCAGCCGCATGAGTTGCAAATTCCTGAATATAGAGGGCTGGGCCCTGCACTACTCATCTACTCATCTGCCAAGTTCCAAAAGCCGGACATCATCCAGCCATACCTGAACGGGAACTACGGGTCGATAATAGAAGAATAAGCCTGTTTGAGACCCTAACCATGTTCCCCTTATGTCAAACACGGCTGCAAAGGCTGTTAAAGGACCCCATATTATAGTCTTGCGACAATAAATGATCAACCTAAATACTAAGAATATACATACTTAGCTATTTTTTCTTAAACCATTGACTCATCGTATTCTAATCTGCCAAAATTAGAACCCGATTTTCGCATCTCTTACAGTTAGTTCAAATACGTAAAATATGTTATTATTATCTATAAAATTAACCAAGAAGTGAACAGAATTGTTGCAAAGAGCCCTTTGCCAGCGTAAAATTAATCAATTGGTTGCAATCATTTTGCACCATTTTCAGTAGTATTGATTAAATTAGTTGTTGTTTTTGATGACGGCGAAACCGAATAATTCACCAAAGAAAGAACCTTCGAACTTTGGTTCGTACTTAACGGCACCAGCTCTGATTTCCTTCATAATTTCAGCTTCCTTTTCAGCGGCAGTTCTTTTGATAATTGGTTGAGAGAGCATTGTAAAATTGTTATAAGTTATTAAAGATGTTAATGAAGAATTGAAATGAAGTCCAACTCGTTGGCCTTTTATATATTGCAAAAAGTTTTTCTTTACCGGACAGATGGACCGCCTCAGTGGCTTGCATTGGCGCGCGTTTTTTCTGTGTTTTTCCGAATCCACTCCGCCGGACTTGACTCATCCTTGACGCCGAACTTTCCGTAACGCCATGTCATTACGCCCTGATGGCAACTTGACTCATCTTGTGATTTGGCATATCGATAAAACATGATGACTACATTATACCTATCAACTTTCTGCTTAATTCTAGACCCTTTACTCTATACTCTAGCTACAAAGATGAGTTTTGGTTCGCCATAAAAAAAAAAAAAAAAAAAAGAAACGAAATTTCTACTACTTGTGTATTGGCAGCCCCACTTCGACCTCGCAAACGCAAACGGTGAACTCTTTGATTGGATGGGATTACTGCAGTGGAGGTGAAAGAGGGGTACTCATGTTGGATACACCCAACGTCCAAACTTGATCCATAAAACCATTTGGTGATGTTGGGAACAGTGTTCTTGGAGTTTGGATTGCTTATTTCAAGTATTTTAGGGACTTAAGCACCTCTTCAATTGCCTTCAGATGATCTCATACTCGATTAAGAAGGACTCCCTTCGGCCGTACGGAGATGGTACCTAAGATTTTTCCGACGCACACTGGTTTAATTAGGTTTGAAACTGCATCCAACTCTCGTAGCGAAAATTTTCGGACTTTTAGCTCGGCTTTTGGTTCACCGGTCGAATGGCTATTTACTGGCCAAATTTGGCATCTCACTATCTTTTAGTTACTTATCACCGATTATGATACCACTGTTTACTATTAATGATAGGATTCAATATGTTTTAATACCGTTTGACTTCTTTATCTCCTAGCTCAGCTCTTATCGCCTATGCCCTATCTCCTTTAGACTTTATCTTATATCCCCTATCTTACCTATCTAGGATTAATGTCAAGCCTTCTTCACTTCCATAGAATGTTTATTCGCTGTCATTTAGGTGTTCCTTGCTTTAATTTATTTCCTGGACTTTAATCTAATCCGTTGTTTATTACTGTAGATTAATTTGTAAATAATCTGAGTATATGGGAAATTTCCATATTTTCATAATTTGGTAATTTTTTTAATTTTTATAGAATAAGCCAAAGTAACTTCATTAACATACTGAGATACCTTTGAAAATAATCTATAGAGGTTTCGGCAGTCTTAGGACAGTTTGGTGTTCAGTAGAATAGTAGGATATATACAGCCCTCGTGACTACACACGTGATAACAGTACCAGATTCTGTGATTATATGCAGGTCAATAGACTGCCCACCCACATAGCGGCTAATTATTGTAATTGACGATTTTTACTAGCTCTACAGTCAATATCAAATATAAGCATTAAATGGTCAATTGGGTTGATAAGTATGGGCTAAAATTCGCTACTACTTGGTTGTGATAGTAACTTAAGTGTACAATAGGTTGAGTCTAAATCCGAATAAAATCCTAATGATAGCCAATATTTATCCCTATGAAATGTAATAAAATCAGAAAAAGCCAAATAATTTTGTACTAAATCCTTTAAATTGATTTTTATACTATTTTCCACAAAGTATCAAACGTACTAGAGAAGTATAAGAAGCATATTCTAACCTTAGTTTGCAATTGGAAAGTATCAAATGTACTTAGAAATCTTCTAACGCATTCAAAAAGCTTCCAAAGCATATGCAAGGTTTATAATGTATTATGAAACTTTCTAATGCAATCAAGAAGTTTATGATGCAACCAAACGTACATCAGAACTTGCATCTGCACTTGAAAACTATAAAATGCAAGGGATATATCCTAAATGCAATAGAAAACTTTCATCTGTTTTCAAAAACTATATCCTGCAATCAGAAACCATAACATTCACTTGAAAACTATCGACTGCAAATGAAAACTTAATATTGCTCTGTCAAATTATAAAACTTCATCGAAAAGTTTACAATTTCAAACTAAAAAACAAAAAATGGACTTACAGATGTTTTGCAACCACATATAATCGAGTATAATTCATCAATAAGAAAGGATACCTCAAATAACTGATAACAGCTGGAAGTAATTGTCCAATATTACTTCTCAAACTTGATACTACACTGCTTATAAAATGAATCTTTATTATCAATAGCTATTTAGCTTATGTGATAAACATTATTTAGGCACTCCAGAGTTTGGTGGAGAATTTAGTTTTACTTTTTTGAATATCAAACTGATTAAATTTTTTTTTTGGAACGAAAATGCAAAACAAATACGAATGAACAATGTACTAGCAATGTTCTTTCTTAGTATAAATAGTTTGATGTAAGCGCAAATGTAGTTGCAAACGCAATATTGCGCACATCAGAAATCCTAATTCATTATATCATTGCAACCATATTAACATCATAATGTTATATGGCATATAGCTACCAAAGTCATAAAGCAAACTTCTTAAACGTAATCTTAAACGTTAATATTATACGGAATCACTTATTGGTTTATTTGTAACTCTAACGAATCCTTCGAACCACCTTGAGATTCCGTACCTTGGTTCAACGCGGTCTCCACCTACTTCAAATACCCGCTGGTTGACTCTGACATATTCCAACTTCTTATTGCAGTTCAAATAGAATAAAGCCACATGCTGCACTTTAAACCATTCATCATAAATAGTAGGATGCACCATTCCTAAACCTAAATTTGGTGCACCTCCGCTTTTATTACCAAAAATATCCAACATGCGCAAATACTTTAATGAATGCACCAAAGATGCAACATCATCAGGAACATCACCAGGACTCATTCTAAGATATTTCAACTTGGTCAATTGATGAAGCTGGCTATAGAAATTAGTATAGGAAGGCACTGTTCCTAAAATATTCAAATTGTTGCTGTCGTTATAGCCATTAACTTCTTCTCTTAATTCGATGGAAAGTGCAATTAAAGTATCACTGAATAAAGCGATAGTTGCTCCATATCCGTTATAATAAGCAAACTCACGGTCTCCATGGTCCAAGTACACTTTGGTTGGGTTATTCCGGATAACCACATCCAAATGTTCGAGTTTCCGTTCCGGTAATTGCTGCAAAAATTCTGGAACACTATCAACCAAGGCCTGGCGATAATCCAAAGCCAAGTTCTTTAAGCTCCGTAAATGAGGACTTATTTGCACTAAAAATGGCACTGCTTCCTGGTTTTCAATCAGATATTCCGAAATACCTTTAAGAATTAAGGTATTAATATTTGGCAAATTAATAGAGCTTATAAATGAGTCAGCGTCCTTAGGAGATACAGACATGTTATCCAAAGATAATGTAGTTAAATTGGAGAGGTAGCCCAAATTGGACTTGAAAAGCGAAACCAAATGCTCATCATTATGAATAAATGAAGAATGGCGAGTAATGAGCTCATCACAATTAGGGAGAATCATACTGGAAGGAGAGTCAGACTTATTGTACCTGGAAAGCACCAAAGTGTTAAGATTTTCGCTGACTTGAGGGTTATTATTCACCAATAAGTTATTAATGATTTTGACCAATTTTCTTGAATTTTGGAACGGTTGGATCAGGAAATTCACAAGACCTGGGAAAACCATTCCTTTACACTCGTCATCATTCAGAACAGACTCAAGCTCATTCATATAGTTGCTGAATTTAATGTTCAACACCAAAGTATCAATTAAGAATTTGTTAGGTAACTGACGAAGATAAACGAGTCTGAAGTTGTCACTCAACCACACAAGCTGGTTCAAGTGGTCCATGTGCTGGAACATGCGGATGAGCTGATCATTGAGTTTATGATCATATAAATTAAGAGAATCAGGCAAATCCACACAATCGAAACACCTGACAAAAGTGAAATTTTCAGGAGCAGCTTCATTTAAAAACCTCTTGAATGTGTAAGGCGAGTTGATATAACTGACTGCAGACAGTTGGTTATTTCGAGATTTGGTATATCCATACTCTTTTTCGTTATTAAACCTACTAAACTGCTGATCAACGATAATGTGCTGATAAAGCCTAGGGACTGTGGATTCATATAATGACCGACATACTAGTAATAAGTTCAAGCAGTCGTACTGCGAGAGCTCGGAAGCAATTCTGGTTCTTATTTCAAAGGGTAAATTCAGTAAATCCGTTACTGGTTGAGAATGCAGTGAATCCGGGGTATATGATCCGGAAAGTTGTGAACTGGTCGGAGACGGCAAGTTATGAGAGAGAGATTGTTCCGGATCCATTTTGAGAGGGTCATCCGAAGTAGATGCCGGATTGTAGGGGTTTTTGGAGTACCCGATGGGTGAATTCAACGAGTATCGATCGATCATGAGGTGGGATGATATCAAGATGGATTGGTTATTGCTTTAGGTTATCTGTCACGTGGATGAGCAAGATAAGATAAAGAGCACATGATGGCAAACATCACAATAAAAATATCGATCACATGATAGGATGTCACCTTATAAGTGATAAGGTGTGTTTAAGTGTGGGAAATCACCTGAGATACTACATAGCCGAAAAAAAAGCTGTCAAAACTATGGCCAATTTCTGTGGTAATCTACACTTTTTAAGGGTGAAAAAGAGGGTTTAACTTAGAAAAATATGGACTATTTACTCCAATTTGGTTAATTTTTTTCTCAATTTCTCACATTTTTCATTACTTATCTTCCATGGACCGCCTCAACTACTCGTCAAATCATACCTTTAGCCCCTTAAAGTTAAATAGATCAATAGAACTTTATTGTTTGTTATTATGGATAAAATAAAAAATCCCGATAACAGAGGGGCCGAAGATCAATTGATCCAGGGTTCTATACATTAAAACCTATTCTTTTACATACGCAAATTACGGACATCCAAAGAAAAAAACAACTTCTATATTTTATAAAAATGCCCCCATCGGACATTTATCTAAATTTAACATAATTCATACGTCAAAAACATTACACCCCATTTTAGCGAGAAAACCCATACTACCACTCACCCCCGTTAGCGACCAAGTCTATCAATTTAATAGAGGTTTATATCACGTGACCCAATTACTTTACCACATTTTTATAATTTCTCACGTGACCCAACACGTCGCATAAACGACACCTTAATCCAACCAGCCAACTAGTGATCTAATACGACTAGAGCGTTGATTAAACAAGAAAAGAGGAACATCTAATACACCCATACATCCTCCACCCTAGACCCCCCACACCGCCTGCCTCCACGCCTACCCCCCAAGCAGCGCCCCCAGCAAATCCTCCCCCCAGTTAAGTCCTCCCCCACCCCTTCTTGGATCATGGCTGAATCACTAGACGATCGTCTAACCCAAGAGGTTACCCTCCTTTCCACCAAATTGGTCACAGCAGTAGCTAAACAGCTGGAGCTCGAGGAAGCACATCTCCATCTCAACAAAGAAAACAACCAATTAAAAGCATCCAATGCCAAATTGGTCCAATATGAAGAATGGTACAAATTACTTTTACCCAAATACAGTAAGGTTCAGAACGAATTGAGGGCCACTCGTGAAGCCAAACGTGTGGCAGAAACAGATAGAGACAAATTACAAGGAGAAGTTGAAGATTTGACTGCATCTTTGTTTGATGAAGCCAATCAAATGGTTAGTGATGCTTCCAGAGAGACATATAATTTTAAGGTCAAGAATCGGAAATTGTATGAAGAAATCGATGAAAAGAACACCATTATTGATGACTTACAAGAACAATTGAAGGACTTGAAGGAATTGTTTTTTAAGATTGAAGAAAAGCAAAAGAGTTCGGCCGCAAACTCCAGAATTGGTACTCCTAAGATTGGAGAGGCTATTTCTGAAGTTGAAAAGAATGAAGGTAAGACCAAGAACGCTGAAGATGAGTTGCCACCCCATTTAGAGCCTCAGGTTAGCGCCTACCACATGCAACAGCTCAATTCGCTTCTTTACTCTCCTAAAGTCAGCTCTATTAGACTTGATTTGAACAACTACAACCAAGAATTCAAGGGCTTTATCTATACCCTTATCAAGCCCGAATTCCAATTTGATTTTGCCAGCTTGAAGAACTTGAAATATTTCAAAAAGATATGGCAAGAAGAGTTGGAAAACTCCTTAGATATCATTCCTTCTTTACCAAACAATTCCATTATTAACAGGTGGCAAAAGGGTAAGAGTTTCTGGACCTGTGTCATTGAAGGCCGTGCCATGATTGAGCCTGTAAAGGGAATCAACGAAACCTTCAAAACCAACTACAAAGGTGGTTTAAGATCCGGTGCCAACCCTGGTGCTGCCCCAGTGGCTATAAAGTACCCATGTAGTTTCTGTGGAGAAGCTAGAGAAGATGTCTTGGAACATTCTCGTCTCTACTACTTCAAGTTACTTCAAAATGATGATGATCTTATTGCCAGTTACCCATTGTGTAACTATTGTTTGATCAAAATGAGAAACATCTGTGAATTTTTCGCCAAATTAAGATCCATTCACTCCAATATTTATAAATTGACTCCTACCAATTCATTCGACGAGTATGCCCATGTCGCCAACAACACCATGTTCAAGAGAAACTCCAGTTCCTTTAATGTTCAAGAAGAAAATGGTGATTCCGTCAATAGTAATGCCCAACAGGTCAAATTGGACCAAGTCGAAGAGTCAAAATTAATCAAGATATACGTCATGTTAGCTCTTATTAGAAGCAGAATTTTCTGGAGTAAAGTCGGTATTTGGGATACTCCTGAGAACGTCAGTGAAATCAACCTCGATGAAGTTTCCTATGAAGTATTTTGCAATATGATTGTTACCAACTCCAATGCATCCATACGCAGTCCTTCTGCCGCATCTACCCCTGCAGTAGCAGCCAGTGCTACCCTTCCTCACATGGATCCTGTAGAGGATGAAGATAAGGAGAAGTCCAAGGAAGAAAAGACTGAGCAGGATGAAGAAAAGGAAAAGATCAAAGAAGAAAAGATCGAACATGCAGTACAAGACGTGATACACAAAATGGAGACCCTGTCAATGGATGACGAAAGCATAAAATCAGACACCCCCAATGAATTGGGCAGAAAAGGCTCCAAGTCCAAAAAATTCACCAAAAAGATGAATAATGACTTGGACGAGACATTAGAAATGTTGAAGGAGAGCATTGGAGAAAACTGAGCCGAGCATTGAGCAAAGTAACCGATTGAGTGGAACTAAACAGTTAGTTTCACTCAACTGGTCAACTAGAAATGGCCACTAGGTTGGCTGCGAAAAATTGCAACAGTGGATTAGTCACTGTCTTTCTAGTGAAAGCTATTTATAGTTTGGGTTTGACCTTAATCCCAGTGTTGGTTGCGAAACTCTTCTCTGGCTGCAAAACATCTATCAGCAATTCTCATGAATAGCTTGGCTAGATGATAGTGTGTTTGTTCACGAGCGAATGGCTCATACCCGTGGTCTAGATATCAACAATAGGCTAGTTATAGTTAGACGGTGTCTTTCATTATTGTCATCCAACAAATATTCCATGCACGTGAATGGGACTATAGCCAAGCTTTACGACATGGGTGATGATGCACATGCAATTTCAGAAAGGGTCTGGTCCAATTTGGAAACCATTGATGATTGAGAATAGGCTCAAGCGGCTGGTCTAATGGGCCAATCATAAGATGAAGTCAACCTGAAATTTTTAGCAAAAATAAACTTACGATGTTGCACACATAAACATAGAACAAAAAAAAATGTTGCATTGATAATTTTGATTGTAACCAATTGGTGCTACGTTAAACAAGACATCTCCCCGTTATTTATAAACCAGAACCTGTTAGGAATCGAACTCACCCAAAACATTACTTTGCACCGGTCCCTACATTAATAATAATAATAATAATAATATTCATAAATACGCTTATCTCCGTTTAGACAAGGGTTCAACAGAGTAGGATTGGATCCCCGGAAATATGTGGGGATGTCTTGGAATTACTAGTGTCTGATTTCAGGTTGTATACACATTTCAGGTTATTTTCATCAACCATAATCAAACCAAACCAAACAACACCAATTCCCAATTCCCAATTGCCAATTCTCACCCCCTATCCCCCCACTCTCTCACTGCAGCTGTCACCTTTGCTCTAGTCTCATGTATAGTTGCGTAAATAAATAATGTAACATGTCAAAGAAAAAAAAGTAGTACGACATTGGAGCCGATTTGTACATATTCAACTCTAAATTTAATAGATTATGCTTAGGTGCTATGACAATGTGACGAGTACTTCTATGACGAGCACCAATTGAGCTCACTACGGCACCCCACCAGCTCAAGCGACGTTGTGCCCAAATCAGCGGGTGGGGTGGATCACCGGTAAATCCTGTTAACCGAACTAAGACATAAAGTTAATGAGATTTTTGTCGGTTTTTTTTTTTCTCGCCTCTTTGTTATTGTCGGGATTTTCTATTGTTAGAAATAAAGGCGCGTTGCTTGACTTTGTACTTTGCACGCGTCGCGCCATTCCGATAAGTCCTGGCCCGTAAATGCTGGAAAATCATCAGTCTAGGCAATTTAGTCTGGCTTAATAAGTAAGTTATTACAATAATTTAATTTAAATTTCTCCCGATTGGGAAGATACTGACACTACGACACTACTATTTTTTTTAGGTATTATTATTATTATTATTAATAATACTTTTCCAACGTTACTATAGCACACTAACTATAGGAGGAGGCGGCCCTAAGGAAAGGGTTATTGTAGTAGAACAAAGTATAAATCAGAATACAGAATTCACAGGGGAGATTTCAGATGCTCATGGTGGTAAGTGAGGAGTGGGGAGGGGCGTGGGTGTGGGTGTGGGTGCTGTAGAGGGTCCTATGCTCACAATACCGTACAGCCCCGTTGGTTGTTCTTATGGTGTTGGATGTCGTACGCGAGTGCCACCACGCCACGGCGACACTGGTTCCACCACCAGTACCGAGCCACCGAGCGAGGGAGAGAATGAGCGAGAGACCCTGCCGCGACGTCAGGTCCAGACGCCTGCAATTTCACTAAAACGCTCCAGCCACCAGCCACCGCCACCTCGTTAGCCGAAACTCGCCAATTACTACAACAAGACCGTTAACATCAACACCGTAAACAGGCTAAGCTGCCACTGTGAAACTCGTCATATAAGTAACTTACCTTACCGTACCACACTACCAGCGTAACCAAGCATTGCTTTAGCTACTTCTGTTACACCTCTAAAACACACCTCAAACAAGCCTCTGGTGGTACCACCCCACCGCACCTCTCGCTACCACTTTTTTCTCCCACTACGCTTCCCACTACTTCTCCCACCACTAGGCCAGCACTGTCGCGAAAAGTCCCCCAGCTCTCTACGATTCTCGCTTCCCAATTAACCTGCACACACCACCTGCACTCCAAACACTTGTCGACTAACACATTTATCGCCTCAATTCACCACCACTAAGGCACGAAGTGTCGTCATTCCACACAGAACAAGACACAGACTCTCACTAAGTCACTTCGCTATAAACCACAAACTCCCCCAAAAACTCCCACCATTCGCCACCACCCACCAGAACACCGTCGTTCGTCCAAGCGCCCATATTCAAGGTCCAGTTTTACCACCACTGAGCATCTCCCAACGCGACAACTGTCCCATCCAACCAACGAATAAACCAACGAACCAACCAACCACCCCGTACCAAACGAAACCAAAGCAACAAATTCTAATAATCCGCCATGAGGAGAAAGACGGCCGACCTCCCGGCGATTCCCACGTCTCTAAACAGCCAAATTGATGACGATCTCAACAACTCCAGGGCCTACAACAACTCCAGGTCTCCAACCCATGCCACTGCCGCCGATAAGAATAATCGAGTTTCATCCAGTTCCATATTCAGTTTGAGAAAGGCAAAGGAAAAGTATGGTAATAATGATAGTTTCAGTGATGTTTCATCTATAGATTCTTCTGGTACCAATACTTCAGGTTCAAATCCTTTACCATCTAGTAGAAGACACAATAGCATAGGCAATTCGTTGAATAAAGCCATGACCAATAGATCATTATCTTCTACTTCCACCAATATCATCCCTAATTCTCAGATCACCAGTTCCAATCATTCTCGTCACGCTTCTGCCTATAGCATTTCTACCGTCAATGGGTCTGGGTCCAAAAACCCTTATGATACCCCTACTTCTGCATCGAATCTTTCAAGAGCCAGTGGGTCTAGAAAGTCCACCACTTCAATTTCGGCTCCTTCCATAATATCAAGACCTTCCTTATCTTTAGCCAATTCCAATGATCCTTTAACTTCTGGTTCTCTTAATGGATTTGTGCTAGAAAAACCAACCTCAGTATATGAGATTGATCGCATGTTCAAAGTTCTTATGGAAAAGAGAGATTTTAAATCTTTACCAGCTCAAGCAAAACAAGAAATGTCCCATTATAATCCTGATAAAAAATGGATGTTGATTTATCAAGATGCATTGACTGAACATAAACGGTCCGAATCCAATAATAGTTCCAATAAAACTGAAAATACAAAAACTCCAGAATTTTATACCAAAAAATTGCTTTCTAAAACCATTCTGGCTGAGCAATTGAAAAACTTATGGGTTTCTTTAAGAACCGAACCAATAGATTGGGTTAGAAACTTTATTTACGACTGTCAAGGTGATGCTCTTTTATCTGCATATCTTCTTAAAGTTCAAGAACAAATTTACCTGACAGAAATTAACGATATCAATGATGAAATCTTTGACAAGGAATTCAATACTCTTAAAGCTCTTAAATGTATGATGAATCAAAAATTGGGTGCAGAAAGAGTAAGAACCGATGCTAATCTTTATATTAGTGCAGTGGCGGGTTCTCTTCTTTCTCCTCGTATTTTGACCAGAAAAATTGCTCAAGAATCCCTTACATTTATGATTGCATATTATAGTCAATCTGATGGTGAACATCAAGGAAAATATCACCGGATTTTAAAAGCATTGGACGCCATACCTACTCGTCCTCATTTTGAGTTTGAACTGGATTCAGGAATAACTAGCCCAACCAAGAGATCATCCACCATTAAAAAGCATTTGGTAAGGAAACCTCCTGCTCCAGAACAATATAAACGTTTCGAATTATGGTTAAGATTAGTTGAAAAAACTCTTGATGGTAAAGGAAAATATATTAATTCCCTTGTGGGTGCTAGTGATGAATTGAAATATATTCATGCTGGTTCCAATAATAGTAATAATGTGGAAAATCATCTTTTAGAATATTTACTTGGTACCATGTTATTAATTAATACCATCATTCAATACGGTCTTGATTATAGAATTAGAGTCCATCTTCGTGCACAATTTATGGCTGCTGGACTCAATCGTTTATTAAGTCGTTTCCAAGAATTGGGTTATGAAAGTTTGAATCAACAATGTATGCGTTATATTGAAATGCAAGAAAATGATGAAATGGAACTTAAAAGCAGAGAACAAATCGATGAAAATCTCGATTTCAATAACCCTGTGGAACTTATTGCATCTATTTGGGAACATGTCAAGAATAGTGAAGCACAAGGTCATTTTATAAGTGCAATCCAACATCTTTATTTGAATCAAAGTGAGAAAAAGGACAATTCTGAAGATCTTACTCGTAGTTTGAGATTATTAGATGGTTTAATTCAAAATGTTTCTATGGTTCATACTACAAATGATGATTCAGCCGTTGGAATTGCTATCAATAGGTTATTTTCAACTCTTAGTACAGATGATCAGTATAGAAAAGCACTTGATGAAGTTAAAAACTACAAGAAAATTGCACAAGAAGCTACTGCAGAAAGAGATGAAATGTCTAGACAATTATCTATGGGTGCAGATGGTTTAATTACCAGTTTATCCAATGAAGTAAGAGAACAAGAAAATATTCTTTTACGGTCTAGAAGAATGAATGAAGAATTAAGTGCTGAACTTGATGAGCTTAAGAAGAAGCATTTGGTAGAAAAGCAAGAGCAAGAACTTGAAATGCGTGAATTATTGGTGATGTTGAATAATTCACAAATTGATACCAAAAAGAAAGATAACAAAACTACATTATCTATTCAAACCAATAATGAAAAATTAATCAAGAAATTACAGAAACAAATTCATAGAAAGAAGGCTGAATATAAACTTGATAACCGTCAATTTGGTACTCAAGTTGAACCATCATCCAGATTAAGAGCCTTAAGAGATCAAATGGGAGATATAGAAAACATGGCTAGAGAATTGGAAATGACCGATTTCGAAACATATGTTGATCCTGTGCCTGAACCAGAGGTACCTTCTGAACCAGAAGTTATAGAAACAGAATCCTCTGATGAAGATGCAACCGTTATAGAAGAACCACCAATACCGAAGGGTCCACCAAGAGCTGCTAGAAATGATGATTTACGTAAATTGGATGCTTTAAGAAAGAAATTATCCTCATTACAAAGTGAATCTAATGATATCATGAAATTCAACAACAGTGCCATGTTTAACAAACAGAAATATCTCGCCATGGAAAGATTGAGAGAATTGGAAATGAACTTCAAGGATTTCAATATTGATTTCAATTGGGAGGACGCTCCAAGCTTCAGCATGGAAGAAACTGTCGATCCAAGTATCAAGAAGAAGATTCAAGAAGAACTTGAAGAAGTGGAGAAATTAAAGGCTGATTTGAAGAAGAAATTGGCTGATGTGGAGAAAGAAAAGGCCAGTAAAGCTTCCAAGAGACATTCTGTTATTATGGACAGAATTGAAGCCAAGTATATTCAAGGAAAGGTCGAACCAGTGGGTAATGCCGAAATTGTAAGACCATCCAAGGAATACAAGAATAATAGAAAGACCACCATTGGTGCCATCGGTGGTATGGATCCTAAGTTCTTACAAGAATTGAGTTCCAAGGTGACAAAGGTGGAAGCCATTGATGCACCAGGTTCACCACAAACCAAGCAAATAATAGAAGAAGACGAACCAGCTTCACCACCAAAGACTCCTGCTCCAGCAGAGAAGGCAGTTCCATCAGCAGGTGGTCCACCACCACCACCACCACCACCTCCTCCTCCAATGCCAAACAACTTATTTGGTACAGGTGCTGGCGGTCCTCCACCACCACCTCCACCACCTCCACCTCCAATGCCACCACTTTTGTCATCTGGTGGTCCGCCACCTCCACCACCTCCAATGCCATCTCTCTTATCTGGAGGAATACCACCACCTCCACCGCCTCCACCACCTTTCCCAACTGGAAACAAGCGTACTCAAGAAGCATTACCAGTTGCTAGAAGCCCAAGTCCATTCGACAACTTCCCAAGAGCCAAGAAGAAGTTGAAACAATTGCATTGGGAAAAATTCGAAAATACTTCTGCCAATTCTTTCTGGCAAAACACCCAAACCGATACAATTGCATCCGATTTATTATCCAAGGGTATTTTCGATGAAATTGAACTTATTTTCGCAGCCAAAGAAATCAAAAAATTGGCTACCAAGAAGAAAGAAGATATCGACAAAGTGTCGTTCTTGTCTCGTGAAATGGCTCAACATTTCAGTATTAACTTGCATTCTTTCAACGGTGTTCCAGACGAAGAACTTGTTGTTAAGGTGTTAAGATGTGACAAGGATGTCATTGAAAATCACGCCGTTTTGGAATTCTTTGGTAGAGAAGATGTCACAGAAATCTCCAATAGTTTGGCTAGAAACTTCGAACCTTATTCTACTGATTACAAGGTAGAAAACCCAGCTAAACCTGATAAGGAACCTAATGAATTACAGAGACCAGATAGAATCTATTTGGAATTGATGTACAACTTGCAACACTACTGGAAGTCTAGAACTAGAGCCTTGAATGTGGTTGCTCACTATGAAAAGGACTATGATGACTTGGTCACTAAATTGAGATCTATTGACCAAGCTGTTGAAGATATTAAGAACTCCAGCAAATTGAAGAGTGTTTTCGAAATTATTCTTACTGTTGGTAACTTTATGAATGATTCTACCAAACAAGCTCAAGGTTTCAAGTTGAGTTCATTACAAAGATTGAGTTTCATGAAGGATGACAAGAACAGTATGACTTTCTTGCATTACGTTGAAAAGATTGTCAGACAACAATATCCAGAAATATTGAGCTTCATGGATGATTTAGCCAAGAGTGTGGAAATCTCCAAGTTCTCTATTGAAACAATTGCCAACGACTGTAAGGATTATGCTAATTCCATCAAAAATGTGCAAAGCTCTATCGATATTGGTAATTTGAGTGATTTGTCTAAATTCCACCCTGCTGATAGAGTTCTTAAGGTTGTTTTACCAACCTTACCAAGAGCCAAGAGAAAGGGAGAATTATTATTAGATCAATCTAATTACACTATCAAGGAGTTCGAGAAGTTGATGAGATACTTTGGTGAAGATCCAAGTGATACTTTTGTTAAAAACTCCTTCATTAGTAAGTTTGCAAACTTCGTTAAGGACTTCAAGAGAGCTCAAACTGAGAATCTTAAGCGTGAAGAAGAAATCAGAATTTATGAACAACGTAAGAAATTACTTGAAGCTCCAAAGAGACCAGTCGCCAAGGAAGAGGAAGAGGATGACGATGATAATGAGAATGTCATGGATTCCTTATTAGAAAAATTAAAGGCAGCTGGTCCACCAAAGGGAGAACCATCTTCTGCTCGTAAGAGAGCTTTGATGAGAAAGCAAATGATGGAAAGTCAAAAGGGTAAATTCCCTGGAAGCCCAACCCGTGAACAAGGTTCTCCAATAGAAGAAATGTTTTCACCATCACCAGCTCCAGAAGGTAACGGCTCTACCGAAGAAGAAGGAGAAGGAGATTTAGGTTCCAGAGCCAGAAGTTTATTACAAGAATTAAGAGGAAGCGCAGACAGTCCATCTGGTGAAAGACTTACTGCTGCTCAAAAGTTTAGACAGGAGAGATTGAAGAAGAAGGCGTCAGTAAACGCTTTAGATGACGGAGTTATACCAGAAGTTACAGAAGGTGAACAACCGGAGAGTGAGCCAAACAGCGAATAAAAGATCACACCTCAGTTAGTTCACCATTCTTAATACTTTATCTTCATTATTAGGTTAGATGTTTCATAGAGTTTCATATCCGATTATGTTTCATGATACAGATCTACGGATGTTGAGATGTTTCAATTCAAAAACATCTCCAACTGATGAGTTATGAGTCTGTCAATGTATTTATATCGTCATTTTTGTTATATAGATGATCAGAGATCGAATAAATTAATATTAATTATGAAGTGCATAGTACGAATGAACTAGTAAAGTGCTTAATAGAAGATAGTTGTCCCATTTGTCTATTATACAACTATAAAACTATAAACTAATCTTTTCCTCTCCCATAGCTTTTATTTCCTCCAAATCCAAATCTATAACCACACCTTTGTTTCCTTTATAGTCAAAGGTTGGTTTGTTAATACTCAATAACCCAGTACCACTAACTTTGTTAACGAATGGACGTTCCAATCTCTCTAGTTCTTCATCCATACCTTCATATGCAAGTAACTCCTTATCAGTGGCAGGTCTGAACGAAGTCACTTCTCCATTTACTCCGACACTGACAATACTCTTGCCTTGTTCTTGTTGTACTTCCTCATCATCATCATTATCATCCTCCCAAATATTACCAAAGTTGGCTCTATAAACTCTCAGGATATGGGACATTTTGTAAACTGTTTTGGATTTACCAAGATCATTCTCATCAAAAATACAAATCGAAGAATGTAATTTATCCCCAGCAAATATCTTATTACCAAGACGAGCTTGATTAACAAAACTATTAGGTAATGGGTCACTGGTTATAAATTCTAAACCTTCACCTTGTTTATATTTGAAGTGATAAATTGAATCAAATTTGGTAGTGATCATTAGTCTTTCTTCACTTTGAATAAGTCCTATAATTTCACTAGGTAAAGTTGCTAAATTCTTAACAGGTTTAAGTCTTTTCTCATCCACACTATAACTTGTACTTGAAATGGAATTACCGCTACTGAAAATAATATCAGTATCTATCTGAATAATATTAGTGATTGGTTCAGGATGTTCAAACCTGGTCAACTCCGTTACTTTCATGAAAGTAGTACCATTCGAGTCTTTGGATTTAGTCAAGTCCAATACCTTAAAGTTTCCCACTACTGGTACTGTAAACTCAGAAGCTTTCTGATCGGAATTTTTATTAACTTCTGTACCAACAAGTAATTTTTTGGATATTCTATTATTTCTTTTGATAGACCAAATACACGAACATAATGGAGATTCTTCAGTCTTAAATATTTCAGAATCATTATCTTTTGAAATTTCTGTGTATTCGATTTTCTTGAATGATTTTCTATCCACAAATGTCAATCTTTTTCCTTTCTTCACAGATTTAGTTAATAGAATAAACATTGACAAAAATGGTAAATATTGAACTTTGTTTCCATTTGGTACAAGGATTCTTCTGAGATGAGGTTCTTTGAACGTAAATAATCTGGTTAAAACTAAACCATCATCTCTTACCACTCCAAATTCAAAGTACGAGTTTTCAGAGTGGATTAATGACATGGAAGAAACAAACCTATCGTAAGATTCGTCATAATATACTCTTTGAGGATACTTCGATTCGTAAAGATTCAATAGCCAAATATTCTTGGAGTAAATTGTCAAAAGCTTATCATTAATAGGTTCAAACCTAATAGGAACTTCACTAATTCGGAGGAAATTATTGACCTTAACAATATTAAACAGAGAAGGTGAATTTTCATTATGACCAGATGTTTGTAAATCAACAAAGTAACCACCATTAGTACCTATAAAAAGGTGATCTTTAACCATGTGAACATCATTGAGGATAAGAAGATCTTCATCGGAATCAGATCCCCTCTTGTATGGATTAAGACTAGCCAAATTTATTGTAGAGACCAAGGAATTGTCTTGAAGCAGAAATACCGATATAGTCCCGTTATAGCTTCCTACAAGAAGAAATCCTTCAATCAACTTTACCAAACTTGGTTCTCTGACATCTACCACTGATTTAAGGTGCAAAAACTCGTTAAAGATAGAATGTTCAAATCTCATTTCAAACAATTCCACAGTAACACCACTCACACTTTCAGTAATAATTGCTAAGTGATTTGCTCTTAAATCACACCCAATTATCTTTCTATCTGAAAGTGTTTGAGACTGAAAGTTGTTGGCCAAATCAGTAAGTATCATTCCCTTAGAACATATTTGAAATATAAGGTTTTTCCCAGCTATGTCCAAAACAGTAACGAGATGAGTTTTATCCAGGGAAAAGAATGCTTCATTCGATTCAATCTCAACAAAAACCTCAGGCTCAGAAGATTGGTATTCAAGTAAAATTGTCTCGAATGAAAACGAGCAAAAGAAAAAGATTCTTTCTTTATATTTAATATTCTTGATATGTTCTGCTTTCCTTATTTTATCGTAAGTATTGCTTGCTTTTTGGGCTAGATATCCTAGTCTAATTTGATTCAATCTGAAATTCGATGGCATTCCAGTGACTGTCCAAAGTTCTTGCTTCGATTGACTGTTCAGGATTCTTGAATTTTCTGAATCTACAATCAGAATGTCCACTATAGGGGTCCAATTTTTATACTCTTTTTTGACTCTTGCTTTGGATAATTTATGCTCAACATTGAAATAATCTTGGGTATCGATTGGGAATAGCTCAGGAATAACTAGATGATAGTTTGAGCCCATATCACTTCCAAAAATAACCTCATATTCATTGTCTATTTTCTCGAAGGTGAAGACAGAAATTGCAACACCAACATTGGCAATTGGAACAATCTTTTGTTCTTCTTTTACCCAAAGAATGGCATAAATAGTTCCTCTCTTGTTGGCGACCAAGATTTCTGGTTCTTCATGATCAAATATGCTTTTTTCTGGTATATACATGGCTCCTGGAAAGTGACCTCCCCAGCCAGCTTGAATGGATTTGAAGTTATATTCCACCGAGAGAATATTCTGGATAGTGATGTGAGTTATGGAGTTTTGGCCTATAAATAGGAAGCCTCTATGATGATTTAATGACGCGATATGTATTGGAATTTCCAACTGATTATCAAGTGGTAAAGTAGAAGTACCGAAATTCTTTGATGTACCAGCAAGATTGGACCATGAAGTAAGCTGGATAACCAACCGACGGTAGTCAGTCAATACCAAGGCCAAGAAGAAATTATGGTGGTCCACTTTGGAGATACTATAAGGCTCTGAAAGGCATGACTTTAGAATAACACCTCCGGTCTCTATCGATCTGTGTTTTTGAAGTATCATTCCATTGGCGGTCAACAGCGCCTCATAAATTCGATACATATACGACGCCGAAGTACTGATGATAGTTAATCCTGATTTATGAGCATGTAATTCACGGCCTGTGGTTTTGAGGCTCGGAAGGGTATGGTTTTCATTGGTATTCCACCACTGCACCACAAATGGTTTGTAGATGGAATCGCCAGTATGGACAATTTTATCCAATGTCTGGTATGCATAGTCGGTGTCTTTGTATTCTCTTGGAACATAGTAAATTCTGATCAAGAGTAAATACCCACTTTTGAGCGATATGAATAGCGAATCTTCGTTTTCATTCTCTCCCTCTTTGATTCCTCGTACTAATACAGAAGATCTAATCTCTGAGTTGATGGGGAACGACACACTGTTCAACAAAATCGACTTGGTCTTAACCACCACTTGAATCAGCTTGAGCTCTGGTTTAACCGATGTAACTGGTTTGTTATTATCATTATCGTTATTATCATTATTATCATTCTTATTCTCGTTATCTTCTTCGAGTTGAAGCAACAATTCCTCATCACTCTCCTCGCCAAACGCGTCTAATTGCGAGTCTTCCTCCACAGGAACAAGCTTTTGATACTCTTCGTCATTGAATGACGTACTGGAAAGACCTCTGAATGGTTTATTGATGTCTACTTTGAAATGGGGTATGATATTGATGAATATTGGCGACTCAACAATCGTTTCCTTGATCAATTTGAGGTTGGGATTATGGGCTGGAACCGGCTCCTCGAGATTGAGGGCCGAGAAGTCTAGCTCCGTGATATCCATGGCGGTGTACACAGAAAAGTAGTGAAATAGTTGTAGATTTGGACTGTTAGGTTGATCTAGATTGAGAGTATATATGGGCTATGTGCAGGACAAGACATCTCCATGGTTTATCTCTAAATAGCTATATATTTAGGGGAAGTGAAGATTGTGGTATCTAAGGGTGGAACTAAAAGAATTTGAGGGGTTAAGGCATCAGCTTCTTCTGTATCAGGTTCTTGTTCTGTCTGTCAGTTAGCAGTGGTAGTTTCTATTACTTTGTAGTGTTGCAACCCACCAGAAGCCCCTACAAAGCCACAAATCACTGTTTCAGTTCTCATACTAGTATTTCAAAGTCAATACCCCCTTAGTCCGTTGTAACCAACAGATTTTTACCCAATCTACCAATGAACCTGCTGTTGAAGCCTTTAAAATAGGTTCATTTATTATCACGTGACAAATACACTCGATATCAAATTCCGGCCCACCTACCTCAGTACAAAAGAGCCCATTAAAAAGCAGTGAAAACTGATTATATACCTCAGAAAACTGTACCATACAAAACTCAGGCACCATTTAGCTCACTATATACCGCTCAATGAGGATTTTGCTCCCTCTCCATCCCACTGACTCTGCCTTGATTGTTCCCTCAACAAAATCCGAGCATTTTGCTCGGATATCATTTACATCCTGCATCTAATATTTTGCAACTATATCCATCATCTGTCACCCTAATTGACTGCAAAATGCTTACCTATGACTTTTACGGAATCACCCTGATCATCTCCCTTTCAGGGTACTTACTTGGATTGGAAGCGTCATCGCTTAGCGCGTTCTTGACAACCAGCCAGTTCTACGAGTACTACGGAAAAATGCAAGACATAGATATATATTTAGTGTCTGGAAGTAGTGGAATAGGCGCCGTGGGTACGTAAGAAGATGGACGTAACCAAAGGCCCATATTAATAAAATAAGCTATGTTAATGATAAAGGTCTTATTTTGTCCAATTTACAGCTTGTTCCCTCAGCTTTACTAACTATAGTTGGATGTGTTCTTTGCGGAACCATATGTGATACTTTCGGCCATGTTCGTCCTTTCCAAACAGTTGTACTCTTTTGGGCGATAGGAACAGCATTGGTTTGTGCTCTGAGGTTCTTTGTGATGGTGGTAGTAGGACGAGTATTCAAAGGAATTTCGCTAGGTATTATATCTGTGATTATCCCCGTTTATATCTCAGAAACCATACCCATCAAAAGGAAAGGTGCTTCATTATCAATAGTCCAGCTCAGTGCTGCTCTTGGCTCGTTCTCCATGTACAGCGTTAGCTATGCCCTTCAGAAGTATGTACTGAATGAGAATTCCTTCAAGTTTGCCTGGGCCGGCGAGATCATCCCTGCCATCTTGTTGATAGCATTGAGTTTCTTCTTGCCCGAGTCTCCTCGCTGGTTGGCTTCAAAATCTAACTGGTCAAAAGCTGCCCACAACTTGAAGAGAATTCAAAAGTACCACGACAAGAAGTTCAACTATGTCAAAGATACCGAGAAATTAGAAACTGATGACAAGACTTTAGTGGTTCAAAACTATACTGCTGGAACAGAGATAAAGTCTTATAATTATGCTAATTTGTTTGATAAAGACCACTGGAAGTACACGTTTATGGGAGTATGTACTCAGGTATTGGTACAAACAACTGGGGTAGCATCCTATAACTACCTATTTGGATATATTTGCAAATTGTGTGGTTTAGAAAAGCACCATGGGTCTTTGGTTTGTTGTGCCCAGCTAGCAATTATGGCCCTTTTCACTGGTTTCCCTATTTTATTGCTTGATAGCACCAGAAGAAAGGATTCTTTGGTATTTGGAATGGCCGTCTTGGGCTCAGCCTATTTTGCAGTATTTATGATTCTGATGCTCCATGGTATTCCACAGACCAGAATTGGAACATCTCCATTCAATTGGATTCTTGAGAGTGTGCCTGCTTCTGCTATGCTAGCACTAAGTCTCTTTATTGCCGCAACATATGCCTCAATGATTGTCCCAGTGAGCTGGCTATATACTGGTGAAATCTTTCATGGAAGTCTCAGAGCTAAGGGAACGGCAATCTGTATGGGTGCAAGCTGGGTACTCAATACCTCTTTTATGTTACTTATTCCTCAATTGTTCAGAATTATAGGATATTGGACTTTCTTGGTGCTTTGCAGTTTATGTTTAATCGCAAGTGGAATATTCATGACATTCCCTGAGACGAGAGACTTGGCAGATGTTGAATTGGAAAAATTATTCCAAAAGCGTATTAAGCTGGAGAGCCCCAAAGAGATTAAAGATGAAAAGAAAACTGAAACTACTGAACAAATTCCAAAGAGATCAGTTTCTAAAGATTTGCAGCTTCTCACAATACTGTCAGAATCCCAATCCACTGAGTCCAACTTGTCAGCTATTGATATGATGAAACCAGAATCTTTTACCAAACCAGATACTAGTCGTACCACCCATTTTTCTCCCTCAAAGCAGCCATTGACCGAAGACAGTCCAAATGACATCCAGGCATTTCTAAAAATATATACTGCTCTGGAGGAAGATCAAAACGTATTTTCCAGTCCTGAAGAAGCATTGAACAGCCCTCCAGTGAAAGTCAACAGAAAGAAGAATTCGGATATTAATTCTCTTTCCAGCCCTGAGATATCTATCATCTCCAGCGACTGGGTAAGAAGCGGCTCTGATCGTGTAACTGAGCTATTCTTCCATCAGAACACCAACCTACCAGTGGATGAACAGGACTCTAACTCTTTTGTATGGGAAAGTACTGGGAACACACATGGGAGCGAAGACGAAAGACGCCAATCCAAGACACCCAGCAAATCCCAATCCATCATCAGGTCGTCTCCTGCCCAGTACCATCTGTCGCTTGACAAGTCTTCCTCGTCATCTTTTGCACCCAATCGCTCCAACCTCCGAGGTGGAATGTTCATCAAGCCCCAACCAAAAAAGAAAGAGTAACGAAATAGTATTCGAAACTATTAGCTGATATTATTTCTACCACCACACCACATCTC
The DNA here is from genome assembly GCA_030568535.1 of Suhomyces anneliseae. Taxonomy (NCBI): domain Eukaryota; kingdom Fungi; phylum Ascomycota; class Pichiomycetes; order Serinales; family Debaryomycetaceae; genus Suhomyces; species Suhomyces anneliseae. Next base: position 489,308 of record JAJMGB010000001.1, on the reverse strand, counting down.
ACACAGCACCACCTTCCCATTGGATATCTTTACAGAAGTGGTTGCTTTATTAACTTAGGTGGTACCGGTCGTGTATGCACAACTATCACCAGATCCCACTAAGCCAGGTCGTGCAAATCTGGCTATACAAACCTCTATTGATCCAACACGTCAGACACCCACACAATGTCACATTCATATAACAAAGTCGCCAATGACGAAGAACCGTCATTCATCGACCAAGACAACCTCATACAGCCCGATGATGTCGGTCCTCTGGCATACACAGAAACCCCAGAACCTTCCAATCCTCAAGTTATCAAACCTCAAATACCATACACCGATTCACACATGTTCCAGCTCAATTTTTACAGGAGATTCTTTGACCTCGATAGTGAAACTTTCTTCCAAAAGATGTTACAAGCACTCAATCCAATCAATCCATCTTTCAGCTCAACAGAAGAGAGTGAAAATACAGAATTATACGGGTTCATTTGGATCACAGGAACCTTGATCTTCCTCATGTTTGTGAGTTCCACAGGATCAAACATGGTATCACAATGGCTTCATGGAGATGGAGATTCTACATACGAATACAGCTTCGAATTGCTTACATTATCCATAAGTTTGTTCTATGGTTATAACGTGATTGTACCTCTGTTATTGACTTTCGGTACTAGATTCTTGATGAAATTCCCAGAACCATACTCCTTACTCAATGTGATCTCAATCTACGGATACACCAACTTGTTGTGGTTCCCAATAACATTGGTAAACTTTGTTATTGTCATTTTTGTCAGCAACAAGAAACATCTGTTTATCTTGAACGTATTGGAATGGGCTGCCGTATTGATCAGTGGTGCACTTACTGGTCTCAGCAACATCACCAAGCTCGTGCCTACTGCTAAGAAGAATGCATTGCTTTTGAACGATGGTAACCCTGATGCTGCCAACAAGGTTACATATACTGTTGTTGGATTCTTGGTTGTGGCTCATATAATTTTTACCTTTTTGGTTAAGGTCAGCTTCTTTGGCATCTACGCATAAATTAGTGTGAAAAATTAGGAGTTATTACGGGGAATTCATCGTTACAGACCTGGTTTTGGAGCTAAATTGGCCAAAAGAAGCAGTAAGGAAACAAATAACACCGCTAAATATGCGCCTAGATGCACAGAACAGCCATTAGGGTCTACTAGACTACAATTGGCAACTTCAAAACTATATATTGCTTCTGGAATACTTCTTCAAAAGTAACCCAGTAAGAAAAGATTACGTAATATATTATGCAATACTCCACTAACCACACTAAACCACGTAGTTTTTCCGCCAATTGCCGAAAAAAGTGCCTGTAGTAAGAGGTATATTACTATCAAAAGTATTATCAGTAATTACCCGTACATATAAGCCACATTCCACGGTTGCAGCCCTCTTTTTCTCATATACCACGGTTTGCTAATTTGCAACATGTAAGCCCTAAGACGTGTCCCTACCAATCGCATCCTATATAAAGAGCAAAATTTTCCCAATTCTCATCACCAACTTCAACCAACACTGGCACGATAAATCAAGGATATTTGAAATGAAGTGAATGGCAGTCAAAAAGTTCTTTGGCGGTGATTATTTGCATTTTACCAATTGTTCCAACTGAATGAACCGTGTTGACAACTGCATCTCGTTAAGTTTCAGCCTTGTATGAGCCATCGAATTGGTATGTGATTTTTTTTTAAATAATAAACCATGTTTTCTTATGAGGATACTCGTGACCGGGCGGACATATTCACTTGGTTGCCCCTTCTTTGTACAATTAGGGAAGGAGTCGTGATTCTGTGTACATTTTTTGAGTCATTGGCGAACAAGGGTTGATGATAGGTCTTTTACTGAATGGAAATAATTATTTAAAGAATTATTTTACTAACTAAAATTAGACTTAGAAATGTCATTTTTTTATTTCGAATAGCCTTTATTTGTCCTGCTTTATTTAATTTTTCTTAAAAGAAAAATTGGTTGGCGTGTTTTTATGATGATTTTTTAATATTCACACTGTACGAGAAGATACCTTCCCTGACTACAAAAACAAAAAACTGATTTAATGACTCTGAGAAACACGCCAATTATGCTAGTTTTGCTAGCGTTAGTAAAGTAATGATTTTTGAAAGGGGAATTGGAATTTTGTAGTAGCCTAGAAATCTTAGATATCTGTGTAAGATATTATTATTGATTTCTGTCTGTAAATGGATCGGCCTTTGATCCACACTCTAAACTCTAAACTCCATATTTCGTTCGTTATAGTGCGAGTCCAATCCAAAGTGGTGATGGTGTTCCAAAATTGGAAACCTTGCCTGGACTACTATAAACGAGAAAACTTACTTTTTAACTGTTAACCCTCGACTGTTATGGTGCTCTGTCCCCGATGGAAACTATTGCTAGAATCAAATCATCTCTGACACCACTTTTAAAGCACCCAATTACTTTAGTAAAACTTCAAAATCCGTCCTGCACACAGCCATATACCAATTTTTCAATATCTCTGCATAACCATATATCGTACCACACATCATCCCCATCCACAACACCTAGTCACACCAATCAGTGCCAGCATGAAGAGCAGGACTTCACTACGACTAGCCAGCCGAAGGCACTCGTCTTTTGCCCAGCGGTTTTCCGGCTCCTGCCCGCAGAATCATCCTCGTTTTCCATATTTCTTGTGCCAAAACAGACATCTTCATAATCCAAGGGTACGACCTTGGGGATCTCCATTGCGGACACCAACCATAGCCAACGTCCGTTTAGCATCTACATATTCCAATTCCTCGCCCGTGTCCCTGAAAGCTTCACCTGTCCCAATCGACACCTCTGTACTCTTTGAAAAAGAGTATTCTCATGTATATAAACTAGTCGAAGACGGTGAGTTAAGGTCAAGGTACTTGGATGTATTGAAGAAAGGAGATGGAAAGTTCTCTGGATCCGAAATCGCCTCTATTCATGCCACATTCACCAGTCTTATTGAGATCCAAACTGGGTTCCCTACTCCACAGTCTCTTGAAGTGATCATTGACATTTGGGAAGTGATATTCTCCAAAATAGACTCCAAACTCTCTCCATTACAACAAAAAATCGTCCGTGAAAAAGACAAGTTTGTTCATATTCTTATCAACAGTCGGAAACACTCGATCTACGACCGTTTGGTCCGTCCAATCAATTCCAAAATATCTGAATCTTGGGCCGATAAACTCATGAAATTGTACCAGTTGGAACATAATGGCCATGATTTATCCATCAATAAAAGTGCCATCGTTAGGTACCTCCGTAATCCAGATAGTCAAGACAGAAGAAAGGTCTTATCCATATTAATTCACAAGGGTATAATATACACCAATAATCCCGAAGAAAAGTACTTCTTCTACAAGCTCTTTGTGGAATTGGCCCAGGTGATGGGCGAAGACCATTTCTTATTCAATACCCCTGAGTTCCTTGAGTATTCCAAGATCATCCGTCTCATGGCCACTCCTCCAGATTCGCATCTTAAGGGAATTGGTGATATTGGAGGCCCTACCACCAGCACAGCATTCTTGGAACACATCGCCAAGATCCAGGACGTGTTTGATACTCCCGAACAGTTCGCCAACTTCATGACTTCCGCCATGTCCCATATCCTCGCATTCAGCCCTAATAACGTACTCAACTACTGGAAGTTCAAAACAGAACACGCCAAACAACACCTTTCTTCCACCGACCTCAAGTGTGCCATGTCTGCCCTTTCGTCTCTCCTGATGTACCAGGAAGTGTTGCAAGTATACAAGTCATACCCTTCACTCCACCACGAAGACCAGATCGAGGTTCTTCTTAAGGTCAGTGAGCTTTCCAAAGACTGGAAGTTGTTACAGTCTCAGTTCGAAGACATGTACGGTAAGGGCAAGTTGCCATACGTGATCCACTACGCCATTGTCATGAAGGCTTTGGCAGGGATCGGGGCCAAGGATGAGGTGGATATGCTTTTTGACCAGTTGAACAAGCGGAATTTGACCCCCAACGCTGCCATCTTTACCGCCCTCATTTCCTCACGTCTTCACTACAACGATATCGCTGGTGCCAAAAAGAGCTTTGATCTTTACATGGATTATGTTAAAAAGGGTGTTATTGAGAAGTCTACATCGGCTCATCTTTACCGTCTAATCTTCAAGATGTACATCAAAACTGGTGATTTGGACCAAGTCATGGGGTTCTTGAAGGATGCCTTGAAACAACAAAAGTATACCAAGACCCAGCTTGTTTCTGTTGATACTATCAACGACCTTATCACGTTTTGTAGTTCCAACTATGGTCTCAAACAAATGAGATACCTCGAAAAATTGGCTGCAAAACTCAGGCTCACAAACATCAACACTTTAAAGAGCCTCATCAAGGGGTACGCCAAATTGGACCAGTTTGAACGTGCGAACGACCTCATCTACATGGCCCATGCCGCCAGTGATGTTCCCTTCACCAACCCAGAAATTTATACTGCTCAACTTAAAACTTATAGGTACTGGACCAAGCGGATTCCTGACCAAGAAAAGAAAGTTTACTACCAAACCAAACAGTCATTCATCGTGGGCCTCGTGACCCTTAACCATATGGATAATATCAGTATTCGTCATAACTCACTTCTCCATACCGAAGTCATTCAATACTACCTCTCTCGGTACGATGTTGATAATGCGCTTAAGGTGTTCCAATTGACCCAAAAAAGAGAGCTTCTCGGTGAAGAACACTTCCTTCCTTTCCTCCAGTACCATCTGCGTCAAATCACCTATGAATCTTATGGGGAGATCTTGAACTTGTACAGAAAGATGGTGGACCAAAGGATCCGGATCTCGTCAAGAACTTATGTGTTTTTGATGAAAGCATTGATCTATTTGGATTCCATGAACAATAATCATGGTGAGAACGCCTTGAAGTTGCTCAAGTCGATCTTTGAAATGAACGGGTTAAGTTTAAGACCTGACAATATCGTTACTTCTAAGGTAATGATGATCGATATGGTTGACAAGGCAGAAAACTTATTCAAGATTGTTTCCTCATATGTTGTTGATCTTGGAACCAAACAGAACGATATCGATATGTTGGTGCATTTCTTGAACCAAGTCAAGACTATTTTAAACGGAAAATTGAGTTTAGAGTTCAGATTTTTGATCTATAGAGAAATGAGTAAAATCTATCAAAAACAAGAGAATTACGGTTTAGCTGAAAAGTTGATTGATAATGGTCTTGAAGACTTTGAAGCCATCATTTCTAGATACAGAAAGGACTATCCATATGACGATGAAGAACCAGCCCTTCCAGTAATGTTGATCAAGAACTATAGAACTTTAATTGATACTAAGATCAAATTACTTGACTACTTCAGAAAGGAACCAGAAGCATATGTCAAGATACTTGAAGATGTTTGGGATAAGGGAATCCGTTTATCGGGATCTCAGTTCAATAAGCTCATCAAAGAAACTCTTAAAAGAAAGACTGACCAAAAATCTGATCTTAAGTTAATACTTTCAGTCTGTGAAAACCATTTGATCTCTGGTAACTGGGTAGAAGTGAAAATTATGAGAAAACTACAATTCATGTATAAACTCACCATGCTTTATTTGTCCCAAGGTATTGGAGATGATTCTACCATCCAAAACTATCAAATATTGAGTGATTACTACGATGTTCACGATCTTGAGTCTTTGAAAAAGGAAATGAGTTTTGTGGGTGATTCTCTCACTGCTCTTGAATTCCAATTATCTACTAATACCAAAATGCTCAGTGCTAGAAACTGGGATAGTGATCGAATTGTTGAAGATATTCCTGGATTTTTCATTCCTGAAAGAAGAATTCTGTCTCAAAATAAAATCTCTCCTTCCAACTGTTACCAGCTTTGGCTTGCAATCCACGAGTATTGCGGAGAAGATCAACAAAAAGCATTCAAACTCATGGACAAATTCCCGGAAACAATCGAATTCTTGATGTATAATGACGCTGCTAGAATAAGATTGGGATTTTTCAGAGCTAAAATCGATAAGTTGATGCCTCCACGGAACGATTACCAAGAGACTTTCAACCAAAGGTTACAAAGAACCGAAGCAGCATTAAAGAACGAGCCAACCAACGAAACCAGCTGGTGAATGGGGTGACTGATACAATTAATTTAAGTATCAAAGAGTTGCTTCCTTATCATGATAAGAAGTCATAACCAGGTCTATGATCTGAGTAAATGTGACTACGATTGCATTAATGATTCTGTATATATTTTAATAGACATTTAATAGAAAAATGTACAAACGAACAGAAACTCTGTAGATTACAAGAAGTATGTCATTAATATGTATTTGAAGAGGGTTTAACGAAGTTTATAAGATACCAAAGGCTTGAATTGACTGAAATATCTCTTGATACCATGTCAATTGGTGCAATTGTCTTGATACCAACCAAATAAGACCTCTAGGTCTGCCTTAAACCACAATAATTAGATGTTTCACTTATTTGTTTCGCATTTGTTTGTTGTTTCAGCTTGTATCTGTTCAGTTATCACCATACAACAAATTGGAGCTAGTCCAATGGAGAGAAATACTCTCCCTGTACAGACATAACTTCACTTCTTTTTCACACTATCTACTCCTTCTTCTTTGAGGACTCGAACTTGAACTCACCAAGACCGGTTTCTCCGTAGATCAAAGGTCCGATCCATGGTTGGATGTTCCAGCCAAGCTTCACAACCGCGTCTCTTTCTCTGAAACCCTTCTCCACGTCCCATACGGAGTACTTGGATCTTTGGTTCTTCATCAGAAGCACAGCGTCTTCCTTGTTCTTGATGATCTTGTCCCAGTAAGTGACAGAATTGGAAGAACCTTCACTCTTACCTGGATATTCAGCGGTTAAGTATACAAACACTTGTTTGGTATTCCAGTTGAATAAAGGAGTCAAGTCAGCATCTAAACTGAATTGGATCTTGGAATTCTCCTTTGGCTTTCTGTTGACGGATCCATAATTGAATGAATGTTTTATACTGGCCAGTGGTTGGATATTGGTGATAGAAGTGGTATCAATAGACCACACATTGCTGATATACAATTGGACCAAAGTGATGGCCACCACAATGGCGGATATTATGACGGCAGAAGAGAGCGCCTGGTTACCGGCGGTCTGGACCCTAGTAGCAAGGTTAAACATGGTAGTTGATGGAGTAACTGGGGTTGTAGTGTATGTTGTGGAGATATGTGTTCAAAAGTCGCGTCGGAGCCACGCCATGCTAGCGAGGGAGTGGTGACAGGTTTAGTGAGAAAAATAGCGAGACTGTAGGGGAGCAGGTAATGGAGAGCAGCCAATTAGCCCCCAGAAAAATCTGGAAATTAACTTAATGATTAATAGGGTATTTTATGGAGATCATGGGCTATTTCAATTGCTTATAAAGTCTTTTTTTGGTTGTTATTGGGTATTTTTCATTAGTGGTGTTATACGAAACTAGTGACATATTGCACCGAAAACTGCCTGTCTACGCGTGCAGTAGCGAGAATTTAGCGATATCTCACTATCTTCTACCACCAGAGCCCACCACCATTTATAAACCCTATAAGGAACCTACAAACACCCAATAACTACACTACTGGAGCCTAGTACCACCTTTCCTATATACCGCTCTTTCGCTGTCAGTTATCCATTCTTTTTATCCATCCTCTCTTCTTTCTTTCTACACTTTCTCGTATTACTGCCCTTAGGCTTATCTATTAAGCTATACACCTTATTGTATCCTTAACGGTGTTTATTGGTTCAATTTTAAGTACTCTTGGTAAAGCTTTTCTTGTTGTTGGTATTGCTTAACCAACTTCTTCTTCATACTCTTGGAAACTTCTTCTCCAGCCTTGTCCTTGGTTGGAAGTCCTGATTCGTCCCATTCAGAATATAATGATTCATCCTTGAAAAGATCTTGTGGTGGGATCTTCATTTTGGCTAATCTTTCTTGTTCCTTCTTGGCATTAGCAGCTTGTTGTTCTTGCTTCTTTCTGGCCTTTTCAGCAATGCTTCTTTCCTTTTCTTCTTGTTGTTTGATCAATTGTTCCTTTTCTTGATCATTAAGGAACTTAACCAAAGCTGATCCATTTGGTCTGTCATCCAATGAGACTCCCAAGTTGACCAATTCTTGTCTGATAAAATCGGTGGCCTTTAAGAATTCAGTAATATCAGCCTTTTGAATAGCCAAGTTTCTGACACTATCACGGAATTGAGAGAATGCCTTGACATATGGAAGAGCAACATCTTCCTTAGATCCACTGGCATCTTCAGCACCATTGGTATCAACCCAACCTAACTTGTCACTTCTAGATTCAAAACCTAAGATGTTCAAGATCTTAACAATCCATTTGGTGACTTGTAAGACGACATCAATACGTAATTCGGTTTCACCAGTAGCAGCAGTTTGCAAGTAGGTATTGGTCTTGGTGACGAGTTCTTGAATAACTCTTAATGCTTGAGAGGTGTTCAAGTTATCGGAGAATGCATTGTGGACTTCGGTTTGAGAGCTGGCCAAATCATCGTAAAGTTGTTTTTCCTTTGGTCCAAGCTTCTTGGAGATGTAAGTACCTTCACTTAAAGCATGCTTGTAATCGTTGTTTAAGGCTCTGACATTGGTGAAGAATTTAGAAAGAGAAGATTCAAAAGATTTGACTTCTTGGATCAAACTATCTTTGAAATCAAGTGGCTTATCCCAAGCACTCAACGCAAAGACCAATCTTAATTGTCTGCTTGTGAAATCGTTAAGAGCTTGTTCAATAGTGATAAAGTTCTTTAAAGACTTAGACATCTTTTGACCTTGGATATGTAAATGACCATTGTGGAGGAAGTAGTTGACCCATTGCTTGTTGTTGAAGTATGCTTCAGATTGAGCCAATTCATTGTCATGATGAGGGAAACATAAATCGACACCACCAGAGTGAATATCCATAGTTTCACCAGTGATATCGGAAGCCATGACGGAACATTCAATGTGCCATCCTGGTCTACCTTCACCCCATTTGGAAGTCCAAGAAGGTTCACCTGGTTTGGAAGCTTTCCAAAGGGCGAAATCAGCTGGGTTCTTCTTGGTGGCTTGACCGGTAGATAAGGAACCTTCACCATCATTAATTAAAGACATATCACCTTTATTCCAAGGTTGTAACTTGGCGTATTCATGGTTTGGATCATTTTCGAATTTGGCAGTGTCAAAGTAGACAGAACCATCGCTGGTAGCATAAGCAAAACCGTTAGAGATGATCTTATCAACGAATTCAATAATATCTGGAATATATTCAGAGACTCTGGTGGTGATGGTGGAAGGCAAGACGTTCAATCTAGCCATATCTTCATCGAACTTTCTTTCCCAGTATAAAGGTAATTTTCTGAAAATAGAAGGATCAGTAACGGAGGAACCAAATTCCTTATCTAAGGCAGGCATGGCGATTTCCTTGATTTTAGACAAGAAAGTATCGAAAGCGTGTTCCTTGGCGTAGATGGCAGTATGAGCCAACTTGGCAGCATTGATATACATTGGGAACTTTGGTTTATCCTTAGCAATGGCTTGAATATCAAGAGAATCAGTCCATTGAAGGAATCCATTGATATCACCTTCGAATTCTGGTAAGTTCTTAAGGATATAGGCTTCTAAGTAGAGCTTAGAATCACCCAATAATTGTTCATCAATGGCCTTGAAACGTTTGACGATCTTCTCTTCAAACAAGTATTCTTGACGGGCGGCAATAATGATTTTATCATCAATATCGGTGACGTTTTGGATGAATCTGACGTTGTAACCAAAGTAGTCTTGTAACACTCTTCTACAGAGATCAGAACTAACATAGTTTCTAGCATGACCCATATGAGAGTGATCATAAACAGTTGGTCCACAACAGTACCATGAGATATGGCCAGGTTTGATGGGGATGAATTCGGTTTTAGATCTGGTTAACGAGTTGAAAAGCTTTAAAGGAACATGAGTGGATGGAGCGTGTGGTGGGAACCATTCCGGCTGTTGGACGGCCTTCTTGACTGTGGACATGGTGAGGAAGCGTAGGGCAAGACGGTTTCCAAGCATGTAGTGAAGATGTTCGCGAGAGAGAAGCTAGCGAACAAAGCTAGTGAGAGTGGGTCTGGTGGTGTCGCTAGGTGTGCAGTACCGTGAGTCAGTAGAGTTAGAGGGAGCCACAGTTAGGGCAGACAAATACAGTGAAGATTGAACATTAGGGTTATACTGAGCTTAAAGAGGTTTATAGTGTTTATAGAGGTAGTTTGGTAGAGGCGTAGAGATACAGATACCTCGATGTTAAGATACCCAAGTGGTCTGGGTCAATTGGTGGCACGTTATACAGTGTTTGGTGGGCCTGGTGAAGTGGTGATGGTGCGATTCTAGCGAGACCCGCACTGGCACCAGTGAGTCAGTACCACATGAGTCAGTACAGTCTACACTAATCACACCACATCTACACTTAACCACACAACTAATACGGAACAGAACAGAACAGAACAGAACAGAGCAGGCAATGAAAGAAGTAACGGCTCCAACACACTAGTACCGCTATCACCGTGATAGCCGTTCCATTGGCATTGGCACATTACCCCATTACTTCATTACCTCATTCCCTTCCCTTATTCTCCGTATCAATTGCTGGCCCACTACTCATCTCAATCAATATCCATTGATCTAATAGTTAGTACTGTACGTATTTATCAGACATAGATTGGTCGCATGGCATGAACCCACTAATGAAACTAGGCGTGTTTCGTGTAATCCACTCTCGAACGCAAATTATCAGTCATCATCTTACATACCATAATATGATGTAATATAACGATATATTTAATCTCCTCCTCTCTCAATTATATGTAACCTATAATAATATATGGCACATCGCCTACTATTTATATGGAGTCGCACTTGTTTGTGAGACAACTTAGTTGAAAAACCATGGATCTAGGGCTCGCGCCCTAACTTTCAGCTGCGCTCACATGACCTTTTTTCCTGCCTGCACCGCCATCGCCAATCCGGGTAACGCGCACTCATTTCCTCTCTCTCAATGAAAATTTTGAAAGATATATTCTTAAATTTGATTACTAGTTGAATAACCAGAATAGAGTATACGATGTCTACATTCACCACTGTTAAAGCTTCCAACTGGAGATTCGTTGAATTAGGCCGTGTTGTTTTAGTTAACAACAAGGACTTAGCCACCATCGTCGAAATCATTGACCAAAAGAGAGTCTTAATCGATGGTCCAAAGATCCAAAGACAAGCTATTGCCTTAGCCAAGGTTGTCTTAACTCCAATCGTTTTACCAAACTTACCAAGAGGTTCCAGAACTGCCACCGTCACCAAGAAGTGGGCTGCTGCTGACATCGATGCTAAGTGGGCTGCTTCCGCTTGGGCTAAGAAGTTGGCTTCCAGAGAAAGAAGATCCCAATTAACCGACTTTGAAAGATTCCAAGTCTTGGTCTTGAAGAAGCAAAGAAGATTTGCTGTCAAGAAGGCTGTCGCTAAGGCTTAAACAGATCATTAGAAATGTTTCATATTTGTATTCTAGTATCTAGGCTTCTTTAATGTTCACGCTTCATAATTGTAACAAGTGCAACTGAATTCCAGAACAAAACAACCCAATATCATCAAGTGACTTTGTTCTTTGTTGTTGAGTGTAGATAGGAACAGGCTTCAATCCATAAAGCCTTGTTCATATTTATAGATTTTTAATCAATAATATCACACAATTTTAACTGTTTTCATGTTTTTTTTCATTGTAGCTTTTTTTTCTTTTAATGTTTTAATCATAGTTCTTTGCTATGGTTTACATTAAATTGTAAGATTATTTACTTTCACAAGATGGTTAAATAATACGCTTCGGACTTGTTCCGTTATGATTTTTGCAACTTCCTGTGATTCGGTCGGTTTTGTTTATCTATGGGTTTCGTATCTCCTCTGTGGGTACAAGTGGCTGAACATCGCTCATGGATTAGATAAGCATGGATTTTTCACTATAAAATAGAATGTGTATAAGAGTACCAGTGAAACGGGTGAAACATCGAGGAAGTGGACTATTTTAGGTGTTATTAATGTTTTTGACGGTTCTATAGAAACACCGTATATGGCTGGCTGATGCAGGTACCACTTGATGTGTAGATATAGTGAGTTTTGTGAACTATCACATGAGCATATACCCAGAACAAGAGCAACTGAAAGACTACGAGTCCCGTTTGTCTCCTATTAAGACTTATTGAAAATAATAGATCATTTCAGCTCCAAATACCAAGAGTCACCCTGGTCTCTGGGCTTCTTATCTGTTTACCAACTGGACCCTGTTCTCGATATGTATTACCTAAGCAATTATTAATTATACCCTACACACTAAAGTCCTAATTAAAGCTGCAGTTTTTCCGTCTCTCATTTGGCAGCCACTAATGCTTCACTTGCAGATCTGCTACATTCTCTCAAAACCTCTGGTTATTCAATTATACATTTATTACACAGCACCGATCATTTGTCAGGCTGTGTCCTTTATACACTTTCTATCTTCTTGACACATTCCAATCTAACAATAAAAACTAGATTTAAATTGATAACAGGATGGTCAAAATAAATAACTATTTACATCACTTCTTTTGACTCTTTTCGTATTCTTCAATCAATTGTCTTTGCAATTGTGGAGAACATTGAGCGTATTTCAAGAATTCCAAGGTGAATTCACCCTTACCTTGAGTACTTGCTCTCAAGGAAGTAGAGAATCCGAACATGGAGTTCAAGGAACATTCAGCAGTCACAGTAAAGTCATCATCGGAGTTGGAGGTTTCAATAATCATACCACCTAACTTATTAATAAGACCCATAACACTTCCTTGGAATTCAAGAGGAGCATTAACTTCAACGGACATGATTGGTTCCAAAATCACTGGTTGGGCTTCCATGAAAGCTTGTCTAAAAGCACCGTGAGTAGCGAGCTTGAAAGCCAATTCAGAAGAATCGACAGTATGGGTAGCACCATCATTAACATGCATGTGAACACCCAAAACCTTGTGACCAATCATTGGACCCTTTTCTAAACAGTCATCGAAACCCTTGGCACAAGCCAATAAGTACTTTTCACTGATCTTACCACCAATAATGTGTTGAGAGAACTTGTTTTGGTTACCTTCAATTGGAGAAAATTCACCCATAACTCTACCGAATTGACCAGCACCACCAGATTGTTTCTTGTGGGTGTAATCGAAGTTGGTTGGAGTAGTAATGGTTTCACGATAAGAAACTTGTGGCTTACCAGTAACACAATCAATACCATATTCTCTCTTAATTCTTTCAACATAAATTTCCAAATGTAATTCACCCATACCACTAATAATGGTTTCCTTGGATTCATTATCGAACTTGACCTTGAAAGTAGGATCTTCCTTTTGGAATCTGTTCATGGCCTTGGAGAAAGCACCATTATCCTTAGATTTAGGAGCAATACTTAAAGAAATAACAGATTCTGGAATAAACATAGAACTCATGGCAATCTTTTGGTCACTGTTAGCACCAATAAAAGTATCACCAGAAGCACAATCGATACCGAAAGTAGCACAGATTTCACCAGAACCAATTTCATCAACGTCTTCCATATCGTTGGAGTGCATCTTCACTAATCTAGAAACCTTAACCTTCTTACCAGTCTTCAAGTGGGTAATGTAACCACCCTTCTTTAACTTACCTTGGTAAACTCTAATATAGGTTAATTGACCGTACTTACCTTCTTCTAACTTGAAAGCTAAACCAACGAAATTAGAAGAAGAAGATGGAAGCAAGTTAATTGGCTTTTCAACTAATTCACCTTCACCACCGCTAACATCCAAACCCTTGTTAAGAATTTCATTAGGCTTTGGAAGATAATCGACAATAGCATCTAAAACAGGTTGAATACCCTTGTTAGCCAAAGCAGAACCCATTAAAACAGGAGTGAATTTTCTAGCAATGGTAGATCTTCTAATAGCATCCTTAATTTGATCAGCAGTTGGTTCTTCACCTTCCAAATAAATATCAGCGATTTCTTCATCAACATCAGCTAAAGTCTCGATCAACAAGGCTCTCTTTTCTTCAACCATATCTTCTAAATCAGCAGGAACAACGTCTTCACGGATAATTTCACCATTGTCACCTTCGTTATATAAGGCAACACGATCAATAATATTAACAACACCCTTGTGGTTGTCTTCTAAACCAATAGGAACTTGAAGAGCAGCAGCAGGGATCTTTAATTTTTGGTTAATGGCATCAATAACCTTGAAAGGATTAGAACCCATACGATCCATCTTATTAATAAAAGTAATTCTTGGAATGTTATATCTTCTCATTTGTCTATCAACAGTAACGGTTTGGGATTGAACACCAGAAACGGCACAAACAACCAAAACAGCACCATCTAAAACTCTTAAAGCTCTTTCAACTTCAATAGTGAAATCAATGTGACCTGGAGTATCAATAAGGTTAAAGTTATAATCCTTATCGTCTTTCTTCCAAGAACAGTAAGTGGCAGCAGATTGAATGGTAATACCTTTTTCTCTTTCTAAATCCATATGATCCATCTTAGCACCAACGGAATCACGACCTCTAACTTCATGAATAGCTTTAATACGACCAGTATAGTATAAGACTCTTTCAGTGAAAGTGGTTTTACCCGAGTCAATATGGGCAGAAATACCAATGTTTCTCATTCTATCAAGTTTGGTCAAGTCTTCCTGAGACAAGTTGGAGTTGATCTCATCGAGAATCAACTTTTCTTCTTCATAAGTTTGAGGTAATGATTTAAGAGTTTCATTACGAAGAACTGGGCCAGTATGGAACCCTTTGACAAGTGGTCTGACAAGAGACTTCTGGAACGCCCTAATCCGGGGTATTTGAAGGAAACCCATCGTTTATAAACGTAGTAGAAAAGTGGTTTATTGAGGGTATAGGAAAAGGTGATTAAAGTGAGGCAGCACCTGGAAATTTTTCATATACTGAAAAGTCACGTGACAGACACAAGGTCTAGAAATTTATTTTTCGTTTCGACTCAGTTGATAGGCGCGTTTCAATTAGTCGAGAATTATTAAGGTCAGATGTGGCAAATGACAGAACCAGATGGAACCGCAGAAGGGAGTGGTGAAAGCGGATAACAGTGGGTCTGAGCAGCCAATCAGAGTGTTTCTAGGAAACGTATACCGTATATATGTAATGTACTGTATGTGTTATATGTAATGTGTAATGTTTACTATAATTAATCTGTACTGTACTAATTAGTGTGCTACTGTTAGTACTTAATAGTACTGTATAATGGAGCATCTTAATAAAGCATCGTCCGTCAGGATCAATGGCCTAAACAAGTGTCACGTTGATCCACCAAACCAGAAACAAGAGAAATCAAGTGACTATGGGACCTACTGAGATGTGAATTGGCTAATTGGTTAATCGGTAAAGTTACTTCTTTTTTCTATGTGTGTAATTATGTTAATTTGTAAAAATGTGTAAAATTCACCAATATGGATTGAACTGCTGAAAAATTTGAGTAGGTAAATTAAGTGGTGATTCCTAATTAGATTAGCCATTTCCTTTGATCTCTACTAATATACCGGTTAACTCCTGTGATGTTATTTTGTATCAATGGACTGTCTTATCTGACTAGTCAAGCCAGCTAAAGTGCCCGCTGTAGCGTATTGCTAGCCATCTACTATTTTGCACCCAACTGAAATACCGAAATAAAAACACCAAAACGCTATTTTTAATAACAGAAAAACCCGCATATGATTAAACGCATCAATTAAGCCCTTAAAACCAAATACAGCCCAATCCCCAGGTTTTGCTACTTAAAGGGTATAAGGTAAAGACTCTAATCACGTGACACATAAGTATAGATTCAAATTGAACCCCATTCCCAACCCATTCTTTGTCTACTTCTTCATCTACTCCTTGTCGTTATTGAAATCTATTAGTCTAATCTATACACATTAGAAATAAATAAAATAGTCAGGCCCAAAAGGCAGTTTAAAATGAATTTAAATGAATTTAAATGAAAATTTGAATGAAAAGTTTAATAAATCTAATAATTTAAAAGCACCAACTTTTAATTTAATCTCTTGGCTTAACTGGACCAGCACCATTGACGTTTCTGAACATCATAACACCCTTGGCAGCATCATTATCGTCATCAACGAATTGACACATTCTCATGACCTTCCATAAAGAGAACCACATGTTTTCACCTTCATATCTGTAATGGTTACCCATAACCTTCTTGATGGCATCAGTGGCTTCTCTGGCGTTGTAGAAAGGAATTCTGGAGACGTAGTGATGTAAGACGTGGGTTTCAATAATATCGTGGAAAATGTGTTGACCAACAAAACCAAAGTTTCTGTCAATAGTGGCAGCAGCACCTCTAGCGAAAGTCCATTCGTTAGCCTTGTAATGTGGCATGGTTGGGTCAGTGTGTTGTAAGAAAGTAACAAAGACTAACCAGTGGTTAACCCAACACCATGGCATAAACCAGTTAACGAACATGTTGAAGAAACCTAAGTGCTTGTACCATTGGTAAACCATGGTGAAAGTTAAACCAATACCAATGTCACTTAAAATAATGTACCAGAATTGATGTTTGTCAAAAACAGGAGACTTTGGAGCATAATGAGACTTGGCGACCTTGGAGTAACCTGGGTAAGTTTGACCAGTAGCATTGGTAGCCAAGTATAATTGTAAACCACCTAATTGTTGGAAAACTAAGACCATGAAAGACCAAATTGGAGAATCTTCCATAACTTCAGAAATCTTGGAAACACCTCTAGATTCACAGAATTCTTCCTTGGTGTAAGGAATGAAAACCATATCTTTAGTTAAATGACCAGTAGCCTTGTGATGCTTAGAGTGAGAGAATTTCCAGGAGAAGTAAGGAACAACCAAGTAAGAGTGTAAAACCCAACCCACGAAATCATTGATGTTTTGGTAATCAGAGAAAGCACCGTGACCACATTCATGGGCCAAAATCCATAAACCAAAACCAAATAATCCCAAAAGATAAGAGTAACCGAACCATAAAGCACCTCTAATATAAGTAGAAGCATCTTCATAACCCACAATTTCAACTTGAGGAATGTATTTTTGACCAACGTAACCAATAAGAACCATCATGGTAATATCACGAACAACATAACCAAGAGATCTGATTAAAGAACGTTCGTAACAATGTTTTGGAATGGCAGAAAGAATATCTTTAATGGTATAATCAGGAACCTTAAATTCATTACCATAAGTATCAATAGTAGTAAGGTTCAGAGAATGGGTTGGTTCTGGACCCTTTGGGATGGTGGTCACCGAAACACCGGAAGCTTGAGCAGACATTGGTTAAAATAGAGACAGTTTTAAACACGAAGCTGTTAAAGAACGAAAGAAAAAAAAAAAAGAAGGGCCAAGTGGTTGACTGAAATATATGTGCAAAATAATCGGGCTTGGATCTGGGACTAAAACTACAAAAAAAGAAATGGGCATCGCGACCTCGACAGGATCAGAGGATGAGATTCCGCTTAGTCAATACGACAATGACGTAGTCCTCGGCAGTTTAGCACCCCAAGGGGAGGTACAGTACTACCATAACGGTGATACTACAGTGTGGCATGGTGTGTATAAGTATGGGCCATACAATTAGGTTGTTTCCATGTTCTCTTTGTAAGGCGATGGTGTACTTCAACGGTAAGTACCCTGACACATTAGTGGCTGATGATGCGTGGTGACTTATGTCGAGAAAGCACTCTACTACTACTGAGGCTATCAATGGGCGTGGAGGAAGAGAGCGAAAAAAAAAAGTAACTTGGCTTGGGGTTTATCAGTAACAGAACAACAGAACGTTAGTGGCGTGGTTCTGCGAGCCCCCTTATAGTTTGGTCCGGGGAGATACCAATGGCAGGCGGGCCCAAGGTCAGCGCGGCTCACTCACTAAGAAAGTGAACAGGGCACCCTTTAATAGAAAAAACCACTGCTGAAAAAGAACCGGTTCTGCTTCTTATTACCGAGCCCTGGATTTGTGATTTCACGTTTTTCAATGCACGTTTTTGATTTACGGTTCTTTTCCCTGTTCCACCTTTTTAAAGGCCTTGGTACTGGGTTTCAATGCCAGTACTTAATGAGGGAAAGGTGGGTTTGGCCTGGTTCCTTCTTCTCCCAAACGTGGCTTCACACGTTGTTTATTACTAGGCCATCTCAATTGACGTGTTGTTCCTCGGCGCCTTGAAATTTAGCCGTTCCACTTCTCTAAACAATCGTTTTTCAGATCCATCGCCAGGGGCTCCTAACCCGCATAACGGCCCAGCGGACTTTGAATATTTCGTCTCCCTAGATAGTGATAAAATATGGCGCAACGATCTCCATTACCACTGTTCTTGGCCTCCAGTTAGGGGGTAGTACCACCCCTATCCAGAAATATCGCTCAAACCCCGCTTCTTTACCACTTATCTTGGTATCTTTCTAAATATATCTTCTTAGTATCACCCTATTCTAGACCACACGTGATACAGGTCATCTGACATCATCTGCTTCCTGCCCTTACACTCATCCAATTCCGTGATAGTTTAGTGGCTAGAATTACCGCTTGTCGCGTGGTAGACCGGGGTTCAATTCCCCGTCGCGGAGTATCTTTTTTTACTTTTTGTTTGAGCTTCTTTATTGTGGGGGTCAGCTCGTAAATTTTTTTTTTTTGCAAATTTTTCTGGTTACCAGGACAATGCTGCGATAGACCCAAAAATTGTCTTTCGAAACACTTGACGATATATGCTAAATGGACCAAGGAACCAGAGGTCCCTCCCAGACTATTGTAACTTGGAACAAGTTGGAACAAGTCTATCGTTATAAACCTGGAAACATTTAGTATGGTTACATAATATATGACTAATCATCACCTTCTAAATCATTCAATTGGAGGGTTGGCCGAGTGGTCTAAGGCGGTAGACTTAAGATCTACTGGACAGTGTCCGCGCGAGTTCGAACCTCGCATCCTTCATTATTTTTTGAATTCTTTGTAAGTCCATTAAACTGCAAATTAACTATGTGGTTCTTGGACTTACTTCTATTTTCATCACGTGAATTCCTTGTTTTAGTATACACAAGTAGGCATTTGTGGAAGCAAAACACATCGAAATCCGTGATAGTTTAGTGGCTAGAATTACCGCTTGTCGCGTGGTAGACCGGGGTTCAATTCCCCGTCGCGGAGTTTCTTTTTACCTTTTTGAAAGACCAGGTAAACTTTACTTTTTGGTATCTATTGGACCTCTCCAAGAAATGCCACCAAAGAGCTCTTTTTTGGCAGTTTATCTCCACAGAAAAGATATGAAAAGTTTTATTGTACACTTATGAGATATTATGGTAGTATTAGGGAGTAATTAAAATTGTTTATGGATTCAAACTGTGGTTTCGGAACTTGTGGATGGTGATGATTACGTAACCGCTTACCAAGCACGAAAGTCACAGGATCGCCAAGCAACATCCGAAACTGGGTTGACTTATTTCCTTCACGAGTCATTTGTCAAACTTGGTTAGGAGAGCCAGAGTGGGGTCAACGGTCCTTACCGAAGGTATGACAGGGTCTAAGACCAGTTGTGGGGACCTTAGGTTAAAATGTTACCGATTCAGGAAAAGTAATCATTAGAAATTCTAGGAATTACCGAAGCCCCGTTTCTAGATATTCATTAGGTTATTTTCTTAGTCCAAACAAACTTTCGCAAAGATTCAATCTAAGATACTACCATAAAACTTTTAAATTATTAGTAATGAACCGGATTAGGTAGTAACAAAACTTTATACGATATTTTTTCATTTTCCATCCCGCGACTACCAAGTTAAGATGTTAAATTAGATATGCGATATCCGTAGGTTACATTACATGGTACATTGGCAGAATCTGAAACTAAGGCACAAAAATCACCCACATTCACATATATACATATATACACAATTGGGAATTGTATGGAACGTTCATAGAACAGGGATAACTATGGGGGGACAATACAATTCTTGCCATAATAGAAACAAATGGTGAATAATGTCGCGGTCTATCAATAGTTCTATCAAAAAGAGAAGTATTTCCAACAATAGCAGAATTTCAGATTGGACCCGTCAGAAGTTTCCCTTCAACTGGATACAAGGATTTCCGCAGTCTATCCCTTCCACCCTTTCACCAACCTTCTCTCCCCACCTTTGACCAATTGGCAAACAATTTCGCTAAAATGCGATATGTACTGCCGTGCCTAAAACCAAAACTTTCCCAACTAGGGAATTCATTTAGAGTGAGGCCCTTAGTGCATCAAATCTATTGTGGAAGGAAGGTGACATGTATTGTAGAACTAAAGAGAATTAAAGGAGTGGTGGTTTGGAGGACATGGAAGTTTAACCGAGTCACAAACAGCATTGTAAAGAAATTCAGATGAAGATATTTGATTCTTTGAAGAAAACCTTTAAACCTTTAAGCCTTATAACCATTTTAACCTTTCAGTTGCTAGATCATGTGCCCTTATGTATTGGTCGAGAAATATTAACTATGGAGATACAATTAGTCATGAAATTAACTATATAGACTATAGAGACTATACAATACAGTGAAACATAATAACCATAATTAATGGGCCTATATTTCACTTAAATCATAATAACCAAATTAAGGACTAATATTTACTGTAATTGATCTAGGTAAGGTCCTGTCACCACAAAAACCATGGTGCAATTTGCGATTCTAAAGGTTTAAGCGATTACCCCAAAACTACTCCCCATAACCGATAGTACATGTCAGGATGTCAGGACCATCAACTTCGTAAAAATGGGCCGTGTAATTACTTCTACTATTTTTAGGTTGTACGACTCTTATACTAAAAGGGAAATGTTTTACTCAATCACGCATAATGGGTCAATGCGACTTTACGAAGAATAGAGGGTTAGAAGCCATAGTAAACATTAAACCTTCAAGGGGTACCCAAAATTCCAAATGTATCAGCCCATATGCCATACCGCTAGTAACTAAATTCCCCTAAAGGGAGGCAGCACATGATGAGCATCTAGACCAAATCTGGAGTAGATGTCGCGCAAATGGTGATGATGCTCAGCTACTGAGAAAATATTGCGAAAATCAAAAATACCGGAAATACAGTGGAGGGGAAGAGTTTAGTAGTACCACGAGTATGACCAAACCTAGATCAATGGGCCAAAAGACAATACCAATATGACCATGATCATGATGATCATGATGATCCAGATCAATTGGAGGCTGGCCCTTTTTTTTTTCCCATTGATTTAGCTTTTGTAGTTATTGAACTATAGTGTTAAACAAGAACCAGCCCTTTGAAATAGCCTTTCAATGTTTTGAACCAAATTGTACCAGGTTCACGGTTCACTGTGAAGTTAATGGGCCGTCCCTGTATTACTCTAAATGGATAAGACTTGAATTCATTCTGTAGTTACACAACGCCTCGAACCGATATTACAGTAGTCGCAATATGGTAGATGGAACTTCCTAATTAGGCAAGTTGGTGCACCACTTACACTTCCAAATCAGGAAATAGTACTGGATAATTTTTTGCGTCCAAACTACCTAACTAGGTGTTGAAACAATACTTGGACTACTTCACAAGTTTCCTAAACTAGTTATGGTTGACTTGTTCGCCAAGCCTATACCTTCTTCCCCTACTCTTCCACTTCCATTCATCTCGATATAAATACGATTCGAAATCTCCTCCATTCTATTCTTTTTTTTATCATTATCATCATCGACTCAGTCTTCCAACAACAGTCTACTTCTTCAATCCCACACATCGCTTTACAATGAAGTTCTCCCAAGCCTCTTTAGTTGCAATCCTTGCTTCCGCCGCCGTTGTTGGTGCCGCTCCAATTGAACAAATGGGTTCCACCGAAACCACCCTCGTTAAGAGAGTTGACATCAATGAAGTCATGGACCTTTTGAGTGAACTTAAGCACATCAACTCCAAGAGAGACTTAGCTGCCTCCGAAGAAGATTTCGCTGCCCTCGACAAGAGAGCTGACAACGTTATCGGTAACTTGATCTCTGCTTTAGCCAACTCTGGTATCATTGGTGACATCTTTGACACCTTGACCAAGGACCCACAAATTTCCTCTTCTATCGGTGCCATTGTTAAGGCCGCTTTACAAACCGCTGTTGTCCAAGCTCCACAATTATTATCTGCTATCTGGAACTCTGGTTTATTACAAAAGTTATTCAACACCTTAATGAACGATGGTGAATTAAGATCTGCTTTACTCGCTGCTGGTGAATCTCTTATCTCTACTCTTCTCGGTTTATTCACTGGTGGTTCCGGTTCTTCTGATCCAGCTCCAGCTGCTTCTCCAGCTCCAGCCCCACAAAAGCGTCAAATTGTTGATGAAAACGGTGAATACTTATCCAAGAGAGACTTAGAATCCGTCATTGGTACTATCTACGATGAAATCAAGAACTCCGGTATCGTCCAAAACTTCATCCAAAAGGCTTTAGCTAACCCACAACAATCCATCAACTTCTTGACCTCCGCTTTAAAGAACGGTATTGTCTTGTTTGAAGATGTTTACGGATGGGCTAAGGACTCTGGTGTCTTATCTTCCCTTGTCAACTCCTTATCTAGCTCTTCTTCTGGTATCTTATCCGAATTAGCTAAGTTCTTAGGTGACAACATTGACACTGGTTCTTCCGGTTCTTCTCCAGCCTCTGCTGCTCCAACCGCTTCTAACGTTCAATCTACTGCTGCTGCTAAGGTCGCTGCTTCTCCAAAGGCTGCTTCCACTGATGCTGCTTCTGCTCCAGCTTCCGACTCTAGCTCCGACTCCAGCTCTTCTGGTAACGACTCTGATGTCTACGCTCAATTAGCTGCTGAATACGGTTCTCCAAAGAGAAGAAGAAACTACTAAACGGACAATAAAAACACCTGCTCCAACAAAAATTGCAAAATTATCACATTATGAACCATTTCAAGGATGGATCTAATTATGCACATTACGAATCAACGGTTACACACAAAATACCCAAAAAAAATTGCCTGGTGTGTTGGTGGTTCATTTAGTCCTTCTCGAAGCCCGCAAGAGCGATTTATTCGGTGGTATGTCTTGACATACCGATCTTTTTGACTTGTTTGATTTAATTCTCCTCACATAATATTTTATATTTATCTTTAAGTAAACGTTAGAAATTGAAATTACCTTGTAGATGCCTTAAAACGGTAGTCATTTAGATACTATAACCGAATAAGGAAATTTCTCAGATCTCAAATTTCCCAATTCGGACTTTTAGAAGTTGCAGCAAAAAATGTGCCTTACGTAAGCAGAGCACATACACTTAAAACCTTGAAATGGGCCCCCTTTTTGGCAATGGGTTTTCGTATTTCGATATTGTTTCTACTGAAGTCTAAATACTGAGAATTTCACATATTGGACTTCCTAATTGGGGTTTTTTAATTGCAGTTACCATAAAAATCGTACTACGGATGAACGAGTGTGACTTAAGGATTGTAATTTAGAAGAAATATCTGGTGGGATTACTGGAAGATAGTAGCGATAATCATGAATATTGATTTTTAATTCAAGACACAAATATGAACTCTTTGTTTGGAATAATTGTGTTATTCTTGAATTACGAGGGTGATTTTTTACTTAAGAGCTGAGAGCAAAATGATAGAAAGAATCTGAACTATAAGACCTCAGGAACGAAGAGTTCATTTTGTAAATTTCAATAGTAGCAGACTTTATCGCTAAAAAGAGTATTTTTAAGCGAATCTTATTTGAATAGAATGAAATTTAGATAGTAACTGGTAATTGGTAATTGTTCTTCCTCGCATATTCATTCACTTTTCAATATCAAAATCCAAAGTATTTTGGACAAAAAAAATTGATATTCATTCTATTATGTGATGGCTTTATAGCACTATGGTTTCACCTTTAGTGGTGTTGCATTTGTATTTTGTTCTAGAATGTTTATGTATGTGGACTCGACTAAATATACCTTAACAATACTGTATGCTGAATCAACCACATTACTGTACTAACAGACAAAGTAAACCATAAGCTCTTCCTCGCTAGAAAATGACAGACTCGGTAGGTTCGGTTACCTTCGGTTATCTTTGCCTAGTTTTATATGGATATCTCAGTAGAGACAAATCCGTTCGAGATGGCTTATGGCTATACTTCCCCTGAAGAAAGAACTTTTTTACCTTTTTCTTTTCGGTTAATGTTGAACTTTTGTCACCTCATAGATCAAAGAAAGATTTAGTAAGAACATTTTTGAAGGTTTTTTTTTTTGTTGGTTTCAACTAGTAAATCCGTTACTGAAAATTTAGACACAAGAGAGAATTATCCAAAGTATGGGTGGTTCGATCATTGGGTGATTTTCTAATATTAGAGCCAAGCTTCATGGTTGGAAAGTATTGCAATTGGCTCTGTTGGATAACTCACATGCTATTCTGTAATTGTCTAAAAAAAATTTATCCGTCAATTTGAAACAGACAATAGAGTACGGAACTCTGTGGTTTAATTTTGCAATTTATGATAGGTGGATCAATCAACAAAGGAAGTTTATTCTTGATAGAAAATTCTTATATCTAAAATATTATATTGGATTGTTGTAAATCTAGAATTTGTCCGTATATTGCTCTTAAAATAGAACTGGTTGCTGATTACCAAACACACAGTCCGAGGAATGGCCTGAGGATATCTTGAAAATTGCAATGGTGATTTTGTATAGCTAAAATTACCCCAGAAAATCATCTTAAAGGTTTCCAAATAAATTTACCAACACTTTAAGAGTATACAAAAATGGCCAATTTGATTTGACTGCGCCGTTCGTGCACTGTTCTGTACCTACTCATAGAATCACATATTCTTACTCTGTGGTTGTTAGCACCTCTAGAATTTTAAGTATTGAGATCTCGATCAATAAAGTTAACTTTGGTAACCAAGGCAACAAATCATGGATTTATCAAGATGCTGTGATTCTAGACCGCCATGTAAATTTTCAACAATGAAATCCAATTGGTATGTATCATACCACTCAGCACCGTGATCGAAGATACTAAAATCTGATACATCAACGCATGGAACGATCACATTGGTATAGGAAATCCGAGTTTTCATAGTTTCATATATTTTTCACTTGAAACTATGAACTTGAATTCTTATACAATCTCTCATTTTTCTATCCAAATCTTTAAATATCATGTAGTCTTGGGTGCATTAACCAACTGTCATAAAAGCAGCCGTTTCCAGATCTATTTCCGTTGGAAAACGTAGTATAGGAATCCGTTGTCACTATGATTCTATACAACCTGAAGTCACCTCATTCCTGATGCATCAGCTGATTCAAATCACACGATTGTCAAGTATAGTCGAATAATAGAATTTTTTAGCCTTTGTGCACTGTGCTTAATCAGATGGATCGATCTTAACAAAAGGATGTCTGCGTATCATAACTTAGCTTCCATACGTTGACTAACAAGATTTAAGGATTTACAAACCTTGAACAAAAAATTCTATTTATGTAGTCAATTCGGTTCAGGTTTCTTGTTTCATGATTTTCCATTATGTCCTTTACTAAGACAAGAGTAAATTTTGCTTGTATTTACTTATGACAAAAGGAGTAGTTCATGTTACTGGGAGGAAAAGCGCCCTAACCTGCCCTAAAAATTTCCCCAACAACCCTTACAGCACTTCGTCCTCTTAGGGACGAAGCCACATGGTTAAACCAAGAATATCATTGGCTTATGGAAATTGGAAAAAATGGAGAAATTGAGAAATAATTCCTAATGTAGTGAAATTTAATTTAATTTAATTTAATTTAGTTCATGATTAATATTCATTAATATTCGCAAATTTCTGTGGTGAATGTGACGTCATGAATAACCAGAGTTAGCGAGAGGTAAGACCCCTTGAATGACAAAGGGTGGTATGGTTTGCAGCTCTAAAGGAGTGGCTCTCCCCAGTATCAGCTGATTGTGGTGGAAAAGGGTCTCGTAAAATAGCAAAATAACAATAGACTAACCTATTGGATTGTCGATTACTACATCAAATAAAATGCTCATAACTTTGAAGGTTACCAGACAGTACAAATAAGGCGCTCACCAGCAGTTACTTCGTGAACCGCCTCATACGCGTCATAAACCTTAGTTAAATTCCGTAAACTACTTGCCGATGGTAAATCATCAGTCTAATACCTAATTGTCTATCAGAGTCATTTATGAATTCACTTCGTCTAGGTACGGCTACCAATTATTGAATAGGTGGTGATAACTGTCATATTTCTCGCTAATTTTTAGTGGTGAAATTCCTGTCATTTTCACAGGTTTGAAATTGTTATGTACCGACTTCTTTTTTTTTCATTAACGCTGCAAGATAACCCTTTTTGACCAGATCCAGCCAAATGGATTAAGGCGTTGCGCTACTCATGAAATTTGGCTCATAGAAGAGCCTAACCTGTAGCGTCACATGATGACGTGAGGATTTGCCCGAGTCACAGGCGCCAGTGGATCGTAGACCTACAGTGCAAGCTTAAGGTTCCACTAAATCGAACTATAGGGATAAGGGGCCCTGCGTACCGGAGGTGGACCCCCAAACCACTATACCCGTTCCAGTATTCCAGTAAGGGCTTTCCGTAAGGGACATAAGGTAGAAGAAGGACCCTGCGCATGTATATGGTCAACATTGCATGAGAAAAAAAACCATAGACAGTCACATGTCAATGTCACATATATAACAAACGTCCCTAGACACATACGGAACCAACATCTTACGCCCATCCACTTGATTCCGCTTTTCCCAGGATTAGCGACCTGTCCAAGGTATCCTGTTCATTCTGTTGGTGGCTTTAGAGGGCATATTCTTTCGTTTGCCTGTGTTGGGCGACTTAGTGCTAATGGGCGACTTTTTGCATCCGCGAAAGCACTCACGTTTCTTGGTACAGTACATACAGTAGGGTTTATACGGAGGGATAATAATATTTGGATATCGGTAAAAATATTTACCTGAAAACCGTCTAAATTAGGCGCCCTTGCTCGCCTAGCAAGAGTACCTATTCTTGAGTTATGTTCTATGCGTAGACTTCACTGCACAATCTCATCGTGGATCGATAATATAAATAGTGGCCTGATTTCCTCGATAACTTAGTATTTATAACCGTCGCCAATCCCAACCATCATGTTATACGCATTAGCTACTCCTGGATCAGCTTTCAAACCCTCAATGAAAAAAGTATCAAATACTTGGAGACTTAAAAAGTTTAAAGAACTCTACTTTGAAAAAGGTGGAAGTGCTAACAATTCTAGCGCTAGTTCAGCTGCTAGTACTAGTACTGGAGACTCTGGTTATGCCATGGAACTGAGTAAAGATTACTTTGTCTTCTAAATGGAATTAACGAAGTATTTGGATAATCGAACAATCGGGTGATTTTTCAATTGTTGAAAAAATTCATATATCCAAGATCATACAACAGAGATCAATTCCTTTTTATTTTTATTAGTGAGATTAGGGTTTTATAAACAGATATATTAGAATGAGAGCATTGGTGTTGTTCCAATTCATACCAGACTACAAGAGTGAAGAGTTGATCAAGAATACAAGGTCATTGCAGAACTGGAGTTTGCAATACGAAAATCATACATAAAGGAAAAAAAAATAATAATAAAGATTTAATGACAATTTCTCTTTGTGGCTAGTATGGAAGGACTAGATTTTTGTCATATGTCCAGACACTTAAAAGCTGGATTTCTCGGGATGCGTCTAGACGAGTTAGACGCGATTAAAGTTTTCGGAGAAGATAGGCGAAGGCTGTGTATAGTAATCAATGAATAATGACATTTAAGAACGAAAACAATAAATAAACGAGTAGGGAGTAGACTTTAGTCAAAAGAATACGGGGAGAATGTGGGTGATCACTAGTATGTCTAAAATCGTGTGTCTAGTATGTCAGGTGATTCGACTATTGACACAGGGCATGAGACCATGCGTATCACAATGTACCAAAACACCCATTTAGATTATATAATACTGTGAATTGGGAATTTTTGCGACCTGCAGCTGCAGGGCGAGAAACGGCCAACAGAGCAACGAAATTCCATCAGTTATGAGACGTTAATTAACCTAACGCTATGTCATGTCTTCAGTTTGCCGTAAGCAAATTAGCCATTCAGCGATTGAGTTGCCGCAAACTTCTTTTTGTCTAATGTTTAATTTTTTTTGTTCTCTTTGGTCACTCTTCTTAACTGTTTTATTGTTGTTGGGTTAAATCACTATCACACTTGATTGTCGTAATTCTTTAAAAAAGACTGCAAATTATATAGACGCACTATACGGACATGCACTTCAACATTACTTCTACATAATTCAGTACCACACCCTTGTGAAAAAAATCATGTAATTATAGCTTAACTGTTGTGCCACATATCTAGCTATTCGTAAAACCCTCCACACTGACCGAATCACTAACTTACTACCATAACTCGATTCTTTCCCCTAAGCCACCTTCTTGGCGCACCCTACTTATATATAAAAAAAGAACTCAACACAGAAACCTGAACGCAGAAGTTGTCCCATTTTCCTACATATGCAGTTGAAAGATTTACCATGCAATCAATTAAGTCGTATAACATGTGAACCGAACCAATGAACAGTAACCAATAGAGAGTAGTTTTCCATGGTTCCTGCAGTATGGTAATGAATTGGGTTTAATTAGCTAAATCAGACAATTTAATGGCTCATCGCAAAAACTCTTTAGAACCATGTATAAGCTCTTAAATAGTTTCTCCCGTATACTATTATATTAGTTTCCCTACTTATCCTGCACACCATTGCAACCATATACGACCTGCAGTTGTAACTTTACTTCTCAAATCATGCAATTGACCATGTGTTGAAAGTCTTTAAACAGTAGATATCTTGTGACTACAATCCTAACCATACTGCAAGAAACAGCCCTTGAATTTCATGATCTCTTCATTGTTGTATTTGTATAATCAGTCTATAAACCGTCCCACATATCTACCGATTGAATCAGCCCACAATCAGATTTACCTGTCAGCATCAGAATTGTGGTCTGTATAGAAAACTGTTGGGTAATTCTAAACACGTAATTGCTTAGTAATTTCAAAATAATATACTGCTGATTTGAACTATACAGCAAAATAGTGTATTGATATTTACGAGGTCATGGGACCAGTCAATTCTACCCAGCGAATGATGTTCGTTGTTCTACTCAATTGAATTCCCACTATGTCTTACAATAGTTTATCAATAAATGTTAAACATAAACTGTGATTGGCTGTTAAAAATAATAAAATTACTCCAAAAAATTGCTGAAATGTATTTCAAGGATCCAGAAGTCTTTTAAACCTATTTTTAAGGATTGCTTTTTGTAGAAACTCCATATTTCAATGACTATTTTACCTTAAATTGGTACCACCTATACGCACTGTATACAGTACAAACTCATATAAGCGCAAATGGTTTAGTGGTAAAATCCAACGTTGCCATCGTTGGGCCCCCGGTTCGATTCCGGGTTTGCGCATTTTTTTTTGCAAATCCTTTCAACATATGTCCTGGAACTCCATATGTGTCAATTGAGTAGCCTTGAATATTTTTCGACTGATTATAACCTTTTTTAGTTCTTATGTTATTATTAATCGATTACGTAATTTTTAAATTTGGAATTTCCCATACTTAGAACCATGATTTACAATAATAATCTACTAATCTCCTTTTTTTTTGAAAATCAAAATGCAATTTATTTAAACGATATATCTATCTATATTTTTTTATGGAGTTGAGGTTGAGCCTTCAGAATAAGCTTCATGCTTTTCGGAGTTAGAAGGATCCCATGCAGCACTTGGAACTCTTAAGCCACCACCCATTCCAGAAATTGGACGGCCAAGAGCAGCTTCATGGTTTCTACGATCTCTTTCGAATTCCTTCCATCTCTTCATGGTGATATGAGATGAATCGAAGACACCTTCGACATCACCATGAGCACCTTTATCACCACCTTGAACCACTCTGGTTTCACCCCAACTGAAATCATCAAATTTCCAGAATGCATAGACTGGTAAAACAAAATTCCAAATTGGCAAGGCAATAAGATAAATAAGGAAGTAAATGAAGTAAGATAAGGAAGAGACTGTAATAACAATCAATAGACCAGGAAGACCGAAAATAACAGCCAAAAGAACCAAAGACATGACAGGAGTTGGATGAGATACAATAGCAAAAACAATAACGTAGATGGTGAAACAAATAGCAGCTGGTAAAACCAAAGTACCAATTAAATCAATGAAAACCACGAATTGCATAGAGAAACAGAAAGTACCACATAAATCTTTAACTAAAACCAATTCAAACAAGTTATGAATAGTGGAGTTAATCCAACGACGACGTTGAGATAACAAAACTCTAAATCCATCAGGAACAACGGTCTTACAAGCAGCTTTAGCAACGAAAACTTGTTTTCTCTTAGGGAAAGTCTTCAACATTAATGAAGAAAGGTAACGATCTTCACCTAATAATAACAAGTTCTTTCTGTGTAAAGTATCAACAACATTATCAGAATATCTTTCAACAATATCAGGATTGGCCAAAATAGGAACCCAGTAACCATCGTTACCCTTTGGAGCCTTAATACGGTACATACAGAAACAACCTGGTAAACAAGTAACACCACCGAAAACAGATTCGAAAGCCTTAGCTTGATGATGGGAAATATAATATTCAAAAACTTGAATAGCAGTAACCCAAGAATCTCTCTTGTTAGCAATCTTTGTTTCACCACACAAACCCATAATTTCAGGATCTTTAACCATTTCTGCAACCATATGAGTCAAACTATCAGGATAAACCTTCGAATCTGCATCAACCATTAGAACAATTTCATAAAATTCTGCCATAAGACCAGTGATTCGCCAAATATTAGTTAACAAACAGTATTCCATTTCAGTCATTCTTTCATCAAACATAACCTTTTGTAAGAAAGACATTAAAATAATTTGAGAATCACGCTTACCTCTGTTACCAGGCTTAGCAGAACCAGCTTCTTCTGGAGTACCACACTTAACAATACAAATAACAGGAACTCTTTGTTGCTTTTCAGGAGGAATAGTAGAATCATCGTATTTATAGAAACCAGCATAAACCTTAGCCATGTTATGACGTTTAGAACCTTGAGCAACTGCAACATAAGATTGAGCTTGAACTTCATCAACAGGAACAGTGAAATCAGACATCATACTCAAAGCAATTTCAGGAGTGGTTTGATCGTTACCAGAACCCTTAATCAAACCATCACAAACAACAAGCATTAATTTATGGGAGTTAGGGAAATCAGTAACAGCAATAGAATCTAAAGTAGCACGCATGGCACCTTCATCTTCAGAATAACAGGTAACAAGACAAATGGTATGAGCCAATGGGAAACCATATGGTTGGTATTCAACTGGAGGTTGAGGAACAACATCTGGATGGATAATATCAGGAGATAAACCAACTTGGTAATCATCATAAGTATTAAATGGGTTATAAGTGGAAACAGGACGACTTAATAAATCAGTAGAAGAACCATGATCATTCAAATAAAGAGTAGATTGTCTAGTGCCAGCATTCTTTAAGTTTCTCTTACTACCACCACGACCAAGCAAAGCAGCTTGAGTACACATGGTACTGTATTTGAAAGTTTTGGATAATTTATCAGGGTTATCATAATATTGAGATAATTCAGGAGCATTTAATCTGGTATTAGCTTTAACAAAAACAGATTGTCTGTTAGTCTTATTAGCTTTGTAATTAGCTCTAGCTTTAAGTGGAACTTCTTTAATACCATCAACTGGAATACCAGCAACATCAGTCCATTCATCAATAGCTCTTTCTCTTTGAACAAAAGATTTAGCATCCATAGTACTAACACCTTGTTTTCTTGAGATAACAACTTTATAATAAACAGCCATAAGGAATCTAGCCACAACAACAGATAAGATAAAGACCAAAGAACAAATCAAAACCACATTGGAAGCAAGACAACCAATAGTATCAGAATCAATAGTACCAACCTTAATAATTTCAGATAAACATCTAGCAGCTTGTCTTTGTTTAGAGTTGGTTAAAACAAGAGAAATATCATGACCAGTAAAAGTTTTATCATTTTTCAATTGATCAAATAATTCTGGGTAATTAAGATCATCCTTAGAAATCCAGTTAATTAAATCAAGATCTAAAACATTACCAGAGTAAACCACCAAATTTCTACTAGAATTTTTAATATCATCCCAAGTGAAATAAACTTGACCATTAACCTTTAAGTTATAGTAAGCATCTCTAGCTTTATCACTGGTGTGACAAGCCCAACCTGGATAATAAACTTCAGAAGTGTTTGGAGCAGTAGAACCATCTTGATCAAAAAGACGACAAGGCATATACCAAGCTAAATCATCACCATCAGAAGGAATTTTAGAATCTTCCTTTGGAGTAATTAAACCTTTACAATTACCATTAACATTTTGGAAAAGGAAAGAAGCATCTTTACCACCAGCCATGATAGTATCCCATAAAACATTACTACCACCTTTAATACCAGCAGCAGCAGGATGTTTAGATTTAGATAAATCATAAGTATTACCATTAATAATCAAATAAGAAGATAAAACTTCATTATTTCTAGTACGGACTTGAGTGTTGGAACAAACGGTTTTAGTGAAACCGAAACAAATATAGGCAACAATAGCACCAAGATACATGATACAAGAGATTAAACCCATTTTTTCTCTCCAAGCAAATTGTCTATCTTTAGTTTTTAAACCAAATAATTTAAGAAGAGGAGCAGGAGCCCAAAAAGTGATAGCATAACAGTATGCTTTCCAGAAATAAATATCATGCTTAGGTTTTGTTTCTTCAGTGGTAGTTTTAGTTGGCTTGGCAATGACCTTATTTTTAGAAGGAGCATCATATCCATATTCATCATTTAAACCATAAACTTCACGTCCTTCAGGTTTAGGGCCACCAGGGGATGAGTTATGAATATCCATTAAAGGAAGACCTTCATCTTCATCTTCACTTTGAGAAACATTATTATTATTATTGGTGGTGTGGTTACTATTACGGTGATGACTCTTTGGAACATCATGATATGAGTGAGAAGGACTAACTCTATTTTCTTGAGAAAGTTGAGGATCTAAACCGGTGGAGGATGGTTGAATCTTCAAGTGATTGGCCTCTTGTTGAGCAACTTGGGTATAATGATAACGAGGGTGATTTGGATCAATTCTGGATCTTTCCGGTCTAACAAGAGACTTCTTTCTAGAGATGTCACCTGATTCCGGATCGAACTCAGTATATTTGTTGGAATTGGCGCTGTTTCTGTAAGACATAGCGGACAGTAGCGAAAGACAATCAACTAAAGGAAACGAAATGAGACGTTCTGAAACAGACTTTTTTAGTTTAAGCGCTTAGGCGAAGTAGTAGTAGTTCTTTCTTCTTTAATTCAAGTATCAACTAAAAGAAAAAAAAAAGAAGTGAAGTACAAACAAACGAACGAAGTGCGCCGTGGAAGGTGGGGGAGTAAACGGGGGAATTTAACTCTTTTTAAAACAAAAGAGTTGGTTGGTTGGATGAAGCAGGACTCTTAATTGAAAGTGGTGGAAAAAGTTTGAGAGGTGCACAGGATCATGATAATATAAGAAGAGGAAGAGGAAGGTGACACAAAGCCGCGCCGAAAAGTAAACAAATTAAAGGAGTTACTTACGTTCTAGAAGGACCTGATGGCGAAGCCTAAAGTGAGGGAACTAACAGAAGGTTCTCTGGTGTTTTTTTCGGTACATTTTAGCCAGCACAAATAGAACTGGTCAGAAGCATATAGATTCAATTTCTTACATGGTCCCGTGATAACTTTCCATCCATCTCCTCTTTGACATTAAACACAATTGGGGTTATAATTCGGGCTTAAACCCCATCTAATAAAACCCCCCTAGTAGAAAGGGAAAAAAAAAAAAAAATGTAAGTCCCCTCGTTCCCCCGTTTTGGGAGGGTGGAATGCGACTAATGATGGTAATTTGTCCCGATTAGGAGGATGATCTGGTCACGTGTGCCGCCGAGGATTAGTATTTTTAGAATTATTTTTAGTCCTGAAAATTGAAAATTCAGGCGTATAAGGGGCGCCTTACTACAACATCACTAAGGGTGTGATGGTAAAGAGGATGAGCCTGGCGATCGGAAGGGTCACGTCACTGTTTCGGATCCTGTCCACCCGAAACAGCAGAAGTGAAGGAGCCTGTTTTCCACCTCCAAATCTACTGCCATATTTGGAGGCATTTGGTTATGTGAGTACCTACACATTTCGGCTCATCTTGTGCTCGCCTGTCCTGTCCTGATCCCCCACCTACTACCGGGATTGGGCCTTCTCATGGTTACCACACCGCCTCAATGTGTGCCTATATTTGGCGCAATTTATGTATGTAATTTAGAGATTGACGTAATGATCTTCTTTTAAGGGCCAATGGATCCAATTCACTGGTGTTATCGCTTATTAACGTTGTCTACCCAATCATAGGGTTTGTTTACATAAGAGATCAGCTAAGTCCATAAATAAGTTTCCGATCTGTTTCATGACCTAATCTTTTTTTAATGTTTTTCTTTCACACCGTCGTCGTTTCACCTTCAGAAACGATCTGCACCTCGTCTCTTCAACGGTCATGTCTCGATTCCGTTTCAAAAAATGCCGGGTTTGTTTCATATTTTGTTCCAATAGAAATTAAAGAATTTCACGTGATATGCGCGTGATATACCCATATTACCTCTTGACATATTTATAACACAACTATACGTGCCATTCCTAGTAAAAAGGTCAATGAGTTATAGATTTAGGCTGCAAAATGGCTAAAATAATAGCTGTCTCTTTTTTAAATTTTTTTTGGATAGTCTTAAACTCTTGAATACTCATAAATCTTGGGTATTTACCATTTTGACGAAATACCAATTTATAACCTAACAAAGAAACCACAATTCATGTCCTCTCAATTCTCTTTGTTCTCTTATCCTACACGATTTTTATCTACAACAATTATACATAACGCACATGGAGTTTCGTTTATTCATCTATCAACACACCTCTCTTCTAGAAGCTCAATGCCTTTTCTACCAAATCATCAAGTCCTCTAATTCTTGAACTGTATCTCACAACCTTCACGATAAGACGATGCAATTTTCTAAAAAGAGCTTCGTTTTCTGGTTCCCATTCCACTGAGTTTAATCCTCTAAGAATAGTAACAATTTCCTGTTCTTGAAGCTTAGAAATAGGACATCTATACAATAATCTTTCTTCACTAATAAACCTTCTCAAACAGAATGCTGCACGACATACCAAGTATTTTTGACTGATTCCATTCAAATGTGAATTCTTAGGAGTTTGCGAATACCTGATAATTTCTTCAAGACATCTGTATCTAGTATGCTTGTTTCTATATTTCTCAATTGCCTTAGTAGATCCAAGAGAACTATCAAAATCATACTTGGTGATTTTATCTATCAATAAATCAGAACTCTTTGAAGAATCTAAATCTTCGATAATTGCATTATCTGCATTATCAAACTTGTATAAGAATGAATTCTCATAAATACTCTTCAAGAAATCATCAATTAATTCTTCATTGGTGGTTTCCAATAACTTTGGTAACACCAAATCAATTAATTGATTATATTGGTTGATCTTGATATCTTCATCTTTATCTAATTCTCTTTCTTCATCAGCATCCTCTTCAAGAGAAATTCTTACTGAGTTCATGATTAATTTCCATAAATCTTCATCAAGTGGACCCTTTTCAGTTTCTGCCAATACATTTCTAGTCAACAAGATTAAGATCTCATATGCTTCAACCCAAAGTTCCTTTTCTTTTGGAATTCCAGTGAACTTATTACCTACCACTTCAAGAAGAGATCTAATGATTTTATTAGCACCTTTATCGTCCAATAAAACTCTAAATTCACTAATACTTTCCACTTTATCTCTAAGTAATTTGGCACTGAGATGACTAACTGCCACAAATGTAGGGATTTTGTATTTGGAAGTGATAGCAGTATTGCCTTCCAATTTCTGTAAGATTCTGCTTCTAACACCGAATGGATACACAATCATTCCACTTAATTGTTGAATCACTTGTGATTGGATATGCTTATTCTTGGTGTCTATGATACGCAAGTTGTTAATTGTTGATTGTTGCAATTTAGTTGGTTTGTTGTTATCCAACTGAGTTCCTGTTAGAAGAGGGTATCTGGCACACTTATTGATCAAAGAAATAACTACTTTAGCATCTTCCTCGGTCAAATCTGCCTTGATAATATGGTACAAGGATGGGAAACATTCCATCAATGCTGCAGCTGAGTCTTGATTATTAGGATTTACAAAATCATACTCCACAGGAACTTTAACCCAGAAGTCAAATAAAAGTCTCTTTATCTTACTAAAGTTCTCAGAATCTTCAAATTCCTTTTGGCCAAATGGTATCAATAAATCTCTGAATGAACGGAATACTTTCATATTCATTTCTAACCATTTAAAGGCCACCAATTTTTCGAAGTACTCAATTAAAACCCTCCATTTATCATAAATATTCGAAATTTCAAAGTCCATCATGAATTTATTGAATAAAGAAATTAATCCTGAAAGAATTAATCCGAAACTTTCCAACCATTCCTTTTTATGATGCTTTGAATCATTCAAATCCACCTTGAGTTCAAATATTGGATGAAGAACAATCGCATACACAAGATCCCATGAGCTTGACAAATGTGATCCATGAACATCTATAATTTGGAAAAGTGTCTGGATTGATCCGTCTCTAACCTGGTCTCTTTGATCTAATGAGAGTTTCACTAAAGTGGAAAGTAAATAGATATCAAGTGCAATGTAATAAATACTGCTTTGTACAGCTGATTCATCACTAGTTTTATCTATAACACTAACCAATTGTTCTTCGTTGTGCACTTCAGAAATCTTGGATACTTCCAAGGTAGTTCCACTGATTCTCAGCTTCAAACTATCACTGATTAACCAGAAATAACTGACAGAACTGAAAGAAGTATTTAAATCAAAGTTTTGAGAACAAAAGTTTCTCAAAGTATCAATCAATAATTTTAATTGACTGAATGGAAGAGTTGACATAAACTCATCAAGGATTAGTTTCAATGTACGGAAAGATGAATCGATAAGTAATCTAACCTTTTCACGTAAATTATTCTCATCATTATACCAAGAAGTAGTCTTGAATGGAGTATCCAATATTTCAAAAACCAAGTTCCACGAATTTTGATAGTAAGTATCGTACTTATCTATCAACTCATGGAGTGTTGCAAGACAAAGATGGTGAATTTCTGTCTCACAGTTGAGGACCAAGAGTTCCTTTGGAACACCTAACGAGATGATTTTATTCAAAAAGAGCTTGATTGCTGAAAGGGACTTGGAAGCGGTGACAGTAGAATCTGATTCCTTAGCAAAACCATTGTCGGTGATGTGAGCAATAAGAGCATTGAACTCTTTCGCAATATGAATACGGAGATTGTAATTGATGGTTCTATCAGCACCCAATCTGAAAATATAATTACAGTATATATCCCAAATAGTGTCAGATTCAATAAGGAACTTGTTGGAGTTGACCTTAAGGACATTGGAAATGTTGGTGAGATAAAAGGTCTTATTGTATGGACAAACCACTAATGGTCTAGCAGTAGTAGAACCACGAGTTTGTTCTTTGGTATTGGTTGCTTCAATTTCACCTGCTGATACCTTTTCATCAAGTTCTTCCTTTTTATCTTGTTGAGCACCAACTAACTCGTCAGATAACTCAACCAATGCTCCCATAAGACCACTAAAGGACTCCACTGGGAATTCATCCACACTCTCTAAAAGCTTCTTCTTACTTGTTTCCAAATTAGAATGATCTTGAGCGCTCAATTTTGGTGCTTCACTATTGATCTTGATACTGTTAAATTGGTCTGGTCCATTCACAAAATAGTCACTCCATTGGAAGGTCATCCAGATGATTTTCCATGACTGACCTAAAGTAGATCCCAAAGAAACACCAAGATTGGCCAAGGCTCTGATACAGGTTACATGACGGGAATTGAAGTTTCTAGAACCAATTTGTTCTAAGGTCTTTGGAGGAGCTTCTGGTGCAGGAGGTTCTGGGATCGGTCCATCTGCTGGCTGTATAGATGCCAAAGATCCCACAAGCGATTCACCAAATGCCAATAATTGCTTTCCTTGTTCCTGTAATGAGCTTCCATTGGATTTTTCTATATGCTCTTCATTATTGATAATTGCTCTAGAAATAATCATAAGAAGTCCATCACGTAAACTAGATAACCCTAATAAACCTGTAGAGTGGGTGAAACGTTGAAGAGACCTAATGAGCAGGTGGAAACTCTCATTATCCATATCATAATACATAAACTTTTCGAACAATGTGGAGATGTTAGGATAGCTGGCTTCAATAAAGTAATTAGTAAATTCCACATCTGCCTCGATGGTAGCAGCATGAGAATCCTTAGATAAATTTTGTACAAAGTTTGCGATACCTTCGGAGTATAATAATAAGATATTGAAGGTAAGGTAAATTGGGTAAGTTGGAGGAATTGCTTGGGGAGGATCCACTTTATCTAAATGATCGAGAATGGATATTTTCATATGGGAAGTGGATTTAGAAATAAACAATTGTTGTTGCTGTGGAAGTCTTAAAGATTGGTGGGATACAAGGATAGGATTATTCTGGAGGTATGTGATAAGAATGGTATTAAGTTCCTGTATGACATTCTTCTTTTTATCATCATTATCGTATTTCTCAAAGATGGATTTGATGGTGGAAAAATCAGAAAAGAGTCCCTTGTAAAGTTCAAGTACTAATATTCTTTCCCATAATTCTTCTTCAGTGTCATTAAGAAGAATATGATTTAAAAATGATAAAATGACTTCACTTTCGATCTCTAAATTGTTTAATTGAGATGATAAAAGCACCAAAAGAACTCTCATGGTTCTGGTGACAAGAGTAAAGCTCTTGGTTGTAGTGCTTAATATTCTTAAGAGTGAAGGAATAAGTTTAACTCTTAATAAATAAGACATTTCAGCCCTATCATTGAAAAGTGACTTGTGTCCTGAAAGAATGTTTTCCACAATTTCTAGCACAGAAGCAGTTTTGATATGAACAAAGTCCACCAAATAAGTTGGTTTTTCGTTTTCGATCAAATGGCACAAATCTTGAAAGATCTCAAATGATTCATACGAAGTATGGGGCACTTCCACTTCCACATCATTTTCTATAGTGACTTTATGGCTGGGATGAGCACCATCTTCTCTCTGGCGTCTTTCTTCGTCGAAAACATCGCTAAACAATTGCTGGAGTGTGGCAGAAGCGGTGTTTACCACCACGGTGGCCTTATTGGAAGTAGTCAAGCTGGAACAGATTCTAAGGAGCAGAATCAAGGAATCGCCTTCGATATAGTGACCATATGTTTGCATAAGGGTTGGTAAACACTGTAAGATTCTCAATTGAATGTCTACCGCCAAATTGGCTGCTTCTTTAAGTCCCTCCAATAACTCGTCGATACTGGTTAAAGGTACCAGTTTAGTCATGATAAGTTGATGGATCATAGGAATTGAAATAGTGACGATCTTGGCATTGCCTGTCTTGACGGCTTTGGCAAATGGAATTATCATCTCGTCCCTATGGGACGGTTGGATGTCATGGATTGGTGTTGATGGAGTATATTGTTTAAGGTGAGCGAGGTTTTGATCGCAATTGTGTTTGATCTCGGGGAATCGTCTTTTAGATTCCGTGGCGAGCGATGTGAGGCCCGTTATGAGCTGGTTGACTGTGGACATAGCCAACTGGATTAAGGGTGTTGGTGGGGCTGGAACTTGTCTGTTTAAACAACGTATTGTGTTTTGGTGATAATGAAGCGCGACTGGTGGGGGCTGGTACCAGCGCGACCGTAGGGAGAAATGTGGTGGTTGTAGCGAGAAAGTAGTGAGAAAAGATAAGCTAGTGAGAGAAAATAGTGTAAGAGTACTGAGTGCAGGGAGAAAATAGTTTCAAATAGCGAGACACATAGTGAGACGTAGTGAAACAACTATAGAGATACCAGTACTAAATAATATAAGTTGCATCAATCTTGAAGAAATTGGTGAACTATGGAAACCAAACATATTGGTAAGGATTTAAATAATAACTAATTGGTAATTACTCTTCCTACAAGTTCTGCTATTGTTGCTTTAGCTTGTGATCTAAATACTAATATTTAACTATGTAGTGCTAATACTGAAATAACTCTTTCAGATATTATAAAATTAATAAACATAGATATTCTGGATCAGATCAATTATGTCACAATGTAACTTCTAAGACCCATTGATTTCAAAATTATAAACCTCAATTAAGGCGATCTTTAACCAGTATAATCCATATGTTGAGCTGGAACTATACTTATTTCAATTCTATTCTTCCAGAAACGGTTATATTTACTTTTTGTTCTTATAATTCTAATTATATTTGTCTACTGTATTAAAACATTAATAATTATATCCATTGGATTCTATTACTCTATAAATTTCATTAGTCATACTAAAACTAGCAGATTCTTAGTGTGAATTATTTATTAATTATTGTCTATTTTAGACGTGTTTAACACCAAGTATGCAAAAATCTGTAGCTCCAGCTCTTTTGTTTCCATTTTGCTTCATCTTCTAACTTTTCTTGAGCAGCAACATCTGGATGAACCATGTTTCTACCAGTAGTAACATCCATTTCTTCAGCAGGAATATATAATCTCCAGCTTTTAGTCCAGATCTTGTGACCGAGATACATAACCAAAACAATTGGGGCAGAAAGATAAGCTTGGAAAAACCCGTTAGCATTCAAATCTGGTCCTCCAACTGGGAATAAGGCAACGTAAAATTGAGCAACTAAGATAAGAACACAAATGAACATGGAGAAGTAAGCACCAAGATCACCACCTCTAGCATTGAAAGGTCTTTGATCAAGAGGAATACCTTGAACCTTACAAGCATGGTTAACTCTGACTTGAGCCAAAGAAATAGAAAACCAGATGAAAATGGTAGATAAACCACTGATAGCCAAAAGCCAGTTGAAAACGATTTCTTGTTTAGAAGAAGCACTGACAAAACCAATAAGACCGAAAGCTAATGCAATAAGAATAGAGAAAATTGGTCTACCCTTTTTGTCAATGTAAGACAAGAATTTTGGACCATGACCAGCTTCAGATAAAGTGACCAAAGGCTTGTAAGAGGCGAAAACAGAGGCATTAGCAACTGATAAAACAGCCAAAAGAATAACCACATTGAAAATAGAAGGTAAGATTTTAATACCACCATTTTTAATGGCAATAACGAAAGGAGATGCAGAAGAACCAGAGTTTCCTAATAAAGATGGGTCATTGTAAGGAACCAAGAAACACACTAAAATAATAGAAAGCATGTAGAAAACAGTAATTCTCCAGAAAACTTGTTTGATGGCATTGCTAAGGGCTCTTCTTGGATTTGGAGCAGAACCAGCTGCAATGGCCACCAATTCAGTACCAGCAAAACTAAAAGTAGCATTGACTAAAGTACTTAAAGTACCCTTAATAGAATGAGCAAAAGGACCAGGAGTATGCCAGTGTTTACCACCGATATAACCTTGAGAACCTCCACCAGCAATAAGGACAATTGCAAGGATACAGAAACCACAAATGGCTAAAACTTTAATGATTGCAAAAAAAGATTCACCATAACCGTAACCTCTAACACCAACAATGTTAATGGCACAAATGATAACATAAAATACAGCCACCCAAGCAGCAGGATTAATGCTACTTCCCCAGAAACCAATGGTTAAAGAAGCACTGACTAAGGAAAGTGGGATGGTGACAATCCATTGCAAACAATAGTTCCAGTTCATGGCAAAACCCCAAGATTCATCAATAAATCTGGTGTTATATTCAAGGAAATTACCTCTAACTGGGTAAGAACAAGTAAGTTCACCCAATGCTTGAACGATAAAGTAAATTAATACGGCAACAACGACGTAGCCAATGATACAACCAGCTGGACCAGCTGCAGAAAGAGCAGTGGCACTGGAAATAAATAAACCACTACCAATGGCACCACCAAGAGCAATAAGCTTGACTTGGTAGTCTTTAAGACTATCTTCCATGGTCACAACACCGAACCCGTCGTTTTCGTGACGCTTGAAAGAGTCTATGAAAGATTTGAAGTGGCCCATTGATTGATGGTGCTCTTTGGAGGATTCCAGAGAGCTGGCCAGGTGGTCAACACTGGTGACAGAGAAGTCTTTCATGGACATGATGAAGAACAAATACCTCTTATGATACTAGCTTATGAAAATTATCGATTAATGGTTGCAATAATTGCAGCCTATCTTTCTCGTTCGGGAATGCCTTTAGGGAAAAAAGAAAAAATGTGTCACTGGTCTTTGACGTGACTGGTTACTTCTTTTTAGTTTTAAAAAAAAAGCTGATGATAATTTTTTTTTATTCCACCTTATAGACTGTTTGGTGAAAAAGTATGAAGAAGAATTTGATGGTGCAAGGACTTCAACTTAAGTATGATCCAACCCTTTATTGTTTATTGAAGTTGTGGGGTCGATAAAGATCCTTATGAAACCGAGATAGTGTGGGGCAAGGAGCCAGGGTCAAAACGAGGTTGAAAGGATAAAGGAATAAAGGATCTGGTTTAGAAAAGATTTCCGGTATTAGCTGCCATTAGAGGAATTGGTCCATATTTAAACAAACTGGCAAGGAGGCCAAGTGCGATTCCAGCATCAATTTTTGGCTCATACTCATCATCAATTGCCGTAGAGATGGTAATAAAATTGGTAAGTCTAACAGAGGTATTCGCGGTAAAAAGAAATTTTGGTTGCACAAATTTCCCTATTGAAAAATTTGCGGCCGACAATGGAAGTTGACATCGATATTGACAGAAACTGACAGAGAACTGGTTAAGGGTCCCAACCAACTGGGTTATGCTCCATAAATGGACATGTTCTTGCACCCTTCGTCAAAACACCGACCTTAAATCCAGATATGGATTTGGAGCTTATCTACTTGTTTCTTTCTGTTGATAAAACTATTTAACCAGTTCTTGTTTAATTTAACACATCGCTTCTCATCTCTTCGCTTCATGTGTCTCCCGGAGGTGAGTAGGTCGCATCAACTTTGTGGACATGAAGAAATTTTCACCCAGTGCGAGCGTTGCTGCAGCCGGAGGTTAATAACCGACTTATTCTTCCTATTAAGGCGTTGCAACATAGTAGAGTTAAGGGGACTCCGCCGGTGATAATAACGCTAATAGTGAACGGGTGGGTGAGAAAGCCATTTCTATTGTAACACATCCATAGTGCAGAAGCGGGATATTAAACCCGTCCGACGAAAACCGAAATCTCTTTTGTTTTTTTGTTACACTGGTTGCTAAAAACCAAGAAATCGCTATCGCTATCTACTTTGGTTTTACGAGCAACTTTATTGTAAGACGAAACAATCTTGTTCGATATCCCTTTTTTCCCCACATTATCTATGAGGTTATTGATGGCGATAAAGAGTGTTGGTGTTTATCGGCACTGTGAAATCGCTTGGCCCTTTTGGGCTGCCTTTTTTT
The DNA here is from genome assembly GCA_030568535.1 of Suhomyces anneliseae. Taxonomy (NCBI): domain Eukaryota; kingdom Fungi; phylum Ascomycota; class Pichiomycetes; order Serinales; family Debaryomycetaceae; genus Suhomyces; species Suhomyces anneliseae. Next base: position 445,650 of record JAJMGB010000001.1, on the reverse strand, counting down.
TTTTTTTTTGCCTCTTCTCTTGACTTCATTTGACCTCGTATGTTGCTCCGAGTCACTACACTTCTCACCATTTGCGCTATATTTTTTTGTAGACATTTTCTTGGATCAATAACTGTATTTCCGCCGCATGGTATGGGGCGATGACCGTATATAATGTCTATAATGCCTTAGCATTATTGCCGTGAAACTACAATTTGCAACCATTATATTGATTAAAGGCGGATATAAATTAAATAACGCAAGAACTAAAGGCCAGATCAATCTCTGGCATGGTTTGTAAAAATTTGTAGAGCTCAAAAGCTCATATAAAGCATATAAGTTCACTGAAAAAAAAAGTCATTAAAACGTCATAGTAGTATAAATAAATAGCAAAAGAAAACCAGAAGGTTTGGTAGGTAGAAAGATAATTAATAACTAGATGCCAAAACCTTTTTCTCTGTTTCGTTAGGTTCGTAAGCTCATTCTCATCATAATTATAATTATCTTCTTTGATTGGTCAATCTCATCACCTCCATTCTTAATGCATCAATTTCTGTTCTCATATTTTTTTCATTATTTTGCAATGCAACTATATACTCGGTAGCCTTTTCCAAAATTGATGACTTGTTGAGCTTCATACTACCATTACTACCATTTTGCTTATTAATTCCAGTTTCAAAGCCAACTGATTTTTCGGCAACTGCAGGGATGATTTTTTGAAGGGCTGCTATCTTATCATTAATGCTTATCCTGTATTTCTTTTCGATTTTGTTATGAGCTTGTTTCTGAGAATGAGTCAATTTTTTTCTTGGTAATCTAGTTCTCTTCTTTGGTGTGTACTCTGGAGATTGTGCAGGAGTAGTGGAGGTGGTGGTGTTATTGTTAGTAGTATTAGTAGAAGTAGTAGCATTATTGTTGTTCGGATAAATAGGATTAAACATATTGATGTTTGATTCTGGTTCTTGTTTGATAATTGGGTATGGTAATTCACCTTGTTCGAGTCTCAGGTTGACAGAATAAAGGTCTAAATTACCTTGTTCTTCCTTTATCATAGGACTGTTAGAACCAGAATTTTGTGACGAACTGGCAGCAGAGTAGTCTGTTTCCAATTCATTAAAGAATTCAGCTTCATTCATAAATGGTCTGAATTCATTATTGTCCTGTGTGTACTGAGGTTTCATTTCTGGCATTGGTTTGGTGGTGAAAAATTGGTTAACCCAAGCATCATTAAATGATGATGCTGGTGATAACGGTACTGTATTTGACATTGGAAGTGGAAGTGGAAGTGGAATTTGCATTGGCACTTGTGGTTGTGATTGTGTAAGCATTTGATTTTGTATTGTACTTGTCTATCTATTTAATTATTTTGCAATTGTAACTAGGTGAGGAACAGGTTATGTTATATATATATATACATATATACACTCTACGTAAAATATATAAATAGATGGTTCTAGATAAAAAGATAATCCGAAACCGTGGGTACCAAACCGTAATCTCGGAGTTCTTGAATGGAATCATATCTTAGAGCCGGTTTAAACCATTATGGTTCCACTTATTACACGTTGATTCCGTCATGGGTGCAAGGAATTTTTTTTCCGCGATCTCAGAATCACACCATTCTGACACATTTTTTCCGAGAACATCTGATCTGTGGGTTAAGATCCTATTTCACCCGATACATAATCTCCTGATCTATTGAGAATTACGGGTGGAAACTAGAAGCAAGAATGACATCGGGCATAATGTGGATGCGGCTGGTGCCAAACTAAACATGAAACGATCAATTTTAGTCTTGTTTTACGGAGGTCGCCGTTCCTTTGACAATAAGCATCATCCATCATTTTTAAACCTCATCCCTCATCAGTCATTCTGTACAGGCAAGGGGTACATAATTAGTTACGCCAATATAGTGTGGGACCCTGTGTAAAGACAGAAAGATCGGCGATTACTGCTAATCTCCCTATCCTTATACCCATTGGTATGGACAAGAAATGTTCCAATTAGGGGAATTTTGCAAACCGTGCTATGGTGGTAATTAAACGTAAATATGTCTCCCTTTCTAGTTTCAATTACGGAGTCATTCCATTAGTCCTATTTTTATCTAAATTGACTCTCGAACTGGGCTTATGGTCAGGTACCAAAGCTCCGTAGATTATTTATGCAATGGTTAGCCAACAAACTGGAAAGTTGAAATTGCAACCTCAACTGAGCCACTTGGTTCCACTGGGACGTTGCACCGTTTTACAGTGGGAGTGACCGTTACTTGCGTAGTGACCGTTTTGGCCGTTTTAGTTTTAGTTTTAGTGAGCCACTAAAGAGTCACACACAGTACTATGGAAATACCTCAACTACACCAGAACCTGTAATGAGCAATTAATGCCAAGATCCTTTGGTTTTGGCCCCTTTATATTATGGACACATGGGACTATGGTAGGACACATGGGATATAGACCGTGGCTATTGTACGTACCCCACTATAGACCACATTTTTGCATCATTACGAGAAAATACGATCGGTCCTCGCTACACCCTTTACGTAATACCATTAATTATCAAGAATAATCAACTATCACCCCAAAAAGGCTACAAAAATTCTATTATACCCTCTGATACCCCATAATCCGATCGCCATTGCTTCTTCCAGTTTTCACTCCAACTTTACCTTCTCTTGCTTCATAACTTTCTTGTATTTTGTTCCTCTTCCCTTTGTAGTACTGTTTGTATTTATCCGACTCATCACCAACCGTTGGTGTGCGTACGGCATCGCCGACGAAAATCTCCGTGTACTTCCCCGTATCATCTTCCCCATACTCTTTCAACCCCATATAATACTACACTATCATGGCTTCCATCAGATCATACTTCACTCCTAAGCTTATCAAGGATATTAAGTTCGCTCTCATCTCCTTCGTGTTGATGTGTATTGGTATTTTCCACTATGCTTGGATCATGAGACAATTGGTTCTCAACCACGAAATCCCAGGTTCCACCGTTGGTAAATACTTCTTGTTTTTCTTCATTGATGTTGGTATTTTAGGTTACACTTTACTTGGTAAGATCTACCCAAGTGTCTATGCTGAAGAAATTGCCCAAGAAAAGAAGGAGCTAGAAGAAATGAGAAAGAAGAAGGCTCAATAAACGGACAAAGTGAAAAATAATAAGGTGTTAAAAGTGACTCGTTCATTTCTTATCGTTGTTAAATGTGGTGCTTTGGGTGGCTAAGGCAGATATAGTGGCTGTGGTGGCTTCAAATCGCTTAGTCCCCGCTTGTCTTTACGGTTGCCACTTATCTAATTTTCATAGTATCTCACTTGGCCTGGTCTCGGATCAACAATGTGAATAGAGTATATATCGACTGAGTCGATCTTTAATTCTAATAGATAATTTACAGTATAACAAGATGTAGTATCGTAGAGGAATCATTAGCTAATTTATCTAGAGTTCTTTGTCTCCACTACTATATTAAGCTAATCAACATAAATAATAAACTATATAGTAGCTACTTTTTTATTTATATATATATATATGGCTATATCCTGAAGGAGGGCAACATAAATAAATTGGCCATAAATATAGACACTTGGATTACCACTTCACTATTTGCTTTTTTTTTTCATACACATATATTCATATTTATAACTATTCACAAGATAATATTGACTTCATACAAGGTGACAGGTCAACTCTTAGACACACACACGTATCTGCCAAGAGCAACAAGCCACATTCAATTTGATACTAGCAATTCCGGCCGTTTGGCCACTTTAAACAATCTAGTCTAATATAAATTAGCTCCTTTCGCAACCAATAAATAACAACTAAATTAATAGCCATTAGCTAAGAACTAGCTGCTTAGATTCTTCTGGCTAAAAGTAAACCGTAAGTACCTAAAGAAAAGATAGAAATGATGTTGACCAAGGTGGAGATACCGTGGAACTTACCGAATTGAGCATTCAACTTCTTGAACTCTTCGGTCAATTCTCCGCTTTCATCCTTGTCTTGCTTATCAGCAATCAACTTCTTTCTTTGTTCCTTAATTCCAGCGGCAACTGGTAATAAGTAGAAGTAGTTAAGAGCACCAGCGGCAGAAGAAATAGCCAAAAGACCAGTGCTGAAAGGACAGAGCTTCAATGGAGTGGTCAAGGCCAAAACAATTGGAGACAAGGTTTGTCCCATAAAGTAAGTTGGGAAAACTTGAGCTTGCAAGTTACTGAATTCTTCTCTTGGTAATCTCTTGAAAACAAGAGGAGAAACGATGAAGGAGTAGAAGGAAGCACCTCCGAAGGCTAAGGAGTAGAAGAGGAAGTGGTATGGAGTTCTGGTGTTAAGTCCGAGTCTGGCAAACATTTTTGGTGGTTAATATAGTTGGTAGGAATTGAGGCAAATGGTAAGGTCTGTATAAATCAGTCGATTTTGTCATGTGATTAATCACGTGATAATCTTGACTATGTTATTTTATAATACATGTATCAATTCTACTTGCCTACAGTACTGGTTTATTCTCATAATATCATATTCAACACTAGATAATGTACATATTGACCTGTTTCATGGTGTGTTGCCCAAATTTTCCGGCCTTATTTAATTTTGCAGTCTCTCTAATCACTGGCACCAATCATCTTAAATATGGTTTCCAATGCTCTTTCCTTAACGGTCTCATTATAATCTAACACGTCCTTTTCCAACAATCCAAGTTTACCGTTAACGAACCAAGCAAAATCACTTTCTACACCTAAAGATAATTTGACTTCTTCGCCGGTCTTCTTCAACTTAGAGGTTTGTTCATATTCCTTGGCTGCAATTTCTGCCTTAGAAACAATATCTTCCGATATTCCACACATAGAAGCGACGTTCATACCAAAAGAACCTGATGCTGCACCTTCTTCTAATTTATATAAGAAAGTAATGTTTCTAGAATTGTTATCAATAAGAATACCCATTCTCAATGGTCTAATTTGAGGATGGTTTCTGAATGCTTCACCTAAAGTACCATAATGGGTTGCAAAAAATCCTAATGATTGAACGTGAGTGGATAAATGGTATAATACAGATTCGGCAATGGCATAACCATCACTAGAAGAACCACCTCTTCCCAATTCATCAAGAATAACAAGTGACTTGGTAGTAGCATTACTTAAGATCTTTTTGGTTTCTGATAATTCAACAAAGAATGTAGATTTACCTTGCATGATATTATCATTTGCACCCAATCTTGTCATAATTCTATCAATTGGGTTTAATCTAGCCAGAGAAGCTGGAATGTAACATCCCAACTGACTCAAAATGACTGCAAGAGCAGTGGTTCTCATGATAGTAGACTTACCAGCAGCATTTGCACCTGTCAAAAGACCAAAGTTAGGAGAGTCTCCACCCAAGGTAACATCATTTGGAATAAATTCCTTAGTAGTACCCATAAAACATGGATGTCTTAATTCTTTGAAGTCAACCAATCCATGGTCAGATTCAACAAATTCGGGTCTACAAGATGGATAACCCATGGTTTCAGAAGTTCTTGTCAATGCCAATAAACAATCAATGTTACTAATTGATCTGATGGTGTGGAGCCAAGTAGCATAATGTTTGTCGAATTTTTGGTACATTCTAGTTTTCAAAGTATCACACACAGCCTTGTGCAATTCCTTTTGTTCCATTAATTCCTTCACTATAGAACGAACTTCTGGTGACCAGTATCTCTTGACCTTGGAAGTAGATCCCATTTGTTGCCAGTCATTAGGAACTTTCTTTTCGAGCTTGTTAGGGAACTCAATCAAGAAAATTTCTTTACCTGAGTCTCTGAATGCAATTTCATTGGATCTGAATGTTTTCTTGTATTCCTTCAAGTAATCATTAAGAGAAGATTCAAGTGATTGGATCTTTCCATATGATTCATCGAATGCTTCATCGATTCCCTTATTTGGAATAACAACATCAGTTTTAGCTTGTTCTCTATCAAAAGCATCTTCCCATTCGGAAATGGCTGATTGAAGTTCAGTTGGAAATTTCTTGATAAATTTGTATAATGAACCTGATTCTTCACTGGCAAATCCATCGACTTGAGTAACGAGAGAAGCAATTCTTTCGAATGCTTCAACTACCTTCAAAAAGTCTCTGAATCTCAAAGTATTAGAATGAACTCTACTGATCAATCTTTCCAAATCAGGTAATCCAGTCAATCCTTGTTCTAGGATAGTTCTTAATTCTAAACCATCTTTCATTAAGAATTCAATGGAATCATATCTTTCATTGATATCCTTGGTTTTCATAAGTGGATGCAAAACCCAATGCTTCAACATTCTCTTACCGAAAGGAGTAATTGCCTTGTTGATCAATTTAAATAAAGTTCCTTTATCACCACCATCGAAGGAGTTGTTCAAAATTTCCAAGTTATTAAGAGTAATACCATCAAGAATTAAATTAGATGTAGTACTCTTGGAAATGTTGTATCTATTGATATTTCCCATGGTCATAATACTTTCATCGAGCTTTAATACCTTTAAGTAGCTGAGTAAACCACCAAATGCATTAAAACTTACTTTATCAGTTTCAATAGCATCCTTTAATACAGTAGGGAATTTGGAGTAGTCGTCAAGATCTTCAGATTCGTAGTATTTGGCCTTGACAAGGTTTTCTAAAGTGATATCATAATCCCAGAATTCACTAATTGGGTTCATATTGTTCCAAATTTGATTCTTTCCATTGAATTTCAAGATCTTGATAGGAGTAGAACTTAAGTTTCCTTTTTCACATAAGATTTCCTTAGGTTTGACTTGAGTAACCAATGTTTCAAGTTTGGTACATTCATTATCATCTTTGAATTGAATCAAGTTCATTTCACTGGTAGAAGTATCAACAAATGCAATACCAAATACCTTTTGACCATTTTCTAAGGTTTCTTCTTTAATACTCATACAATAAATAGCCATATCATCACTAATCATATTAAGATCAGTAAGGGTACCACCGGTAAGAATACTAGTAAGTTCTCTCTTAATAATCTTTTCTTCCTTTGTACCAGTACCACCTCTCATTTCTTTGGCTAATAAGGTTTCTTTTTGGTCTACTTTAGCCACTTTATAACCGTGACTAATGAATTCTTTGGCCCAATATTCAAAGGACATTTCAGGAATACCTGCTAATTTCATATTGGCTCTACCACCACCAGCAATCTTAAGATCGAATTCTTTATTGGCAATCATAGCATCATTTTCATATAATTCGTAGAACTTACCTTTCTTGAAAAAGACAACAGTGTTCCACATTTGACTCTTGATTTCCCAATATTGCTTTTCAAAAGCAGTGAATTTGGACCATGCAGATTGTGGAATGTGTAAGGTTCTTGGATCATATTCAGGGTGGTCCTTTGGTCTCTTTTCGGAATCCTTAATATCGATTAACCATTGGTATCTTTCTTCGTTTTCCTTAGCAAAATTCTTTTTAGGTAATGGAGATCCGGTCTTCAGTGGGGTCTTTACAGGACTGCTCTTGCTTGGACTACTCTTGTAGGATGAGCCAGAATTAAACTTGTTACGAAGACCAGCATCGGTAGAAGAGGACAGTTTGGAGCTAGGGGTGGCAGCTGATTCCTTTGCAGGAGATCTAGCCTTCTTCTTCTTTGGCTTGACATCTTCTACCACGTCGTCGTCATCTTCTGGCTCGGCTTCAGACTCACTCTTGTCGTCTTCCACAATAAAGTCACTCATGTCATCATCATCGTCGTCTTCAGCAGGCGGAACAAACGCATCTTCGTCGTCATCGTCGTCATCGTCACTGTCCATGATTCTTCTCTTCTTCTTGGAGCCTGCCTCCACTTCCTCATCGTCAGATTCGGCATAGTTGACCTTGGTTTGTCTTCTCTTGGAATTGGTAGTCTTACTGGTGTTCTTAGGAGTTCTGATCTCTTTCTTGACCGGAGAGCTGGGCGTCTCGCCAATGGTATGCTTGGATGGTTCTGTCTTGGTGGTGGTACGGTTGTGGTTCACTGGCGTTTGTCTGATTGGAGAACTAGGAGTATTGTTCTCCTTCAATGGCTTCTTGTCTTGATGGTAAGGAGACGATTGAAGATCACTTCTTGGACCCGCCGCCTTTGGCTTGTTAGGAGTGGCGGCTTCGGCCTCAGATGTGAGTGGAGTATCGGTAGTCTCATCTACCATCATACTGGAATCATTCTCTTTGTCACTACTTGGATCGGTGATGGTTGATTTCGTCTTTAATGGAGATGAAGGGGGTTTTGCAGCACTTGCTGGTTTGAAAAACAGCATCAACGACAGCTGTTTCTTTTTGGTGCTGGAGGATCCCAATCCGGCCTTGGTGGCCTTGCTGGGAGTCGACTTGGCCATATTTGGTGATGTTGGGGAAAGGAATAGGAATTGATGGATTGTCACTCGTCTATATAGGAACTAGGGACGCGCTATGGCAGTACGCGCAACTTTAGCGTGTCGCGTGTTGTATGGTACTGTATATAGAGATGATGGGGGAATGGATCGAGTTTGGAGGTCTGTGCAGGTTCCTTTTTGCAACTGCAACCGTTTGTGGACCACTTGTGTTCTGGAGCAAAGAGTTTGTTGTTTGGTGCCTTGAAAAGAGAGAATTTTTTAGTTGTTATCTGTTGCTGGGATGAGGCTCATTTTGTGTTTCCTATTGTGGTTTGCTGTGGCTGGTGCTGTCAGAGAACCGGTTTTGACTGTGTCTGAGTCTACTCATGGACGAAAGTTTATGCTTAAGACTCTTGCTGACGAGTACAAACGATTGACAGGTCGGTCAAAAGGACCAGGAGGTCGAAGCTGTGTTGAAAAGACGAGAATTTACTTCTACCTCAGAGGCTGGGAAGAAGTCTATCGAGACTTTGAAGCTTCCGAGTGCCGCACCAACTTGAATCCACTGTTTCCATCTATTTTGCACCCAATACCAAAAGTCCATAAACACTCACACCCACACGATTCCTTGGACCAGGACTTAGAAGATGCCGTCATTGATAGGTTGAAGGAAGATCCTGACTTTGAATACAACGGTTTCTACAACTTTGACGATTTGGACTACCATCTCGAGTGCTTGGTAGGGTACCAGGAATTGTGTCAAGTCAAGCTCTACGAAACAGGTATAGACGTGTTGTTGGAAAGAGTGGTGTTTGTTCCTGATGTCTGTGGGTTCCATGAAGTATGTGAAGATTTTGAAGGAGAAATAGCAGATCCGTACCTGGTATACGTTCCATTGACTGGAGAGTTTGAGTGTAGACATGGAAAATCACCTACCTGTAAGAGAGTGAATGCTAAGTACGACAATTCCAGGTATAAGGTCAACTGGCCAAAAACATAATAAATAGGAGAATATATTTCAAGTCAATGAAGTGGTAATTTGATTACGGAGCGTAATTTAACAATCATATAGCTAATAAACATATAGCTTTAAAATGTTAGTTCCTCTAGTTTATTTTACATTTAATTACAGAAGGTTTAATTTTGCACATTCGTGCATTTTCTTTTTAGACTAATTTTATGATAATACTATCTTTTTCATGAGCCCAAGTCTAGCTTGGTACAATATTTTCGTTATATGGTAATTTTTTTAGGTGGCCAATTCACTCATTTCTCCTGTGTTGGTTCTTTCTGCAATTTGTTCCCGTTCATTTGCTCTATCATCTCCTCTTTTTATAGCTAATTCATTATCTAAATTGAGGAAATACTTGACAATATCAATGGCTGCAATAGAATCTTCTCTACTATCGTGCTCTCCGGTTTGAATGTTCCGACTCAAATAACTAAATGCCAAGTCCTTCAAACTGTATCTAAAAGAAGGAGTAGCTTTGAGTTTAGGATATAAAATTGCAGTGTCCACAATTCTATCATGAATGAGTCTCATGGCATTCATATCATTTTCCAAACCATGACCGATAAGGATAGTGTTCTTATCGATATATTGACGAAGGTAGTGCATCAGCTCAGCGAATGATAAAGCACCTTCAATGATTTCGGAAACACCAGAATATCTGGTATTTAAATCCACTACTTTACCAAGTGGTCTAACAAATATATCAAACACATCTTCACCGGTAGTGTAATCAATAGCAGTGATTCTCAATAATTCAAAACCTAAAGTGGTGAAACCCATTTCACAATCAATTCCTACTGCCTTGACAGCAGTTCCAGATATATGGTCGATTTTTTGGAACGGAATTGCACTATGCATTTCTTCAACATTACTCCAATAAAATACATGATGACTGGATTCAGTACATGGCTCAGTATCAGCACCTACTTCTGAACCACAACAGTCATAGATACGGGTAAGCTTATCCTTTCTTCTAACTTTACCAGGATGGTACTGACAGCTGATAGGCACCATTTGTTCGTCAGTAGTGAACTCAGCACCGCATCTTCTACAAGTCCGTTTAGGATTAATTTCAACAGTAGCTGGATAGTCCATCACATACCCAAACTTAATAAGTTTTTCACGTGGAATAACCAAACCTTCGAGTCTCTTCAGTAATTCACTACTGTTCAATGTAGTATCTCTTTTCTTGTACTTGTGAGGGTTTGAAATCTGATGGATTTTTTGTTTGATAGATTGACTATAAGTTGCAGCCAGTGTAGTGGATGCAACTTTATATTCTTCTTCGGTAGCCTTAAGGATAGGAGTACGAATACTAGGGTTGACCTTTTTAAGTGCATCAACCATGAATTGAATAAAACGCTTTCTTTCAGGCAATCCTGCTGGAGGAACTGGCTTCACTTCTTTTGGAAGAATATAAGCTGGATCACTCACATCTTTGACCTCTTTACCACTTAAGATGAGCTTGATGTTGGAATCGTATTCGTCTTTAGATTGACTCAAATCTGCAATTCTAAACTCCTCATTAATTGCATCTTGTTCGCTTTTCTTCAATTGTTCGTCCTCATAAAACTCTATGATCTTTTGAATATTGGCATGTCTAATATCAACTGAGAGATCAATATGATCAATGGCCTTCGGGATGAGACGGTACTCACTTTCATCTTCATCTTCGTCTTCATCATCCAATTGAGCGTTCTTGTTGGTATACTCTTCCAATTGAGCTTCTTCCTCTTCACTTTCTTCCTTAGGTTCCTCTTCCTTCTCCTTCTTGTCTTGCTTTACCCTCTTAGGCTCTGGAACTTCGGATTCAGAAGAACGCTTCAATTCTCCATCTTTGTGTTTGAAAACACAGTTTAAAATACCACATGGCTTATCTGGGCTATCATTGGGACACTCCTTGTCCTCGAAGTAGTTGTCTTTGGGCTTGAACATGATTATACCCCGTACTTTCTGTTTGACTTAGGGTTGGCTACTTATCAGTGAAAAGTTACCCGGATTTTCCGGAGTTGAAGTGCGTGCTCGTAACCAGTGAAAAAAGTATAAAAGGACATCGAATCCGCCGCCTTTCTAGGTTTCCTTTTTTTTCTTTGTCGACGTACTTCATAGGATCATTTCTATAGGTCACGTCCCTCTTTGACTCTTCAAAAGAGCCACTGAATCCAACTTGGTTGATGAGTGAGATACCCTTGTGCCCTCAAAGTGAGAATAATCTTTAGCTTGTCCGTGATTCTTAGCAATCCGGTCATCTACATTTTGTTTGCCTTTTAGTATGACAAAAGATATTTGGCCTTGTGCCATAGTCTTATGTTTTGAAAGGAGCGATGATCTTTACCCCTTTCTTTATGCTTTCTCGGAAGAAAAAGATTGGGGTGGGAGTAAGTGGCAGTCTGACAAGTTACTCAATAATGTTTATTCATTATTGGTGACTGTGGAACCTTGTTGTGTGTCGGCCCATAGCTATAACAGACAGTCTAGCTATGTAAATCTTGCTTTAAGCAAGGCGTAATGGAATGTGATTTCATTCTTGTATTTGATTCCTAGGTGGGAATGAAGTATTAGAATGAAAGCATAAAATGCCACCAGTAGTTTATCATTGATGTTAGTATTTGCGTATGTTATTATGTACTTCTGATGTTACTGTGCCTTAGATCGCCCCACTAGTTGCTTGTTATGGCAAAAGCTCATCTCATCTTAAAATTTTACGATTATGTAACGGCTTACTAATTAATCTTACATGGGTATTAGTTATTAACTATATATCTATTTACTATGGTATGAATATTGCCATTTAAACAATTTCATTACCTTGAATCTTTGGTGGGTATTCATACAACTTGTAGTAATCCACCACTTGACCATTCAAATTGTTTTCACCTTCGATTGGCAAGTAAAACACATTTCTCCATTTAATATCACCCAAGACCCAGAAATCTAACCAGTTTTGTTTCAATCCGTAGTCAGTAGGAATATTGAAGGTATGCTCTTGGGCATTTGTGGTGGCAACTGATGAAGAGGAAATGAATGGAAGACTACTTAAACTCAACTTCAAGGTCATGAAAAATTGATCCAATCCCACTAATTTCAAACACATCTTGAAGTCATTGTTACCATGACGATGTCCGTGTCCGTGTCCAGAGATACCAATAGCTTCAGCACCAGAAATGGAACCTGCCATGGTATCATTTTCTTCAAGAATTTCACCTGTACCAAAATCTCTTGGAAGAGTTGCATGGTTTGATCTAGAACTTTCCATCTTTTTGTTCAACATACTGAATTCTCTAGTGGTCAATCCCTTCAAGATTTGGAAGGTTTGAACCAAACATAAGAAAGCAACCCAGATGTATTGGAAAATACACCAGATCATTAAATTGTAGTGGAAATGTTTGTTTTTATAACCATAACATAATTCATCGGATAGTAACAAACATTCACCTTCAACATCAGTATCATATCCATCAGAAGATTTATCAAAGTATCCAATAGATAAATGAATAAAGATTAAAATAATAGTGTGTAAAGAATAAACAAATGCCATGAACAATTTGTGATTTCTTACACCGATATCGTTATAAACCCAAGGACAGTAATGATCGAATCTAGCAATAAGTTTCTTTGCTTGCCTAGAATATTTTGATCTTAATGGCTTTCTAACCAATGTTTCAAAGGAGAAATGATCCATATCATATTTTCCGAGTTTAATAAGATCGTCGACTTGACTGGCAGATACACTTTTATCACTTGGAACTGGAACGTAACCAGGGTTAATGAACATACTCTTGAAGAATGCCCACATACAAGTTGTCAAAAGCACACCTAACAAAACATTAGAGATAAAATAGCTGAAAAAGGTCTTTGGGAGGATTTTGGTAATCCAGATTAAAGCACACCAAAAAGCTGTAGCTGAAAAGATACCTGATAAAATTGGTGATCTTGCTAATGCCTTATCATCAACAAGATATATAGGAACAATGGTTTTGGTGACCAATAAAACACCTCCGATAAATACAACGAATGCAAAGAATAATTTAGGAATGGCATAGCTCTCAGACAATGAGCAGATATTAAGTGAAATAGGAAGGAATATGTAAGGGGCGAAAAATGTGATTAATTTGGCTAATTTTGGTTGCATGAACTTTGCCTTTTTGGACCAATTGTTCTTTGGGTCTCTATCATCTTCTATTAATACCTGATTCCATACTGGTAAGCAGTTCATGTCCTTTGCAATATCGAAGGAATCCTTACCCAGGTCATTTTTGGCGTGAATATCAGAACCTGCTTCCAAGAGGGTTTTAAGGACGTATTTTTGACCCTTCATAAATGCCCAGTGAAGTGGAATAAAAAGAGTGTTATCAACCTTGGTTACATCAGCTCCGAATTTCAAAAGAGCATTGATGGTCAAGATATCACCTTGGTAAGCAGCCCAATGTAAACTTGTTCTGTTAAAACTATCTGGTTCATCCACATAAATAGGTTTCTTTGCATTGGTATCACAACAGTTTAAAAGAATATATGTGACCAATGGAATGTTGGAGCTGTGAACAGCCAAATGCAAGATATTATAGGATTGGACGTCTCTGATAGCAGGATCGGCGTCAGTATGGGTAAGAAGGAAATCGGCAATATATACCAACCCATTACGACAAGCCCAATGTAATGGAGTGGCTTTCAATTCACCACCTAAACGGTTTGGATCTGCTTGAGAATATTCATTGGTGGTTAAATATTTGACCAAAGAAAGACGGTTATTGATACAGGCCCAGTGAAGACCAGTAACTCCATCGGAAAAGGTATCACCTGCAGAAACGGTCTTTGAGGAAATTAAATCTTTCACTACTGTCAAGTTACCATCTTGACAGGCACGCATGAACTTGTCTAAATCTGGGTTTAATTCTTGTTCTGTAGGTTTGAGTTGTTCTTCATGTCCTAAAGTATTGAGATCGTCTTTGTTTGTTTCTAAAACTGCATCTGTGGATCTGATGGATGATCTGTCGTCATTAATGGTACTCAATTCGATATCAGTCTTGGCGAATCCGGAATCGATTACATTCAAATTCTCTTCTTCCTCGAAATCATTGGACTCTCCATTGGCTTCAATTAAAGGTTCTGTTTCTTGTTCTTGTTCATTGAGGGTTTCTCTGCCTTCGTCTTCCTTGTAATCGGTTCCATTTTCAGTGATAACTTCATTGGTTCCACTTTCAATATTGTCTTCGACTTTGACGTCACCATTTGTCACCAGAGTTTCTTGAGATTCTTGAGGTTCTGGCGCCGGACTAGCGGAATCTTCCTGGTTCTTCAAGAGCAGTTTCTTCTCCTCCTTGGACTTCTTGTTTTTCCTGGCCATGTCGTTTTGCAGCACTTCAAGCAGGGGAAAATACAGTGCCTTTTATAGTGGGGTATAGTGTAACACGCTGGTGGTAAACGGTTATTGAGGCTGATTAGATCACCGAGGTTGGTGCGTGCACTACCGGTAATTAGTTAGTTATTTTAGTATAGGGAAGGGAATTGATGGGATAAAAGTGTTGATGATTGGCGGTATTAGGCGGATAAGTTGAGAAAGTACCGGGTTGTTCCGGTTGAGTTTTCAGGGTATTTTTTGGTTTATTTGAAGTGGCTGGAGTGGATCAATAACTGCGGTAAGATTCACAAGTGATCCAGAACAAAAAATGACCATAGTGAGGAAACCAGTTTACTGCGCCCGACCCTAATTATGTAATAAGTGATCGGGTAAAATACCAGGAGAAATGGAGTTTTCAAAGCAAATAGGAAGAGTTATTTTTATACAGTTTGTATTGTTTAAATATTTCAATGGTTTGATAAATGGAATTATTGGTGTAGTTAAAGAATTGTAGTGTGGATTTGACAGTGTCTATAAATAAACTCGATGCTGAAATCTAATTATACTGGTATAATTATAGTGGATAAATTAATTTTTAAAATAAATGTATGGGTTATGGGAATCGAGACTGTGTTCTAAGATATTGAAATAGGTGGTATTTTATTAAAAGTGGTATATATTTACCAAGTCTCATGACTTACTCAGTAATTTCGCAGTCAATTATAATACTGGAGTATACTACATATTTTATTACTGAATTTTAAAGTATTCTATTCTTTAAACACGATGCTATAGATTCTTGGACTGTTCATTCAATGTCTGGATTAAACAACAAGACATATTAAAATGTTAATGGAGAAGTTTCTGGTGAAAAATTGGGTTATTTTAATTTTTCAGCTTATTCTGGTCTTTTGCCAGGTCTTTGGGTAGTAGACTTTTCCTTTTCAAGGACAGAGTTAAGACTTCTTACTGATGCCTTGTCGGAATCATCCCCTCTTGAAACCCCAGAAGTGGATCCTTCACTGACGTTTATATGATGAGAGGTGGAGGAAGTTGGGCTTGACTTGGTAGCCAGCTCAATTAATGACTTCAATTGTTCACCAGCTTTAATTGCACCAGGCTTAACATTCTCATCAACAAATGGTTGGATCTTATCATTAATAAAACCAGGTCTTACTTCATCTTCACCAATCTCACCTTGATTTTTTGCACCCACTCTCACCAAATGCTTCTCGAACAAAAGATAATTTCTAGAATTGGCTTTATATCCGATCTCAATGATATCACCGATAATTGGGATAAGACCCAAGCAGAAATCAACCAAAATATTAAAGAGAAATAATAATTGAAGGTCTAATGGGAAGCCATCATCGATTTTTCTTGCTAAAACAAGCAATCCAAGTGACCAATAAGCAGAAACTGCTGCTCCTATAAACGGGATCAAACCTACAATATTGGTCCAACCAAACTTAACTCCCATAAACTCAAACCACATATCATACCGATGAGCTCTCTTCTTAAAGATCTTTAATAATTTAATATCATTTTCAGAGAGTCCATCAGGAATTGGACGTGGTACCTTTTTGAGTTTACCCTTATTGTATCCACTGGTGGTTGGAACGTATGAATGATATGGATCTTCAACTCCAAATCTATTTAACTGATTATCCTTGAGGATCCGGTTGGTAATATATCTGATAACAATTGATGACATGATTGATGGATGGACCCTTTAAGTAAGTATAATATGATAGGTGATAGGTATAACCAAAAGAAAACAAAAAAAGTAATTGATTTACGTGCAAACGGGGTAGCTTTTATGCAAGGAAGTAATTTCAGTTTACGGTGGGCAACCTTAATACTTAAACTAGATTATAAGTGACTATATACTCTAAGGAACCGCAATCTTGAACCTTCGCATCGTCCCAATTGGGTAAATGCATGGAATTGCTACTAAATTACCACTTTACCGTGTGCAGTTTCATCTCTTTTTCTCACGTGATGACCAGCCCACTTATCACCATGTGATTTTCTTTAAAACCAACAATTTAAACAATTTAAATCGTTATTACAACTTTACAAAGAAACAATTATGGGACATAATGGTGTTTCGGTCATTAATTAGAAACAGTCTCGATAGAATACCTTATTCTGATCACCTTCCTTCAGTGGTGAACTACCTCTTGCTGGAAGGAGAAGAACCTCATACTCCACCTCAAAGTATCATTGATATGGATAGACCAGAATCTCCTGAACTTTCTGCTTCTTCCCCAGGGTCTCCTGTTATCGAAGAAGAGATAGAATCTCCTAAAGTCAAAATCCATAATAAGATCCTTAGAAATAGATATAAGGATCCTATGGATAGGTTTCCTATCATAGAGGAACAAGATGAAGACAACTTAAGCTACGATGAACAACTTGCTTATTTAAACTATTGTGATACTTGCGATGAGATCCCTCTCGCTATCGGTACTATAAGTCAAAGTCAAAGTCAGCCGCGGTATGAAGAGAACGTGTTGGAGTCACCAGCTCCATCTCTACTTTCGGGAACTACAGTGCGGTCCTCGCATACGCACGCAGTTACCGAGGATCAAATCCGTCGCAATAATAATATTGATGCTATGCAACGAGAAATGAGAACAAAACAATATCTTAATGAACAAAATGAGAAATTTGATGATCTTATCAGTAAGAACATAGATGTGTTTTTTAAGCAACAAACAAAATTTGAAGATAAAGATTCACTTATCCGTAAAATTAAGAAGGATAAAGTTGAAAATAATTTTGTGAGAAGATTTATTGGTAATGTTGCCCTGAAGAGTATGAAGAAAGTGGGTATTACTGTAGGTGTTAAAGAAGACACTTTAGGTGAAGCAATGCCTGAACCACCTGCACCATCTTATACTTTCGTTAAGACAGAAGCTGTTAAACAGGATAAAGAGCTCGAAGAAGAAAGAATTACCGGTTTTTTGAACGAGCTTGATCGTCCTGCCAAGGAAAAGCTTTTGGCCCAACTTCAAGACGAATTAGGAGTGGAATTTGCCGAATTTGAAAAGGAAAATCCTAATGAATTTGATAAATTACAATCATTTCTTATTGTTTCCATTAAATTATTTATTATTAGTATGAAACTTTGTGTTCCTATGACCAAATACCTTTATCATAAATTTGCCAATAATCAAATTTATTTGATTAATAACAAGAATGCCAATTCTTTATTTGACTTTTCATTGAAAGTAATGAAAAAAGTTGAGACTCAATTAAATCAAGGAGAAAAGTGGGTTTCAGGAGTTTATGATCAAGAACCTGGACAAAATGATAAACCTGCTGATGGATATCTTGATGAAAAATTGGATAATATTTATGAGGATGTAACTATGGGTGCTACTAATGTATTACGTAAGTCCTTAGTCAAGGGCGTGGGAGGCAGCGAGGACTCGTGGCGTCGTTTAGTCACCAATTACGTAATCAAGAAGTATCTGAATTCTTCATCATCTAATAAGAATAAGGACAAAAAGGTGGACTATTCGGACCCTAAGTATGAGATTTTCTACTCTTCTACTCACAACGTAGAGAGGGACCCTGCAGACAATGGTGGTTCTCCTACTTCATCACCAGATTCTTTTAAGTCCCTTCTGACACGTGACCTGTCACTAGAGAATCTACAATCACTTTCAGTATTCAGCATAGCCGAAAGGTTTGTTGGCGAACTATAAACAATGTAACAATGTTTTGCGGACAATTGACAATTGATACGTTTGCTTATATAAAGTTTATTTAATTTAGTTCTGGTTGGATAGTAGCATTTAATGGATTTTAAGGGAAAGAAAACCAACAAATGACCCGAAAAAGGGCTCAAAAAAAACCTGGGGAAATGTAGCAATAATTAGTAAAATATTGTAGAATATTGTAGAATATTGCAGTAGCGATTAAATGACGTTTACCGAAAGGTAGATGATCTATGGTTATGACAGGTTTAGTCTTCGCTCCTAATTATAATTACAATTCATGTTCATTTTTCTACAAAATTCTGAAAAATTGCAAAAAACTATAATTTTCAATAATGTAAGAAATTGGATACATTCTACGCGAATTCTAGCTTGCTACAATGATAAGTACCGCGTTCGTTATGTCTGGGGAAAGCCGGGCCATACCACAGCCACTGTTACTGATCACCGTCACCGTGGTCTACCATTGGTATGGTGTGTGTGTGTAGTGTGGAGATTGTTGTTGAAAGGTGTGGTTGGGACCTTTATCACAAGAGATTCTCTTATCTCTTAGATTGCTTTAACAATATAACCATACCAAAATAATATCCTGAAAACATGTCCTGAAAAACCTGTAGATGATGCTTATCAGTAGAGTAGAAGGAAGCAAGAAAAAAAAAAAAAAAAAAAAAATAGGTATATTCCATGCATACCTGTTCTATCCAAAAGGTGTTGCTGCTAACATTGAAGCATTTTCATAAGAAGAAAAAGGCGGGGAAAAAGGGGAGTAGAGAAATCCAGGATGACTAGGCTTAATGAAATATGACTGGACCAAAGGGTTTTAGAGGTTAGAGGGGTGTGTGTGGTAGTAATTATAGTAATTATGCCATAAATAGGGCTATGGGCTAAGACCAAGGCTTTGGCGGCTATGGCTATATTTACATTCAAATGGTGGCTTGTTACTACACGAAAGATCTCTCGTCTGTAACTGTTTATAGGTGGAGGTTTGACGAGTTCAGTTAAGAGAGATTCAAACTTTCATCGGTGCATACTAAACTCAGATAATTATTTAACCCAATTCGGATAGGAGGGCCAGACAGCAATCTGGTTGGAGGCCCGTGGCCTTCAATCCCCTCCTCTGAATAGGAGAACTGGTCCGGGTAACCCCCTTGTGGTGGCGTTACCCGGCCAAAAACTGGCAATGTGACCAATCAGCGGTGGCGGCGGCGCGCGAAAAGAAACATCTAGAAAGGACAGCGTGTACGCACCAGCTTTTTTTTCAGGACGTTCATCCTATTAAAACAGGGCATACCCCCTTGCTAAATAAATTTCACGCATTAATTTTTTTTTCCCACCCCTCAGGCTCACTAAAAAGAAAGGATAATTTTCATCTCACTTTTTTTTTCTGTCTTTTCTCCTTGTGTTAAAAGTATCCCTTTTTTTCCTCTCAAGTGTGAACCTACACTAACATTTTACTACCACCCCCCTCACACAACATTATTGGTTTTATTGAACTATATTAGAGTATCCTCTATTATACAACGATAACCTTAATACTCATACAAGTCCAGCTTACGACTATCTACTACTTGGCCGCCGCTCCCGCTACATTTTGCTTGTGTGCTGCTCTTGAAGAAGTTACTTGTATTGCCACCGTTAATAACCAGAACTTGACAGCGTGTCCTTAAAAATTTTTTTTTTGGTCATCTTTTTTTCTCCCTCGTTGTTACGGTAACTCGCAATTTTGCTAGGCTTTCTGACCCCTTGATTGGCTGAGTTCAGAAAAAACAAACAAACACACATATAAGAAATTAGTTGTCGTCCCTTGACCAATTTTTCGCGCACCAGCAAAAAAAAAGACTAATTTTTTAATCCAACATGGCTTTATGTTCACTGGCTTTCCCTACTAACAATAAGCGTAGTTGCAATTTTGGTAGTGCATACCATCAAAGCCAAACTCCTGCACCTAAGAGAACATGTTTATCTGAGTTTGGAGGTTCTTCTTATAGATACCCTCCAACTAAGAAATCTGTTTCCATTTATACTTCCTCTGAAGAGGATAATGATTCGGATGATGAACAATCTTGTTACAATGCCGATCAAATAAGAGCTAAAAGAAGGGCTTCCACTAGAGTTTCATTTTCTATGAACTCTGAATTATCTAGAGCTATTTCAAAATATAGTGATGAAGATGAAGTGGCTACTGATGATGATCAAGAAGATGAAGAAGCTATTGCTCAACCTTCTCTTTTTCGTCGTCGCGAATCGAATATCAATACTGGTGCAGGCACTAGTCAAATACAGAATGATTTTAAACCTGTTGTTGACTTGGAAAATCTCGACTGTAAATTAAGTAGCAGTCCTGTCAATTCAGGTCTTGCTCTTAATATTTACAATAAGAGTTTTGTTTCTGATGGCCAAAAAAATAATAATAGTACCGTATCTACTCCATCAAAAAATTGTATTCCAACCACTGATAAATCTGCCAGATCTCGTTGTTTTGAATATTTGGTTGGTGCAATTGATGAAGCTTGGGCAAGATACTGTGATGCTGCTACCAATGTCGAAGATGAAGTTTATGGATATAATACTCCAAACTCTCTTGCTACTGACGATGAAGAATATTTCGATAACACTACCGATATTACTGATTATGAAGAATCTGATTTTGATGATAATAAAAACCATAAAGCTCCTGTTCAATCTTTCAGACCAAGATTATCATCATCTGCATCTTGTTCTTCTCTCAGTTCCACCAAAGAAGATCCAAATTCTTGTCAACTTCAGGCATTAAAGGATCGTCTTACCAAAGCCAAGTATTATTTACAAGACTTGGTTGATTCCGAATCAATTTCAGAAGTTAATTCCTTCTGGAAGCGTTGGGATATGATTAAGTACGCTACTATCGAACTTGTTGAAGATGATGACGATGATGAAATTGTCGAATCTACCATTGATGAGTTAGAAAGTGGTCGTTTGTTTATGCACTAAACCCTAATCAGAAAAGAACAAATTTTTCATTTCAAACATCTAAAGATCTATAATCAATATTAATTTAATTTA
Source organism: Suhomyces anneliseae (assembly GCA_030568535.1). Classification (NCBI taxonomy): domain Eukaryota; kingdom Fungi; phylum Ascomycota; class Pichiomycetes; order Serinales; family Debaryomycetaceae; genus Suhomyces; species Suhomyces anneliseae. Next base: position 424,236 of record JAJMGB010000001.1, on the reverse strand, counting down.
ATTTAATTAATTAATTGATTATTGTTTCAAACTTGGTTGGTTTTTATTTTACTGCTTTTTGCTATTCTTGTTCTATTTTAATATTATTATTGCTACATTGGGTTGCATTTATTGAAGGGTTGTTGTTTTAGTTGGGGTGACCTTTGTTGTCATCCATTTTTGGGTATGAATCATATTTATGTAAATTACGAAGAATGATCAGTTGATCTTTATATAGGTTGGCTTTATATATATACATGTACAATAGTGAAAATGATAAATATTGTAGAACTGGTAAAAGATACTAGAAATGTTGATAAAATAAGGTGAAATTGTGAACTTGGACCAGTGTCACGTGACATACACTGAAATTCCAATTTCTAGATATTTAAGTCAATTCAAACGAACATTACAGTTAGAAAACAAGGGTAAAAATGGTACCAAAATATTCTTGTAGTCTAGTTGTATTTTCATGCGAAACAGCAGTAGTTCCAGTTATTTTGAGGTGAAGTTTCAGGGACTTAAAATATTAAGTTAGTACAGTAACTCAAAAGTTCGCAACTTGCAAACAGATAACTAGCCAACCTGTAAAATTACCCTTCAATATCTACATCAATAAATCCGGATTTCTTGCAACTTAATCACCACACTTATTATGAAATTTACCTCCACTATCGCTGCCGCCGTGTTATTGGCATCTTCAGTTGCCGCCAAGTCCAGTGGCTTAGTTATTGGTACGTAAACCGAGGTCCACCAGTCACTTTTAAATGAATCCAAGCTTACTAACACTCTAGATGTCACCAAGAAGATTGCAGATGAAGATTGTAAAGTCAAGTCCAAAAAAGGTGACAACATTTCTGTCCACTACGAAGGTAGACTTGAAGATGGTACCGTTTTCGACTCCTCTTTCAAGCGTTCCAACCCAATTGCCTTCCAACTTGGTGTTGGTCAAGTGATTCAGGGATGGGATCAAGGTTTAGAAGATATGTGTATCGGTGAAACCAGAGAATTAACCATTCCATCTGATTTGGCTTATGGTGACAGAGGAATTGGTCCAATTCCTCCAAAGGCCACTTTGTGTACGTATACGATTTCAATTAGGGAGTTTAGGGAGACTAGTTAAATACCAACTCAGAGTTGGTGGTGAGGGGAAAGAAAGTGAAGCAGCCAAGAACGGTCTCAGGAGTTTGCAATTGGAGAGATTGGCTAGAAGAATTGGTCTCAAGGAAAAAAGATATATAAATCTTCTATTTCCAATTGCAATTCTGGAGATTGGAGTCGTTTTCTTGGCTGCTATTTGATGCCATTAGTTGGGACCAAAAAACTGCACTTTCTAGATGACACGCTCCACTTAAAGCCAGAAAATTATCTTTTACTAACATTTTTAGATTTCACTGCCCAATTGGTAAGTATCGCCGGTAAGAAGAACCACGATGACGAATTATAAATAATATAGGATACACAGGCGGATCACATGTTCCAGTAAAGTAGTAGGAGCTGCTTTTTTCCCCCTAACATTTACTGGTGTCATAACATATAAACTCTATATCTATCTTATCTTATCTTAGGTGCAAACGTGACCAGGACTTTTTAACTACAGTTTAGGGCCGTTTAGTGCTGCAACAAAATAGCCGTTTAGGAAATGTAATTGTTTCATGAATATACTAATTCACAAAACCGAATAATCTCAAAAATCTTCCCCTCCACCCTCCTTTTACTCCTCTACTACTTAAACCGTTAATCTGTACTTTATTGTTAGTGCATTTTGATCAGCCCATTGATTACGTAACCATAATCAGCCCCCATTAAGTTGCTCCATCAGACCACACATTTGCAGTCATCCACGTTGCAATTGTTCTTTCCAATTCTTTTAATATAAAAAGACACTGTACTTTCGCAATTGGTAAGCAATTGGTCAATCTCATCCTTATTACTCACCAGCCACATGTCAATTCGTCGTTTCCATAAACCGCTCCAAGACTTTATCAACTCACTGGCAGATTTTCAAGTCATCTACAATTCAGGGGCTCGATTTGCTACACCAAATACTAGAAGAATATGTATACTTGATTCGTCGTTCAATCCACCTCATTTAGGTCACTATGCATTGATCCATGAGTCAATGTCTAAGACTTATGTTAAGACTAGTCATAAGGAGGAGAATCCTGATGAGAGAGTGATTTTATTGTTATTATCCATTAACAATGCTGATAAGGAACCAGTTCCTGAATCATTTGAGAATAGACTTGAAATGATGTATTTGATGGCTCAGGATTTATCCAAGAAGTACCCACAAACTCAAAATATAAGTATTGGTCTCAGCAAACATGCTAAGTTTGTGGATAAATCAGTCTCTATATTGAAATCAGTAGATATTCCTCATGTTAGACTTACATTTTTGGTTGGATACGATACATTGGTCAGAATTTTTAACCCTAAATACTATTTACCAGACAAGCTTTCTTCATCTTTAGAAGAATTCATGAATTCCACCGATATTTTCTGTTTGACTCGTAATGACGGTGAAGTGCCTCATCACGAACAGTCCAATTACTTGGAAGATATCAAATCAGGAAAGAATGAACATGTTCCTACTCATTGGTCCGACAATATTACTCTTCATACAAATACAGAAGATGCAGTTGGAAGAATTAGTTCATCTAATGTGAGACACAGTATACAAAATAATGGTGACTGGGAAGATCATGTTATACCAGAAATCCGCGATTTCATTAAAAAAGAGCATTTATACTCTACAAAATAATTATCCAAAACAATTAACGAACGAACGAATTCATTTTTAAAGAAAAAGTACCAAAAGAAAAAAGATTTTAAATAAATAATGACATCAGAAAATTACAGAACGAAAAGCCTTTTCAACAATTAGTTAATGTGAATTTTATTCTCACTTTAACTGAATACAATTGATATATGAAAAATAATGAAAAATTTAAGACATTATATGTAGGAATATTCACCATAGTTAAAGTGGTTGTAGATAAAGAAGAAAGAAAGGTAAGAGATTCAGTGATGGGCGAGAATCCGCATAATATAAGCGAAAAATGTACAAAGCCTACATGTGTCATCTCTTTCTATTTTTTATGTACTATTTTTTTGCAACTTTTATATTCTTAACATATTTTCTAATAGCTAAATGCACACGCAACTAGAATAGCTCCAAGTAGAGCCAAGATCATTGGAAGAAGTTCAGCAGTACCAGAAGAGTACTTTACTCTATGGGCGAAGTCAGTAGCATTTGATCCCTCTGTTGGAGTATTCGAGACCACTTTTTCATTATTACTGTTTATACATTCAATCTTTCCACCTCTGATAACCGAACTAATTTCACTCTTGGTCCATTTGGTACAGTCAAATACAGAGGAATAGGATCTGATTCTTGCACTTCCTTTTACCAACTTTAATTGTTTCAAGCTAGTTTCTTTGATATTTCCAACTAGTTCAAGAGCACCTCCAATAATGGTTAACTTTGGCAAGAAATTGACTTTTTCAACCTTAGTGTTATTAATAACCATAAGCCCACCACCAATTTCTGAGACTGAAGGAAACTCAACTTGAGCGAGCTTTTCATTTTTAAGAAGAGAGAGTGTTCCACCAATAGACTTTAATTTTGGAAGTTTTAGCTGCGAAAAGTGGTTATTGATGATATTGAGCGAATGGTCGATCTGTTCTAACAGACTCAAGTCTAGTTCTGCAATTTCACGAACAGTGACGTTATTTGCAAAGGTTAATTTAGGTAAGCTGACTTTGACATCAGCAGCATTGGCTGCAATAAGTAGCTTTTCAGTAACAGTCTCAACGTTACAGGTAATGACATCTAAGAACCGATTATTATTGATATCCAAGGTCTGCAATTTTTCAGTTAAGAATCCTGAAAATCCAGTTAATGAAGTATCTGCAATAGTAATACTTTCAAGATCACTAATTTCGTTGCTAAAGTGAACATTGCTTAAAATAGGAAGGACTTTCCAGTCGAGATTTTTCACTGATCTAAGGCTTGGAAAGGTAATGAGGGCTAGCGAGGTGAGTTCTCTCAAAGAGAAGGTTTTCGAGATTGACGCCATGGAAGGAGCCTCAATTCTAACAAGGTCTGGAGACCTGGAGATCATCAAGCTACCAACCACATTTTCCACGTTATCTAACGATAAGATTGGACTCTTGTAGTCAGTAACCACAATATCACCAATTAGGACTTTGCACTCGTGAATAGGGTCAATGTCTCCTGGACCACTGATAGTGAAAGTGTCTCTCTTACACGAGGAAGGAACATCATCTTCAGAGATGACAATTGGTGAATAGGATGGACTAGGAACAGTGTTTGGTTCTGAACTTGGGGTTGGTGAAGAATCAGTAGATTCAGCGGCTAAAAGGTTAGAAATGACATCAAAGGCTAAACAATAAGAAGCCACCCTCCTCCTCCACACAATAAGTGGATTTGGCCCGCTATTTATACTCACCAGTGGCCGAGTCAGCAATGGCATGCCCCGCAAAGCACATTAACAATACTTCGATTAGTTTCATCTTTACAGGTGTATTTTCTTTTTAATTACAAACTTATAATTCGTACAAACGGTACAAACCGATAAAATCACCACTGCGAATGGGTGCAAAAAGCAGCTGCGAAAAAAGAAGTAAAGTGACCTCCCGAGGTCCAGCAAAACAAACAAATAAAACAATCGCAGGAATGAACAAAAAGACAACGATGAGTGTAGTGAATGATTATATTATTTTAATTAAGAGAGAGTTAATTAGAATTAAACTCATCAAATCACTGCCAGCATCGCGTAGAATGACTTTTTTTTTTGAAATTCATTAAACAGATTCCTTCTTACCATCCTTACTTTCAAGAGAAGCATTTTCAACATATTGAGTTTCAGCCTTTTGGCCATGTTCATCCAACTTGAATGATCTACCATCAGCGTAGTGGATACTTCCGTGTTCACCACTAACTCTTTGACCATGGTGAAGCTTGTTGACTTCAGAGTTATCTGGACATAATTCAGCACCTCTTCTACCGATAAGGTACCATGGTAAGTTGAAGACTTCTTCCATAGATTCAAGAGATCTACCAGAAATTTCAGGAATGAAGAACCAAGCCCAGAAGAGAGCCATAGCACAAACACCAGTGAAGAAGTAGAAAGCACCATAGTTGTCCATAGACAACAACATCTTTGGAACAGCCTTGGAGTTACCGAATTGGTTAGCAAAATGCAAGACCATAATCAAAGATTGACCGAAAGAACGAAGACCTAATGGGAAAATTTCAGAACCTAACAAGTATTGAACAGAGTTGAAACCCATGGTCCAACCAACACCAGAAAGGAACAAAGCAGCCATGGCAGCCTTAGAAGCAGCCTTTTGAGAAGGAGTCAAAACAGCATCCATTTCAACGGCTTGAGGAACAACAGTAAGGAAAATAGCGAAGAATAAAATGGTGACCATTTGGATAGAAATACCAATGTATAAAGCCTTTCTTCTACCCAAGAAATCAATCATGAAGAATGCAGAGAAGTAAGCACCAATAAGCTTGACAACACCCAATAAGACAGTCATTTTCATAGTTTCGATACCTTTAACACCGATGAAACTGAACAAATCGTTAGCATAAATAGTAATAGCATTAGCACCACTCCATTGACCTAAAACTTGAGACATAGCACCAATCATAAAGAAACGGTATCTGACAGACTTAATCATGATAATATCCTTGAACTTACCGAGAATAGTGTAGTGTTCGTTAGCCAATTTTTCAGCCATAACAGCTTCGTTAATATCACTGATTTCACTGACAATGTATGGGTGATCTTCAGGCAATTGTCTTAACTTGACTAAGTTCTTTAAAGCCTTTTCAGACTTACCAACCTTGATTAACCATCTTGGAGATTCAACACAGAAGAAAGAACCAATACCGACTAAACCAGCTAAGACAATTTTCATGGAAGTTGGGATAATCCATTGTTTATTGGTTGGAGCCATATGCTTAGCAGACCCGTAATTTGCAGCATAACTGATGAAGATACCAAAGTAAACGGCACCAGAGAAAAGACAACCAAATAAACCACGGTAAGCTGGAGGAGAGACTTCAGCCATAAAAGTAGGACCAATAGTAGTAGTTTGACCAATAGCGAACCCTTCAAGTAATCTACCAACATAAAGTTGACCAACTTTCTTGGAAGTAATTTGAATAACAGCACCAGCAATCCAGATAACAATAACTTCTTGTAAAGCTCTAACTCTACCAAGTTTATCAACAGTATACATAGCAAGAATAGCACCACCAACAGAACCTAATTGGACCATAGAAGTAATATTAGATTTTAAATCAGCAATTTCATTAGGAGTCTTATCAGGATCAGAAAGACCAAATAATTTTTTGAAAGATTGTTGACTGGTTGCACCAGCGATACAACCTTCATCATAACCTCTAGCACAACCTAAAATACCGAAGATGAAAACAGTGAAATATAAGGTCCAGTTATAAATTTCCTTTGGAGAGTGATCATCAGCCACTTTCCATCTGAATTTTTTTACTGGTTCATTTGGAGGACTTGGAGTTTCCGAATTAACTGAGACGATGTTGTCGTATTTTTCTTTGATACTCATGATGATGAAAAGATAAAGATCAAAAGACGATGATGGTTAGCGATGGTTTTTTTTATCTTTAGCCAAAAGCCTTTGAGTTACGAGATCTGATTTTATAAAAACCTATTTACGAAAGGGAAATGGTCCTGACTTTATAGTAATGGAAATTGGTAAAATGGCAAATAAAAAAATTATGAATAATAATATAATGACGATGGAATGATGTAACCAGCCAGAGAATGAGAATGGACCAAAGAGAGAGGGTGTAAAGCAAAGACTCCAACTGTACCCCACATTGCAATAACTTCTTTATTAGCTTCTGGCGTTTTGAGTCTTTTTTTTTTTGCGTTTTCTGCGTTTCTGCGTTATACATGGACCCGGAGGTTACACCCCACAGAATTGCCCCAAAAATTGGTTGCAAGATCGGTGAGGGTACCCCACATAAAACTCCGAGAATTCAACAAGTGGAACGAAAAGAAACAATGGAAAATAAAGGCATTGGGGGTACAGAGGTACAGAACCAATCAGCGGAAAAACTTTGTTTGCTTACGAGGGGTAAGTTTCAATGGGTACCGAAGGATTTAGGTTTGGTACTTGTTCATTTTAAAGTTGGCTGCTAAATTGTAGTTTGATAGGTCAGTATTAAAATAATTTATTCGCAGGGTCTGTTTAGTCTAAAAGTATGTCTTGACACCCACATACACATACTTACATCTCTTGGAAGTAAATGTATGTGGGTGTCAAGAAAAGTTGATAGATGCTGGGCAAGATGAACCCTTGAAAGATTTTTGGGGGAGCGACCAATCTTGGCCGATTCATGTCGAGATCTAAATCAAACAAGAAAATGTTGCGTACTACATACTGCGTCAATGGAATGCAACGGTGAAGTCCGAACGCAACCCCTCTAGATGACAACCCGGACTTGCAACATTTCTGGGCAAACCATGTCAACCAAGAAATACCTGCATGTCAAATAAACGTGTCGCACGAGAGGTTATGAGTGATGGTACATACTGTATCAAAGATACATGATAATATCACCGGTGAAGGTTTTTTTTTAAGCAGGTGATAAGAACAAAAGTCATCAACTAATATATGTAGTAATAAGGAAAACTGGATGTGGTGGTCTTTGAATTGAACCATTTATCGAAGGGATTTGAAGCACGTCGAGATCTGTTCCTGGACCACGCTCTAGTCCAGTCTATGATCGAGGGGGTGAGATTGTGAGATTGAGGGAATTGAGTATAATTTACCCGGAGTGCTAAGAAATTTTTGATTCAGCAAATTTCTTGGTATAGTGGGGGCACTAAATTCTAAGACAGGCAAACGAAACAATCACAAAATATCGACAACCTTAATCAAGCGATGTTGCAAGTGACGAACCAAATAGAGAAACTGGGACTTCAAGACAATTTGGATGTGGCGAATGTAATTATGATGTTCTCATCATTCACAATTTATCATTAGAGTAACTGGTGCGAAGCGAGACCCTTTATTTTATCTACAGTTTGCAAAACGGTTTAAAAAAGAGGCTTATCTTAGATAAGAAGAAAGGTGGAGGTGGGGAGGGGCGGCTGAAACTGGTGGAGGGCAGTTGGTACAAGTGGGGTAATTTGACGTTTTCCGAGTCGGAGCCGGATCCATTTTTCAGTGGTATATCGATGCCACATCTTGACATCTACGGTTCCTGATGCAGTAATAAATCAAGGAAGCGGAATTAGCCACGGAAATATCCCTAGTTTAGTAGGTTCCAATCTTTAAACATTGGCATTTCTTGTAACCACTACTAACCAGTACCGGAATAATAACGAGGCTGTGCATCCGAGTGTGTCTCTTTATTAGGTTAATTTGCCGTACTAATGTTATACCGAGTAAAGTGTAAGATCTGAACTACAAACCCCGTAAATCTATACAAAAATCTACTAATTAAACTATTAAACTAGTCTGCAAATTTGTGGGGATGAATACAAGGGTATCAACCAAATTTCCTTGGTGATACGTTTTTTTTTATACGAGTTAATACGAGCAACATCAAATAAGGTCATTCAGGGGCCACCAATTGACTGGTGGAGAAATGCACCATAGGAGGCAAATGCACCGCAGGGTATTGCAGTTGCAAAGCAGGGCAGGTAATTTAATGTTCCCCCCATAAGTAATTCACTTATAGGAATTAATCAAACCAAAAAAAAAAAAATAAAATAATAAAATAATATACTTGAACTTCCAGAAGAACGCTAAAATTGGTTATTTTCTCGGGATTATTGTTTTAGTAAAAATTTGTATTCGGTAGTTTTGTACAATATTTGATGAGATCTTCTATTGTGTTGTGCCATAAGCCATAATGCAACCTAGAGAAACCAATTCGTTAATTTCGATCGCGTTATTGATCTCAGTTTTTTTGCGCTATTGTGCCGTAATGTAACAAGAGAGTGTTCCGGAACAGGCCAAAGAAGATCCTATTGAATTATGGGGCGATCTATTGAACCAATCGTTTCGAATTAGTTGGTAAGTTTTCGGAACCTAGTGAAATTCTTCCGATTGCCGTATACCGTATCTGTAGCTTTGGGCTTTTCAATACCTTTTGGTAACTCTTGGTAGTTCTTGGTCTTGGTAAGGTTTTTTTTTTTCTTTTAGGTGACTCAAGCAAGATTCAGGCCCGTAGACCCCGGGATCATGTTCCAATTGTTGGATTGATGATGAAAATCCTTCTGGTTTAATTACACCCACAAAAATCTTTTGCAGTCTATTTCGTTGCTTGTGATTTTCAATTTAACCCACTTGTTGATTAAAATTAAAATTTAATTAGCCGACCAAATACATGAAATTGGTTAAGCTATCAAAAACTTAACTTTAATTATATTAACTAACCCCAAAAAGGACTTTGACAAAATTATTCAGTTGAGCAAATTAAATCTACCTTTTTTTCATTTTGCCTTCAAAAATAAGGAATTCAGAGTCATCCAATTTGCTTCTGCAACGGATTTGTGTGGGTTTAGGGTTCGGGGTTTTGGTATGGGCGGCGTGGTGTGGTTGTTGGTGCGGGTGCAAAAAGGTTTCAAGGTGGGCCACCTGGTCAATTGAGGGGATGGTTGAGAATGGCCCTTACTTATTTTACTTTATTTTTTTATCCTTCTACTATTGTGGGTTTTGGGGGGCTTTAAAATATTAGAGATTTTATAATGGTCATGTTGGGAATTACCATAAATGACAGGTATATCCGAAGTGTTCATGCTTACCTAAAATTGTCAATAAAAATTAGTAATTTCATAAAATATTTGTTCATTAAAATGTGGTTAGTACCTAATTACCAGAAATGTTCATTAGAATCATGGTGAATTAATTTTACCTATTTTTTCGTTTTTTCGTTTTATGTTAGAATTGGTTGATTTCAATTGTTTTAATTAATTCTTAAAAAATTCAAGTTTAAAATTAATTATTGAATTAATTGACCAATTGATTAATCTTGTTCATAAGTGAATCCATTTTCCTTTCTGATAGTATCAAGGACCCACATGATCTTTCTACTTTCATCCCAACTCATAAGGCTACTTTCCTTACCGCCCTTGGCTAAAACTTCACCAACTTCAACAGCTTCGTACCAGAAACCTTCACCACCGTTCAATTCGGCCATGAAGTCCTTTTCAGAAGTAGTACCATCGTTCATGACAACCTTGTAACCTTGTGGAGATGGTGTGTCACCAATGGCTTTAACAATAACGTGACCCAAAGAACCTTCAATACGAATGATTTCGGCTGGAGCTGGAGTGTACATACCACTGTTAATGATAGCTTGTTGTCTACGAGTCTTATCATTGAAAATAGCAGAAGCAACGAAATCAACTTCGTCTTCCTTCTTACCAGTTAAACTGTCCATAACCAATTCAGAAGAAATAGACCAGTCCTTGGTTGGATCAGCATCTGGGTGCATGAAAGTTCTAGCATAAGTGACTGGATAAATACCAATATCCAAAAGAGCACCACCTCCAAGCTTCTTGTTAACAGCACGATGTTCTGGAGTCCATGGGAAACTAGCACCATCAAAGGAGTAGTTACCGAAAACAGCCTTGACATCACCAATGATCTTTTCAGGACCATAGATTCTCTTTTGTAAGTCAAGGAATGCTGGGAAGTAACGAGACCACATGGCTTCCATAAAGAAGACATCGTTCTTTTTAGCAGCAGCCAAAATTTCGTCTAATTCACGAGCGTTAATGGTGACTGGCTTTTCACAAAGAATATTCTTCTTACCTTCATTCATAGCCTTGATAACGAATGGAGCGTGAAGGTTGTGTGGTAAACCGATATACAAGACATCGATATCCTTATCGTTGATAATTTCATCGTAACTGAGAGCACGGGTGTTGTGACCTTCACCAATGATATCATCAATGAACTTTTCAGCCTTGGCTACGCTGGAAGCACCAACAGCACCAATGGTGTGCTTGATCTTGTTTGGCCCAGATGGGTTAGCGATCAAAACCTTTAAATCTTTTGCGAATCTAGCAGAAATGTTACCTGCTCCGACAATACCCCAGTTAACCATCTATTGATGTTAGTTAATTGTGAACTTGGTAAGTTGGTGTTAGGTGAATAGGTGACAGAGAGAGGAAGTGGATCGATATTTCACAACAGATCAACTTTTTCCTTCTTGTAGTGTAGTATTCAAAACTATCTGTAATGATCGATCGAGAATTGAAGCAATTGATGGCCAAAGGGTCTTGGCTCAATGGTGAACTATTGTTCAATTCGTATCCCCATCTCGTAAAGTTTCTCCACATTAACAAAGCCTGAAAATTTCACTCATCAATTGATCTCTCAATGTCATTTCTCAATCGTTCTTAGACCTCTCACGTATTCCCCCAGCATCCCAGCTATACATACATTGAATGTTTGTTTGTAATTGATGTTAATCAAGTGGAAATACCCCTTTTATATAGAGTTTGGTAATAATCGGAACCACCTTCCAGGATCCAGGTTGCATTTCCCCAGAATGCGCATTTTGGGGTCGTGGAGTAACGGTAGTGTTGAGGACGATCTTATAAGAAGGAAGGTGAATCCATTAGGTTGGGGGACACTGACAAATGACATCAGGAGTGCGGCTATAGAAGGGTCGACCTTCTTCAAGACTTTGGTGATAATTAGTAATCAATATTTAGTAGTTTTTGGCTCCTTTTAAGAAGCTTTAGTAGTTCTAGATCAGTCCGCTATGTGATTGTGAGAATGTCAAAAGAGTAAAATGCAACCAAAGTTTAGACATCATGCTTCAATTAGCCTATTATTCAACGGTTAGTAGTCTTGATTTGGCTAATTGATTATAAATATAGAATCCTAATAGGGTTGCAATTAAGCCTTAATTAGACCAATATGGCCCAATTTGTATCGAAGCAATGATCTAGTAATGCAACCCAAATTACAGGTGGTAGCCGGTAACAAGGCGTTGATGGTGGTGATGTTAAGGGTCCAGAAGGGTCCAACTATAGCGGTTATGGTTGTAAGGTTAATGTGTCATAGTTGAATATAATGAGCAATAGGTATATTAACGATACTTTTGGTCTTCACCAGCTTGATCTAGCTGTTTGGCAGTAATACCGTACTTTTGGATAGCAGAGTGAATTAAAGGAGCGATTGTTGAGTGTACCAGAGTAGTTGAAGTAGAAAGCCTTAATTCTACTAGGAAAAGTCTATAATGAACAATTGGCAACTGTAGTAGAATGAAATCCGGTTAATTAATCTCTCAGTGTTGGCATGATACAACAGGGCAGTGTATTGGTATCAGTAAAAACTCCAAGAATGAAGTGACCAACAAAACAAAGGCAGCAAATAGAAGAGACAAACAAAGACTTAATTATATCTATAATGATAGAACTAGAAAGAATGAAATAGAGAATTGATTTTGATTAAGTTAAATTGACTGCTCGTTGTTCTTACAGCATTTGCTGCAATACTTAAATGCGCCAAAACCACTCTTTAAAAACTCAACAACAACCTTTTCTTCTCATCAGTGGTATTATAAGTCTACCTAAATACTCAAATACACAATTATAATATTGTTATGGTTCCATGAACAATGTTTTGTTATCTTTATCTTTAACTGTTCACCTAATATGATCAAGTCATAGCGTGTTATTAGGCAGTTAGGTGTTTAGTTCCACCAGCGGCTATTTTCAATTGGCCAAAGAAAGTTTCAACTCCAGAGAATACTATAGAGGCGCTTGTTATTAAGGGGAGCTCTACACTTTACATTGACCTTCTTACTATGTTAACTAGCAACCTTTCATTACCATATCCTGAATTTGCAGCCCAAACTTATATGTGAGGGAACTCCTAATACCTAAAAATTTGCTGATTTTCACCTTACATCGTCAATTGAATAACTATAATCCTTCCATGGGATTATATAAGCTTCTACACGCTTAAGCTGGCTTCAAAAACTTACCCACTATCTTCTTGCCTGGTGTTGTTTGTTCCTTTGGTTCACTCTTGAACATCGTGTCGCAGCTCATTTTTGTTCCCAAATTCAACTTTTAATTGTTTTAGTGAGTGGTCCCTTAACCTGCACTTTTCTCCCCCTCCGAACCAGCAAAAGTCTCCCACGTCCACCAAACCTATATATCAACTACTACTACTATAAACTTCAACTCATTACCAGTGAATCAATCACACGTGCATCAATCCTACAATGCCTGTGACCAAATCGCTTATCGTGTTTTCATTGTTAGTCGTCGGTGGCTACTTACTCTTCAATAATTCCGGTGAAGTGTTCAATGTCGGTCACTTCTTAGAATCTACTTCGCCTTATCTTTGGGCCAACTTGGGAATTGCCAGTTGTATTGGTCTTTCTGTGGTTGGTGCTGCATGGGGTATCTTCATCACTGGTTCTTCCATCATTGGTGCTGGTGTTAAAGCTCCAAGAATTACCACCAAGAACTTGATTTCTATTATTTTCTGTGAAGTTGTCGCTATTTATGGTTTAATTATGGCCATTGTGTTTTCAGCAAAGTTATCAAATGTTCCTGAAGATTCCCTTTATTCTCAAGCAAACTTGTATACCGGTTACTCTCTTTTCTGGGCTGGTCTTACTGTTGGTGTTACTAATTTGATTTGTGGTGTGGCCGTGGGTATTACTGGTTCTACTGCTGCTATTAGTGATGCTGCTGATGGATCTTTATTCGTCAAGATTTTGGTTGTGGAAATTTTCGGATCTGTTTTGGGTTTGTTTGGTTTGATTGTGGGGTTGTTGATGGCAGGTAAGGCCGAAGAATTCAAGTGATTATATCAAATGCAATTCTTTTCAAACAAATACAAATTAGAAAAAACAAAACAAAAAACAAAAGTTTGTATGAAGCTTGCAAATTAAACTACTATTACCACAAAAAATTAGGAAGTCTGCTAAGGTAGAGGTTTCAAGATATGAAAGAAAGAACAGAAATGTGGACTTTTTGAGTGGAATTGGAAAATCTAGAATAGAAAAACCACTATTTTAGATCCAATAACTTGAAAAGTACCATTGAAAGTGAAGTTTAAATCATTACATTCAAGTCCTACGTGAAACATTGATGTATTGGAAATTAAGTACTTTCATTCTAGTGACTCAATCTGTTATATTGCTGCTTTTTTTTGCCCCTTACAGTGCTTTCTAAAATAATTAAACGAGGTTAATGGAAATGGATGGTCCCATCTGATAGAGATCATTCCGATTATTCGGTTATAGAACCATCTGTTATCCATGACTCGAATTTTCATCATCTTTTTTTATGACTAGTTCATCATTTTTTACTTCCTACAATTCATAATTTACGTAATTTATTATCTAAAAGAATCGATGTAGTATTAACCACTAATAACTAAAAGTAATAGCGAATTACTGGTAATTATTGATTAGCTTTAATATAGTATCCTGGTAATTGTGAAGTATCAAGAACCTTAGAGAGGAAACTTTTCACAAAGGATTAGTTTGTGTTATATATTTTTTGATCTTTTATATGATCTAGTTTTCGACCTCCATGTATTCTGGATTCTTCTTTAAAATCACCACACCTTCCAAAGCATTACTCAAACTGATCCATTCATCAGTGCTTTCCAATTCAGCTCTTTCACCGTAGTTCAATAACACTGGAGTAGATTGAGTGACCCAACCGGTAATGGTCTTTGGCTTACCGGCTTGACCCACCACATCAACAGCTTGACCAACTCTAACATTGACCTTAATTGGGTTTAATTCTTCATCAACAGTAACCAACATTCTTGGCTTGATGGCTGGAGTCAAGTAGTATAATAATTGGTGACTGGTTTCAGTGGTAGAATCACTTAAGATGAATGACTTTGGATCTAATAAAGCAATAGAAATAGTCAATAATGATGCCAATGAAACCTTGTTTAAGATAGTTCTTTCAGAGTTGAAAGGGTTTAATGAAAGAGTACCTTTACCCAAATGTAAGATACCTTGGGCAATTCTTACCATGAATAAAGAATCTGGAGATTTGATGTAATAAGAAGCCAATTGTCTTAATAATTGAGCCAATCTAGCATTATTGGTACCAGCACCAACCAAACCCATAGAGTAAATGGCATTTTGAGCCACTTCCAAATCTGGGTCGTGAGAATAACGAGATAAAGTATCAAATACCTTCATTTGTGGATTAGATGCAGAAACCAAACCCATGGCTAATGGAACAGCTCTACGTATTAAGGAGTTACCGTAGTGCATCAAATGAGAGAAATGACGTAAGGACATATCTTGTCCAATATCTTCACCCATAGCAACCAACGCCACACCTAAAACGGCAATACCTTGGTATAATTCTTCATCATTTTCATTGTCATCACTTTCATCAGCATCCTCTTCTTCATTTTCACCTTCATCCTTTTCCTTTTCTTCAGGTTTCTTTTCAGAATCGGCATCTTCCATGTCAATATCTTCATCTTCCTTCTTGATTTCATCTTTACCTTCTTCCTTCTTTTGGTCTTCTTCACTTTGTTCCAATTTCTTTTCTTCAGCTAAAGTATCCTTTGGTTTAGCAGTACACATTTGTAATAAAGATTGGATTTGTAAAACATTACCAGTACCAGCATAAGCACAAATGTTAACCAAAACCTTCAAAGTCTTACTGATAGGATGTTCAATAGCATCAATGGTTTCCAAGACGTATTCAACTTGATCAGTCTTACCCATGTATAATAAAGCCAAACCTAAAGACATAAATTTGATGAATTTATTAGTTAATTGAGTGAAATCCTTTTCAAGTAAACTTTGTAAGATAGTAGAAGTGATATCACCATGACAAGTACCCACAAAGACGTGACCTAAAGCCAAAGCAGCTAAGGAAGAGATTTCCATGGAAACATCAGAGTCAGAAACTAATGGAGATAATAAGTTCAAGACTTCTTCGTTAGAGGTACCAGCAAAAGCAATACCAAGACCATTTATAGCAGAGGATTGCAAGAGCTTGTTTGGATCAGAAACGTATTCTTGTAATAAGGCAAAGGCAGCATCAACATCATCATGAACATTAGATGAAACAACACCAATACCTAACAAAGCACCGGCTTTAATTTCATCATCGGAAGAGTAAGTGTACTTATCCAAATGTTGTAAACCATCATTGATGTTCCATTGGTGAATAGAACCCAAAGAGGCAGTGGTGGAGATCATACCTGGACCCTTAGTTTTGTAAATCCAAGATTTGTTATCTTCTTCAGTTTGAACCAATTTATCAGTACCATAACCTAAGTTAACGAAAGCATTAACAAAAGCGGTGGCCAAATTTTGTTTAGCAGAATCAATAGAACCAGAAGTACCTAAACCGAACTTGGCATTTTCCAAATGAGATTTGTAAATATCTTCAGGAACCTTTGGATCCAATAAGTTAAGTTCTTTAACAAGGTAACCGTAATATTCATGTAATTTAGCATTTGATATGGTTTCTTGAACTTCTGGGTTTTCACCAGGATATTTGAAGTTACTATATTGTTGAGATAAAATGAAACCCAATTGTTTATGAATCAATTCATCAGAAGTGCTTTCAAACACTTGTTTAATCAAGTTTTGATCATCTAATTTGATGGCCATAACCAAAGCTTGAGGTAATTGATTATAAGACAAATAGATGGCAAAAGCGGTTTGTAAAAAGGAAGTATCATCAGGAGGAGCTAATAATGGAACACAACTGACCATATAAAGACAAACTCTAGCATAAGTATTTTCATCAGTATATTGAGGTAATTTATCAATACTTTCAATTTCAAGTAATAAATCGACTGCATCAGCTTCAGCATTATGTTTCAAGAAAAATGGAACAATCTTCAAAGCCAATTGAATCAATTGATCCACAGAATCATCTTCAGTACCTAAACTTTCTTGATATGATTCTCCGATTTCTAATGCCAAATGACGCATATATTCATGACCCCAATCAGATACACTTTCTTCAAAGGCCAACATACGATATTTCAAGGCATCCTTCTTACCATCATCAGAATATGTCATAGCCAATACTGATAAGACATCAGCAAGTTTAATAATAATGTTGGAATAACTAGAATCGCCATTACCAGTCCATTTATCATACAATTCAGTCAAACTTGGATAATGAGGTCTTAAGAACTTCAATGGCTTAGGAACTGCAGTCATAGAAGTGGTGGATTCCTTGATGAAAGTCTTCAATGATTCCAAGCTTTCTTGGAACACCTTAACCTTATTGCTTGGGTCAATAAGTTTCTCTACAAGCAATTCCAATTCATCTTTCAAGTGTTGATCTTCTTCGGATAACTCTTCTTCTTTGGGAGGTTGTTTTTTGGACTGCTCGGGCTTAACTTCTTCTTTTGCCGGAGCCATTATGAATGATTTGGTGTAATTGGTAATAGATGAAGTTGTGGAGTTGATATGGATGGCAAATCGGCGAGCATGGTAAGGTGGCGGTCGTGCGCGCACCATATACTATAGCCTAGGTAACGGTGGCATTGGGGCTGTAGAGACAGGATAAGGTGTAGTGGGGGACGGGTAGGTTCTTAATACTGTTAAAGTTGTCTAGGGAAGTTTTTGGGATTGAAAGGGGATGTGGTTTGGGATATTTCACTGGGTTATTGGTAATTTGTGTTAGTAAGCAATTACGTAATTAGAAGGCAATAGAAGGTGGTCTACAAGTGTACGGAAAATGCGAATTGAGGGTTATATGACGGAGCGTACGAAGTGAGATATTAATTTAGAAGGATGATGGTCTTATCTGTGCGTTTGGCAGGCTCTTAGCCCGTATTTTGGACAAGAAACCGAAAATATTCAATATTACCAAAATGACAGTGAAATGATTTTTAATGCTCTATAGATACTATTTGAACGTTTTTGTGAATAATTTATTGACATATTCAGGATTTTCATAGAGAAATGCTGGTATTTATGGTCTTAGTAATAAATTACGTAATTTAATCAATTTAGCCAAACACGTGACTTAACAGTATGGAGTTATACAATATATCCAGGGAATATTTATTCAATTTGTGCAATATAAGCGCTATTATTCTCATTCAGCTTATGGTGTACTAGGAGTTTCTTTCTTTTGACATTTTATTGGAGAACCAGATGTCATGAGAAAATCATATGACAACTTAAAAATGGTCTATTCATATGTGTCATGGCCTTCATCTACTTGGTGAGTGAAAGTTTAGACACGTTTGATTAGCTCTTTAAATTTCAAACCTTAACAATTGAAATGAACCAATCGTTGAAAGTATCAAAAATGGTTTGAATTTTTGTCAATAATTTTTCAACTACGTAGTTTCAACTACTTTATCATATTCTGATACTTGTGTGGAAAATTGTTCACCAAATGTTGAAGAATAAAGACTATGACTACCATGAGTTGAGATGTTTATGATGTTGGCAAATTGATTCTACTTTTCTACTAAAATCCTTCATCTGATTGATACCACGAAAATAACCATATATCTGAGTTAAAGAAAGAAATTAAATGATACTTCAATTATCTCATTCTTATTAGATGTCCATTAGGAGACTCTATAGGGACAATTATAGGCAGTTTGAAAATCCAGACAGGTTTACTGTAGTCTACACTGTTTAGTTATACGATGATTTTGTCGTATATAACATTTATAGTTTCGCCAAGCAATGATAAATTACCACATTATTAACAATACCTTAAACCATATGGATAAACAATTCTCCCCTCCTTTGAGTGGTGACTCTAAGGTTACTGGTGACATTACGCTAGAATTACCCAATCTGGTCCAACCACTCCAACTCGCCTCACCCTCAATTATACTGTATACACGTAATTACTCACTGCTCACTACTCATGTAGGTCTATTTACTGTAAAGCAAGGCAGATCAAAAGTACATCTACCTACAGATGTACACCCCACCTTTAGTAGGTATGTATCTCGTATATTGAAAAGTCTTTTGCATAAACTGTATCTATAGATGGGTGTCTAATTTCATCTCTATTATAACGAACCCTTGTTCCTTTCACCCACCCCTTTCAATGTGTGTCTGGTCCATGTCCCACCCCCCCATATGTCTCTCTCGCTCATGTCTCTTCCTATGCTAAATTACATGTCGCGTCTATTGTTTTTATTTTGCCCATTCAGTTCCAAACCACTAGTTATAGTACGCTCTATAGCACGCAATCTCCCCATTGCCCTGTACCAGGATTCTCCGCTATAAACCGCCAATTACATCTTTGCTTCATAAATATTGACTGCCCCATCCAAAGGCCCCAGGCGTCACGTTACTTCCTCTGCATCAAGTGTTGTCTGTTTTGAAGTGTCTTTGTTTTAGTAACCCTTTAATACTGTGATTATAGACTCCAGAACTCAGCTCCACCCAACCACAGCATACCACCACAAGCTCCACTACCCATCACTAGCCATCACTACTCGACCAAAACTCTAAACATCAACGGAACTACCCGATCCTCATCGATTTACTTTTACGTGTTTCTACGTGTTTTCAGACCTTAAAGTGTTACATAGTACTAGCATAACCTAACAAGTACTATACCTGGTAAGATGGACAGAATCTTCTACAAATCGGATATCTTGGACCCTATAACATGTCTACCCATATATATCTTCGACACATCGTTTCTTCCATCCACAGAAACTATCAATTATGATGAGTTTATACCCACGTTAATGCAATTTCTTCCACAAAGACCTTATGTCTTGATCATGTTTAGTTGTGGATTGAACAAAATCAGCTGGATTTGGGGTATCAAGTTTCTTAAGAAGTTCTTGGCCGATGGTGATAACCTCACAAACTTGCTTAAGATTATAACTGTTCATGACAGCTGGTTTGTCAAGTCACTTACCCAGATATTGGCCAATTTCAATAAAACAAAGAAGAACATCGCCCAGTTGAACAAGTTATTGGATACTTTTACCATCACCACATTTAGCGAATTACTAGGAGGCCTAGACGATGCTCCAGGTGGAGATTTCAATGATAATGGCATTAATATGAACAGTATCAATGATAGTAATGGGGTCCGTAAAAATACCATTATTAATTGTTCTAGCATCTCTCAATTGAGCAACTATGTGGACATCACCAAGTTGAAGATCTCGCTTAATATCTATAAACATAATCTTTTGATTGAAAACCAAATCCAGTTGTCAATGAGAATAACTCCACTTATAAATCCATATACGAAATTGAGTCCTAATAATCCTGTGTTTTATCATCACTTCTACCAAATCTTTAACATCATTGATAATTATGGTGATAAGGTGGAATTATTATTCCATAAACCAGGCAATAAAATCAACACCGATATATTTTTCCAATGCATAAATAGGAACCAATTGATCTGGATCAATGACTGGGATCTTTATTGTATTTCCACAGCATTTAAAAGAATGGTCATGGAACTTCCTACTCCATTAATATCCATTGATTCTATTCCATTACCTATTAAAGATGATTATAGTTATACTTTGAATACGTTTAAAAATATTGTTAAGGTCCATGCCAGTGATAAAACCAATGAATTTGATCAATTATTGTTACAAATCTGTGAATTAAGTCATAAAATCATCGATAGTTCCACCACCACCAAACATACGGCTCTTTCATTATCTAAAAGTTTAAGTTACTGTCTCAGTCATGAACTAATTTCTTCACATAATAAAGATAATATCTCAATTATCACCAGGTTTTTAAAGAATATCTTGGAAAACTGGCTCCAATTAAAGGAAAATTTCACCTTTTATTCTGTGAAACAAGTGGTTTCTGGCAAGAAGGAAAGACCAGACGACTCGTACGATTTAAGCTACGATTTAACTATCGACGAGGCTCAATTGGAAGAAAAAGACGATGAAAATTACCGGGTCAGCTTCAATACTTCTAATATTTTAACCAGCTCCAACAAGGGAAACACCAACATTAGCAGCAATAACAATAAGACTCCACCGTCTAAGAAGACCCCAGTTTCCAGTCCTAACAAGGCCTATTATACCCCTAAATCAGCTCGGTCCATGAGGTCAGAATCGCCTACTAGAAACCAGGAATCGATGTTTTCTGATTATTCCTCGGCTTCTTCAGTCACGGTCTCTACCAATTCCATAAGCCCTCAAGTTCCAAAGAAGAAATTGTCAGACGTATCGAATTTAATCCAGTATCCCCCACAGAAGTATAAATTCGAGAACAAGGCAGAGAATAAGGCCAGTCTCCAATCAAGATCCAAGAGTTTACCCCCACAGTTTAATATGGATGTTCCGGTCAAGAAACCGGTGATAAGAGGGAGAAAAGTGGGGGAATTGGCCAAGTTGTTTGAAGAAAGGACCCAGGGGTTGGAGCTTTTAAGCAGTATGTAATTAGAAACAGGACTTTGAGTCCAAAATTAGGATTATCATCTATAGGATTATCATCTACGGGTGAGTTATGAAAACATCAATAACGAGAAGAGGACGGGTTCGGCATTGGCTCAGCTCTACAGAAATGGAATAGAGAGATTCGATGGTCTACTATTCTTATTTGTTGAAATTTGGGCTAATATGGCTTGAAAAATGGTCAAAATGGGCTAAAAAATGGCCCAATAGTCTGATTTTATTGGTTAAAATTGGTATGTTAAACGATAAAACCACAGCAAAGCTTTAGGCTTGTCATGTCATTGCCCAATTCCCAGTTCCTCTCTCGTTCGCTTGCTTTCTTGCATTTATTTCATTTCAGTTACTGAAAAGGTTTTTATATGGTTAGGTAAAATACACGAAAAATAAATAATGATTATCATAATCCTATTTCTACAACCTGTAAAATCATCAGGGTTTTATTTTTTTGGTTTCAAAACTAAGTCATTATTATTGACTATTAAAAGAACAAACTAATATTATAATTCACAACTAATACAATACAACAGCAAACAACAACATCCTTTAAAAAACACTGACTGGGGGTGGGAAAATAACAACATTGGTGGTACATATAATCATCACACACACCACAATAATAAGAATAATAAGAAAATATATAAAAAAAAATCAATCAATCAACTGATAAAAACCCCAGGCAAGTCAAAAAAGAAAAAGATTTGATTGTTTGCTTAAATAGAATTAAATTACTCACCCACCAAACGACTATCAATGTTATCCATAGATAAATCGCCTTCATTATGATGGTGGTGATGGTGGTGTTGACGAGCAACGTTGGCAACAGCAGCAATTGCAGCAGCAGCCGTGCTATCATTATCTTGAAGATCATGGTCTTGAAGGTGTTGTTGGTATTGTTGGTAGTGGTGATCATCCAAGTGTTGTTGATGGGCAGCTTCAACAGCAGCTTGATTGAATTGTCTTTGGAATTCTTCTTGTTGTTGTTGATTATGTTGATGTTGTTGCATTTCATATTGTAATACTTGAGCATCTGGATTTTGACCATCATTACCATCATCATCGTTAGCTCCATTTAAGAAAGCAGCAGCAGCAACAGCAGCTTCATCATCAACTTCACCATTGGCATTTCTCTTTTTATATTGAGCTAATCTATTTGGATGAGTACCAAATCTAGAAGATTGCTTTTTAATTTTTCTTTTATAACCTCTGATTTCATTATAAATATCTTCTCTTTTAATAAGAACATCAGGATATTGTTCTTTAATTTTAGATTCAATATGAGATGGTTTAGTACCAACTTTATATAAATCTAAAATTAATAAATTAAGTTCATCAGATCTTTTTCTTAACATTGGATGATTGGCTAAAGGATCCAATTGTGGATGATTATGTTCATTACAAGTGGTTCTTAAAGTCCATACACTAGTGGATTTTTTATAACTTGCAGTCATAGAAAATGGACACTTTAATTTTTTGGTTTTTGTGTTTGGATCTAATAAATATCCATTACCAACATCAACTTTTGGTTCTTCACCATCTTTTTTGGATTTTTTATGTCTATAACGACCACCAAGTTCACAAGTATAATAAATGGCTTTTTTATTAGAATGAGCAATAACAACACCAAAACCATTATCTCTGGCAAATTCTTGAATAAATTCATTTAAATCTTCTCTGTTATGAAATACTTGTTCAGGATATGGTCTTGTAATAAGATTACCTTCAGCAGTAATGGTGTTTTCAGTAACCGGATAAATACGCAGTTTAGAATCAATAATTGGTTCTGGAATTTGAATATTATATTCCGATTCATCCACTTCTTGTTGTCCATAATGGTGAAGATGAGCTTCAGACGCGATTTGTTGTTGTTGAGCTTGTTGTTGCTGTTGCGCCTGTTGCTGAGCCTGTTGCTGTTGGTATTGCTTGTTCATATTGGCACTTGGAGGAAGACGTCCAAGATCCTTATCTTGCTTACGAACAAGAGTTGCACCCACCAGTTGAGGACGCTCTGATAAGGCAGCGGCATGGGCTATTTGTTCAAGCTTTGCTCTAGTGACATCCAATTCGCCATGGGAGACCACGCCCTCCAGTTTAGCGGCGCTTAAGAGTTGGTCGTCGATGTTACTGGCGTATTCTTCATCTTCAACGTTTGAGGACATTTTGTTGATAGTGGGTCGTGTTATTTGGTAGTAGTGTAGGTGTAAAAGATGTTGGGTTGATGTTGTTGACGGGTGGCGAGCAGCACGTGTAGACGGTCACGTGATCCAAAGGGTCATTGGTCACACAAAGTCCCTTCCCAAGGGGGTGGTGGGTTGGGGATGTTTTTCAGCACCTGACCCCACAGAGGGGTGGTGTTAGGGGGTGGGAGCGAGGTTGGGTGTGGAAGAGGAGAAGAGAGGGGGCAGGGGAACGGGGTATGGCTTGGGGGTTTGGTGATGGGCATCTTGTAGAGCTGTACCTCATGGATCAAATTCAAGAGGGTTGGGGCTATATGCAGGCCACCAATATGAAGTTATGATGTAGAGTAGATACGAGGGAAGACAAGGTAGAAGAGGTGGTCAAGTATAAAGAGATGGCTCTTAGAGAGACAGTAGAACGGTACTGCGATTACAGAAGAAATGGCGGTATTTGGGAAGTTGGGGTGTTGTAGAAGTGTTGATGGTAAACAAAGTCACGTGATCAATTACCACACCAGCCGGTTCAGGGTCCTTCTTCAGTAGAGGGCCTGTTGACCAAGAAGAAGGTGTGGAATTGGTTCTTAAGAGTGAGATTGAGTTTAATGGCGTTCTAGGTGCTAAATTTCACCTGAAAAGGTGAAATAAAATTGTCATAGTTTTAGTGGATTTTAGATAATTTTAGATAATTTTAGATAATTTTAGTTTATAGCACATGAAAATTAGTACCATGTAAGTAATGGAATCTAAATTAACTATTTGAGTTTGTTCCATAGTTTTCAAGTTTCTGATTAGATTATTCGCCAGATTAATTTCTTAAAGTGTTGAAATTACCGTAATTATCATTTTTGTCCAGTTATTCTCTAGGGCCCTGTTCTTATTGCGAGAGGACCTAAACTTAAGATAATTTGCATTTTTGCATTGGTTGGTCTCCTAAATTCTAGCTAAAATATCCACTAATTCAAGACTACCATTATAAAATTAAAGAGGGGCAGTGTTGGGATTTCTCGAGTTCCAATTAATAAAATTTTATTAATTAATTTAGCCTAATTTAATCATCTAAACCATAATGAAGAATCTTTTAGGGGACATTCTAATGTATAATTCTCCATTCCACTGGTGCATATCTCCTCTTTACTGAATTAGCGGATCTTCTCGATTTGTTGGTGCCGTTGCTAATTTTTTTTTTCTGTTTCTGTTAAGTTTGGTAACTTACTAAAATTTTAGTTTATTAAATTGTTAGTATATACATCGCCTCCACATTCTGTTTAGAGCATAAATAATTTTTTTCTTCTTCAATTCCTCTAATTTACGTATGGCTCTTCGGTTGTGAATAGCGATACGGTTTTTGGTTCTAAGCTCAGGAACGCGATGTGGTTTTCGTCTATTCTTGCTGCAATTTTAGAGGTATATTGAAACGAGCATATTTCCGAAAACACATATCGAAACTTTAGCTTTCTAATAATAAACAAACGGGGATTATTAGGAGGTACAATAAAACAGGTACAACCAAAGATCGTCCATGGGGAGCTGGAAATTACCCAAATCGAGAACTCAATGGTTTGCTTGGCTACAAATTAATTAGAACCTCGGTTCATTTGAAGATACAATTTTGCAGACACTTTAAACAAGTCGTTTTTTATTTAGGTTTTTTTTAGAATAAAAATACAAGCCTTTACTCGCCTCAAACAGTACTAGCCCATCGGTGTTATCGCGTTCTGGTTTGGTTCCTTTGTAAGATGTGACAAATTACCGTTTTCTTTACCCTGAAGTTTTATGTCGGTACCGATGCTGTCGTCAAAAGCGCGACATACATCATACATCATTATACATATACAATCTAGTATTGTTCCAAAAAAGAACCGATAACACCGGTTCATAACTATCTGAAACCAACAATAGAATTGTTTTTTCATGAAGGTTAACAGTTCTTAGCCGCTGCATCATTAGAGCCATCGCACGGCTATTCCAAAACTGCGTTGCCGAAACTACAATGTACAGAATTTTGGGTATTTTTTTGGAGATGTTTTGGTTGCGAAACCAACCCAACCAAGTGAAACTACCTTGAAGTATCCTGCAAAAGAAAGTGGCATAGGAATGTTGTTCGGAGTAATTGATGTGATAGAGAGGATATTGAGTAGGGATATGGTCTAGAATCGAAGCGTGGGCTTCAAGGTGATCATTTTGAGTGTGGTAATTATTTGCAATAATTACTAAAATTTCCAAAATATAGTAACCTTTGAGTATATTCCACTCTATAATTAAGTCATAAAAAACAGAACGAAAATGTAATTGGATAGTTAATATGTAAAAATAGTAGATATATATTAATTATTAAAACATCCAGGTTGCAATCTCATAGTTCATACTACTGTATTCCACCTCAGTTTACTCTTTTAAAACACTTCAACTAAAAATACAACTTCTGCTCTATGTTTTATCTACAATAATTACTATAATATTTCTACGAATATTCAGTTTCTGCTCTTAGCTTAATTATCTCATTAATATTACCTCATTAATACCAATATGCCTAACACTCTAACTAGTCAGCACGAAAGCTGCGTACCATAAATTCCAAAATTCTTGGTCCCCCTAGTTTCGTGCCTTTTCTATGAGTTCAATCTCAACTATCATTGTAGCCACTTATTGAACTCCTTATAAAAAACTTTAAATATAAATAATCTCTTTAATAAAAATGCTTGATTGACCGTTTAACGTCCATTCAAAGTATCTTCTGCCCATGTTGGTAACACGAAAGATGTGCTGTGAACCTTGGAGTTATAGTACTTGAAGAATTTTCTTTCCTTTTCGAAATCAAAAACTCTGGTTGGTTTAGTTAAATCCTTACTCTTATCATTGGTAGCAATCACAAGACCCAATTGCCCCGAGGTATAGGAAGGCATGTAACATTGTGAGTAGTTGACGTTGCTGAAAACAGACTTTGTCTTGACAAGTAAATCACGGAGGTACTTGATATTCAACCAAATATTTTCACTACTTTGAGTAATCACTATACCATCACTGGCAAGAGCATTTTTAAGTAACTCGAAGTATGTTTCTTGGAAGAACTCTTCGGCTGGACCTTCAGGGTCTGAAGAGTCGGTGATGATGACATCGAATTTTTCAGTGGTTTCTTTAAGGAACTTGAAACCATCTTCAATTCTGAGGTTAACACTTGGATGGTCATGGAACTTGGCCATGTTTGGCAAGTACTTGGTCAGCAACTTGATGACCATATCGTCGATCTCCACCATGGTAATAGACTCCACAGTACCATCTTCAACATGCTTGACAAGTTCACGAAGTACTCCACAATCACCTCCACCTATCACCAAGACTTTCTTTGGACAAGAATGGGCCATAACTGGCAAGTGGGTGATAAGTTCTTGGTAAGCAAACTCATCCCTTTCGGTACATTGGACAATACCGTTCAATACCAACACATTACCGTAATCGGTGGAATGGAAGATGAGAATGTCTTGGAATGGTGACTCGGTATGGTATAAGATTTCATCCACTTCAAGTCCGAAAGACTGGCCAGGAAATGCCTCGGATGTTTCATGGAACCAGTACTTTTCGCCAATCTTGTGGATCAGCGCATGTTTGAATGTGGACTTGTCGATGGGGGTTTCCCCTGGGGTAGGATGTAACATGATGGGGAGTGAAAAATTATTGTCGCGAGACTTATAACGGACTGAGTTGTAGATGGAAGTGGTGATGATGGGGGTCTTGGCGAGTGCAGCTTTGGCCGGTCTACGAGTGCTGGAGATAAGCGTGGATAAATATCTGAGGAATTGGGTGTTTGGAGATGTGACTAGCCTTGCTGAAGGTCTCATAAAGAGGGTTGTGGTGGGTTGGTGATGGGTATCTGTGTCTAATCCGTATTATGTAAGTGTGTGATGTGATGGGGATGATGGTGATGAGTCGCGCAGGTACAGGAGTGACTGGTGCAGACTACGAGTCACATAGAGAGGACACAGTGGGCTGGGCAAGGAAGACCCGTACCTCCAGAATTGAGAGAAGAAGATGAAGTATAGAGATTCGAGTGTGTTCATGTTGCCATTAAGGTGGTAGCTGTAGCATTAGAGGTTTATTTTCGTATTTTTGCATGTACAGGCTACCACACAGAATTTGCACCCAAAGGGGTATAATGTAAGATCCCAGACAACAAACAGGTTCTACGGCTTAGTTCATCTCAGGTATTTAAGATAGCATTATATGCTATACAAAAGAAGCCTCAGGATTTTGTTTAGCAGAGTTGTGGTGGTTTTGAAACAGACAGAGAAGAGTTCACCCATTAGTTGGGAATGAAAATTGGCCCATTTGTACCCCACCGTAAAACCTGTTAATGCTCTGGACTCTTGTCGTTTCCAGGCCGATGTGATACACCACCTGGTTGTTTAATTGGAGTTGCTCTACCTCTAACTCATTGCTTGATTTGGGCAATTGTCTAGCGGTATACGAATTGTCCAAGTGCTAGAACACTCCGAATTTTCAGTACAACAACTTTACGATCTTCAGTCAGGTTCTAGAGCCCAGCATTCCTCATGCTATCTGGTTAATCTCTGCGGGGGCTTTAAGCTTCCAGAATGTCAAGAAACACGGCAATAACACGGACTCCAGTGGCCAAATTTACTAATTAAGGTCACATTACTTGGACACTCTTGCTCTTTTATGCAACTACTTCAGCTTTAAACACGATGTTTCAATGCAACCTGCTCTTTTCATGGAGACCGTCAAAAGAAAAGTCACATTACCATTAGACTCGTGAATTTTCTTGGTTTGTGTGTAACATAATTGTTTTTTTTTTAAATAGTCACACTGTCATTTGGTTGCTTGTTCTAGCCACTAACGGTGTCTATTTTTCTTGTCAGTCCCCCCACCTTCATGGATGATGTATACCATCACCTGGCTAATTAAAACCAAATAATATCAGCACAGTGGTTAATTATACATTCCCCAAAATGGTCCAATAATCATAGCTGACGGAGACACTCTCTAGTAAACTCTATTAGACTTCGGATTATCAATAAATTCAATGAAATTGCCGTATCGTTTGGGCTCGAATTTACCGGACCTAAAATTAAGCTTTTGACAACTTTTCATTGTGATTTTTGACATCCAGTTGGTGAAATGATTTATAATTCGAAAACTAAAAAAAAACGTCACTGATATTTCAAGAATCAGAGGATAATCGGATCGGATCAATTCTGGTGGATTTTGGTCCTATTGGTCGAAGGAATTTTTCATTTCGTATAATTGGAAGTGAATATATTGGACCATGTATTATTTTGTTCACTTACCAAACATGGTTTCAACGGGTTGATGAGATCCCGATTCCGCCTAAGTTTGTGTGGGAGTGTCATGTCTAATTGTATCGGTGTGTAGAATATCATCTCATCTTCGCTTGCTCGCTACATGGATATAGTGCACCAAAACGGTTATAGTTTCCAGGGCAGGTCCAGAAAAGGGTCCTGTGATACTGGTGTAGTATGGGTTTCCGCCACCATAAACATGGTAGCTATTGGCTCACAACCGGTACCAGTGTTATCATCGATAGGATAGAGATAGAGATAGGGACGGACCGAAGTAGCGGAAGGTGTGTGTCAGCCGCCTCGAAGTACATATAGCCGCTGTACGGTGATCAGTTAGCCGTTATACGCATACTATTGAAAACAAACGCTATTGGAACAGACAAAAAAGCAAAACAAAGGTCAATTGAGGTGGTGGTTCTAAGGAGTTGATTACTAGTGATAACAATCAAGTTTCAAAGGGCCACCATGGTATAGAGGTTAGAGATTTTCACGATTATTAGTAAATATTTCATAAGAAATGGTAGGATCCGGCGGAATTTTCGCAGCATGTCTTTGCAGCAGTAGACTTGTGGTGGGTGTCTTGCATTGCAGGATTTACAAGTGTAGCGCATATATATTTCGGCGACGACATTTACATCATGAAAGTGTGCTTTATCAGTTGAGGTTCAGCCGATCCTGCCACCTATTCACCCATCAACCACAGATAGATATCACAAGAACAAGAACAAGAACAAACAAGGCCCAGTTTTGGGTCAATTGATAAGATTATCCCCTATAAACAATACCTCTATTATCTACTATCGGCCAATCATCCACCCAGCCGATGTCTATTATGACTTTAAAATGCGATAAATGCGATATCTAGTAAATTTTCAACAAAAATTTTTTTTGTTGTCTCATCCCATATCATTATCTCGGTATTATCTGCAATTTTATTATGTATTATCTAGGATGTATGTACGTGGATGAGAGAGTATTATGTGTATATATTATGTTTGTTCAATTACCTGATTAGTGTCGAATAGTACACAGCCCGTTTACGTCAATATTGCGAAGGTTTTTTTTTTACATCCGGTTAAAACCGTACAGTTGTGAACGTGTAGATTTGTCACGCGACTGATCATTGGGGGCGTTGCAGTGGTAAAGAAATGATACAGTCAATCAGAAGAATATGATTAAATTAGGGGAAAAATTGATCAATTGGTTTTTGGTTTGCATATTTTTAATGCTAACTTACCGAAATATTTTGATTGAAAAATTTTAACAGAGTGAAAGACAGAAACATAGAGAGAGAGAGAGAAGAGGGGAGGGCGGGGGAACCTCGATGGAAAACAATAGGGATGAAAAAAAGGGCCAAAAGGGCCCTCGGACCCATCAGCCAATCTCATCTATAATGCAGATTTCCATAGCATCTATATTAAATACGATCCACATAAATCCACTAGTATACTAACCGCGACATTAATTCTACGGCGTCAGTTGGCGCGATAACAGTGTACAATAATTCTCTACGGCGAAAAATGCCCGTGGGCCTGCACTACAGACCTGCACTACGGTTTTGATCGTTAAGGAACATTTAGAGTTGGGGAACAATAGCAGTTATGCTGATGCATGAGTGTGGAGAAGCCAAGACCTAGTGCCAGACAGACAAAACTTTTTGTCAATAGGTGTAAGAACCAGGGGAGCAAAGAAAGAAAGATCGATCGATACCAAACCACCACCGCCAATCGTGATCAATAGGGATGACGTGTTGGTAAAAAGGTTTTGAGATAAGTTAGATCTTGATTGCTGTAAATTGGTCCTTGGTTTTTGGTTTTGTTCAATTTCGCGATGATAATATATGTTTTTGTAAAACCCCAAATATCACGCCATATGTAAGGAGAATTATGGAGAGAGAACGTTAGACCAGGCGAATGTGTGTGGTGAAATCTGTGAGGCAGACATTTTTTTTTCCTGCTGTTCTATACTGCATTGCTGCTAGACGACGCCACGTGATATTCCTAATTCCCTATTCTATTCCTACTTACCGTCAGTTCCTGCACGATTGTCTGCATTGTAACCAACCAGAACGAAGCCCTGGCGTGCTTGCGTCCGCCAACCACTTCTGCAACACACAATACCTTCTTACCCTTCCCCCCTCCTTGTCTCTCTTTGGTAAATCCTCTTAACCGCTGGAATCTGGGTTTAAAAAACTAATTTTAAAAATACCTCTCTCACCCTTATATTATATTATATTATATAGCAAATTCCTCAAAAAAACAAAACTTGTACCGTTTTACTTCCTTTGCTGTTATTTTTATTTTTCCTGCCCCCACACACCCCCTCTTCCTCCTAGGCAGTTCTCAAATTTTCCCAGGTCGTCCGAGGTCCAAATCGTGAGCAACTTTTGCCTCGCCATTATCATTAATTTACAAATTTCCCACTAAACGCAGCAAAAACACCCGACCTCTAAAAAATCACCCCCATTCCAAAAAACTCATCAACAAAACCTTTAAACCTCCCACCAAAAAGATCAAACGCTCCTCACCACCTTAAACACCACTCAAAGCAAAAGAACACCATCCAAAGTCCAGAGGTATCACCACATTTGAAAGAAACGTTATAATCCGTCTTCCGTTTTTTCCCCCTTGTACTTGACCCCTTTTGACTATGTCTGTAATTATCCCCAACAAGGGTGATGACACCACTCACACGAGCTCCGTAGAGCAACAGCAAATGCCGTCTACTGTCATTTCTACCAAATCGTTAAGATCGCCGTCATCGTCAGCGTCATCCGCTTCTTCATCCACTTCATCTTCATCATCAGCTTCCAAAACCTTTATTGATATGACTTTAGTATCCATGGCCTTACGTATTTTACAACTAGGTATTTCGTTTATAGTTGCATTGTTGGTTCCATTCCCTGAATCCTTGAGTATTCCTTCAGACTCCCAGTTCTTCCACCACATCAACAGAGAAAAACAGCAAAAGCAAAAGAAGCAACAAGAACATCAACAGTCCAAGAAATCTGGAAAGTTGGTGGAGGTGGAAAGAAAAGAATTATTCCCTTCCATTTCTGTCTTGAGTATTAATCCAGCTTCTGAATCTGCTATGATCGAGAAAAACGTATCCTATGCCCAACCATGTTCCACAGGTTTAACCACCAAGCTCTTGCCTTTTAAGAATGAAAATGGTGAGATTGAATGGGCTTTTTCTGAAGATGGTAATGAATTAGATGCCTTCAAAGCTACTGCCAACCATTCATACTATAACGAACTCGAAGAAGAAGAAGAAGACGGCATAAATTTATCTCCAACTCTTTCCAACTCTTCTAACAATGAATCCATCATCTCTAATAATAAAGTCAAACTGATTAAAAAGGAAGAAAACAACACTCCTGCCACCAACCACTCTTCCCCATTCACTCCAAACGATCAACATCTCAATAATCACCATCACAATTCAGTTTCCTCATGTTCTTCATCCGATGATATCACAGAAATGAACGACGGTTCTTTCGGTTTACCAGATGGTAAAATCCACCAATGTCCTCACTGTGAAGCTACCTTTAAGATCAGAGGTTACTTAACTCGTCATTTAAAGAAGCATGCTGCCAAGAAGGCTTACTCATGTCCATTCCACGAATTTAGTGTGTTTATTGATGAAAATAATGTTACTCACAAATGTCACCCTAACGGTGGTTTCTCAAGAAGAGATACCTACAAGACTCACTTGAAATCCAGACATTTTAAGTATCCAAAGGGCACCAAGACCAAGGACAGAGCCAAGTCTGCTGGTTCTTGTTCTATGTGTGGTGAAACTTTCCCAAATGCTGAAATATGGTGTGAATTACATGTTGAAGGTGCTGAATGTAAATTCTTACCAGCTGGCTTCAAAGGTAAATCCAGAATTAAAAATAGAATGAAGAAACAAATGTCCAAGCAACAACAAAAAGAACTTGAAAAGAATGGTGGAATTTATTCCAAACACTTTTCACTTGCAGCAGCCATGTCTTCTCAAAAGAAACCAGCCAATCCTCAAGCTCCAGAATGTTTTACTCCTTCATTGGAAACTCCTAATAATAGTAATGCTACTCCTATTTCCGTTAGTTCTAATAATGTTAACACTTACGGTTATAAACATACTTCTAATTCACCAGCTGTTTCTATAAGTTCGTCTATTAACAACGAAACTCATGCATCTCCTGTTTCTGTTTCTCCAACTACACAAAAGTATGTTGGAGAGGTACTGGCCCCACCAGTTGCTGAACAGCAAATTCAACAACCAATTGCCATGCCACCACCATCAAACATTAAATTCACTCAAGACTTTTTCCATCAACCATACGATAACTCTCAAATGAATCAATATCTTATGGGAGGTGAACCAATGCCATCATTTGAAGCATTTGATGATGATCAATTCTGTTTAGATATTGATCAATTAAACAATGCAACCTTCAACAACTTTAACGAAATAATTGGTTACATGAAGGTTCAACAACAACAGCAGCAACAGCAACAGCAACAACCACAACAACCTTATCCACAACAACAGCATGAATTTGATGGCAAGTCTAATTTTGATCAAATACCTTTACAAGCACAAGATTTTGAACAATATCAGCATTATGCATCTGAATTCCCACAAGAATATTCTGAACAAAATCAACATTCACAGCCATTACAAGCTCAACAATGTTATCCTGTTCAACAATATCAAATGTACAATTCAAACCCGGTAATGTATAATTAGATGCTTTTCTATTTGTGTTTTTTTTGGGAGTTACTTTTATTCTATTCTCTTGTTCTTTTTAATGGGTGAATGGCGAAGACCATTCTTATTTATTTTTTGGAATTTATTTCTCTAGAAGTCTGTTTTGATAATATACGTGAACAAAATTTACAGCAAGAAACTTGTAGTATAGTAAAAGCGTTAATGTTTAATAATTGAAAAACTCAAGTGTTTAGATATTAAGTTGATAAAATATTTGCTTTGGTATAGCCAAATTATCAACTACTGTATGGTTCTACACCTTCATTGTCCCCGTATTCAACTAATTCAACAGAGTAAAGGTTCATAGAGGAATGTCCATATAATTGAGAGATAGAATACAATCTGAAGATACGCTTATGGCTTAAAGATTACGATTAATGATTCCTTGGTCTTACAATTCAACAGGATCTGGTATTGTCAAACTTTTCAACTCGTTAACTACTAAGTTTTCTCACAGTACACATTTTCCTACTAAACAGCAACCCTGTAATAGTTGGAATGGGAACTGCAATTGACCACATTCCGGTTGATTGGAAAGGGTAAAATTCCATTTCTAGTTTAGGGGAATTGCCACTAAACTTTTCTATGAGTTTACTTACTTGTACTAATTATAATTATATACGAACCGTTTTATACATCAAATAAACCACGCCTTATACTGTAATGCATAGTAATAGAAGGGTTAGTAACAATATTAAAAAATAGCAGACATGATAGAAGAGAATTAGTAAGAAAATAATACCTAAATAAGAATTAGGGTTTTGACTTGAAATTGTCCTTTCGTATATATATATATTTGACCTGTGGGGCATTAGGCGGAATGGTGCATTAAAAATTACCCACTTGTTGATTCAGACAAAAAACCTCAGTCTAGAAAAGATCATAACGGTGGTTTACGTGTTTTACGTGTAATTTGTCAGCAAATACAGGGAAAAGGGGACAGGGTCAATTATTTTTCTATTTGTCATATACCCTTATTTTTGGGTGCAAATTCCCTAAAGTAGTATAAGCAGCAAAGTATCAAAGGAATTCCGAAAAATAATGTGAGACAAAACAGTGAAAATTACATAGGATGGCGAACAATATATAATTCACAATTACGTCACTTGGTAATAAGTGGAACCAAATAATTCAGAGACTTTTTGCTCAAGGAATAACGTATAGTAAACAATTAAACTTTGCCCAATTAGCAAACATATTAGTTTTACCTGTAGGCTAAGACCACGATAATAGTAATTCATTCGTGTTGAAACGTCGTAATTTAGATGGCTTACACTTCGGATAATTGCAGTTTGCTCGTATTAATTTCTATCATTATATTCTTCGTTATATTTATCATAATTATACACTATGGTACCGAGTCCAGTCTACATATCACCGAAAATATCGTCAATATCGTTCTTCTTCTTTTTCTTGACCTTCTTAGTCTTCTTAGGTTTACCAAAAATATCATCAATGGCACTTTTAGATTTTTTAGGCTTGGAATCTCCAAATATATCATCCATAGCGTTTTTCTTCTTCTTTGCACCATCCTTCTTCACCTTTTTGGTGAAGTCTATTTCGTCAGTCATGGACATTTTAGTTTCTATCTTTTGCTTTTTAGGCTGGGAAGGCTCTTGTGGTAATTTCCGCTTTCCTTCTTCTATTATTTCACCAAAATCGTCGTTTATTTCTGATTTTTCACTGTCTTGTGGAGTAGGTATTTGTAGTTTTTCTTGACCTTTTGTTCCCAACTTATCTTTAATTCCTTCTATCTCCATGAATAAACCGTATATCTTACTCAAATTTGCAATCAAGGCAAAACCAAGATTGATAAACTGTCCTAATGCAATGATCCCATTATATGCATAATAGGCATTTCTGAATACCTGATTTTTCACCAAGTACCGAATAACTTCGACTATTTGGTCGTTTTTCAGATCTATCACTTTCTGCAGTTTGGCATGTTCTATGTCGATGGTCAATTTGATAATTTTACGAAGCTTGCGGTGGAATATGTTGAGATACTGCCACCATTTCTGGACCCTGTGTTGGTTCTTACTTCTGTGGTAGATGAGATGGAGAATGTTATACTCTTGGGCGAGTGCCTGTGTTATTTCTGGCGATATCATTTCAAGAAGGATTTGAAGTATATGACCTGTAGTATAAGGATTGATGACCTGTAATAATGAATTTGTATCTGGTTAGTTGTTGAAGATGGTGCAGATGGCAGGTGACTCGTCACTATGGTTTGGGTGGGGGAGGTGGTTGATGTAAATATGTACAAGATTAGGGATATATGCTAATGTATATGCTGATGTATATTTTGAAGATGATGACGCAGCTTACTACAGCAAGGTCGGATATATGCTGGATAGTTCAATGGTTGCAGGTATCTTCTGAGCTTCTATCTATAGAGCTTTGACGGTATAGATGCTCAGTTGGTCGCGATGTGCACCTCATCACGATCCAGGTTATAACAATTTGTAGATGACGTAATCAACTCATCCCAAAATTTTTCCAAACATACTTCTTTTACCATAATAATGGCCCTTCCAATAAACGAACTCGTGGCTAAAGCTAGGGCATTACTTCAGTCAGCTCAAGCCGAAGCTGCATTGACTCTTCTTCAAGAAAACTTCGAACCATATACCGAGGATGTCAAGTTTCTTCAAATCTTTGGTGAGACCTTATTAGAGAATAATGATGTGGAAAATGCTTATGATATATTGACCAAGGCTGTTGCCAATGATCCAAATGCTGATTTAGGAGTGGAAAAGTTCTTCTATCTTGGACAAATCATTGGTGGAGAAGACGGATTGAAATTACTTGATGTTGGACTTCAAAAATTGAATACTCAACTTGAATTAATTAGTCAAGATTCTGGAGAAAATGATCCTACTTTAGTGGAATTATCTCAATTATACAAGAACAAAAAAGCATTAACTGATTATGTGATCAAGAAACTGAACCAAGGTCTTTTCGCTCAGATTGAAATCTGGATGACTGATTTATGTATGGAACCAGTGGCGGAATCTAAATGTGATCAAATCATTGAACATTCTTTGAAATTGGATGGCCAAAACCCAGAAGCGTTATCTTTATTATCATCTATCAGAATATCTCAACAAAGACCAGAAGAGGCCAAGGAAGCATTAATTAAATCATGGGAAATTTTCAAGCAAAAGAAGGCTACTCTTGAAGAGTCTGCCAATAAGATTGGACAAGAAGGAAGTGAAGAATCCGACTCTTTTGAAGTGGGTATTGAATACATTGAATTGATCCAACCACTTTTGACTTTGGCCCGTTTTGCCATGGAATTGGAGCTTTACGATACTTCTGTTGAAATTGCTTCTTCTATTCAAGACATTAATGAAAGCATATTGGAACCATACTACTACGAAGCCTTGGCCGGTTTGTTCAAGGCCAAGAAGTTGTATGTGGATGCCAACAAGGAAGCCCTTGAAGACTACAGAGATCTTCAAGTTGCCAAATTGAAGCTCACCGACAACGAAGAAATCAAGACCCTCGTCACTGATGCCAAGAGTGCTTTGACTCTGGCCTACAAGATCATCAACAGTGAAGGTGAAAATGACCAAGAAGTTGTTGAACAAGTTCAAGCTCTTTTGAACGAGTTAGGTGGTCCAGTTATGAGTGAGTTGATCCCACAAAGAGAAAACGAAGACGGATGGGAAGACGAAATCCAAAGCGAGTAATTGACCAACCAGGCGGGGGATCCATACTGAGTGCAGCGATATAGCTGGTGATGTTTCATTGCCTAACGGCTCAACGGCGAGACCGTGATATCACAGTGGATGGTGTGAAGAGTCACCAAGATGGTGCTGAAGGGACAGTTCGGTGTACCAGTACACCTTTGGAGATGTGACTTTATCACCTTATTTAGCGTTTCTGTCTATTAGTAGTGCCAGTTCTCTATCTTATGTATATTAATTATAGACAATAATTTGAAATACTCGAAGTGTAGATGAGAAGACGGAACGGTTCATGAGAAAGATCATGGAACCTAATAGTTGCCTCTTTGAACGGAATATTTATTATCTGTCTAAAGTATCATCCTTAGTATCTTAATTCTTATAGTCATAAAATTTGCAGCAATTAATACAATTTTAACCTAATTACTTTATATGATTTCTACTATGTTAATATCTGTTATCTTATAAAAATAATCGCAAGTTGTCAAGTAAATATACCACTATTCTGTGGAGTTTTATATTTTATCTATATACAGCGTGGAGTTGGCTCTGAGAAACTGTTGAAAGACTATATACATAAGCATTCAGAATCTCGAAGATCTCCTACTATAGTTCATAGCTGTTCCAAGTATAGCATATAGCATATGCATTTATTTATCCATCATGACCCTTCATTGTCCTAACATATTTATAACATTAGGTACGTCTTTGAAAAAGTCGTAATTGAAAATATCAATTTCCATAGAATCGAAGTACCTATCGTAGTCCAAATCATTAGAGCTCACCGTATTTGGAGACACTTCGTTTTGAGAACGTGAAGCCTCAACAACAGACTCGGGTCTGAGAATATTATGGATAGAAGGTATTGAATCAGCTTTAGAAACTGACTTATATGGACTTGGAGAAGTCACTGGCTTGGTGACCTTGTTCTTTGCAGTAGCCTTTGATTTCTTTCTCTTTTTAATCGACTTATTGGATAACTTATCTGTGAAATCCTTTGTGAGTCTATACATCTCATCCACAAACCACCAAGTACTTGAGAACTTCTTCAATTCTACCAAAAAGTCTTCTAACTGGGTATGTGCTTCTTGAGGCTCATCTTCATTTAAATACATCTTGGTACGTCTCTTCAAAGCTACTGCCATTGCCAAAGAAATACACCATGGAACGACAGGAATATTTATAACATAGTCAGCTTGCATTTCTCTGAGGTAATGCAAGATATTCACAGAAGCCTTAATAGAGTTTTCATCAGGTACGCTCTTAGGAATCAGAGGATTGTCGTATTTGGCTTTTTGAGACCCCATAACGATTGCATTATTGACAAGTCTTGACAAGAAATGTATAGAATTGTTAACATAATCACTAGATTCATATACCCTTGACTTCTTCTCTTGCTCACATAATTCAAATTCATACTTCTGGAATTCGTCTGTGTTGAACATATTATATCTGGGGTTAAACATAGGGGTATCTTTTGAATCATTAAATGGAGTAAATATTGCTAAAAACATATTCTCCAAAGATCTTGCTAATTGTACAAGCTTAAGTAAATTTATGTTGTTGTACGGAAGATCCACATTGAAATCTTCTTGCCGTATGAACATGTTTCTTTGATTCACCAACCCATTGAACCTGTCAAAAATGTAGCAACACCACCACAAGTTTTTTGTATATTCTGCCCTGACTGGATCAATTTTAGAAGACAATCGTTTCATATGAATTCCCATAGAGACACCCAAATTAATGGCATCAGTGAGATCATGAGAGCTCTGTTCACTACCCAATTTATCGAAATTAAAGTGAAGTGAAAGAAGAGACAGGATGACTAGACGAGTGAACTTATCGTCATCACCCAATTGAGGAAGAATAAGAAGGACCTGCCGTATTTTATATTCCAACTCAGACATAAAAGATTGCAATTTTTCCAGAAACTTAGTGGAATTGGAACCATTATTATTGCTATGTTTCTGAAATACCCTTTTGAGTATAGGTTCTGCCATCTTGTCTCTTGAAATAATAAGGACAATAGCATAAATCATGATATTTTGCGCTTTATTGGCCCTAAAGTCCTCCCAAAATTCATTCTCTTGAACTAATGGAAAGATTGAATTGATTTTATAGAAGTAGAGCTCAATCAACTGCTTTACATCGAAAGTATCAAACGAATATTCAGGGGAAGATAATGTAAATGCGTTGATACTGACAAGAAAATTGTATATATGAGTGTTCTTGATATAGAATTCCTTTTCCTTGCCAGATTTGCCAAAGTTTCGTACCTTGTAACCGTTTGAATCGTCTTCATTTTTGGTCTTGATATATACTCCTGATTCATGCCACACACTTTGGTCTTCCGAGGCATTGGCTATAATGGCCTTAGGATGCCCATGATAGTAGAGTTGGTACGTGCTGAAAGAATCTGGACCAATATTGAAATTATACTTTTGTTTAAGGTACTGAGCCGTTATTCTCTGTTCTGTAGGCTTAGTATCTTGTGGCTCAGTTTCACTCTCATGATGTTGCTCCTGCTCCTGGAACTGGACCTGGACCTGGTGGTGATCGATATCATGAACTACTTCTGGTGAAACAGGTGATCCACTTGGTCCAGTAGACTCACCTGGGTCGGTTGGAGATTCCACTGTGGATGGTGTCGGTTTGCTTGACTGCCCAAAACCAATGTCCTTGATAAGACTACACTTTAGATTGTTTTTATGACAAGTTTTGCAGCCCACATTCTCGTAGTTGGTAGAAGTGTTTTCGCACTTGACCCTCTTGATACGACAGTTTTGGCAACAGTTGAAAGTCCGTTTCCTAGTCTTGTAGTTGGTGTCAAAGGCGGGAAAGACGAACATTATCAACAAATATTTGGGGGACTGTAAACTGGTCACACGAGTGGAGGTATCAAAAGTCGTCAATCACGACAGTATGAGAGTGGTATCAATAGAAATGGAAGATCAAATGTGCCTCGAAGTTCCAACTAAAGGACCCTTTGATAGTTGTTGCCTTTATAGTTCGTTTATGACTGTTTAACAAGCTTGGTCGAGCTTTATCGAGGATAACACACAGTTGCGAAAGGCTGTAAATCTGGGGTCAGGATCGATCAATAAACCGATCAATCTGTGGTGTATTGATCCTGAGAGAAAGCGTATTGATAGGGTGTATCTTTGACGTCTTTTTCACCTTTAAGAGTGTAT
The DNA here is from genome assembly GCA_030568535.1 of Suhomyces anneliseae. Classification (NCBI taxonomy): domain Eukaryota; kingdom Fungi; phylum Ascomycota; class Pichiomycetes; order Serinales; family Debaryomycetaceae; genus Suhomyces; species Suhomyces anneliseae. The sequence goes on along the minus strand of JAJMGB010000001.1, from coordinate 383,686 downwards.
GAAATACTTCTAATGGTACGAAGTAGGTGTAGTTCTTAGGATTATTATGGGGAAGTTCAAGTCACTGTCCCTTTGGTCAATCCGGTGGTATTTCCGGTAGAGTATCCGGTTATTGGAGTGATGTGACCCGTAAATCGTGTATGTTAAATATAGGTGCACTGCAGGTCTTGTTTTGTAATCTGTGGGGTGGTGCATATCCGTTGAGTTGGGGATGGCGGGGTAGTACGAGATTCGGTTGGGGTGATTGTCCAAAATGGAAGTCTTCCCGAATCTACACCAAAAGATGCGAGAAGGAGGCGAAGTAGTGGAATGTGGTGCATCAAGCAGTTTTATGGTTATATAACATTCAGGCGAAGGCTACAGTTGAAGAGCAGATACCCTTGATGGAATCACATCTATCTATTCGATCTCTAGATAAGCTATTGCTTATCTTTATTTAAGAACTTTTTTTGTGCACTTCTAGTAAAATGAAGCTTATAGAGGTTTCCTTAGTCTAATAATTGATTCTACTATTACATAAAACGATTTAATGGTGCATGATGCATATTGTCTGAATTATTGCTTGTTGTACAGTCTCATTAGTTGTTCTAGATGTTCCTTAAAAGTGCTAATAAAGATCTGCAGTAAGGGGAGCCTGTTTGAGATATTATCCCCGAAGCATCCTGAAATACTGTCATGCTAATTCAGGTTAGGTATTTGCTACAACACCCCCTTCTCTAAAGAAAGAGTGGTGGCAATTTATTGGTTTGGTTGGACCACATCTTTGGTTGGATCACATATTACCCTGCATTATGCACCGCAGTGCACAATTAATGTCTGCAAATTAGCAGGTCTAAATTACATTATAACTAAACTACACATATAAAATTAACCGACAATAGATCAGAATTAGGGACCAGCCGTTTATGCGATCCAAAGGAGATAATCTTTGTTTCTGCCTTACACTTGATCATCTTAAAATTCCTATTTGAAATAAATTATCTTCCTGATAGGAGAGGTAAAAACTACCCCACATAATATTTATCTAACCGATAATTAAGTCATTTAATAGACGAACAAGATAGTAAAAAGAGGCTTAATGTAAGTTTTTACGTAGAGTGAATGAAATTAAGGAGGCTTAAGACATATCTAAGTTTTTCATAGCACTAAAGCCATTTAATTAGTTGACTTTTTTCAGTCAGAAATGAATAAAAGTCAGTAAAGTGGTATGAAGAATATTAAAATGACAAAACTAAAATACAAATAAATACTCGAAAGGACAAAGAATAGTATGCTGTCAATTAAATTTTTTTAGGCCATCCTAATTCTATTGTTTCATATAATTTACTTGAAATTTTAATACAAAATGTTGATTTCAACACTCAGAAAAGCGATAATTATAAAACATGACAATATTAAAACTGTTCCTCCGTACTACGATTCTAACCTCACCAAATTGAGGACCTTAAACTGGATTCATTATTTTTTAATATTTTTGACTGACAAGTTAAAGACTTCGAGGACCATAAATCGAAGTAAGATACTTAGGTTAATGAAATATACTCAGAAGTTGCATAATATGGAGTCTATTGAGTTAACAAGTGACATCGAAACGTTTTAGTTTAATTCTGTATCTATATCCCATATTACTTGAAAAATACACTAAAATCCAGAAATTTTTAATCATCAAATTTAAGCTTGTGCAAAGTTTAAGTATTATTTTAAATTTTTTTCACATCAACATTAGTTGCAAAAACCTTTTATTCAAGAGCACGGTTGTATAGTGTAGTGGTGATCACGTTTGTCTTTGACTCAAGAAACCTCAGTTCGAATCTGAGTACGACCTTGGCCTTTATTTTTGTTAAGCCGTAAATATTTTTTGCATACTCCAATGGTATAGTTTGAGTCATAATTATAAGGTTATAGGTTTCCTGCAGATAACCAATTTCTGAGTCATGGCTTACGTAATGAGAAGAGTCATACAAAGTATGGGAAAGAACACATTTCAAATAGTTAACTGAAGCTAAAACTTTGAAATCACATACCATTTTGCAATCAGCACTCTTTAATCATTATTTTAGTTTAATTCTGTATCTTTGGCCCTTATCACTTGCTAAAGTCCAGAAAGTCTCGATGTATACTTTTTTCACGTGAGTAGTCACGCGATCACATCACTTATAACCAGACTATCTACTATCTAACTTATCAACTAATGACTACCAACCACAGACCCACCCTTGAGTCAAAAAGGGGCCGTGCCAACAACATCACGGATACCATATCCCATGCACGTGCTCTTCCTCAACAGACGAAACTCAAATACAGAAGCGATGGACCCATTGATCCAGTAAAGGCTAAAAGAGGAGTAGATGAGCTCAAAAGAGAGCTATTAATACTGGAAGGAAAGTTAAGCGAGGAAGAGATCAAAGAGAGTGAGCAAAAGAGACTCAAATTGGAAAGCGATAGCGACAGCGAAAGTGATGACGAAGAAGCTTTGCTCGAAGAATTACGAAGAGTAAGAGAAGAAGTTGCACTTGAAACAAATACCAAACAAGACAAAGAAGATGCTGAAGCAAAAGGAGAGCAAGCGAGCGACGATGATAAAAACAATAATGATGCGAATGACGAAGGCGACGAGAGTGACGATAGTGAGAGCGAAGGCAGTGACGACGAGACTGCACTTCTTATGGCCGAATTAGCCAAGATCAAACAAGAGAAACAACAAGAAAAAGAAGCCAAGGAGCAGAAAGAGAAAGAAGAAAAGGCAAAGAGCTCAAATCCTTTGATGTCATTAGACAAAGACGGAAGCAAGGTGAAAAAGAGCTGGAGAAACAGCACCACCTTTAACAATAAACCAAAGAAACAGGAAAAGGGTGACAATTCAAACTATACAAACGATACCTTGAATTCTGAATATCACAAGAAGTTCCTCAATAAATACGTGAGGTGAAGCGTCAATAATCAAACTTAGATTTCAAATCTGGACCTACTGAAATTATACTAATAACAAAATATAGATGTTAGTATTAATGGGTTCTGCCGGTATTCTGAGCTTCAATGAACCGAAACTAAAATAAAGAATACAAGAAGAAGAAAATCGGTATGGTTTCCAAATTATTCACCTTATTTGCTGCTTCGGAACTCCCGATCTTATCGCATAGGCTCAACTCTCTTATAATGTATAATATGTAACATAGAAAATAAACAAATTAATTACGAAGAAATAGCAACAACCATATCGTAAAAAGAAAAGAAGTAACAGAAGGTTGTAAAAAGAATGAACATACAAGTAAATAGAAGAATGCAGTGTTGAAGTTAATTTGATTCTCCATATTTCAGTTGATTCTTTTACCTATCTCTAATCCTTTATAGCTTAGGTACTACGACCCATAAGAAATAAGACATTTTTTCCGCACTATTTTATCACTTTAACTACACCACAATTTGTTAGACCATGTAAAACTGACCTAGGTTTTAGAGGGTGCAAAAATATAGAGAATTACTGTGATACTACAGTAATGTCTGGTATACCCATAAAAAAACTAAAAAATAAATGCCTTCAGCCAGATTCGAACTGACGATCTCCTCATTACTAGTGAGGTGCCTTACCAACTTGGCCATAAAGGCTTTTCGTGATGTTGGGGTTCCTGGTTAGCAGATAAGCGACCTAGACTTTGGGAATCCCAACCGCACTAGTGTATTAACTATTGGGTGCAAAAACATGAAAGTATCCTATTCACATATCGGTTAAAAATCAATTAGAGAGAAGAAAGCTTGGATCTCAACTCTAAAAAGAGTATACAATATACTGCAATTTCAATAGAGAACATAAAAACACGGGAACCACTTCGAATTCCAAGTATAGCAGTTTATACAGGTTCTATTGGTCATGAATACCTTGAACTGTTTATGGATATAGATATTAAGTATGCGACTATTGTTACCATAAAGGACAAGCCGTAACCGGGGTAACCTGGGTAACCTTAGATACGCCAAGAACCAAAGCTTGTTATCTCTTTATCAACCTCAATTAGACTTTCTTTCACTAATAAAAAGCTGCGAAAAATAGTCATCATATACACTTACACTTATGGCACTTTTTTTTTTCAAATAACATATAATATAATACTATAATAGAAAATACACAGTAGAACCAAAAGCAACAAAAAAAATTACCCTCTATATTAGCAATGATCAAGTCAAATCAGGGTTTCCCAATCTAGCATCTAAATTGGCAATATCTTCCTTAAGACTAGCTTCTTCAACAGTCTTAACCAACTCCTTAGTACACTTGGCGATATCGAAAGAAATACCAGCCAATCTTTGTTTGAAATTCTTATCAGCAAAATCAGTATCATTCTTGTCAGTATTTGGCTTACCAAGAATGTTCATACGATGATGACAATCTTCCAAACTCTTAACAACCCAACTTCCATGTTCCTTTAATTGAGCATTACGGGTTTGATTCATAGAAACATTAGTAGCTTCAGTCATTTGTGATATCACAATAGTGATAGCCTTAGACTTTTCTCTCAAATCACCTCTAGTGGCATTTGGTTTCTTAATAGCAGAAAGTAATGATTGAATGGTAGTGATGACTTGAACAGTTTGGTGTTCCAAATAAAGTAAAACTTGAGTTAAAGTGTTATCTGGATCATCAATGTCGAATAAATCAATGTTGAAAGTGGCAGCAGCCATTGATTTACGATATTCTTGTCTTTGTCTGGCTTCGGATTCTTCTTCAGTTTCTTCGTCAGAATCTTCACCTTCTTCAGATTCATCTTCATCTTCTTCCTCTTCTGACGATTCAATAACCTTATCATCAATATTAGAAGTCTTGGTGTCACTCAGATAGTTAACAGTCTTCTTGTTAAGACCCTTGGAAGTAGATAAGCTTGATTTCAAACCACTGCTACCGTTGGAACTGAAACTACCAGACTTGACACCATTTTCATTACTGAAACTTCCAGAAGCACTTTCCTTATTAGAACTGAAGCTTCCAGATTTGATACTTCCAGATTTAATTTCCTTCAGCTTGATACTACTAGATTCACTTCCTTGTCTGTGAGTTCTAGTAGTTTCAGTGCTGGTGTCTGCATCCTTGGATGGCATCTTGTAATGACTAGTTAATCCTGGTTGATCAGCATCGAATGGTAATGATCTGACACCTGGAACAACTTCGTCACCATTACTTGCCTTTCTAACAGTAAATGGATCATGTTCTTTTTCCAGACCCAAAGACTTGGCAGAGTCCTCTCTGTCTAATTGAACAGTAACATCAGATGCAGAAGAGGAGATTGGATGCTTGAGATCTTCATTACTCACAGCATTGGTGGTCAATCTGTCTCTAATAGATTGGAAGAATCCACGGTCAGATTTAACAGGAGAATAATCAGTTTGTTCATCATCTTCCATTTCCTTAGATGGAGTAGTTTCAGCAGTGGAAGTCAAGACTTTATCAGTACTAAGTTCAATCTTTTCACCATCAGAAGTTCCTTCTTCAGAATTAGTAGTTTCATCAATATTCTTGGAAGTGTCATTATCAGAAGTTAATCTGTCTCTGATACTTTGGAATAATCCCTTTCCTCTTCCAGATGCAGCATCAGTTGAGTCCATAGAATCATTTCTACCAGTAGAATCAACCGAGTTATTTCTTTCCTTGATACCGGCGTCACCGTCAATGACATCGGTAGAATCCTTGGAAAGCTGTTCGGTAGCTAAAATACCAGCACCAGCTACAGCAGCACCAGTAGCAGCACCAGCAACGGCAGAGAATGGACCATTCAATTTGGTAGGAGATTCAATATCATCTTCAATCTTGGTAACACTATCATCGTTGTTCACCAGTTCTAATCCAATAGAACTCTTTCTACTGTGGATCAGTTGGGATGGAGAACTTTGAGATGGTGAGTTCTTTCTGACATGCAATGGTTGTTCATCAGCAACTTCGAATTGTCTGACCTTGTCCAAGATATTCTTCTTTCTAGCTGGTGGAGAACGAGATGGGGATGTTTTATTAGACTCGTCGTTTGGACTGCTGAGTTTAGAGGCCATTTGTAACACTCCGGTTCCCTTACCTCTTGGAGAAGTAGTGGAGGAAGAAATACCATTTCTTTCAGATTCCTTGGTTGGAGAGCTTTCGAATTTGGAAGCTAATGCACTGACATTTCTAGTCATTGGACCATCATTCTTCTTTAATGGAGAAGTTTCTTGGTTATCAGATCTGGTCTTGTTGTAATTAAGCGAATTAATGGAGTTTTGAGAACCAGATTGCTTGATTTGAGAATCAGAGTTCTTAGATTCAACAGAAGTTTCAGAATCCTTTCTCAATGGTTGAGTTGGGTTAATTTCGTTCTCAGAAGTAATTGAGGATTCTGCCTTGTGGGAAAGGTTAGGACTTTCTGGGTTCTTTCTTCCTTGAGAGTCGAAAGTTTGATAAATGGAGTTTTGAGCGATCTTGTTAAAGACACCACCGACTGGTTGTGCTTCATCTTCGGAATCGTCATCGAAACGAGGAATAGAACGGTTCAATGATTCTTGACGAGGATTTATGGAACCATTGAAGTCTTGTTGAGGATTCACAACACGGTTATAATCTTGTTGAGGAATGAATGGTCTGTCTCCTCTAGCTGGAACTTCATCGTTCTTGTTGATTGAAACAGGATGCACTTGAGTTTCTTGAGCACTCTTGATGTTCAAAGGTTGTTCATCAAATTCTGGTTTTGGTGGTTCAGATCTGGTGTTCAATGGTTGAACCTCTTCTTCTTTTGGGGATTCTTTAGGAGTTTCTTGGGTCAGTTTACCGTAGCCAAATGGCGATATTTTCTTAAGAAATCCTTGGCCAGCGCCATTGAAGAGACCCTTGGAAGTATTGTTAGATTCTGTGGAATTGAATGGAGACTTTTGGGAAACATCACCAGAGTCAGCAGAAATATCAGCTGGATGAGTTGAACCAGAATTACCCATGGCAGCAGTGGCAGCAGCGGTGGCAGCAGTAGCACCGGCAATAATACCAGCACCAGTAGCAACACCATTGTGACCAGTAGAAGCGGAAGCATTGTGATCATTGGCAATTGGAGCAGCACCTGGAGCAGAACCTGGAGTTTGTGCAGCTTGAGATTCTCTCAAACGGTCAGCCATTCTTAAAGGTCTAGCACCAAAATCTTCATCAACTGCAGCACCCTTGGTAGATTGTGGAGCATTGGTGACAGATTGTGGGTTCACAATTCTGGAGTTAGCAGAATTTTCATTAAGCTTGGAAACGGTAACCAAATCACATAAGGTAAAGCAAATTTCACCAACAGAACGTTCAACAACAATCTTTGGTAATAAAGAGGAATACACAGCGTAATATCTGGTAGCACTAAGAGCATAAGTAACGGCTTCTCTGAGAACAACAGAATGTTCATTACTGTTAAAATGTTGGTTATCACCTTGAGCAGCGATTTCATTAGCCAAAATAGAAATCTTGGAAATCTTTTCAAATAATACATCGGCTTCAATAGATTTACCATTCAAGTATAGTATGAAAGATTCAGCTAAAGCTTGTAAATCAGCCACTAATTTGATGGAAATCAAACCATAAGGAGCAACGAAAGATTTCATTTGTTCTTTACTTAATACAGCATTATTGATTTCTTTAGAAAGATTATTAGAACGAGCTTCTTCATATTTCTTTTGCCATTTAACAACATCATTTTTAAGATCATTATATTTGTTATCATGTTTAACAGGAGCAGATTCCAAATTAGATAATCTTTCAAAGAATGATTCCATTTCTTTCTTCATGCTTTGATCTCTTTGGGACTTAGCAGTGGTTGGAGAACTACTTAAACCATTGATTTCCTTGGTAGAAGTATTACGTTGAGGACTACTGTTCTTTAAAGATTGGTTTTCCAATCTGAGAGCAGCGATGCTAGCTTTTAAGGAATCCAATTCCTTGGATGACGCGTCACCAGATGAAGATAATGCTCTTTTATGGCTAATCCATGATTTCTTTTCTTCACTTAAAGAATCAAGTTCATTACTGAGTGATTTGTTTTGAGAAACAGAATATTCATAATCATCTTGAAGTAAACGGTACTTTTCTTCTATGGAAGCCTTTTCATGTTCGATGGACGCGATTTCGGAGTTCAATTGGGCAATCAATTGATCTTTCTTGGACAATTGATCCATCAATTGGTTTTCATTGGAATCCTTTTGTTGTTGGGATGCATGCATAGATTCTGGTTGAAGTTCCCTTTGTTGGTGATGTTGATCTTGTTGCTGTTGTTGTTCTTCATCATCTTGATCTTCTTCATCACTGGACCAGGTAAGGTTGGCCTTAGTGGGTATGACGGTCTTAGATTGGATCCCAATGGTTTGGTTATGACTATCAGAAACCGAATCCTTCTTGCTTTCACCATCGTACTCCTTAAGTGGAGAAGAGGTTTGACTTTCACCCTTGATAGGAGAAATATCATCAAGCGGCAGTCTTACTTGTTGAGGCTCATCGGCGGCGGCAGCAGCAGAATGATCTTTGATGTCTCTATGGCCATCCTTGTCGTCAATTGAGTTAGAAATGGTGTGCTGTGATTGGTGTTGTGACTGTTGTTGTGATTGTTGAGGAGGAGGTTGTTTCTTTTCTATGTGTAAATCCCTTCTTTCGATTTCAAACAGTATATCAGACACCAAATCCTTGAATCTGGTTTGTGGTAAAGACGATAACTTTTGTCTAGCTTGGTTTCTCTTAGGATGGAAGGAAGATTTAGGTAACAAGTAATCTGGTTCACCTCTGGATTCATCAATTCTTCTTCTAAGTTCATCATAAACATCAGTACTTAATTCCCTAAACTGAGCCGCCGAAAGCTTAAGAAGCTTTTCCCGAGCCCGGGCTGCTCTAGTAGAGTTCGACTTGGTTCTAGAACTCAGATCATCTGAGATATCAAGAAATTGCTTCAACACCCGATAATGATGGGCTAGATCAATTTCACTCATTATTTATTATATAAAACCAAAAATAAAAATCAAAACTTATAACGAATGAACACGGCTTGAATATTCTTAACCTTAGCTTGGTTGTTGGATGTCGTTGGTGTTGATCTCGTGAAGTAATGAATTCCCTTTGGAGCAATTCAAGACGATTCTTTCTTGGTTTTACCGCTGGTGAAGAAGTAAAGTTAAAGATAATTTTGATTTAGTTCTTGAGGGCGCCAGTGGAAGTTTTTTTTGTACGCGTCTTATTGTCACAAACCGTGGAACAGAACAGGAACAAACACAAAAACAGTTGGTGAAATTTACCAGTGCAAGTTCCGGCGGTAGGGGATTTTTTTTCTCTCTCTCCCTCTGTGTCCTGCTCTGCGTGTTAGCCCTACCTACATATAGTATCAAGTCTTGGCTCTGGTGCTGGTGGTGGCTGGCTGGTTGCACTGTGGAACCGGTGGGCCCAGTGGGCCTGGTAGTGAAAAATTGACGGGGTCACGTGACTGGAGAATGTAGAAATGATTATGGGGCTCCTACGTGCTAGTGCCAGCATCCGATGCATGGAATGTGATAGTGGAATGATGAGGGCGTCGTAGGGCATGGAACGATCGGTGATGATTGTAGATGGTGTCAGTGGGTGTCATTGGGAATGGGGCGGGCTGGGGACGCGTATCCGATTAGCGACGAGGTACCGCGAGGTACCGCGAGGAATGAAGAGCTTCGCAGGGCCACCGCGAGGCCATAGCGAGCCACCGCGAGACACCGCGAGACAGTGCGAGACCGCTAGCCACCACGGGGCCATCTCTAAGCCATACCCCTGTTAGTTGTACTACTACTGATACAATATATTGGTTCTGATACAATCATCCTACACTTTTCGTACACTTTCCACATTTCCACCTTTTCACCGTTCCCACACTGTTAAAACACTCTTCTTCCATTTCTACTTCAACCGCGATACTGGAATGCGGAGATGTCTCAGTCCTATTGTCTCGATATGTTTACGGGCTTACGGGTCGTATAATCGCGTCTGTAATTGAACCATATTTGACGTGATTTCGTTTCATGTGACTGAGATATTTTCAGATTCCCCTCTAGATAGTGATATTTTATGCCCTTTTAGTATATTTTCATCTATCGAGGCGACCAGATCCAGATGAAATGGGTGTCTATTATGAGTAGATGTGGATAGAGTGGTGTAGATGTGAGTGTGGTCAGAAATGGTGTTTTGGCGTAGACATATAAAGTGAGATCGCGTGGTGAGCATTTATATGATAAAATATTAAAATGTTATTGATGCTTGGCACCACGAACCGTCTTATGTAATCTTGTTTACCAGGTAAACAAAGAATGGTAAGAAGTGAATTTTTAGGGGTGTTCAGTGGAATTGAGAACCAGACTTGAAGAGTAAGAGGAGTGTACTAATAATATACTAATATTTATAGAATTAGTATTTATAGAATCGTTCTGAAAGGTGAATACCTGAATTAAAGACACAGGATAGCATTAAAAAGGGTTAGTAAGGTAAAAATAAATCCGAAGTGTAGATATAAATATACTACAATAGTAATGGTGCTATTTAGTGGCAGTCCATAATTTAGAGTCCATAACTCTCTAAACTATTAAATAACTTAGCTTCATTTCTCTCAAAATTAAAGCTAGTCGTATTTAAATGTTGTTAGGAAACTCACCAATTTCTTTTACAACCTCTTTAATTTACGAATTGGTCTAGAATCCACCAACACTCCAGTTATTACCAGTAATTATTTTTTATTTGTGTGCTATAACAAGTAGTTAGAACTCACACAGATGACCCAAGTATGAACTAATTGAGCACATCCTATGAGCTGAAATTGTTAAATATTCCTTTCTAATTGTCTCAATAGTTTCCAATTATCTCTACAGATTTTTGTATGTATACTAGAAATTCCACTGGTAATGTATCTACACTCTTCCCGATTCTTCATAAATTATTAGAAAGTTATTAAATTGTATTTAAACCCATTAAAAGTTAAGACTGTAAGCATTCTATTTTCTATCCTCTTAATTAAATTTCCTGGCTTTTTCATCATTCTTTAGATAAATCTACTTATGGTATTAATTTTTCATTCCTTCCTTTACACCACACTTGTAAATTTCAGCTTCTAATTCACTACTAACCAACTATCATTCTACACGCCACTCTGTGGCCTTTCTTACATGCAATTCATTATGGTAGTTATATACATATACCTGTCGGTATTTCGGCCTATGGCCCACCATCTATGATTTTTAGACAGCACCCGTAACTATACCGTTCTATCACGACTCTGTACGGCTGTCTGCCCTTCCCTTCTTCTCACTAACACATTATATCGAGCTAGCTCGCAAAAGGTACAATTTGTTCGTTCTTTTGGGGAACATTTGAGTTTCAGACTGAGCATAAGCACCCAGTAATTAATATTTTCTTCCTTCTTCTGCTTGTTATTCTTGTGACTCTTCTTTTATTCTGAAGCTATAGTAGTTTTTTTTCTGCTTCAGCTTCTAGGAAAATGTGCACTAAACTTATTCGGTACGTTCAGTCAGTTGTTCGCTAACCAATCTGACGGTTATATCTTCAACATTGCCCAACAACTTTTCTCTGATGAATTCTTCACCAACTTGCTTACCGTGAGCAAACGTCACAGCACCAACCAAAGCATAAACCATTTGAGCACTGACCTTCATTTCACCACTGGTTTCAAAACCAAGGCCATGACCATAAGAGTTCCAGAACATCACCTTGTTCAACTGGTTGGATCTAGCAAAAAGACCCATGGCCATTCTTCCAGAAAGTTCCTTAGCAATAGGAGTACCTAAAACATCCAAATTCTTACCGTTTATGCTGGTTTCATTACTAGTGTTACCTTCAGTAACATACTTGGCAAAGAAAAGATTCACCAATTTAGATCCCATGGCTCCAAGCTTTTCATTGTATGGTTTAAGACCGTTGTTGAAAGACTTGTGGGTCAACACTTGTAATGCCATGTCATCGCTTATAGCATATTTGTCTTGTAAGAAACCCTTGATATATTTCAAATTATCTTCATTTTTACCATAAGTATGGCCAGTCTTGGTAGTGAAAGCTTCTTGTGGATCACGCTTAAGTCCGGTCACACGAGGACCCTTGTGAAGGTAAATATTTCTGGCCAAGAAACGGGTAGGGGCGGCTCCAATTCGTACGCTATTCATCATCTTGGGACAGGGCAAAAACTATTAAACCTTTTCTTTCACTAAACTGAGTGTTGATGTCGATTCCAAAAATCTTTTTCACAGTAGGCGCGCTTACGTCAGTAATTACGTAATCCATCACTTTCTCACCTCAAATGTCATCTCAAAAATTTACCCTAATCATACTGAGATCAATAATCATGGATATCTTTAGAATTTTGACTAGAGGTGCCTCTATTCGTAAAGATAAGCAACCTCAAGGTGGCTACTCCAAGCCCAAGGTGAACGCCAAGCAAAAATCCGAATCTTTACATCACCAAGTCGATAAAGAAACCGATTTTTTCCATACCAAATCTCATAAAGTTGAATTAAAGGAACTTGAAGAAACAGAAGAACAAATTCCAGAACATCAAAACAACCCACTTTTCCCCGAAGCTCCTCATAAAATCACCACTGAAGAAGATGCCCGTCATTTAAGACTTGTAAATGGTTCTAAAGTTACTGGTGAAGATATTCCATTACCAATTGGATCATTCCAAGATTTAACTAGTAGATTCCAACTTGATGCCAAATTATTAAGTAACCTTATTGAAAATGAATTTGTTGAACCAACTCCAATTCAATGTGAATCCATTCCTATTTCTTTGCATGATCGTGATATTATATCATGTGCCCCAACTGGTTCTGGTAAAACCTTAGCATTTTTAATTCCATTAGTTCAAAAGATCCTTGAAGCAAAAGAACCTAATGAAAAAAATCATGGTATTAGAGGTCTTATCATTTCTCCTACTAATGAATTAACCATTCAAATTTTCCAACAACTTCAAAACCTTACCAAGGGTAAAAAGATCACTGTTGGTATTTTACTGAAACAATTAGCTTCTAAATTATCCAATAAAATAGTGAATGCCAATAAGTTTGATATCTTGGTTTCTACTCCATTAAGATTAATTGAATTGGTTAAAAGTGAAACCGTCGACTTATCTAAGGTAGAACAATTAATTATTGATGAAGCTGATAAATTATTCGATAAAGGGTTCGTGGAACAAACCGATGATATTTTATCCAACTGTACATTCCCAAACATCCGTAAGTCCATGTTCTCTGCCACTATTCCATCTGGTGTTGAAGAAATGGCACAATCCATTATGAAAGATCCTATCAGAGTCATTGTTGGTCACAAGGAAGGTGCCAGTAGTACCATTGATCAAAAATTGATCTATACTGGTAATGAAGAAGGTAAATTATTGGCCATCAGACAAATGATCCAACAAAGTGAATTCAAACCTCCTGTCATTATTTTCTTACAATCCATTACCAGAGCCAAAGCATTGTTCCATGAATTGATCTATGATAAATTGAATGTGGATGTTATTCATGCTGAAAGAACTCCTAAGCAAAGAGACGAAGTCATCAAGAGATTCAAGAACGGTGATATCTGGGTCTTGATCACCACCGATGTGATATCCAGAGGTGTGGATTTCAAGGGTGTCAATTTGGTTATCAACTATGATGTTCCTCAAAGTGCCCAAGCTTATGTGCATAGAATCGGTAGAACTGGTAGAGGTGGTAGAGAAGGTAAGGCTGTTACTTTCTTCACCAAAGAAGATGACAAGCTTGTCAAGCCAATCATTAACGTCATGAAACAGTCTGGATGTAAAGACGGTTACAGTGACTGGATGGAAGATCTTGGTAAGTTGACCAAGAACGAAAAGAAGGAAGCTAAGAAGAGTCAAGTCAAGAGAAAGGCTATCAGTACCGTTCCAAAGGTGGTGAAGGAAAAGAGAAGAAAGAAGGAGAGAATGATTGAAGACAGTAAGAGAAAGTATCATGGTTCTGATTAGAGGGAAAGAACCAATGTACCTCATAAGAAAGCTCAATAAAAAAAGAGAAAATGAAAAGAAAAGAAAAAGAACCTACCAAATACTTTGTATAATAGCCCTCTAGGCTTCTTTTACCCTTTAAGCGTCTTGGTACGCTGTACATTCCCATTTATAGATCAAGTAATCATGATAGATGTTAATATAGTCACGATAACGGAAATAATAAGTTAAGAATGTAGAAGTAAGTTGGTGATTCATTGACACCTACACCCTCTACGTTTGACCCATCTAGGCATGTTCAGAACATCACCAGTATGTTTTCATTGTAGAGTTGTATCAGGTGAAACTTATCAAACTACTATAAGTGTAACTATCTGAATTACCAGACTTTTGGCATCACCTCTTTGGTGCAAACGAGTGAAGGTCTGGCAATCCCCCTCAGTGCCAATGTGGTACATCACCAAGGACCTTTCCTCGTATCATTGTACCACTGGCTAACCCCTGTGTCTCTTTCTTGTTTCATTAATTCCTTCACACGTTTCACCACACGCGCTGCTACACATCACATTCACCCCATTAGCCGTTTGGACCCTGATTTACAGCCACTCCACTCCCACATCGCCATCCCTCATTCCCCCTTGGCGTTACTACTTACTCCTCACTCTTCCCTTGACCCTACATACTTCCTCGTTCCTCATTAACCCCATCTCTTTTGATCTACAATCACCTGATTCTTTAAGATGTTTATTACAATAAATACCACATCCTCCTATACACACGCCCATCCAATGGACGATGGATCTGTTTGATCACCAATTTTCATGGAAGGAATAAATCTTCTAATCATATGATCTCTATCATAGACTCTTTGTTTCTACCAATTCTAAAAAAAAATTGAATGTGTTGACACTCCCAAACTAAAATAAAAAACATGATGATATTGATATATTTTTCTTTTTCTTTCTGTTTTCAGTTTGTTCGTTTGTTCGTCTTATTTTCAACCACTAGGGCAAACTCATTTAATGGTGGGCATGGCCAACAGATGGGTAACCAAAAACGTTTCTTCTACCGATTATTTCACCAACAGAGAAGAAGGCTAATAATTGAGTACCGTGAATACCGGCCTTAACAGCACATTCCTTGGTTGGCTTGAAGTTGGCAGCCTTGGCTAAGAATTCCTTTTGTTGTGCTGGAGATTGAATGAACTTCAATGCTTGTTGGTAAACTTGTTGGAATTGTTGACCTGATGGTGGAGCTAAACCTTCCTTCTTGTAGACGACTTTACCGACTTCGGCACCGACCTTACCCCAGTAAACGGCGGTGTTGGCGGCTTGGGTGGACTTGGTGACTAATCCGTTCACAACGTTGGTGGCCTTAGAAATTATAGCTGACATAGTTCCTGGAGAAGAGTTATAATAGTGAACTTTTGACTTTAATGCTCGGATTGAAAATTTTGGAAGTCTCACAAAAGTTTGGGCCAATCAGAGTGAGAGTAGTACAACGAGCATGCTACTTGGCTGGGCAGACAATTGAATGAGATAGAGATAGTGCAATATGGACCCAATCGAGTGCCTAAAGGGTGTCCGATACCGTGATATCGGTTATTCTCGAGATTTTGGCAATTTTTCACCGCTTTTACTTGGGTAGTTGGCGTATAGTGGTGAGCGATGGTGATTACGTAACTGATGACTAATTATGTGGCATCTACACCACCATAATAACCAATCTGACAAGTTACTGGTAAAAAGAACCTAGAAAATACTCTACCATGAATCTTTAACCGTGAATCTATTTATAAGACTTTTTAAAATCACCTTAAGCTATATGAGATGATTATTTACCTATACTAGACTAAAAAGAAATCGGTCAATTTAATCGTTTTAGACCTTTCTCTATCTCTACTGTTTCTATATTGGATGCTATTGCACCGCTTTGTTCATTTGTGAAATATTAAATCCCTATTTAATGTGATATGCATATTAATTATCCCAAAAAGTACCAAATCAATTGGTAATGTGTCGAATCATTCGACTTTTTCTCTGAATTTTTTTGTATTTTAATTAGTATTATTAATGTGTTTAAATTTGAACACCGAAACGGTCTGGCATCAAGACTGGTGCAGCCAAACTCCATCCGTATAATACGAAACAAACCCAAGAACTGATGATCTTGACCCAACTGGCAAAGTAAGTTCTTCCAACAGGAACGAAATCACCCATATCATCTTGTTCAACATTGATGGTTAATAAGGTGGCAACATATTGGGTGGCTAAGAAGAAAATAATGTGGAATAAAGCATAGTCATATTTGACAGCAGACTTTTCTTCGTCGACATTTTCATAATCATCATCATAGTAATCGATTTGGTTCAAGGCACTTTCTGGTAAAGAACCTTCATCCACAGCTTGTTTGATGGCTTGGTATCTCATTTCATTACGAGCTTGAGGTTCAGTATCAATAACATTTGGAGTTTCATTACTGAAAGCAGAATTGGCAGCTGCTCTGGTAGTGGTGTAGGCGACGGCAATAAAGGTGAAAACTGCACCTAAAACAACACTGGCAGTTCTGGTACCTCTAGATCTAACCAAAGGATTACAGTACTTGTCATCGGGTTCAGAAGCAACAGCACTCATCACCAAATAAGTACAATAGAATACCACCATTGAAGATTGAGCCAAACCAGCCTGAGGGTTATATTCTTGAATGGTTTGGTTGACAGACATGGCAGAAATGATAATTCCAAACACTAAATTCAAACTAATAGCAGTCTTGTTCATACCACAACCTTTACCAGCAAAGAACCAGTACATGATTACTGTTAAAACAATACTGGCAAAGTACATGGATAAAGTACCACCAACAAGAATTCTTTTCCACATGGAAGAATCACCTTCACCAGTCAATTCTTCTAATTCAATCTTTTCTAAACATTTTTCTGCCCAAGCATGAGCAAAATCCACCAAAAGAATAAGACCAATTCCAAGGAAAATAGTAGAGAAAATAATGGCAATATGATTACCGTAAAAAATGAAAAAACTGTCAGGAATCAACAAGAAGTTAACAGCAATTAAAACGAACCAAGCAAAGATCTTAGTTCTCCAACATCCGTTTTGAATAACGGCACGAGGATTCTTGGTAGACTTGACATTTATCAATAAAGAAGCCAAAATCAAATGAAGCACACCAAGGGCAAAGTTAATACGATACACGGAGGTAAAACTGATACATTCACTTCCATCAGGACCACATTTGTTGTTGATGAACCCAAACGTCGCTTTCTCTAGTTTATGGACTATGAAGGGCGATAGCGCTATCCATGATAACAAACAATTCACCAAAAGGATCAATGCATATGTGATTCTAGTCATAATAGACGATTGGAAAGTACCACCCATAGCCGAGCAGAGCCCCGACATGGTAGCTGCACCACAACAGCTTAGAAGCGGCGTTAATATGGTTGTAACTGGTAAAAGGGGGATTGAAAGAGCGGCACCCATTGCAAAATCTTTGTTTAAAAGTAACGGAGGATACAGGGGAGTATTTATAGGGACGAGGGTTGGTGGGGATTAATGTCCGATGATTGGTAAGTTCCGTTTGGTTAAGTATAACCCGTGTTGTATGCTGTAGTAAGTGATGTTTAGTGATAAGTAGAACAAGTGATTAGCGCTCTGGTAATAGTGTAGCTATATGCAGGCCACCGCTGGGGTCAGTCACGAAAGGGCTGCAAAATACGAAGGAGGCGATGTAAGACAAAAGAGAAGAGCAGGAAGAAAGGAAGAGCGATGAAGAGGTGATAAGAGGGGAACAGTTAAGTTAAGGAAGATTGAGGTGGTTTTTGACATTGGTGAAGTCGTGACACTTTTACGACAAGAAAGCAGTAAAAGCGACACATCAACGGTTGTACAGAACGACCAGTGAGTAACAACGAGACAATCAAACAACAACTCAAAGAGGCAAAGTAGAAACTCAATTATAAGGGCTACTTGGATGAATGAAAAGTTGAAAGTGACTTGATTTGGCGTCGTTAACGTTCAATTGGTTAAAACGATGGGCTGTTAAGCATTGAAGTGATGCTAAAAGGATCATAATTACATCGACAACTGGAAACAGTTGATTGAAGCTGATGGTATTTAGCAGGGTTAAGAGTTATATCAAACGTATTGAGCTCTTTTCTACGTTGAATTAGACTTGTGGTGAATGTGGTGTTGTCCTTCATTGACACAAGGTTGCAAACTCTTTAATTTACTTATAAAGTTTCAATGGCTTTAAGTCAAAATTATCCGTTTGTATGCTCATTTCAACACTATATGAATGCTCCCCAGCTATCCTGAAGTATTATGGCTCCCTAAATCTTCCTTTTTCCCACCACTTGTTCACTAGTCCATTCTTCTACAGTCTATCCTCTTAGTCTCACCTCGCTATTTTCATATATTTTCTCACTATTTTTCACTGGTTCTCGCTATTTTCTCAGTCTCACAAGTCACACTAGCCTGGTCTTCGCACCTCACTACTCCATCTCATCAGATCTTAACTCACTATCAAACTCATCACTTCATTACTCACTCCACATCACTTTACCAACTAATGTCTTTTAGAAAAAGAGGTGAGGTTATCGGCGGTCCTGCCGGTGCCAATGCTAGAACTCCCGTCCGTCCAGTAGCTGGTGTCCCTGGAAGCCCTCCTGGTAGACCAGTTGGTGCTCCAGGTGCTAATCCTATAGTTCCAGGTAGACCTGGTGTTCCTGGCGCCCCTGGTGCTCCTGGTGTTCCAGGAAGAGGTCCTCCAGGAAGAACAATTGGCTCTCCAGTTCCTGGTGCTGCTGGTGCAGTTCCTGAAAGAACCTCTGGATCTCCTGGTCCTAGTGAATCTTCCACTGGTGCTTCATATGGTCCTGGTGTTAGACCATCTCTCATCACTTCCCAACCAACCACTTCCACCGGAGGTGCTGATCTCGATAAAATTCTTCTCCATCAAGGTCTTCCTCTTGGTCATTCCCTTCTTGTTGAAGAAAGTGGTAGTACTGATTTCGCATCCGTCATCTTGAGAGCCTTTGCTTCCCAAGCCATTATTCACAACAGAATCGATAAAGAACAACATGCCCATGTCATCGTAGTGGGTGTCAACTCACAATGGTCCAATGACCTTCCAGGGCTCTACAAGGGTTCTTCCAAAGAACAGAAGAAGGCTAAGATTGCTGCCAATGAATCCAAAATCAGTGTTTCCAATCTTGCCAACCAAAATGATATGAAAATCGCCTGGAGATACGGACTTAAACAAAAGGCTGAAGCAGACAACAACACTGACTCTGACTACACTCACCAGTTTGATATCACTCAAAAATTAACTCCAGGCCCTTCTGCTTCCGATATTTCATTTGTTCCATTATCTCCAAACTATTCCACCATCATCGAAAGAATTTCATCCATAATAGAAAAGAACAAAGAATACGTGTGTAGAATCGTCATTCCTGGCCTTTTGAACCCTTCCATATACCCACCACAATGTTCAGCTCCAGATTTCATCTTCCCATTCATTCATTCCTTAAGATCTTTATTGAGACAAAATTCAAATACTGTTCTTATTGCATCATTGCCTTTGGACTTGTACCCTCGTGACTCTACATTGACTGGATTATTGGAGCTGCTCTTCGATGGTGTTCTTCATTTGCAACCATTCAACCAAGAAATGTCTCAATTAATTGAAAAAGCCTACAAAAACGAACCTTCTAAGATTCAACAAGGTTTGGTCAATATCATCAAGTTACCAGTTTTATCCGAAAAGGGGTTGATGATGATCAGAGATGGAGAGTACGCATTCAAGAACGGAAGAAAGAAGTTCGAAATTGAAGAATGGGGTATTCCTGTTGAAGATGAAGGAGAAGAAAAACAAACCAAGAAGGATATCGACTTTTAAACTTCACCTATTCCCATTTTACAACGGAAACAAAACCTACAATTTACCTACAGTTCCATTCATCTCTCTGCTACAATTGATATCATCCAAGACAATGGATCGTCTTATCTCTTTTAGTTACCTGTATATTACTTAATAGATATTAATAATTACCTTCATAAATAACAGTTTCAGGTTTTAATGCAAACCAATACTCCTCCATTTTAGTTGAATTCCAATCCTTCTAAAGCGGCTAGAGCGGAGCTTGATGATTGAGGAAGTACTGGCACTGGGGTTGGTGTTGAAGTTATCGATTCTGGTTCCAGTCCTGGTGCTGGTTCTTTTTGCACTTGTGTTTCTACACCAAACTCATACTTTGGACCAAAACTAATCAAGTTCTGGTTAGTTTCGAATTCTGTTCTTAAGTTATCACTGATTTGTTTCTGTTCATTAAGAAGATCTTCTTTAACCCTCTCCCGGAGGGATTCCATATCTTCCTCTTCAAATTCATCATAAACGAACTTATTATTAAAGTAGAATGTTCCTGAAATGTTTTGATCTATAACCACAGTTCCATGCTCCACACACATCTCGATTTCTTCTTGTGCAATATTGAAAGACCAACCAAACCGATCGGAGATTTGTGATATTGTAGTTCCGGTGAAAAATGTTTCTGATTCTATAAATTGTCCCAATTCTGCTTTAACTTTATTATAATTGAACTCCCTTTCTAATTCCTCTATGAATTCTAAAATATACTCCTCGTAGTTGGTCTTGTTAGATCTGGAAAATATCACCACTAGTCCTGATTTGTCGTACTTTTTGGAAACTACTGGTAATTTCAACTCATCAAAAAGCTCTAATGCACGATTGAGATCTTGTGGTGATATCAATTCTGTACCAAATCCTTGTGCTAGAACAAGATATCTGTTGTATTTTGCATATAAATCTTGTGCTGTGATCACAGATGTCTTTTTGGTCAACTCATAACTGGTCAAATATTCACTTATATGTCTTGATAATTCTGAATGATAAAGATTGGAGGTTTTGCTGATGACTAAAGGCGGGATATTCTTGGATATTGGCTTTTTACTATTCACAAACTTTGTGAAAGATGATGACAATTTCATCAAGTCTTGGAATCTGAACATCAATTGCTCCAAATCATCAACGGAGTCTCTTAAAATGATTTCATTGTTTTTACGCTGTTGTTCCCCAATCTTTTCCAACCCATAGATACCTCCACCAAGTTGTTGTTTAGGTGGAAGCTTAGTGGAAACATCAAGCTTGGTGGAGTTCTGGTTGATGGCACCTTTCTTCTGTAATGATTCCCATCTCATTTCATCCAAGGCTTGAGTAAGGAGCTGATGGAACTTGGATTCTCCTCCTTTCCTAAAACTTAATTTGACATATGGCTTTGAATTAGTATAGTTTTCGTCTGATTCCAATTTTATATGTAATCCATTGGGTGTTCCATAACCCGAATCGGTCTCTAATTTCTTCTTTAAATTCTTGGGTATTATTGATCTCAACTCTGTTCCACAAAGTTCGCAATGGGCCATGGAAGGATGATTGATAAATGTACATGTTGGACACTGGTCTTCGCGTCTATCTGGTTCCGGGGTTTGTTCTATGCTGCTGGTTCCTGATTCTTCATTATCTTCTAGTACTTTCTTCAATTGAGCCAAACCGACTTTGATACCACAGGAAACACATTTAGGAAGGTCACCATCCAAGTCAAAGTCCAGGCTGATCTGATTGCTATAAGAACAGATCTTACATGTCCATACCAAGGTCCTGCTCGACGGTTTTGGTGCTGCTTCCGCTCCCAGAACCTTGATCATTATTTTTACTTTTGGGGATGACCGTAAGAAACCATCGATCAGCTCGGATCCTGAAATGTCCTTGAGGTCCAAGGCAATAGAATTGTCGCCATTCAAGTTGTCAAAGTAGATTATCCGCTTGTTGGTCAAGTATATTCTTCCATTTTGCCGATGTACGATCTTCAGTTTGCCCTGGTAGAGCCCCACATTATCACGAATATAAAGATTGTGTTCGTTATCCTGAAGAATTGGCCGATTACTGAGATTGACAAGAATCGGCTTCCATATGTTGATGTAAGACATGGAACCAATAAACTAGCCAATTCGCTTTAATGGGGCAAGTAGACTAGTGAGTTCTTGGGGTAGATGGAAATAGTGTGAGTTGAACGGGTATAGGTGACGGTTATAAGAGCTTAAATACGCTTCTGTTGCACGGGTACGTTTTGAATTGGCCTGTTGGTGATGATAATCGGCCTATAGAATGTAATACCTGGCGGTTATGATAGTATGTCTTGATAGATAACTGTAGTGGCTAGTGATTAGTGAGTACTGGTTGGCAAGCTGTAGATCAGATCCAAGAACCTGTAAATACCAAACTGCAAACTTTTTGCAACCAGTGACATTTAAGTGGCGGTAAAGCCAGTAAATGGGAAGGCAACAAGGAGTGTAGATAATGATCCCGGTACTAAGATATTCATCCCACGAAGTATTATGGACCTTTTGATTTGTATACCCGTTTTCCAGTACTTTTTGCAGCGTTTAACGACGCCAATCGGTAGAAAGAAGAAGTATACGTTAGTGAGAATAGCGAGACTTTAGCGAGACTTCCTCAGTAGCTTAGGGCGGAACAAAGCAGGAGTTTTAGGGATACCCCCAGTTAATTGATGCCCTTTAAACACGTTCAATAACATGACTAATAGCTATTATACCCATTTAGTCGTTTATACAGTTCTGCCTGCTTTTTATCCGTCAATTTCACCTATACTAAAAATGGCAAAATCGGTTTATCCTTTTTACATACACGATATACACATAGATAACACCACCATGACGCCAATTAAAACCCTCAAGGCCGAGGATACGATTATCAGGATGGTTTCCATTTTATTTTGGAGTTTTCACCGTTTACAGAAGTTCATGGAATAATTTCGGTTGCTAATTAAACTTTGATTAAATTACCAATAACCAAAAAAATAATACTAAAAGGAGCCTACAAAATATATGCTGCTAGGCCTAATCCTACATTCAAAAAAACCACCTTCGATACCCAGAAATTCACCAGGTAATACAAGGTCCTTTCGATGGCTTTGAATGGACGTGAAGGTGGATCTTCTGGGCTTGGCACAAGCGAAGAACTGAACCAGATAAGCTATCTACTAAAAATAACCAACAACGACCGAGGTTTCAACAGAGAAATTACGTTAGGTAAAATTTAGGTTTTGGGATACTAAACAGGACTAGTTGAAATGCCCGATGAACCCCCGCTCACTGTTGGTTGATAATGGCAGGCAGACTCAGGCATTATATCTCGAGCCCTCGCAACCAAAATGATTGTGAAACTGATAAGCCAATCATGATATACGAACCGCAATTGTGAGTCAATACTAGTGCCAAGATGACCTTATGTTGGAGCCCCTATAGTTGCAAAAAGAACCTGCTAATTTGGCTAATTTAGCACGGTATTCCATTGACCACAGCATCCCATCTCAGCACAGCAAACTCTTTGGTACCTGGTCGGAACGGTCTCGGAACACCGGCTGGATGTAGGCACACTTAAGTGTTTGAACTAATGATGTTCGTATTTCGATCTTCGGCTAATTAGCCACCCGAAATCAGACGATCCCACGGTTCCAAGCCACTTTAAGCACCAGAGGCTCCATCTACTCCATCATTTACCTGCTTTGGAGACTAATTGACAACTGTATAACTACAATAAGTGTCAAAAAAAGAATTACTGAAAAATTAAAAATTAAAAATTGAAAAAAAAAATTAGGAGGTATTCAAACCACAACCTCCTAGTACACGTTATCTTAAATTAGATAACAACCCCGAATCAAAGTCGTTCCACGGGATTGACCCACGAATTGACCCACGAATTGACCCACATCTCCAATTATATCTACAATTATTACGCCTCCTCCACCACACAACCGGAACTTTGTCTCTATCTCCCGATCTACTGCTCGCAATTTCACCCAAATTCCCCAACATCCAGTTTTTTCTCCAACTGGATCTCGCCTCGAATGTGTCAAGTGAAACCCCAGTGAAAAATCTCCTTTTCTAGAACTCCACAACTCCATCACAAAAAAAAAAAAACGATCCTCCACCACCAAACTCTCCACCACGATCACTCCACCACCACCCACACCACCTCTAAAAATTAACTACTGATTTTCTTCACCACCTTACGCCCAATTCTGGCAACATTGGCGGATCTGGTTTCCCCGCCGTTCGTACTTCTTTTGGATTTTTGGTTTTGGGATTTTTGCATCATTATTTGTAGCAACTCCCAATTGACTCAATTAATTCAATTAATTGGTGTATTTGGTATTTTGTGCCAATCACGTTTAAAAAAAAAAAAAAAAGAATCCTATATCTTACATAATAAGTCCTACCTTATTCTTATTATAATTCCCCCTTTCCACGGAACATTTTTTGGTTCCCCCTGATTGAATCGCCCCTCCTTCTATTGTCCTAAGTCCGTCTGGTTACGTAATCGTCTGATTCCATATAAGAAAAAAAAAAGAGTGAACTCCAACCTTTTACAAAAAAAAAAAAAGTCTGATCTGCCTCCACCTTTTATTCCTAAAACATTTGCCATAGTCACAGTTTTGATCCTTAAACATCATCAGTTTTTGTCATCGCCACCATCACCTTCGTGCAGTATCTAATTAGGATTTTTTTTTTATTTTTTGCTGCCTGAAACCGCCCCATTAAAAGTGAGCCTTCACTATTAGCCGCTGAAATAAATTGATAATACTTTAAACCTATTTTCAGCCATTATCCATTTTAAAAATCCGATTTATGATCAATTAGCCGCTCTTGTCTTATTAATACCAATTCAATAGCTGGTTTTTTGTATCAATTGTGTCATTTGTCACTAATAGTATCATCACCCAACTCAATCACCACAACCATTATCATAATCATAATCATAACCATCTACATCATCGGCATATTACTTAACACTTAATCTTTCATTTCATCACCTTTTAGTCATACTCATCGCCAACGTCATCACCAAAACAAGGCATCACACATATATCATAATCATTACAATCAGCAATATAATTAGTATAATCAATATCATTGACAATTCATAATGACCTTTCTATTCAAAAGAAACCCAAAGACTCCTCCAGAACTCATCAAAGCTTTGAATGAACAAGTAGTCAAACTTGACTATAACAGCGATAACAATAAAAAGTATCAAGATGAATGTGCTAGATACTTAAAACAAATCAAAGTCATATTACATGGAGATGATGAGAATGAACCTCAACCAGACCAAATCCAATTATTAGCATTAGAAATCTACAATACTGATTGTCTTTATAATCTTATGGTCAACCTCAAAAAGCTCGATTTCGATTCAAGAAAAGATGTTTTAATATTGTTTCTGTCCCTTTTACGACGACAAATAGGGAGCAAATCTCCCACTGTTGATTATTTATTAAATCAAAAACCTGAAATCTTGGTTTTATTAATTAAAGGTCCTGAAACCGCCGAAATTGGATTAATATGTGGTCAAATTTTAAGAGATTGTGTTAAATTTGAAGCCATTAATAAATTTGTCCTTCATTCCACTTTGTTTTGGAATTTCTTCAAATATGTTCAAATTTCAATCTTTGAAATTGCTACTGATTCATTTGCTACTTTACATGATCTATTAACTAATCATAAGAAATTAGTAAGTGATTTCTTGGCTAGAAATTATGATAATTTCACTACCAGCATTAACAAATTAATCCAATCAAATAATTATGTGACCAAAAGACAAAGTGTAAGGTTATTATCTGATTTGGTATTACAAAGACAAAATCAAGCATTTTTAAATCAATATTTTGATGATACAAATAATTTAAAATTAATGATGGTATTATTAAGTGATAAACTGAAAAACTTACAAATTGAAGGATTCCATATATTTAAATTCTTTGTTGCTAAGCCTAAAAAATCCCAGAAAGTATTGGATATCTTAACTAAAAACAAGAAAAATTTCATTGATTTTTTCGATACTTTCGATATTCAAAGTTTCAATGATTCCACTATGATCGATGAAAGAGATTATATATTGGGAGAAATCATGAAGTTACCAGATATTGTCAGATCCGAATAATTGACGAGCATGCTCGTCTAACGGACTCTTTTGTCTGTGAAGCATCTAGCTTCTTACATTTGTTGCTAGTTGTCTCTGGGCTAGTTATTTGTAACTTTTCAAATTTTTTGCCATTGAAGACTATTTCTCGAACTCTTTGCAGGGCAATTTGTGGTGAAGCCAGAGATCATCTGACGATGTGTGGGGTTCGCGGGAACGTTCAAGATGCCCTAGATGGGCTGACCATGGCTGTGCCCACACAGAAAGAAACATTTGGCTCTGAAACCTAAAGTGGAGCAATATTAATGAGATGACCCTCACTGTTGTCCGATGCATCTCCGAGTCCACAGCCCACATCGTCTGGTCTTATTTTATTGAGATCGGAAGTGTTTAACTCATGGAGGTTGCTCATAACATAACGGCGCTAAGAAAATAGGCAAATCTGGACCCCACAAAAAATTAAGGTCGCCATACTAACAACTCAAGAGTCCAAATAATATCGTTTGAATTAATCGTTCTGGAACATCAAAAGAAAATTAAATTTAAAAATCTTGCTATTTACACGGATTACATTCACTAAGCATAGGGCATCCCCTCGTCTCGTCTCGTTTCGTCGGAGAGGTCCCCCACAAGCGGGTCAAATTTTAAATAGAATATCTTATGATATTACCTGAAGTGTGGTACTATAGAATAAATAAAAGTAGATGTATTGCAATCAATAGAAATGCAATTAAATTATATTAAACAACGGACAAACAAAACAAAAAGAAAAGAAAAGAAACTCTAAAACAAATCTCTAATATTCTATCTATTGGGCAACTCTAGACCAGTCCTTGTAGCTTTCTTCACCGTATTGAATCTTTCTAATCCATTCAGCGATTTGCTTGGTTAATTCACCAGCAGTTCCTTCAACAACAGGAACATCGATGTCTTGACCCTTCCATCCAATTCTATTGATAGGAGAGACAACAGCAGCAGTACCAGCACCAAAAGCTTCAACCAATTGACCCTTAGAAGCCTTTTCCTTGACTTCACCAATGGTGAACTTTCTTTCGCTAATAGTCCATTGGTCAGCTGGTAATCTTTCTCTAGCTAATTCCAAAATGGAGTCTCTGGTAACACCTTCCAAGATGGTACCATCCAAAGGAGCAGTAACCAATTCATTCTTACCATCGTCACCCTTGAAGACGAAGAAAGCGTTCATGGTACCGACTTCAGTGATGTAACCTTCTTCACCGAATAACCACAAGTTTTGTTGGAAACCTCTAGAAGCAGCTTCCTTTTGAGGTTGAACACATGGAGCATAGTTGGCACCCAATTTCTTGTTACCAACACCACCTGGCCAAGCTCTAACGGCGTAATCGGTGGCTTCTAAGGCAACAGGCTTGAAACCAGTGGAGTAGTATGGACCAACAGGAGAAGCAATGACGTAGATCAAGGCTCTGTCTGGGGTAGAAATACCGAGACCAACGGAAGTACCGATCATGGTAGGTCTCAAGTATAAAGAGTAACCGGCACCTTCAGGAACGAAGTCTTTATCCAACAAAAGGAACTTATCAACGACCTTCATCAACTCTTCACCATCAAAGTTTGGAAGAGCGATTCTTTCGGCAGACAGGTTCATTCTGTGCATGTTTTTGTCACTTCTGAAGGTTCTGATTTGGTTATTAGAGTCCTTATAAGCCTTTAAACCTTCAAACAATTCGAAACCATAGTGGAAAACAATAGCAGCTGGATCAAGACTGATGTTTTTGTAAGGAGTGATTCTTGGAGCAGCCCAACCTTGACTGGCGGTCCATTCGACTTCGATCATGTGGTCGGTGAAGGTTTGACCAAATACCAATTCTTCCTTTGGAAGCTTAGCCTTTGGACTGGTACTCTTTTCAATCACAAGCTTAGAAGCATCTAATTGGGCAAGTTTAGATTGGAATCTGGTTTGTTGGAATCCAGTAGACCATCTTTGTGGTCTGGATAGTATTCTTTGGAACGACCTCATACTGTATAAAGTCTATATTTCTCTATATGTGTATATATATAAGGAAAGTATAAGGGAAGTATATAGTTATAATTGATCTGGCGGATAAGTGAAATATATATTCGGCCGACTGCGCAGGGCCAAGGCTAAAAGCCTAAAACGGCCCGGAATGAGTCAATGCGATGGGTAACGGTAAGACGAGGTTTACTGACAGGGGAAGGTGGGTGCGGTGTTGACAGGTGACAAATGGGGGGGGTTAGGAAAAGAAGGGGAAGCTGGCTCGGTATTAGGCGGTTGTTCGGTTCGTTTGGTGGGTTATGTGCTTGGATAGTTACGGGGTATTGCTGTGGTCTTGACTCATCGGTCTGGACTGTCAGTTTTTCGGTGCATAAGTGCATATGTAATTTTCACTTTTTGCAACTTACGAGATAATGAAGATAAAGATTGGTTTATTGGAGGAAGGTTATTGAGAGTATTCGATGTATCGCAAGTAATACAGAGATTTAGGTATATGGTGTGTTTGGTGTATTTGGTGTATTTGGTGATCTTGTGCTCTTGGTGATCTTGGTGGTATGGAATTCATTATCGTGTAGTGTGCTGGTTTAGGGTGATGACTTCTATACCACTATAACCAGTAGGGTCAAATTGGTAGTTTGGTATGAACTAAAAATACCAAAAGTTACACAGACCAAAAATACTTAGTTATATTAATATTGCACCACTTTTCATAAATCTTATGTACTTCGCTTAAACACGGTTAAAAAAATGGGTTCGTAAATAGACATTAGTAATATCACTACTGGGACCTTGCATAATACTTGGAGACAGCAAACATATTACAATTATAATATTCCAACTCGTTGAATCATAACCATATTATTTGTCAGAATATTGCCAATTTTCGTATACCCAATCTGCTCTAATGTTACATATATTATTTCTGCCTATATTTCTCCAGTTCTAGGCTAAAAGTTCGTAATTAATATGATTAAAATTCAAGAACCAAGTTCAAAATAACCCAAACTTTTAATTAACTTAATATTCACAATTTCAAGATTTTTCATCTCCTAACAGGATATTCTGGACCGTTTCTTAATAATATATAGCAAGATGGTGGTTATAACCAATATGATCCCGTGATGACTCACGTGAAATAGGTATATATCGAGTTGTCAGTCAAGATTGTTAAAAATTTGGAAATTCAGTTTAAGGTCCTCATCTTTACTGATCTTAATATTCATATATATTTGAGCAGTTTTAGTATTGCTATATTCTATAAAAATCGTGTTTCAGATGGTCTAAACCCTTTGAGTATACTTGATGATGAACCGAGGTATCACGACAATAACCTTTAATTAGAGATAAAGAAATGTACTGATAGAATAGGCAGAATAGTCATCTTAGATTGTAAAAGATAATATTCAATGATACCCATCTCTTTCCTTGACCTTTCTGATCTACACTGGTTCCACATTTTTTGTGTATTGTCCTATGTCTATTAAATTCACTATATTAATAATATTAATAAATAGTCTGAAAGCAGTTGCAATAAACCAGTGTCTGGTACTAATAGTTACCGTACCACACAACAAGGTTTTCGATTACCTCTCCACCCAATGTGACTCTTCCTTCTTCGGTGATTCCTGCAACTCCGTTATTCCTTTCAACCTTAAATGGTAATGTCCAGATGATTGAACCAGCATTAACATCTACACCATTTATTTTCAATACTCTGAGAGCAGTTCTATCACCCTTTTGATCCACAGGACATTGTCCATCTTTATCTCCATATAATGAATCAATATAAGTTTGGTTCACTACCCTATTGTTGCTATCAATCTTACCATCTTCAAGTCTCTCATTAATTATCTTAATGGATTGAAGAGCAGGAACCCATAAATCGTTTTCTAATATGAACGATTCGCTTCTATTACCTGCAATATTGTCATCAAACTTCAATAATGAAACCTCGACTTCATTGATACCACTTATATCTCCCAATAAAATACTTGATTCTTCAGTTGTCTTGATTCTAGGACATTGGAGATATTCTTCATCTGTCATAAACAAAGTATATTTATCAAAAAATGACTTAGTCAATTCGATACAACTTCCATCTAATGAAGTGTTGGCAAGATAACTTGGCTTCATCAATGATTTTTGGTAAGTGTAATCAACTTCGAATAAAGAGTCCAAAGTATAGTATCCAGACATCATGAAACTATTACTTGTTTTACTTAATTTCTTGAATGGATTGGTCTCACATACATCAAATCTTTCTTCGAAAGGATCCACTTTCTTCATAAATCTGTGATTCTCTGGAAGTCCATAATCAGCAACTAAAGGTAAGGTTGTGTTTCTAAAGAAGGAATAATCTTTGGATATTTTGATTGTGCTATCCTTGTGTAATTTTGAAAATAATTTATTGAGTTTTCTGTTCTTTAATTGAACTTCCTCTTCTTGAAGTTCCATCTTGGTTTCAGGTTCCAATCTTTTGTGGTACCATAAAGGATGAGCTTCTGTTGAAAAAATCCAATTTCTTTCGTTCATGGTCGAAGAATGAAGAACATTTTCATCATATGCATCAAATAAAAGATATAAATATTTTAATGTCTCTCCTAAAACAAAAGTTTCCATTCTGTCTTGCATCTGACCAGTTCTAATATCTTGAAGACCACTAAATCCACATGTTGCTTTGAATTTGGTCTTGTAAAGATTGAGCACTCTTTCCCCAATTTGAAGGTACATTGGGTCTCTAGTAGCTCTATATAAATAGTAAGTAGATTCAATAAATTCTGGTCTCAATGGGTACCATTCCAAATTAATGGCATCTTCAGGTTTGACGTTATCTTCATTGAAATGGGAATAAACCCATCTTTCAGGAACCAGCTCGAAATGGTTCCATATTTTAAGGTAAACTATATGGGAACGTATAGCATCGGTGACTTGACCAGTAAGAACTTGTAATCCTGACCAAAATGCTCCCAACAGGTCTATCCATGGACTGAAGATTATACCGTCATTAATTCCAACATTAGGAAAGATCATATGGCCAAGACTACCATGTCCAGTTTGGGCCAGATGAGTCATGAGAGCTTTGTATGATGTCTTAAACACAGACCACATATCATCGTCATTAAAAATAATAGATGCCTTGGCAGCATATTCGTAAAATGAATCGATGGAAGCTCCGATTCCACTCAATGCATCTTTCCAACGATTGGTAAGTGGATCAATGGTCATAGGTAATAAATTCAATTTCAGCTTGGATGACCATAATTTCCAGAAGGTAAGCTGAGTATAGTGTTCGAACTGAGGATCGCCAGTCAATTTCGATAATAATGTGAACTCCAACACAGGAGTGGTGGCACCTGAAGTGCATGCATCTTTTTGAAGTTTTGCTGGAACACCTTTAATTCCTCTTGCCAAGTTTACACGAGGAACAGGAATATTGGTGGCTGTTTTGTAGGTAGGAATAAGTCTAAGACCAAGATCATATGCCATATCGAGGAGGAACCCGTCGTACTCGTTGGTGATCTGTTGGAACCGTTCATTTTTGCTGGTCTGAATATCTGAAAGTAAGAGATGGGCACTCAACAAACCTCCTAATGACCGGATAGACAATTCGAATACTTGAACCACTGTATCTTGTTCAAAGAAGTCTTTGCTTTCTCTTAAGTACTGGAGCATGAGCTCAATTTCGTCCCATTGTTCAAGGAGAATCAAGGAATCGAGGTTATCCAATACCATCAGTGAAATGTTTCCCATGGCGTCGTTCCGTATGGTATTCTCTACATCATCGTAATCTGGGCCGTAACCTTCACAGGTCCAAGGTCTAACTTCGTCGGCCGGGAACCCGTGGTCCATATAAGACTTCCAGCCGAATCGGAAGAGCTCCTTGGTCTCGTTCTGGAGGTATCGTATATGCTTAGGAGTGAAGGAGGACCCGAAGGCCATGCTTTCCAACGCAATGGCGTGCGATAGAAGGAACCAGAGTATCAAGTTCATAGTGATGATGGTGATGCTATGTTATGCTGCGGATGTTCTATGGTACAATCGTGTGATATGCTTGTATGTTGATCGTATGATCGGTTTGTATGGTGACCGGTTGATCTGTTAATGGTTTAATTGTAGCGGTTATACTGATTCAATGATTGATCGATGTGGCGATGTCTTGTGATCTATGATCTGTGCTCAAACGCGATGTTGGCAGGTGACAGGCGATGATCTTATCTAATCGGTAATGTAAGGTCTCGTGGCCGTGGATTGCCGTGAACGTCTAGACGCTGATGATGTATGGAGGTTAATGGATTCTCGGTAAGGTCACTGAACAGCGGATATAAAGGATGTAACTGACCTGGCGTCTAATCGGTTAATCGGCTGGAACTGATTTGTAATGAGCACAATCAATTACCGCAAAATTAGCGAGAGCCTGCGAACGTTAGGAAGAGCCGATTGAAGTGGATAAGGAGGAAAAGAAAGTGAACAATAATAAATCGAAAGTGAGAGAGAAATGAAAATTGATAAATATGCAAAAGCACTGTGTTCTGTCGAATCAGGTGATTTAACTTCTTTAGATCAGTTCGTTTGGATGATTATATCATTGGTAAAGGGTGCAACTCTAGATAATAGACGAGACTGAGGTGACTATACAGTGAAGTATAAGGAAATACAATTTGTACCATAAAATACACAATATTAGAAAATATTACAAGTATAGCAATAATTGAAAGCTTGTCCTTGTATTATTCAGATATACTGGAGATAAACTGTTTATCTTGTTGGTAGCTGGTTCTTCTACAGTTGATATATTTCGCAGCAATTAAAAGGTCTACAAAACTATAACCATTTTAAACAATTAATAAAAACTACGATAACACCTTCCTCTAGTTAGTCTACATTTTCATAAATAAGTTGTTCGTTTGGTCTATACATCGTATCTACGAACATCATAATGGGTTCTATATATGCATCACCAATGAGATGTTTACCCATTGGACTTTTAACTTTTGATCCTTTTTTTTATTATGTCTATTGATCATTTAACAATGATTATTAAAATTTTGATTACTTTCCAAAAATTCTATTCACTTGTGTAACCACTTTTCCAGTACCAAACCATAATGTTACCACAATTAAGAATATATTAAAGGTGATCAATAATAATCCACTCAACATAAATCTAGGTGCAAAAATCTTCCACACCATCAAATGTCTTCTAAAATGAGCAGCAAATATTAATGATGATAAACTGGTGAAAATTTGATAAGTAACAAGGGTTGTGACATTGGTAACGATTTGTGATAATAATGTGATTGGTTTACTAGATGGAGATATTTTCCATAAAGTAATCAAAGGAATAGCAAGACAAATGATAAAGAATGATCCAAAAGTATTCAAAATAATATTAATATGAGTAAATGGAAAGATAATGGTTTCAGTGGTCATAAATCCAACATCCCATTGAATAGAAGGAATAGTGGCTTGATGTCCAGTACTGAAGAAATGTTGATAACCCAATAATCCAAACACCACAGGAGCAATTAAATTCTTTCTAATATCCAAAGCATCATAAAGTTCTAATAATGATAAGATTTGAACAATAAGAATATTAATAGAAATAGCACCAATTGGTTTACTAACCAATAAAACAGCAACGGTGAAATTAAGTACCAAAAGGAAATAGGATGAACCATAGACATTACCGTAACCTAAAATAGTAGCAGTTTTTTGGACTTGATTATCTTCATCTAATTCTTCTTTAATGTCAAGTTTAACACATAAAGGACCTCTTGACCAACTAAAATTGGCAAGAATTAAACTGACAAATAAAACAATTCTTGCAATAGCCAATTTAATTGACTTAAGTAAAGCTTCACTAAGAATCAAATTGGTACCACTAAAATATTCACTATTACCCACATATTCAAAAGTCCAATAAATAGCATTCATAAACATCAAAAACTTGGCACCAGTACCAATCCATAAAGGAGCAGCTGAATGATAAGAATCAGATAATTTATAAAATGACATAATGATGGTTGGTAATCCATAAGAACTTAAATGAAGTAAAAGAATCGACCACCAAGTGGTTTTAAAACTAGGTTGACAATAAGGAGTTTGTTCTTCTCTGCATAAAGTAATGGTAGATGCCAATCTAGATAAAATGGTGAAAGTAAGAGCATGCAGAACACTTAAAATCCGTTGTTTTTTAGTTAAAGAAGGTTTAACTAAACAGCAAAAGATACAACTAAATCCAAAAGTAAGGATAAAGAACAGTATCATTTTATCTTCCCAAACCACATAAGAATTGGAAGCAAAGATTAAACAATGGAGACCCACAAAAATTAACCCTAAAAATGACCAAGAATTAAAATTGTATACGAAGAAATCATGGACTTGATGCCACAACCAATTAAGACTAAAACGGTCCATAATTGGAGCCCAGAATCCCACAATTATTCCTAATGATGCACCGACTCCTAAAGATTTCTTTAAATTGAAATCGGTTGGTTTCAACACAATAAATACTGAAAAACTTAATACCAATCCCAATAAAGACATGGCAATGACTGAACCAATAAATTCAAAAGACATGGTCAGAACTCTTACCGAAGGAATGGATCTGGAATAAGTTAAGGTGAATGTAAGTGATAAAAAGATGATGAAAATACCCATAAAGATCAATTTAAGATCGAACTTGGCCCAGAGTCTCTTGAACTCTTCAAGCGATTCGTGTTGGTATTCTTTGGCATTATTGATCAAGTTCTTCCATTCGTGCTTGTTATCGGAATTGACAGAGTAGTCCAGCATAAAGAGACGGTACTTGTCGTTAATGACAGGAGAAAGATTAGGGTTTGCGTCTCTAAAAGTTTGGATTTGTTGGGTGGTCTTGAAGATCACGTTGTTGAGTTCTTTATCATTAGCAAAGGCTTCATCAATTGGAAAACCCAAGTTATTGTATGGAATAGGTAAACCAAAAAGAAGAGAGATTGTAGACACCAAATCGATCTGGTTGACGGTTCTATAATTTTTACCCATATTGGAGGTGTCGTATTCGGCCTTAGGCTTTTTGTTGAAGTTCTTGTTTTTAGAGTACATGAAAAGAGTACTTTCTAATTCGTCTGGAGAGTCACCACCATGGTTACCGGTGGAATCCATACCGTGGTCACCCATGACGATCAAGAGGGTATTATCGTCTAGTTTTTTGATAACATCTTCGACTACTTTATTCATTTGGTTGAGTTTTTCCTTGATAGTGAAATGGGTAGGACCGTATCTGTGTCCGACATGGTCCAAACCCAAGAAATGACCGATCAAAAAGTCCCAATCGGATTTCTTTTGTAATAATGGGAATAAATGTTCAATAACTCCATTATCCACGGTATCTAAATCCCAGACATTTAATGAAGGGTAAGGGAAATTTAATTCAGGCTTGATATATTCGTTGAATAACGCGTACCAAGTATCATCACCCATAAAGGCTATGGTTTTATTTTTACGATGGAGTTGTAATAACCAATTGTCTTCATCTATAGTATCACCATCGAAATTAGAACCGGCATCAATAAAAGTAGGTAAAGAACCAGTGGTAAGACCTTTAAGTCTTTGTAATGTAGTAGTAGGAGGATCAGCTAAAAATTTAAGTAATACACCATTATCCTTTTGAGCTAATTGATGAAGTATTGGAAAATTATTATGATAATATTCAGATGATTCTTCTATTGGAATAGCAAAATCAAATCTTAAAGCATCGATTACTAAAATCACTGCTTTATCAAATCTTGGACTATGACAAGTATTTAATTGGTCTCCTGTACATTCAGATATATTTGGTAAAACTTGTCTTGAAAGTAAGAATCCTTGAGTGAAAAATGCAATTCCTATGAATTGAACTATAGCAAGAAATACAAGGACAATTAAGTACCCCACAAACGTGAATTTCAATTTCTGTTTTCTTATTCTAGTTCTTGCTTGTTGTTGAGATTGTTGTTGTTTAAGGATCCGCTGTCTAGCCGGAGAGGAGCTGACATCAGCGGGAATCGATTGGTCCATGCCCACAACGACTTTTTTAAAGTGGAGGAGG
Source organism: Suhomyces anneliseae (assembly GCA_030568535.1). NCBI lineage: Eukaryota > Fungi > Ascomycota > Pichiomycetes > Serinales > Debaryomycetaceae > Suhomyces > Suhomyces anneliseae. The sequence goes on along the minus strand of JAJMGB010000001.1, from coordinate 347,640 downwards.
AGGAGGAGGAAGGGGGAAAAAGATTGGGGGAATTTGGAGGAAGTGGTGGAGGGAAAGGGTAATTAAAATGGAGGGGGGATAGCGGTTGGGGTGGAGATTAAATTGGTGGTGGTAGTGGTAAGGATGTTTTGAAGTGTGGCCGGGTATTAGAGGTGATGGGAACTTGTTTGGTTACTAAAATGTCCAATGATGATCTGGGTTTGGTTTGGGTGCTACCCTAATCGCGTTGGTCACATGCAGGCCCTGCTGGAATGCCCCGAAGCCCATCACCGACGGCATTGAATGGGAAGAGCAGAGAAGGTGAAAATTTGGGTATTTTGGCGTGTTTTTTGTGGTTCTGGCTACTGTAGTCTACGGTTACGGGACATGCGGTGTTTACCGAGCTTTTCTACTGTTTTAGCTGCTCTGGTTGGCCCGGACGGGACGTGGTTCCACGGACTAAAGTGGTTAATTCCATTGGAAAATGGCATCGCTATAGATGCGAAATATAAAAATAGCGCGAGCCGGCCCACGAGCCGGTGGGGCCAATGGGGCCAGTGGTTTAGAGTAGCCATGGTCATTAAGCTGGTTCAATTGCTGTTGCTCAAGGGGTGTCTTTCCTGGTGCACTATTCACCTGGTTAAGGGCTTTAATTGGAGCATACCCGTGCAGATGTATACGTGATGTGGTGTTGTGTGTCAACTATTTTAGTTAGGCAACTAGATCGACTAAATACGTGCGAAACATTGCGCCACGAGCCGTTGGAACCGAATAGACCCAGCAATCCACCGATTCAGACAGACGCTTTCGGCTAGCTACAGCCCCCTGCTTAATCGAAGCCTGTTCATATTTGCAGTATGGTTCAATTCTTCTGTGCTTTTAGTACTTTAATTTATTCCTGGTCTAATATTCTGCCACATGCAATATACTTCCGAATACTGCGTCTCTATGTCGCGGACCGTGATGAGGGCTGTGGACCCGCTATTGTGATGGATCAGCGCAATTGACGCAACCGAGACGATCCCAGAAGGTGGTATCACTTGACAAATACGAAAATGACACTTTATTACGAGTTACAGGTGCCATGCAAATGTAAAGCACCTTTCAACTTAATATTTTATAGAATGAATTGCGCTGCCGTTTTGGGTATAGAGTGGAAATCCAACACGATTGCAAAATCTGCTTCATATACACTAAAAACTCCCACAAAAATCGATCTTATTGTGTTTAAACAGCGCCGAAATGAGCCTTAATGTATTTCAAGATTACTTTCAACAATAGTCCTATTTTTCAATTGCTGCGAAATACTGATATGTGAAATTTCTGAAATTTATACCCTCTAAACGTCTCCAATGGACTCAATAACTGTGTCCTCGCCTAATCCAGTTGACCGTTTGCAACTGCCACTAGGGTATCTTGGGCCACAATTTTTTGTTTACTGGTTGTTCTATTTTTTTAGGTAAAATACTTCTATTATTAAGCTACATTTAACCTTCTTCTGTTGTACCTTTATTGGTTATTATAATACACATACTACAAGCAGTAGTGAAATGAACTACGAATTATTGCTGCAAATGACAGATTTTAACGTCTTCACAAGCGATCAGGAAAAGTAATCGTTCTTGATACCCACCTGCTCATCAGCTCAAAATATCAACTCATATACAATAGGAGTCTTGAATAAAAGAACCTGTCCATTTCGTTTATCATTGTTGTTAACTTTATTACTGGGTCAGTTCTTATTTATTCCATGCTGTGATCTATTTGACTCAAGAAATCTTGGTCAAAAGTTCCTCCTCCCATCATATCGTCATTACCATCGAAATTAATCAAATCTCCCATATCATCATCTATGCCTTGATTAGGATCCATATCTTCTCCATTTTCCTTGAATAAATCATTCATATCAAGATTCGCAGCCACAGGTTGTGGTTTTGGAGGAGTTGGGTTTTCACTTTCTTCATTCTTTTGATTCATGGCCATGAAATTAGGATCATCATTATAATTTATACTTGAACTTTGTTCAAATTGGTTAATGTAATTGAAATTATTACCTTGACTATTATCTTCTTCATTGGCATTTTCTCCATTAATTTCCATAGCATCATCTTCATTATCATTATTAGAGGTATTATTATCTGGTATATTAATAAATGAATTAATACTCTTTGGATTATAGTTTTCAGGTGCTGAAGTGACATCTTTGGCTATAGGCATGGAATATTTCTTAAAATTAGGAGTAGATTCATATTTTTTACTAAATTTTTGTTTATAATCAGCCAAAATCTTATTAAATTCGGTTTCTAATTCTTTAAGTGATTCTTTATCATTAAGTCTAGATTGAAGTTCAGTTAATTTATCAGTATTTTCACGTTGATAAATATATTCTGGATCATTTGGAACGTATTTTTGGAACAGTGGTTCTTGAATATTGGATAATTTTGTGATTTGTTCTTGTATAGCTTTATCTTGACGTTTCATAAGTTCCATATCTCCAAAATAAATATCTTCGGGAGTTAATTTATCAAATTCTTGACCTTTTGCAGATACATGAAATAAACTTGGTGGAATAATTTTGGAGGTATGAACCAATTTTGAAGTGACATTTTCCATATATTCTTGATTGGTGATAAACCGGTTTAAAGCATCGGATCTAAACGATATTAAGTCGGCATCATCATGAAGTTGTACACCAGGTTCTTCTTTCATTCTTGTATGTCGACCTTGAGCTTGGGCTTGTGCTATTGCTCTAGCATGTGCTTGTGCTTCTGCTTGTGCTTGTGCCTGTGCTTGTGCTTGGGCATGTACTTGCGCCAGCACTTGCGTTGGAGCTTGCGCTTGCTGCTGCTGCTGAGTCCGCTTATTGGTACGACCTTTAGGCCTTCCGGGATGTGCCATCTTCAATTGAATACAAGCCTGGTATAGCGATTGTATGAACAGGTACTGTCTCGTATGTCAGATAAACATGGTGTTGAGGGAACGGTACGCGCACGAAACAATCACGTGAGAGGTGGCTTAATTCGCCCTATTAACCAGTAAGAACCATAACTAGTACCGAAATGGTATTTTGACACTTAGTTATTAGAGAAGGAAGTTCGGCTTAGACCGATTTGGAAAACAGTGTGACTAGCTTAAAATCTATTCGCGTATACGAATTTTTTTTAAACAAAATTGGAAATGTTGAAAGAACAAAAATTACCTTCACCTCACGAAAATACATATAATTATATATGTTATAGATTAACATTAGCATCATTAGATCCCTACGAACAACTGTCTTTTTATATCATATTCTATTCATATCAGGTCTTTATTCGGACTGTTCAATTTTTACTTTACCTTTCACTCCTTTGGTTCTAGCTCACTATTCCTTCTACTTAGAACCAACATATTCGTCTTTTTGGTAAATTTAGTATGAGAAAACCGATGTGTCTTCAAAAAGCTGGAAAATCTAGTAACACGTATCAGTATAGCTGAAACAAGATATTTGTTCTCTGTTACTTCATTCAAATGTTTATGTGGTGTGATTTCCGTGCTTTTCTGTGTTGTTCTTGTATGATTGTCAGTAATTGAGATTTTGCAACTATTTGGTAATTTTTCAATATATTGACAAAATGTAATTAAACAAACTGAACATTGACATTAATTATTAAACCAAGACAAGTAAGCTTCACAAGCAAGAGATATCCATACTTCTTGCCCTTAAGACTTACCCTTTCTCTTATAAACACTAAAGAGATACATTTTTCACTCCCACTAAATGGGTGCAAATTCCTCGGTTCTTAAAGTTACAAACCATAAATCACAATTAATCTGAATTATCACCATTTCACAGCAATTGAACGCACATCCAATTCTACTGTTGAAGCTCTATTTTATGGTTTGCCTTGCATAGTCCAGCTCATTATACAATATTGTCTTGTTAATCTTCTACATTAAACTCTAGAAATAAATAAGCTTAGAATTCCTATAAATGAAAATTAATACAACACTCAAAATTAAATCAACTGGTCGATTTACGACCCTATCTAGAATGGAAAAAAAAATCTGATAAAATCCCCTTGACTTTAATTAATTATTTGGTAACTAGGGTATTTTTTTTATCATTAAAAGTTGATCATTATAAATCGAACCTTCCATTCACAAACTCCTCATCGTCCATATGATGGTCTTCATCAGTTTCCATCTCATCTTCTTCATCTATTTGATCATCGTCTATCACATCTTCATCAGGTGGTAAGTTTGGATTACCTGGAATGAATGAACCAGAACTTTTATAAGTATTCATTCTATGCGATTTACCAAAATGATCTTCCATGGCAGAATCATCCACATATGTAAAACCTTTGAAATTTGCTTGAATTCCAGGTGATAAAGGAGTAGATGCCATTTCCATTTGTTTCTTCAATACAGAAGTAGATTCAGAAGTAAATTCAGGATCGAAATTGGAAGTATCAGTTTCAGATGTTAAATGAGGTTTGAATGGAGGTGGAATGCTCTTTGATTTTAATAAATTCCAATCAATATCAGCGAAAAATGGATGTGCTCTTAATTCTCTAGCATCATTAGTAGCACCTAATCTATGCTTTGGATTTCTATTTAATAATCCTTTGACAAATGATCTACCTTCAGGACTTAAAACTTCCTTAGGAAATCTAACCTTACCAAAGGCAATGTTTTTATACATTTGTTGAGTATTATCAGCGTAAAATGGAGACCATCCACAACACATTTCAAATATAAGAACTCCTAAAGACCAGAAATCAACCATCTTAGTATATCCAGACTCATCAAGTAAAACTTCTGGGGCCAAATATTCAGTAGTACCACAGAAAGTATTGGTAGTACCATCATTATTTAAATTGGCTTTAGATAATCCAAAATCACAAAGGGCAATATGACCATTGGCATCTAATAAAATATTTTCTGGTTTTAAATCACGATAAACAATATCATTATCATGTAAATGTTCTAAAGCTAAAACCAATTCAGCAATGTAAAATTTGGCTCTATCTTCAGAAAATCTTCCTTCTTTTTGTAAATGCCAAAATAATTCACCACCTGACATATAATCAGTAACTAAATATAAATCAGTTGGAGTTTGGAAAGAAAATTTAAGTCCAACAATAAAAGGAGATGCAGCAGCTGAAGTACGAACCAAAATATTACGTTCACCAATAGTATGAGCAATTTCCTTTTTTTTAACAATGACTTTTTTGGAAAGAACTTTCATGGCATAAATTCTATCAGTATCAATTTTCTTAACTTGGAAAACTTGACCAAAAGTACCTTTACCTAAAAGACGTAAAACATCAAAATCATCTGGACCATAAGATTTTTTCTTATCTAAAGAAGTATATTCCCAGCTAATTTTGACAGAACCAGATGAAACACGTTCACCAACAATTCTGGCTTTTAATTGTAACCATTCAGATGCAGATTTCTTATTGGTAATGGTAGAAGGAAAGATTCTTGCATGACCCAAGAATTCATCATCTCTAGCAGCATCATAAACAGAAATATCCAATTCTGATTTAGAACCCACCACATCGAAAAATGCTTCATGATTAATACCTGGGTTGGAAGGTTCCGAGTATAAATGAAGATGTTGAGTGGAAGATTGTCTTTGATACATGGAAGGACGATTGTTCTTGACAGGTAAAGCTCTACCATTGGCATGTTGTTTCTGATTATAAGGAGAATGAGAAGGAGACTTACCATAAGAACTTGGAGCATTTGTCACAAACTCAGAACTTTCGAAAGTACACACAATATAAGGTTGAGCAGCATCAATATCTCTAGTTTCCAAGATAGTCAATTTCAATTTACCCTTTGGTTGACTGTTTTTGGAGCCTGGGTTCATGGTTTGACCAGTTTCATCAGTGGTGATGATAAGTGGTTGATTGCCCTCAGCAGTGTAAGGTTGAACTTGTTGAGGAGGATCGAGGAATTGAAGCTGGGATTGGGTTTGTGGTTGGTTGTATTGATGAGGATAGAACTTCTCCAGGAACTGTTGCTTATGGGCAAACTCGTTTGTTCTAAAAGTTTGGTTCAAAAAGGCTTCCAGATTGGTAGCGGTGTTGTTGTTGGTAGAAGTAGTACCGTAAGCCAAGGACTGGCTGGATATGGCGGTAGTTGGAGTGACATGCCCTAAGCCCTTTGGAAAGAACTTGTTTTGAGCGTCATCAGTCACCGGGTATGGGTGGTGTTGTTGGTGTTGATGGAGTTGTTGTTGGGACTCGTGGAAATCCGAAGATGCAGAATTAGTAGCGTGGCTATTGATATGATTAGGGTTGTTGTTATTGTTGGTGTTGTTGTTGGTGTTATTAGTGTTGGTGGTGTGATGGTTTGATGATGATGCTATCGAAGTCAGGTCATTGTGATGAGGCTGACCATGAGAAGACGACGACGAAGAAGGAGCGGAAGGACCGGCGCCAGGCGGACCCGCAGACGATTCTCTGCTTTTAAAGCCTCCAAAACCAAATATGGATTTAGCAAAGTCGGCCATGTCTATAAGAAATTAATGATGATGGGGGTGGAATTAAAATTGTTTTAAAAAACTTGTCGATAGTGTAAGCAGCCGAAAGCTAGAACAGGAACAAGGGGAGAGAGGGAACAAAAATAAAACGGTTATAGGAGGGACAAAATGGAAAGCCCAGCGGGAAAATTGTTGTAAGGGTAAAAAAGTTGGACGATTGAAATATCAAAAAGGGAAGATGAAGGTGCCAGGTGAGGTGAGGTGAGGTCAACTGCAAATGGTAGTCTTGTAATGGCAGCTAATGGCGGTGTTTGGTCCGCTTGGGGTGTCAATGACTGGTGTAATGAGAAAAAACAATGATAGATTAGGGATATCAATTTCGCCCTTGAGATGATCTCAGGAAAAGAAAAAAGCGAGGATAAGGATTGTGGCGATAGATAGACCAGATGCAGAATGTTAATGCGACCCAGTACAGATGGAAGCAGTGAACAAAAAATGGTAAAAAGATGAATGGGATTGACCTGAAACAGTGTAACAGTGTGGGGAAGATGTTGTAACGGTCTACTTAAGGGTGTAGAGTCTATAAGTGAGGTTGTCTTATTGTCTTGGTTTGAGCAGAGTATTCTTGGGTGTAACTATATATATATTTATAGGCAGCGAGATGTGGTGGAACCCGATCCTACAGATATTTTTGCAGTATACATTACACCTACTATAAAGAGATACATATTGACATGTGCTTAGTGACTAACGGGCCAGGCTAGACTCCCCAGTCGGCCAGACCCCATAAGGGCCAAGATGACTGTTCCGTGGATACTACGATGCACTGGGTTCGAGAAGTGCCCTGATCTCCGGGCAATCTCACAAATCTCACAAATATCACAAATCTCACAATCTCTAGGCACATAGATAGTGACCCCTACTGATGTCAACGTGCACGCAAAAACAATTGAGTAGAAGTATGGTTTTTTTTGCTTTACCAACAACAGTTGCGATTGCTATGTATAGTTACATGTCCTTAGTACTGTTAGTACCGGTAATGGCCCAATAATATCCCCTGGCGAGCCACTGGGCCATCCAGCTTCGATGGTCATCGCTGTTGCTGAGGTTATCTGACACCTGATGAGAAAGTGACGGTTTTGATACCTGGGCCCAGATTCTCACGCGCGAAATCCTCACTGTGTACAAATGGACAAATGGGTCAATATTTGGATGAATTAGGCAACCACCTCCATCCAACAACTGTAAGATATCGGTGCTGGAATTCGCCCATATGCAATAGATTCGATAATTGAACTGCACAAGATTCCATGCGACTACATTATGATTATGACTACCCTTTCAACTTCTTTTTAGGCTTTACTGATAAAGTAAATAGAGCGCAATTACTGGCTTGACTATAGTATGCCGATGATGTCTAAACACCTTTTTTTTTTTTTTGTATTGCGTTCTGCACTTCTCTTTGCTATCTAGTAACTTGTTAAGGTGGGTGGTTTTCGTCTAATAGTCAAATTATATACAGCAAGAGAACAAAAGTCATGATCAACTTTCGTGCCACACCAACCACCAGCCCCAACTGTGTGCCTAAGACTTTTAACCAAGGTCAAAGTAACCGAATTATCAGGTTCCAATTACGCCTGAAAAGGCCCTAGTGCTGAGCTGGTGCTTAATGCTGGTTCGTATCTGTTGACTTTTTCCCAAAGGTGCGCATACATTCAAGCTGATCGTGCCTTATATGCAAGAACGTGCATCCGAACTCAAATAATATCTTTACTGTAATTGAATAATAGCGCTCTCTAAAGTAGAAAATACCATTTCCCCATAGTAGTTCTAGCGCTGTGCTTGAAGAACAATTCAAACAAACGCCCTTATTCGGCAAGTGTGTACGAGAACCAAATATGACACACGGATTTATATCAATACAATTAGTATCTTTCTCTATATCTCAATTCGAAGCCATCAAATGGTACATTGGTTCTTTTTAACACTTGCAAAGTCGTATGAGGCTTTTTGATATTGAGTTCTTTTTTTTTTTTTCTTAGCCGTTGATTTATAGTGTCATACACCCAATTCATGCAATCCGGAGTATGAAACTGCAGATCTCGAACGATAGTTCATTAGCCTCAACATAAGCGGGAATGATGAGGCATGTGCGAAATAATTAGACCAAGCTTACTAGACAACCACTAAAGTTTTTGGGTATTGCATTAAAATTTTTTGGGTTGGATTGACAAGCTGAAATAACCAAACAACCAACCTAAATCCCTCGGTCAACCACCCTAGTAAATTTGATTGAAGATCGTAGAGACTCCTTTTTAATTCCGTGGCTTATGATGCATAGAGTAACAATAAGGTGTTTTCTCGGTTACACTTGCGGAAATGTAGAGTCCCCATTTGAAACTAAACTTGATTGGAATAATTATCAGGAACTGTAGGTTTCGCTAGTTAAAGGTGAAAATAGATACTTTTTTTTGCATCTATTTGGCATAATGTAACAGGGATCATATTTGGAAGACGTATGGAACCTTGAGCTGCACGCGACACTAACAAGAAATTAACAAGAAATATATAAGTGGGAGGTGAAGGATGATTCGATACTATTACCTTGTTTGGCAATTAGGTGAAATTGAACTTACTACAGGAGGTGTCTCGGGTTTATCACTTTTTTATGTCTAGTAATTATTCGACATGGTGATCCTTATTATTTTGAGATACTTGAAACGAGATATCTTATAGAGGAAGAGGGCCATTATGGTGAATATAATATATTTGGGGGTTATTCGTGTCTTCGTGATTCTGTAAAAAATGCATTACAGCTGGACAAAATAAGAGGTCTAGGTAATCAATTAGCAGTATAAAACATCATGGTTCTAATGATTCTAACACACCCATTTTATTAAGAGATAGAGACCATAAATTACCCACGAAACATATAATTAAAAAAAAAAAGCATAATTATACACCAAGCACAATAACAACATGAAATACTCCTCGATGAACCCATTGTCAGTCGGTCAAAGCTATCCTCAGTATCCTCCCTTTAGTGAAGAATTGATTCGTTACCATTGACCTCTTTTCACTATTAGCGCACCACTTACACTCACTATGGCAGGACTAAGGACCCACAAGACATCCAAAAACTAACACTACACCACCAAAGACCCCAAACCAAGTATAACTAACCGAATTCTTCCAATTGCTTCAATCTATAAACATCCACACCTCTATACTCTTAAACAACAAATTCTTCGCCCACTCACTCTTCCCTCTAGTCTCTCTCTGTAGTCTCTACTCTCTACTCTCTGCCATTTTGCACCTATTTTTCTCACCAATTAGACACTGCTAATACCAGACACCCCACCATTTTCCACACCAGTCGCCGAAAATCACACCTCTTTCTCCACCACTCCACCCACTCACATCCATCCAATCATATAAGCCCATTCTCCTTCTTTTTACCCATCTATTTTCCCCATTTACTTCCCCTTTCTCCCTCCCATTTTGCAGCCTCCTACACCCAGTCGTGTCCTCACGTGCGCGGTCCACAAATTTTTCAGATTCTCCCAATACATCACCACCCACCATCAATACCTTCACCAAATCATTGATCATATTGTCCCCATCCACAATGATTGGTGCCGTATCATCATTCCTTCCATCCGCCAGAGTGGCCGCCCCTATGAACATAATAAGAGGCTTTGCTCTGTGCACCCATTTATTCCAAGAAACTCCTCGTAACAAACAAGACAAGTTCTACAAGATCCTCAAATATGTTAAACCAATAGATACCACCGTGTACAAGGCCGGTCAAGAGATCCCAGAAGGAGTCCGTATCCCATCCAAATTGAAGCAATACCCTGAATATGCCTACGAAACCATGTTTTTCAAGAGACAAAACAGAGGATTATATGGAGGTGTTCAAAGAAAGCGTTCCAAGACCAGTTCTGAATCAGGAAACAAGAATCTCCGTGTCCATTTACCAAACATCCAAAAGGCCAAGTTATGGTCCGAAACCCTTGACTGTTCTATTCAAACTAAAGTGCTGACCAAGGTATTGAAAACCATCACCAAAGAAGGTGGTTTAGATAACTATTTAACCAAAGATAAACCAGCTAGAGTCAAAACCCTTGGTTTGAAAGGTTGGAAATTACGTTACGATGTCCTTAAGAAGCGTGAATTTGAAGAATTACCAAAGGTTACCACCGAATCTGGTGAAGTGCATCAAGTATACTACGTTCATGGTGATGGTAGAAGAATTATTGTGGGTAAGAACAAGCTCTTAAAGGCTCTTTACCCATTGGTCATCAGAGACAGTTACACTCCAATCACCCCAGCCGAATTCAAGAGAAACCACGGTTACTTGACTTTTGGTGAATTAGTGGAGAAGTTGGACAGTTACAACTACGATTTCTCTGCCATTACTGTCTAGATTAAAGGAACAAAAACGTAATTCAAGCTCTAGAAGCAATTTGAAAAAATGAATAGCAAACTCACCAACGGACCAAAGTGGATTTTTTTGGCGTCAATTACGTCAATTACTTTATTTAGGCCAATTGTTGCAATTAATATTAATGGTGTGAGTTTTTGGGGCAATTAACTTGAATAATTGTATTAAAATGTACAATTCATGGCTCAAAATTAGAGCAATATCACCCCAAAAATTGCAAAATTACCACCATTAATTCACCAATTGCCTAATAATTGGATTTCCACCTTTTGGCCGCTGGTTGCATAGATAGGTCCCATGTATATAGGTTACTACAATAATAATACACTTATAAGTATACTAGTTAAAAGTTTAGGAAAAAAGCAGTCACAGCGTCACGTGCGGATCTCCATCGACCTCCACACTACTTTCTCATACCCTATTAGTGTGCCTGGCACCAAAAAAAAAGAAAATCGTCCACGTGACCACGTCCAGTGTGCATGCTCACCGTCCTGTCGCACTGGTTCCCATCGTACCCTACCACCAGGGAAAATTTTTCAGTCACTTAACTCTCTCAGTTCTTTCTAATCTATCACCACATAGAATAACATACATAATGGCTAGATCAGGTATGTAACAGCCTTCCAACAGAGACACACGAATCAGACAGCGTTCATGAATCATATACATCAAGAGTATCAACCAGAAAGCGTCCGCTTAAGAACCAATTTCACCATATTTTCATATCTTAAAAGTAAACCGAGTTAACCGTTGACCAGTTTGTGAGTTGAATGAAAGAGTTGAGACAGAAAAAATTTTACCCTATCAAAAGATGAACAAACGACAAACGATTGAAGCCATCTAAAGGTGGAGTTAACATCGAGATAACTACCAAATAGAGAGAGAAGATATATCATCAGTATATTATATTGTATTATATTTATATTCAACCACATAGAATAGAGATTACTACGAGGTTCAATGTGAGGAATGAGAAGCTGTCTGAGTTGAGTGGATTAATTTGAAACTTCATAGAAGAAGAAAAAAGTAGACATGTACTAACAAATTTTTTAGGTATTGCTGTTGGTTTAAACAAGGGTCACAAGACTGTTGCCAAGGAAGTCGCTCCAAAGATTTCTTACAGAAAGGGTGCTCTTTCCAAGAGAACTTCTTTCGTCAGATCCATCGTCAAGGAAGTCGCTGGTCTTGCTCCATACGAAAGAAGATTGATTGAATTGATCAGAAACGCCGGTGAAAAGAGAGCCAAGAAGTTGGCCAAGAAGAGATTGGGTACTCACAAGAGAGCCTTGAACAAGGTTGAAGAAATGAACAACGTTATTGCTGAATCCAAGAGACACTAAACGTTTATAACGTCTCCTACTATAGTTTAATGTACATCACCCATATATAAGAACATAACAAAGCGAATCTTCAAATCGTCTTACAATGTATTACCTTAATTTCGGGATTTGTAAGTGTTTTGCAAGTGAGTTTACTGTAGAGCTAGTACTAGAGATTGCGTTAGTTACACAGCTAATGTTTGACACCGTTTTAAACGTCGTTTTAGTACTGTCAGGAAGAGACGTCAGAGATGAGTTTCAGGTATAAGAAATTTCTTCTTATACGTCACGTGCTGCATCTTGAAAGGTTTTTCACCTCTGTTAATTAAGACCTTAAGAAAGACTATTATACTCTAAAAGTGGGTTTATGGTGAGAGTTGTGTTTTAGTATGGTAATGGTATGTTTTCCTTCGTCTTTTTTGGCAATCGTGACCATTTGACATGGGGCTAATTGACTTCAGTTAAGAGGTCGGAATTAATAGTCGCACGTGCAAAGGGTCGTATATAGATTTAATAGGATAGTGGTTAAAACGACAGAAAAATGCCACTTCTTTCCAGTAATATCAATCTTAAAAATGGTAACTCGCTATTGGTTGTATTTTAGGAATTTGTCTTGCTTTTAAACATATTTAGCTTTTTTTGTTAGTTATCAATTTGTGCCCACTAAAATTAATTATAAGGTAAAACTCTATAAAGTCTTACTATTAGATATATAGCATAAGAGAAATTTATAACAAGCTCCTCATATTCAATACCCTCCGTAAATATCTCCTCTCTTATATATTTCAACTTCTTACCCACCCCCGCTCTCTATATAAATCTCTACTCAATTATTTAATTCTATAGTTACCATTTTGTATGGCACTCGATCTCGCACCCATCTACAGCTCAGTAGCATAACAATTGGCCACTCATTCCATATATATTGAGTTTATTCCCATCAAACCAACTCCGGCTGCTTCCGTCTACCGTCTACTTATCCGATATCTCCAAAATTTTATGTCAGCTCATTTCTGGAGGTTTGTTCCGTGATCGTAAATTTTTGTGTAATTGCCTCAACTCAACTATCAAATACCCATACTCCAATTACATCACCATCTTCAAATAACATATATCCACCACAACCATGATCCCTCGAATGATAAGGCGCTATGCGAGACCACAAACCTTCATAAGACCATTGAGCTCACAAACACAGCCTCCATCCCACTTCTCTGACCCTCACACCGTTCCTAGGCCATATGAGCACCCAGATTCGCTGGGATCAGTATCAGACTACGTTGCCAAAGTTCCACCAACCCCAGCACCAACCACCACTAACGCCTCCTCCTCTTCCACCAAGGACTCAGGAAGTAGTCTGAACTCGGACAGAAGTGGCAATCTTAAGGAGATCACCAGTCTTATTGCCATGTATGTTCTTGCCTATATTGCCATTGACAATTATACTAGTAGAATCAAATTAGAAACGCTCAATAAAGAAGCATCTACAATTACTCAAAAGGCACTCCAAACTCAACAAGCCAATTTCATAAACGCTCGTAAGCAACGTGATTTACAAGTTATAAAAGAACGTCGTGATCATGACCGTCAAACATTCAAAATGAGTCTTCATATTGCCCTTTTGCGTAAGCAGTTGGCTGAAAATGGTGTGGATCCAATGGATATAGATGAAGCCATTAGAGAATTTGAGAAGAACGTCAAAGCTGATAATTCTATTAAAAATGTCAGCGGCCAATCATTATGGTTGGAAGACACTTCACGTAAGTATACCAGGGTTTTTCATTATTCTTTAATATTATAATAATTATCATAATTAAAAGAATTCAAAGAAAAAAAAATCACCTACATAAATTACCAAACATCTTACTAACTTAAGCAGCATTAAAAGCATTCCTCCCTAACCCCCACGACTACGACAAGCGCGACAAGGGCCCAAGTAAATAGAGTAGTAATACATTTATATAAAGTACTTTAACCTATTAGACATATATGAAACGGTTACCCGGATTTCACCCGCCAAGTATATAAGCTGCGACGATGCCGCCAAATTATAGATTTTTCTCCTTATACAATGTCTTTAATTAGGCGCCCATTAGAGTCACGGTTTGTGTGATTACCTCTACATACAATCTTACCACTATGTGGTTCTTCGTGCTCGGGTAAGCCTTAGATGAACTGTTTTTCCAGCCATTTTGTCGTGTCTATCAAAGTTGATTGACTACGCGGTTCTAAACGGACAATCACCTATCTAACGAACCGAAGTGAACAATACCCAATATTGAGATCTTGAAGTTGAAGTCAGTTGAGTGATTCTGTAGTTTCTCTTTTCCTTTCGTATTGAACCATGAATAATGTTCTAAGTATGTCTTCAGTATTAAAATTGTACAATGAAATATAGGTGCAATATATTACTTTTGACATTTTTGATCTATTCGCGATGGGCTATCGACCATCTTTCTCTATGACAGCTCTTTATGGATCGGCTTAACCTCCTCTGGTAGGATGTAACTCAGCATCGATACTTCCCAACAGCCTTTGCTTCATCTTCAACTGGAGCAAGTTGAACTTCGGGCAGCACACACTCTTTGCCTCTGGTCCTTGGTCTTCATAGAACTTCTTACAACAGAGATAAAGTTCGTCAATCAACTTGGTACATTTGGCCTCATTGTAATTGTTAGCTTTCAAGCAGTCTTGAATGGCACAAGCCTTTGGCTTACATGTGCTATCGTTCGTGTTGGAACTGGACATTATGGAAGAAGGAGGAGAAGAAGAAGTAGTAGTAGAATGTAGTATATAAAACCTACCAATGGTTGCTGCTGGTTAAGTCGCACTTTTTGTTGGTAGCGAAGTTTAACCATTTATCAGTGTCTCTATTTGATGGAGATAATTGCTGTTATGTGTCGCACATTGATGATCTGAGTCGGTTGCGTTTATTCATAATCTATTTAGGTGGCGAGGTGGTTCGTGAGGTTGTTGGAACAAGGATTGGTTTAATTGAAATTTTCCAATTTGCTCAATTTTGACTTGTTTTCCATTGTAGTTAGCTACTAAGTATTCTTATATTATCTTTTGTTGTATCTCTAACATCTCACATCTCATACTATACCTCACGTCTTTAATTCATTTCTGACTGACGAGACCTTGTAAGCTCAGCTGATTAAGCTCTTGTCCAAATCAGTATGATAGTCGTCTTCGTCAAGTTCACTTGGTTCGTATATAACCAATGGGATAAACTCATTCTTATGATGTTCTTCCTTAGCACTCTTCGATTTTTGCAAGTAAAATAATGTACATGCTGAAAAGACTGAAATTAAAATTGCTATTAAACCCCACCGAGATAAATGCCATCTTAAACTTTCAATTTCTGATCTCATAGCAGAATTTAATTCTGTGGTGATTTTATGATTAGTTTCTTGAATTTTAAGAATAATTCTTTTGGACAGAAGAGTGTTTTCCGATTTTTGGTCATTAATTGCCACTTGTGAATCGTTCTTCATTTGAATGAAATCACTATTAAGTTCATCGGATATTATGTGGAAATCTCTTTGAAGAATATTAATCAAACTAATTAACTCGTTGATGTGTTGTTCTCTAGATCTTGTTATATCCACTCTTAATTCTTGTTGGGCGCTTTCAAATAAATATCTTTCATTCTCTAATTCTGATAATTGAGAGTATTTGGTAGGAAGTTTAGTTAATTTGGAGTTGAGTTGAGTCAATAATAAATCAATAACTGCATCTGCTTGTGTATTCGTAAATCCTGACAGTGTCAACTGAGTATAGACATTATAAGTATCCATATATGGATCCAAATCTTCGAATGCTGTGGTTAAGAAGTCATCCCGGTTAGGTTTATCTGGGTCTTCCTCTTTTGGTTTGTCATTTACTGGCTCTTCTGGTTTGTTTGATTCTTCCTTTGAAGGTTGCTCTGGTGCTGCCTCCTTTGAATCATCAGTCTCTTTCCTTAAAAATGCACTAGTATTGAACTGCCGTCTTGTGTTTCTTATCGGACTATGGCGTCTAGGTATTCGACTAATCAGTATGTATCTAGTTGGGCAAAGAGTTCTTAGTGACAACGAATATACCCCGTATCTTAGCATGATGTTCTTGTATTGATAGTTAGCAAATAGTAAATGGTAGCAACTTAATGGGATATGACTTATGTTTGCTTGACTAGGTTAAATAACGAATTGGAATGAAAATGTAATGACTTTGTTTTAAAACTTATTGACTCTGCTGATGGAGCCTACTTCACAGTATTTAACTTAACAGCCGCGTTCAATAGCAAAAAAATATTGTGAGCAATTAAGGTAGGACTAAGCGATAAGGGCAATTTCGCGGGTCACTGTTACCAGTTACACCTCACAAAACAGTTCAAAGTTTTTGGAAAGCTGAAACAATTTGGGTTTCAGTATAAGCTCGTCTTTGAAACCGATTTATTAAATCTGTTGTTATATTTCTGGGAGTTGAACTTGCAGAAAATGCCGTTATCTTCTCAACTTCAACTTTATTATGATGATTTGATGCAAAAAATTGTAGTGACCTTGCAAACACATGAAGGTCAAAACTAACCGTACTAAAGAAATAGGTATTTGATGTTTTACATTCATCAAAATTTAAAAACCCATATAGACAATTGGGATTTCTCTTCTCCTTTGCTGGTATAATAACCAAATCTGAAGGAATGGGAGCTGTAAATTCTAGCTCTAAGGTTCTCATTCTTGTATCATAAATATTAACAACCAAATGGTCATTGGTATCCGAACTCCCAAGACTGTAACTACTGCCTGTAAATATATCCTGAAGGGTTATTTGAGGAATATTGGTTACTTTTTTATTGGAATAACTCAAAGAATCAATCTCTGATAAAATTGCATCGCCGATAGTCTTCAATTTTGCAGTTGAATCCTGGCTATCTGATTTCCAGAGTAGTCCATATTGTTCATATATAGTTAAAGTATGGCAGTTCAATAACACTCCACTCCAAACAACAAAATTAGAGATAGTAGACAATAATCTGACTTTCTCTGCACCAAGATGAATACTTTGTCTTGTAAAATATTCATTTCTAAGAGCAATGGCTTTCTCTACCTTTTTCTTATCAGGAGCCCGTATAATTTTGTCACCATCCAAGTATGGCTGGGGAATTGGTAAAGGAGGCTTCATAACGTTATCGTTTGTAGAAACCACTAGAGTTATAGATAGTGTAAGGGTACTTTGAGGGATCATTAACAAGTCAGCCGGTTTCAATCCGAAAACCCATTGGTTAAAAAACCATCTCAACAGTTTAGGTAGCTGACGAAGCAAAGAGAGCGAAAACAAAGCAAAATCTACCAATACTTTGATCCAAGTGAGTGAATTTTGCAGGCACCCTGAATTGATCTCTGCTGTATTAATCAAGATGGACCAGAACTGAAGAATAGCCAATCTTGTTCCTAACCACACACCAGAAAGCAATAACCAGACCATGTAAACCCGCAGAACTAGTCTCAAGACCCTTCTCAAGACTTGAAACCGAATCACCTGGAAGGTACTGGTATCTAGGATCGAAATCCGATCTACCATGTTATCGCTGATAGCAAGTCCCATGGCAGAGTCTTTGAACTTGCGAAACTGGGGCCGAACCTTGGCAGGGAACTCATCATGGTTCTGGTGGCCCAAATCTAGTGGAACCGCTTCATCTTCAACATTTGGTACATCTGGTCTAGCTGGTCTAGCTGGTAAAACGGGTTCAACTGCTTCAGCTTGCTCAACTGGACCCTCTTCAACAATATCAGTACTGGTTTGTAACTCGGTGGTCATGGTGATAAAAGGCTGCAAAAACTTATCGCGAATTTTGAAGGCTTTAAAAAAGGCCATCAAAATGGTGATGTGTCACATTAAAAGAAACAGTAAAGGAGAAACAAATTGGGACAACGATTCGGATAGATTTTAGAACATATAAGATTCCTTAATGATTGCTCTTTGATTGTGACTTGGAACTATTGTATTATGGGTTTTATACCTGTACTTTGTTTCTATTGGTAAGTGCACAATTACAAGACAAGAGCGATGGTTTTGGTGATAACATCGACGGACTTACCATTAGTGCGTAACGAAGACCTTTGGAAGTTTATAGAGGATTCAAGATCGTTTAAAAGAAACTTGCGAGTACATTGGTATACCTCAAGCCATGGGATGTGTATAATTAGAAGACTGCGAACAGAACCAAGGAAGAATAAGCTCATCACTAGCCAACACTAGAAGTATGGTCACTAATAGTCAAAAGCGATGATTAGCTGGTTAACTATCTTTCTTTTACCAATGATTCTTACTATGCTTATCTACATTAGATGATATTTTACGAATTAATCTATTAAATTTGATCTATATAATACAAGAACGAAAGACCGTCTAGGTGTTTTTTGATTTTAAATATGCCTTTATGATTTTTTTTTTATTATTTTTTTTTATCCCTTTAGTTGTCAGCCATTTCAGCTTCAACAGTTTCAACTTCACAAGTTTCAACTTCTTCAACAATTGGAGCAGCAGTTTCAGCTTCTTCAATTTCTTCAGTAGAAGATTCATCATCTTCTTGTTCTTGAGCAGCAGCAGCTTCAATAGCAATAGAGAAGATGTTGTTAGCCTTGTTAACTGGAGAAGATTCGTTTGGAATGATAAGTTCTAATTCATCATCGTTAACGAAACAAGCCTTGATTTCATCGAACTTGATGATCTTGTCGAATTGGAAGTGCTTTTCGAAACTGATTTCCTTGTTTCTGAATTCCTTGATAAGAGATTGAGCATCTTCTTCAATTTCTTCTTCAGAATCAGAAGAGTCGGATTCAGAGTCGGAGTCGGATTCAGATTCAGAGGATTCAGATTCAGAAGATTCTTCTTCTTCAATGATGATATTCTTTTCAACTAAGTCACTTTCTTCTTGACCTTCGAAACCAGACCATTCATATGGTTCTTGAGCATCAGCAGTTTCTTCTTCTGGTTGAATTTCGTAGTCTTGGTCTTCTTCTTCATCTTCTTCGTTGTCTTCAACAAGAACAGCTTCAATTTCAATGTCTTGTTCATCTTCGGATTCTTCTTCTTCTTCTTCAATGTCTTCTTCTTCAGAGTCAACATCGTTGAAGTTGAACTTACCTCTGATGACTAATTCATTTTGGTTCTTTAAGAAGTCAATCTTTAATTCTTCCTTAACAATAGATGGGAATCTTAAAGTCAACTTGTAGGTGTTTTCATCTAATTCAGTCAATTCACAGTCCTTGGAGTTTTCTAAGTCCTTAGATAAGTCAATGATTTCAAGTTCATCATCAGAGTCTTGAGCTTGTAATAAACCAACGGAGTTGTAGAGTTCTTCTTCATCAGATGGAACGAGTTCTTCATCGGTAGAGTATTCCAAATCAGAGTCGTGTTCTGGTAAGTCGAACTTGTGTCTGTAGATAGTGATACCTTCATCATCGGAGGTGTCAGAAGAGTCATCTTCGTAGTAGTAGTTTTCTGGGTTACCAGCATCGTATTCATCTTCAGAGTCGGTAACAATTTCGACATCAGAGTCAATTTCGATGTATTCTGGTTCGGAACCTAATTCGGAGTCTTCATCTTCGGAGATAATGATTTCATCACCGCTGACCAAGTCTTCTTCAAAGGATTGACGGATAGCTTCAGCAACCAATTGTTCTTTTAATTCACGTGGGTTGGAGGAGTATTCGATTTCATATTTGGATTCAGATTCAGAGTCGGAGTCTTCAGAGTCGGAAGAGGATTCTTCGGAGTCGGAGGAGGATTCAGAATCAGAAGATTCAGAGGAAGAATCGGAAGAGGATTCAGAGTCGGATTCAGAAGAAGATTCAGAATCAGATTCGGATTCAGAGTCGGAAGACATATCAGAATCAGATTCACTGTCAGATTCAGAGTCGGAGTCTTCAGAGTCGGATTCACTGTCTTCAGAGTCCATAGCATCTTGTTGTAATTGGTCGTTTAAACGAATGATGTCCAAGATATCTTGTTCATCCATGTCTTCGTCAATAGAGAGTTCAGCATCAGATTCAGAGTCGGATTCAGAGTCGGATTCAGATTCAGATTCTTCAGAGTCTTCACCGTAGTATCTGACTAATTCATCGTTTAAGTCGTAAACTTGACCTTCAGCTTCCAACATGTCAATAGCGTCATTTTCTAATTCATCGTTCATGTCGACAATGTACACATTACCTTCATCTTCATCATCAGAGAAAGCATTCAAGAAGAATTCTTGGTCTATGTCTTCAGAGTCTTCAGAGTCTAATTCTTCAGAGTCGTAGTAGTTTTGGTTATTGTCATTTAAGTTGAATTCATAAACTTCTTCTTCATCAGAGCTTTCAGAGTCAGCTTCACTATCAGGTTCTTCCACATACACTAAGTTAGATGGTTGTTGTTGATAGTATTTTCTGTATTTTTGGCCCAGTCTGGAGCTGTTTCTCTTGGATGGAGAAACGTAGTTCTTAGAGTTATATCTTCTGGATTTGGAGTAGGAAGGCATTATGAAAAAATTATATTAAAATATATTAAAATATGTGTGAATTATTATTGGAATGAAAGGATGAAATAATTAAAGATTTATTCTTCGTAAATTAAGATTGTTCTTGTAGTTTTTTTTAGATTATTGTTTTCAGTTGATTAACAAATGTCTTAATGAACTTTTTCTAAAATAATACTAGAAATATATTAAACCTTTATACTAAAATTTTTCAGCTAGTCATTATGCGTGGGGGAAAAAGGAGATGAGATGAGACCACAGTCATATGACGTAGGTCACGAGCCGCACATTAATTAAAAAAATTTAAAAATTAATTATAGAACGCGTACGAAAGGAAAAGAAGTAGTAAGAACAGTAAAGAATTTGGTGCGGCCTCCTACAGAAGCTTGAGGAACTGTGAGGAAGTGAAAAGATTTTTTTTTCAATGCAGAAGAGTCGTGTCTTGGCTGTGCTGGCTTGGTTACTGGGGAAATGGTTTAGCTGTAGATGGCCGTAGAACTTCTCGCGCGGTTTGGGACCGTTTCCACTACCTACGGCGGTAGTCCGCCAAGGCACCAGGGCCCCAGGCCTGAGATGTCTTTAGGTTTCCACCGAGACCTGTCTCGCCCCCTCCCCTCCTTTTCGTCCCAGTCCCATCGCGAAAGAAAAAAGAAAAATCTGTCTCTCTCCTAACGTTACCCGGATATCTCACTAGTATAAATAGGACTGGTCCCCCTTCCACCCTAAATTTTCTCATTAAATCTCTTTGCCTTTTGGCTTAGATCAAGTGTAGTATCTGTTCTTTTCAGTGTAACAGCTGAAACGTCATCACTGATGACTTCTATATGTTACCTTTATTTTTGGAGAATCGTATTGGAGCTCGATGGGCTTGCCCACACTCCTTTACACAGTGTCGCTGCCATTGCACAACTCGGCTTCTGACGCATTTTTAATTTACTAGTGTGAGGTCATACTACTAGATTAAAAATCGCCAGAATTAGATAATGTGTCTATAATTGGAATTAGATTACTGCAATTGTGGAGTAGTCCTAGACCAATTGACCATATTATGTAATTAGTTATAAACGACTTTATTAAACAGTATACAGTATGATAAAACAACTATAGCTCAAATGACCTATTACTTCTGTTGATCTACTAGTTAGTCTACTTAGGTAAGTATAAATATTACTGATATTAAACTATTCATTATGATTGTAGTTAATGGTTGAAATTTCTGGCCACTTTACTTTATATTTTCAGAACACTCATTATTTGTCTCGAATTGTATTTATTTGCATTTATTTGCATTTTTCATAAAAATTACCAAAAACATATATTTTAGTCGGACTGAAAATTAGCCACCATCATTAGTACATATGTATATGTAGATATACGTGGTGATGCATGTGACAACCCTGTGGAGTTCATATGATATGTAAGATGTCTTAAAGCCACTCGTATATCCACGTATCCACTACATATAATGCACATTCAGCCGAGTACCCTTACCTATACTAAATATTGTGTGGTCATCCTCCTCACACATTGTCCCCATACATTGTCCCAGTCCCCCATACATTCGCCCCATACATCACCGCCCCCATATACAGTATTCAGGTCATTACTTACCCTTTACAGTAGGAGAAATGAGGTAAAAAGACCAGTATATATGCAGTACGCCGATCTGGGTTGATGATCCCGTATTTTCCCCCCATCAACCCTTTAAAACCTACAAAAGAACCCTTATAAAACCACCTAAACTTCCTCACTCATTCTGGGTCACATTCCCCACCACTCTATCTACTCGTCTACTACAATTCCCATTTTTTTCAGCCTCTTTACCGGCCCTTTATCGCACATTCCCCCGGGTCTCAACCTTTGTCTCCGGTTTCCTAGCCAAATAGCCCTCTGTGCAGTCCCCGGCCCTTCTTTATTGATTACTTATCTCTGTAACTTGATTGTTCCCTCTTTATTGTTATAACAGGCAAAAAAAGAAAAATCCCGATCTACACCCTTTTGTTATTCCCAGAACTTGCAGGTAACATTTATGTTGATTTTCTAATTACCCACATCTTTCAAAAAACTTTGCTAAATAATCAACTTTAGTTATTATACTCGTATTACCATTTTCATCACATCCCACTCACCCCCAAATCGTTATAATCTACAATGGCCCATCAGGGGTCTAATGAAAATAGGTGGTCTACCTTTTCCACCACATCGGCGGCGTTAGCAAACCAAGACCTATTTGGAAATGGAGGTGGAGCAGGCAACAGTCAAGCCCAAGGCCAAAGTCAAGGCCAAGGTCCGTCATCATCATCATCAGCGGCAACACCAACACCAACACCAAGAGCATCATGGACAACAGGCCCTTCAGCAGCGGCAAATGACAGAACTCGGGTACGAGACTCAGTACTTTCAAATACTTCATCAGTACAGAATTTCCGTAATATCTTTCGAGGACAAAATGGCCAAAGTGAATCTACATTGAATCTTGAACCTACACCAAACGAAACCCAAGAAACAGATCTTGGAGATCGTCTGAATTTATTTAGACTGACATTTGATTCTGAATCGGAATCAGGAGACCCTGAACCTCTGGATAGAATCTCATTAAATTCTTCTATTATTAGTAAAATGGCAAATGCTTTTAGTGGTCATGGAGATCTTATAGTTGATGGAGATGATCAAATAGCAGCAGATGATGAAAGATTTAAATATCTTAGAACCTACGAAAAACTTGAAAAAGCAAATAGAAAACAAAAACTGGTCAATCAAATCATTGAAAATATGAAAACTGATACCGAAATCCCATTACAATTAATGAAAACTACTTCAAATTCTTCATCAGTATTTGATTTATCTAATTTGGATGATTTCAACAAATATGTTAAACAAACAAGTCTTAATGATAAAATTCATGATAAAATCATTGCCAAAAATCCTCGTGAAGATAATGTATTAAATGTGGTTGGTACTAATGATATGGCTCAAAACTTTTATGCTGATGAAAATAATTTTACTGGTGAAAGTTCTATCAATAAAAGTAAATTCATTAAACCAAAAGGTTCATGGTATTCAAGATTTGGAGCTGCTAAAAATGATTCTGAATCAATGAAATCAAAATCAAATAATAATGGAAGATTTTGGTATTCTCAAAAAGATAAAAATAATAACAATACTTATGTGGATATTGATGAATTAACCGATTCTTCTCCCACATCTTCTCAAGATATTAATGGTCATAAATTTTTACAACGTAAGCTTAACGTACGGCATTTACAAATGATTTCATTTGGTGGAACTTTAGGTGTGGGTCTTTTCTTAAATAGTGGTAAAGCATTAACAATTTCTGGCGGGCTAGGAACTTTACTTGCTTTTATCTTATGTGGAATTGTTGTTTTAGCAACTATTGTTTCATTCTGTGAAATGGTCACATTTGTTTCCGTTATTGATGGAGTTTCTGGTTTGAGTTCAAGATTTGTGGATGATGCATTCGGTTTTTCTGTTGGTTGGCTTTATTGGGCCAGTTTTGCATCAGGATTAGCAGGTGAAGTTGTGGCCAGTGTCATTATGCTTGCTTATTATCCTAATCTTAAAATCACTGAAAAGAGAGCCTCATCGGTAGGATTTGTTACTTTATTCTTATTAAGTAATTTATTAACCAATTTGATTGATGTCCGTATATTCGGTGAAATCGAATATATTTCAAGTTTAATTAAATTGGTATTTGCATTGGTAATGGTTGTGATTATGATCGTATTAAATGTTGGAGGATTTCATGTGGCCGATAAATATGTGGGGTTCAAATATTGGGATCATAGTAAATCTGATTTTGATCATAATATCATCTTTGGTTTATTCCGTCCTTCTTTTAACCTTTATGATACCGGTTCCAATCCTCCTTCCCAAGGTCAAGGTGGTAATGAAGGAAGATTCTTATCATTAATTGTGGCCATTACCGTGGTAGCTTATGCTTATAGTGGCACAGAAATTGTCTGTATTGCAGCATGTGAAGCTAAAAACCCTAGAAAAGCATTACCTTCAGCAACCAAAAGAGTGTTCTGGAGAATCATCATTTTCTACTGCTTATCATCATTTGTGGTTTCATTAAATATTTATGCTGGTGATCCAAGATTATTACGTTACCTTTCAGGATCCACTGGAATTAGTCAATCAGAATTCTCATCAAATTATGCAGTTAAACATGCTGGTGGTGTGAATTGTAATGCTGATTTCCCCGTGTTTGCTGGATATGGTAGTGGAGGTCAAAGTCCATGGATTGTAGCACTTCAGAGTGCTAAACTATGTAATCTAAGTTCGGTGGTTAATGGGTTTTTCGTATTTTTTGCAGTCAGTTGTGGTAATGCTCAATTATATGTGAGTTCAAGAACTCTTTATTCTTTAGCATTACAAAGAAAAGCTCCTAGATTTTTGACTTACTGCAGTAAAAACGGTATTCCTTATAATGCAGTTTTATTTTCTGCTAGTTTTGGATTACTTGCATACATTTGTGTTTCTGAAAGAGCCACTGTTGTTTTCCAAAATTTAATTAGTATCACAGCATCTTCAGGTGTTTTGGTTTGGTTTGCTATGTCATTATCATACGTCAGATTTTATTATGGTTTAAAAAGAAGACCTGATATTATTGGAAGAAATGATAAATCATACCCTTATAAATCACCTTTCCAACCATACACTGCATTTATTGGACTTTTTGGATCTACCTTTATTTTATTGGCGATGGGATTCGTGGTGTTCATGAAAGATCAATGGGATGTAATGTTTTTCTTTTCCAGTTATGGTACTTTATTTGTTGCATCGGCATTATATTTCGGATATAAATTGATCAAAGGAACCCGTATTCCTAGCTTGGATACATTGGATTTCGATTCAGGTAGAACGGAAATGGATCGGTATATTTGGGATGGAGGAAGAGATTATAATATTCGGGATTTCAAGGATGTTATGCATAAATGGATGTCATTCTTAGCATGAGAATAATGAAATAATTAGTCATTTAATATAGAGCTATAGTTGAACTATAGCCAAGGGTAATTTTTGATTTATTTATTCATTCATTAATCCAAAAAACGGATTATAAAATATCTTGAATTATTATGACATTTTTGTCTTGGTATTTATACCAATTCCAATTTATTCTTCACCATTTTTACTGTCCAACCACTAAATAGAATTTATACCAGTAGGAGCAGATACCTTCTCCTGGTTTTATAGAATAATAAGGCATTGTTAATGTATCAGAGGTAAATGATTGTAAATTCGGACAAGATTTTTAACCATAGAATTATGGTTAAAGTTGGCGAAAACAAGGAAAAAGAGCCTTATTTCGCAGCAATTGGTCACCATAATAGAAGAAAAGAACTAGACCAACAAGATAAACCCTAAAATAAAGGCTGAAAAATTTCAGACACCAATGCTAGAATTTAATGTTGGGTGTTACAGCCAAACCAATAATCCCACGAGCTTACAATCTGGGATATTACTGGTCAGATATATATAGATCAATACAGATAAATCCGAGTATGTGAAGAGAAATGTTGGTTGTTTCAGATTGACCTTTGAACTATTCGCCAATGTCGCGACATTCTTTTGCTCATAGAAATGTCATACTCAACAAGTCCTCTACAAACCACGGCATTAAATGGAACCACACCAGACCTTTTGCCCAGTTCCAGGGCCTGTAAAATTATCCCTCGAGGCACACCACCTGGATTGCCCTCCCACTCACAGGGTCTCCTCGTTTTGTTCGTAATTCCACGTTGCCGTTCAGGCGGACTCCTGTTACTGCGATTGAACGCCCTATTACTACGCGGTTCCCACTATGAGTTGTATCAAGTACAGGGAGAGACTAATGAAATGTTCAGATACTGTTACTGGAAATTAGGGCAAATGGAACCGTTATAGGTGAAACCGAAGGTTACATTACATTGTGTATGTGTAGGCAGGGCATGCATAAATATCCTTCTATGATCTGGAAGGAAACGCAATTAATTTACCTGGTTTGGGATTGGGGTATTGGTACAGTACTTGGTTGTATAATAAAATTTCCTTTGTGCATTCTCATGAAAATCGCTAAAATTTCACCTTCCCAATCGGGTTTAATTATTGATCCAGGTCCAAGTCCCAATCTTTCTCGTCTAAAGTCCCCCAATAAAATTCCCAGAATCTCCCTTTAGTTGTTCCTTCTTTTCATTATCCAACTTGTTTTAACTTCCTGTTGCCAATGACTTGGACTCCTACCGATACCTTTTTAAGAGGTAAGATTGTTAAGCCTTTCTTACCTTTTGAAAAACATCCAAATCTTCGTAACCCAAATTTGAAAAATCTTTATCCTGGTGATGAAATCTATGTGTTTGAAACCAAAAATGATAGATGGGCTAGAGGTTATTGTCTTTCCAAACCATTCCCTAATGATTTCACCATTACCTCGGTTAACTTGGACGAATTGCCTGGTGTTAATGTCAGTGTGGTTGTTTTCCCATGGAAATATTTTGCTGTAGTTGAACCAGTTCCAATTACTGAAGTTAAGGTTAACAAGAATTTCAATAATATTGTCAATGGTAATGTTGTTCCATCTCTTCAAGATTCTGAAAGAGCTCATAAGGCTGCTACTGAAGGTGATGAACAAAATATCAAACCAAATACTCCTACTTTACCAATTGATACTCTTAGTCAAGGTGATGATTTGGTATTAGAAATTAGACATGCTTTAGGACTTTTGAATTCTCATATTTTTGCCTTATATTCTATTGGTGAATTTAGATTATTCAACAAATTATCCACCATTTACTATGATTTAAATGAAACTAGAATTAAATTAACTCATAATTTATTAACTATTGATGAAACTCAAGTTGCTAGAGAAACTGCCACTTACTTATTAGATAAAATCCCAAAAAAATTGGCTTCTAGAGCTGCTAGATTAAATGCTCATTCTTATGATTTAGATAACAGTAATACTGATATTTCTGGTTATAAAGCTATTTTATCAAGAGAAACTATTTCTGGTGAATTATTATCCAATAAAACTGCTGCTCCAACCAAAATTGCTCTTAATCAAGTTTTATGTGCTTTAGCATCTAATTTCCCAATTAATGCCCATCTGCACCTTCAAGAATTTTCTTTGGAACCTGCTCCAAATAAGAAATTATTCCATGAACCTCCTTCCCATATTCTTGTTGATTTCAAGTCTGTTTCCGGTAGTTCTGTTTATCAACCTCCAGGCTTTGCTGGTATGATTGCTTACCTTTATATTAGAAATAACCGTAAGAGATTGACTGAAGCCTTTGCTGTTCATACCAATTCTGTTGATGATTTGGTCCATGTTGAAAAGATCAGTGCTGCCATGTTTAGAAATATTCCTTCTAGTGAAATTGAAAACAGTAGAGTTTATTTGGTTGCTGTTTTAACTGAAGAAATTGATTTAAATATCAAGGGTTCTACCAACTTACCTCAAGTTAGAAGAGTCAAGAAGGGTGTTGCTGCTGGTGTTACCGATATCACCAGAATTTTCAGTAGAAACACTGGTTCTTTACAATCTGGTGAATCTCATCAATTCTCCATTAAATTATTTGGTTCTTATGTTAACAACAAGAAGGGTGTTAAGCCAGATGATCAAGACCCTGTTATCAACAATGGTTGGGGTGAATTGGTTGACAGAATTATTTCTGGTTCTTCCCACGGTGTGGTTGTTAACCCAAGAGCTGAAAAATTGGTTGTTTCTGTTAAAGAATTCAAGCATCAATTCTCTGGTGGTAACAGCAACAATTATAACCCAATCACCACCTCTGCTCCAATTTCTAGAATTAAGCCTATTTTCTTTGATCCTTTGGCTGAAAACTATGAAAGAATTTATTTGGCTATGGGTAAGGTTTCTTTACTTAACAGTATTGTTAAGGACGATTTGTTAACTTTCGAAGTTAGTACTCCTAACAATGAACTTATTACTTTTGCCAAGGCATCCAATCAACAAGAAAAGAGATCCTGGCAATTCGTTTCTGTTTTCCCAGACGAAGCTATTGGTGAAATTGTTAAGGTCAATGGTGTTTCCTTAAAGAATCCTTCTAAGAAGTTCCCTAAGGATGACCATATTATCCTTTCCTTATATGTCAATGGTGTTCTTGCTGGTGAAGGTAAATTACTTTATAAGTCTGGTAACAGATTGGTCGAATTCAACAAGAGAAAGACCCATACCATTGAAATTATTTCTACTACCCATAAATTACCAATGGCTCAAGTTGATCTTAGTACTGAATATGTTGGTAAGATCTATAACTCTGATGTTTCCATTGATAACATTTTCCAATTCGAAAGATTCCTTAGAAACGGTGCTAAAGGTGTTGATGAATTATCTGCTTCTTTGGTGGCTTTCTGTAAGTTGGATATTTCTCAATTGGTTAAGTACTTCCCAGAATTATTGAGTTCTCTCTACAACATTGTTGATTATTCTACTCAACAAGGTGTTACTTCCAGTGTGGAAATCTTACACGATAATGCCTTCAAGGCCATTGTCCATTTGTTAGACGTTGTGTTCGGTAAGCAAGACCAATACTTGTTCTTGATCGATACTTTTATTGAAAGATACAAGAACCTTCCATTGATTGGTGTCTTCTTACTTAACAAGATGTCTGAAATCTTCTCCAGAGCCGAATCCAACTGGAACTCTGTTTCTAGAGCTTTGTGCCGTGTTGTTTCCTTGGTCATGAAATTGGCTGTGAACTCCATTAACGCTTCCAGTGACTTTGATGCTTACTTCAAGGCTCTCAGCTCTTTATTCAAGTCTGGTGCCTTTTTCTTGTCTATTCAATCCAATGCTTTGGTCAATGACCAAGTTTTGATCTTAGATATCATCGATTACGTGCTTACCTTCAAGTCACACCTTAACATCTATGAACTTCTTACGTTTATTGTCTCTTTTATTGACTCCATTGGTACTAGAGGTTTGGGTGCAAATGAAGAAACTTTTGGTGCTAAGAAGGCTACTGCTGCCACTCAAAAGGATCACAAGATTATCATCAGTAAGCTTCTTTTGATCCGTCGTTTGTTTGCTTCTTCTGTCACTGAAGATGCTCCTTCCCGTCGTTTATTGGTCTCCAAGGCTGCTACTTGGGTTATGGAAGTCTTGCTCGGTCCAACTGATATTGATGCTTCCAGATTGGCTTGTAGTGTGTTGAACTCCATCTGTACTATGTTATGGAACGATGTGTTCGTCAATGGCCACACTGATGAACTCGACTTGTGTTTCTCCTTAGCCAAGTTGTTGCCTGCCATCTCCAGAACCGTTATCAAGTACAATAAGTACACCAGAGGTAACGACTTCTTTAAGCCAAAGAGAACCTTCACTCAATTGTTCCCTACCGAATATCCATTCAAGGAATCTTCTATGGATCCAATTGTTAACGATGAAGTAATGGTTGAAATCTTGGTTGAATTATCAAGTGTTTTCTGTTTCGTTGCTAGAATTGGTAAAGAAGCCGCTGGTAATGAAGGTTACGCAAAGATCTTGAACACTACCATTGAAAACGATTTCTTTGACCCAACCAAATATTTGGCTGCAAATTTCCGTAATGAAGATTTAATCACTCTTATCTCTGGTGTTAAGCTTATGAGACAAGGTAAGTTCTTCCCTGAAGACAAGTGGTTATCTTTATATGCTGTGATTGTTGAAGGTTCTTTGTCCGCTTTGGAACTTATTAGACCTTTATTGATTGCTCATTACATTCCAGAAATCTCTGAATCAGAATTGTTCGATAGAGTTCTTTGGGGTAACTACTTAAAGACCTTATTGAGATTGGCTGTTTTGGCCCCAGTTTCTACTGAACACTTGACTGATGTTCCAAGAAAGGCTTGTCATCAAATCACTGGTACTGTTCGTGATAGAGCTGCTTTCCTTCTTAACGAAGCTTGGGATAGTCTTGCTTGGGATGCTACTGCTGAAGATATTGTTAGATTCAATCTTAACAAGTTCGGTGGTTACCAAGTTGAATTTATTAACCACGATTACGGTATTCTTCAAGATTTGATGTTGTTTGCTTTGCAAAAGAATGTTGCTTGTCAAACCGTCAGTGTTAAGATCTTATGGTCTATTATGATCTCTGAATACATTCTTAGTGACAATATCATTGATATTGAAAAGGAATGTTTGGTTGGTTTACATGATATCTACTACAGAAACGCTTATAAACCAAGTTTGATCGAACAAGAAATGTTGATTGAAAGAATGAAATTGACCATTAGATTGGATCGTGAAGATGAAGCTTATGGTATTATTACTGACTTTATTGAGAGTATCGCTGGTTTCTTATACGTCCTCAATGATTTAAACAGTGTCCCAGTCGGACCAGAATTTGATGACGATAGAACCTTCCACAAGCTTAACATTAACGCTTACCTTAAGAATGCTAATAAGCCAGAATTATTCCATTCTTTCATCAATGCTATGTACGAAGAAAACATTAGTAAGAATGATTACATTCAAGCTGCTTTGAGTTTGGAACTTCTTGCTTCCACTTACTCTTGGGACCATAATGTTGTTGTTCCATCTAGTTTTAGACCTAAGTTCCCAGAACAATCATCCTTTGAAAGAAAGGAAACTCTTTTCAAAATGATTGCTAACAACTATATCAAGGGTAACAGTTTGGAAAGAGCTACTGATACTTACAATGAATTGCTTGATTCTTACAATAATCACACTTATGATTTGAAGAGTTTTGCTTATGTTCACAACAAATTGGCCAAGCTTTACTTGGATTTAGAATCTTCTGATAAATTGAGTCCTTCTTTCTTCAGAGTTGCTTTTATTGGTGCTGGTTTCCCTGCCAATATTAGAGGTAAGGAACAAATTTATGAAGGTTTACCATTCGAACATATCACTTCTATTCATGAAAGATTATTGAGATTGTACCCTGGTGCCAGAATTGTTTCTGATGATGTTGAAGCCAAGAACTTGAAGGATAAGATCCAAACCGGTAGATACTTACATGTCAGTACTGTTGAACCAGTCAATGAAATTTCAGATAAATTGTTCAACACTTCTATTGGTGTTAGACAATATGCTAGAAACAAGGATTTGAGATTCTTCACTACTTTGAAGAGAATCCCAGGTTCCAGTTCTGTATTTGACTTATGGACCGAAGAAACCACTTACGAAACCTTCCTTTCCTTCCCAACTTTGATGAACAGAAGTGATATCAAGGCTACTAAGGTGGTTAAATTATCTCCATTAGACAACGCTATTAGAACTGTGGTCAACAAGAACAATGATTTGATCCAATTAGAAAGTATGATCAACATGGCCATCAAGGAAAAGACCGACTTCACCTCCTTGTTCAACGATTTATCCAGACACTTGGCTGGTACTGTTGATTCTCCAGTCAATGGTGGTGTTGGTCAATACCGTACTTTCTTCACTGATTCCAAGTATGATGGTAACAGTGAATACGCTGATGATATCAGATTATTGAGAAAGGCTTTCGATGATTTGACCATCATTTTGAACCGTACTTTACACATGCACGGTAAGTTGGTTACCAACACTTTGAAGGCTTCTCATGATGTTTTGGTTGAACTTTACAAGAAGAATTTCAAGGAAGATATTGAAAACTTGAAGATCAACACTGATCATGAACCACCTAACCATGCTGTTTCCCAATACTCTCAATCTATTAGTGATAAGAGATCTGTTAGTGGAACCAGTGCTGTTGCTTCAATTACCGGTTCAAGATTAACTAGAACCACCAGTAGAGGATCTAGTAACTCTAGTGGTTCAGGACTTTCTGGATTAAGTTCAGATAAGAGTACCTTAGATACTTATGCTTACAACAAGCAAAAGAGAACTGCTTTGAACTGGAGAAGTATGGTTAAGAAGTGATCATTATAACTAAATAGTTTAATAAATCGTTCTTGAAGTAAATGAATTGATGGAGATGTAATATTGGTATAGAGTATAGAAATTTTGCACCCAAAAATAAATCGCCCCCAGAGTACCTCTCGATATTAAGAATGTAATAGAGATGTTACTAAGAGTCTAGAAATACATTTTGTTTGTTTCAACAGTTTTTCAGTATTTATTTTATTCAAGAATCATGGATAACTGGGTACTTCTTGTTAGTGAAAACAAGATTGAAAACCAATGATGAATAAATATTCTTACACCAATAAAAAAAACCACCACAATTATTAAGTTCGGGTTTCAGAACTAAACTAAATTAGCCCCTTAAGTTACTATATTTAGAGATTGTCCAGGTAAATAGCTAGTTGGAAGGAATTATTGTATAGAGTGACTCATTAAAATACCAAGAGTAACTCGAAAGTGCCATGAAAATTCCAAAAAACTAGAATAAAAACCTACCTGTAATATCTCCAAATTATTATAGTGTCACTCACCCTAGCTCTTTTGCTTTACTTGTAATTTACCCTTTCCCACGTTTATACCACTTCTCATAGTACCTATACACTATATGGTCTTCACTAGAAACAGGACCACATACTTACCGTTAAAAATTTTCTAAAATCCACAAAACAACCAAAATCACTAGCTCCTGCTTCTTCCAACCCCCCATCTTCTACTCACTAATTTTTTTTCCCTATTTTATCTCAATATTCTCATATCTCACTCTCTCGGTCTCGCTCTCACTAACACTGTCTCGCTAGACCTCCCTACCACAGTTCCGCAAATTACTACCTCGTCTTACATAAGCAACAAATTTTTCCAACTCACAAAACATTCAAACCCTAATTACCACTAACTACATCATCATACAATGTTCAGATTTGCCGTCCGTGCTGCCCGTGCTCCAGCTGCCAGAATCTCCTTGGCCTCCCACTTCGTCAAGCCAGTCCGTTTCTACGCCGTTGCTCCAATCTCCAAAGAAGAAGTCACCACTCGTGCTTTTGAAGCTTTGAAGACTGTCGCTGCTTTACAAGAATCTAACATCACATTGGAATCATCTTTCCAAAAGGACTTAGGTTTAGACTCCTTAGACACCGTTGAAGCTTTAGTTGCTTTAGAAGAAGAATTCGACTTGGAAATTCCTGACAAGATCTCTGACGACATCAAGACCGTTGGTGAAGCCGTCAACTACATTTTCGAAGAAGAACAAAAGTTATGATCAATCCAGGAAGACAAAGATCAGACCAATCGTAAACATGAGTTCCCAAAAAACTATTAGAATTGTTTACATTGGTTTCAATATTAAAAATTAAAGAATGGAATCAGTTTTTACAAAGACCTTCAAATTTACTTTAGTATTACGTCAGATTGGATCTGAGGTGGCGTTTGTAATCGATCGATTGGTTTTTTTAAATGCTGAATTTTACATATGTATATAATAATGAATGACAATTCATATGAGACCTCCAGACAAACAATTCATTACCCGTAATTACCCCATTTAACTGTTTAATTCTTACCTTCTCTTGTCATCAATAACTCTAACCTCCTATTGGTGGGGAAGCGAGTCACGTGATAACCTGGCACATGACCCGTTTGCCTCCTTTAACTTTAGTCATTTGCATTTTGATCTTAGTAACTTTATACCATCACCTTTCTCCGTCACTAACAAAAACATCATGACAGTAGAACAAGAAGAAATCAAAGCCCAAGAGCCAATCGTTACAGAAGACTTCTCCGGAACCGAGGATGAAGAAGAAGAAGAACATACCGAGGCTACCGAACATGAACCTTTACCAGTAGAATATCCTGGTACCATATTACCAGGTACAATTGTTCCAGATAACAATGTTCAAGAAATTGAAGCTGATCAAGAATTAACCAAAGGATATGAATCTGATACTGATTATATTGAATTGATCCATCTTAAGATTGGATCAATGGAAGATCTTAATTTACCCCGTTTTAAGAAATTAGAAGCTTTAGGTTTAAGACAAAATTTAATTACTAGCATGACTGGAGTTAAAGATTTACCAGATACATTAGAAGAACTTGATTTTTATGATAATAGAATCAATCATATTTCTAGTAATATCAAGCATTTAACCAATTTAAAGAATCTTGATTTATCATTTAATAAGATTAAAAATATTAAAAATATTGAAACTTTAGTCAATGTTGAAAATTTATACTTTGTTCAAAACAATATTAAAGAAATTAAAAATATTGAAACTTTAACTAAACTTAAAAATTTGGAATTAGGTGGTAATAAAATTGAAGTTATAAGTGAAACTCTTAATAAATTACCATCAATTGAACAATTATGGTTAGGAAAAAATAGAATAGCAAAGTTAGAAAACTTATCTAACTTGGTGAATTTGAAAGTTTTATCCATTCAATCTAATAGAATCACTAAAATTGAAGGTTTAGAAAAATTGGTTAATTTAGAAGAACTTTATTTATCGCATAATGGTATTGAAGAAATTGAAAATTTAGATAATAATACTAAATTAAAGGTTTTGGATGTTACTTCTAATAAATTAACCAAATTATCTAATTTAAGTCATTTGAAAGAATTAACTGATTTTTGGTGTTCATATAATAGAATTTCTAGTTTTGAAGAAATTCATAAAGAATTGGGTGGATTACCTGAATTAGATACCGTTTACTTTGAAGGTAATTTAGTTCAACTTCAAAACCCAACAGCATACAGAAGAAAGATAAAGTTGAATTTGGGTCCAAGTTTAGCCAAGATCGATGCTACCTATGTGCATAATTAAATAATTCCGAATGAGCCAAGAGGGTTGGAATTGATTGGAGACTAGAGTATATAGTCCCAGAGACTGAAATTTACACTCTAGAAGAGGTGTATGATTATGTGGGATTCATTTCAAAAGTATAGAGAGCCATGTGCTAATTGCTGAATGGGTATAATATAAGATTGCATTTAAGAAAAGTGAACAAAAAAACGAACGAATGAACGAACGTAGTGAGTTCGAAATGAGTTCAAAAGTGTAGATTTATCTAGGCTTACTAATTAAGTCTAGTTACGTAGAAAGATACAAGATCAATTAGAAGAAATTTAAAGGGCCGGGGCCGAATCCTCCTTTGGTCTATTTGTACCATGACACCAGGTCAAGATAAGCCAAAGAATTAAAGAACTTAACAAGTGGCCGTCTAATATTCCAGTCTTGTTGCCCGCTGCAACTACTTTTTGATTATTGGGTTACTTTTCTTCTTTGTTCTTAAGTTCTCTTGTTTCTGTGCACCAGAAAATGACTTTTTTTGCACCCAAATCCACAAATGCTCCAACACCTTCTCCACTCAATATACAAGTTTAGGGGTTCTAAACCAGAGACAACTTCCTCTACATCCTCACCAACACCTTCCAAACCATTCAGCGCTAAAATATGGGACTATCTACCCAGAAGAAGCGCTCAAATTGGCGCTGTTCCCTCTGCCGAGGTCCAATTTATGTGTACTCCACCTGAAGACATGAGACCCGATGACTTGTCCCAGAGAATGAGCAGTCTTTCCACTATAACAAAGTCGTTGGACTTGAAAGAGAGATATGAACAGCTCCAGAAGATGAAGGAACCTGTTCCCACCAACTACGAGAGGTACAAGATGCAAAAACGGCGAGAAAGAGCCGCTGTATCGAAGTATACTGGTCCGTTCTTTACCAAGCCAGTAGAAGAGCAGGTAACAGTTAGAATGATAGCGATTAGAGATGTTCCCCGGATCATGAAGTACTCTGAGCCCGTCAGAGTCGGTAAATCACAACAGTTGTTCTATTAGCATGAAATAGTAACTAAGCAATTAGCAAATAGCCAATATTTAATTAGCCTAATATGTCTACTTCAACCAATTGTAGCTACAATAATTTATCTATTTTACTTAACATTAACCGGTCAGCCAACCGATAATATCTATACTATAAGCTTGAAAGTCCAATATTCAAGTGGACTTGTTTAATTCAGTTTTCATCCATTCAGTCCAAAGCTGTCGTGGAGACCCATACACTATGAGACCATCCACCCATTTTTTAAAAATATTTATAAGTGTGACAACATTGCAGAACTTAAAAGGAGTTTGTTTATTCCAATTTGTTATCTTCTGTCTTGTAATTATCCAAAACAATTCTGTAGATGAAAGAAGGAGCAAAACCTCCAATGTTAGTGATATAAATATCAATATGCTCAGGTGGAATGTAATCATCCAAAGGATTGGTGACAATATCCACATTTTCTATTAATTTGTAATCATCATAGTTCAACACTTTACCGGAGTTTCCAACTTCTATTAAATCATCACGGTTAAATGGGTATAAAGGAGATAATCTGTATAAACCTGCTACTGCAAACACAGGAGTTCTATTTTCTTTAGCACATTCAACAACATTAGCCACACCAGAATTGGTCATACTACCACCATTAGCAAATACAGCATTAGAACCAATAATAACCTTACCAACTCTTGACATCACGGCAAAAGTGGTAGAATCAGGAATTAAAATGGTTTCTATCTTATGATCCACTAAAGTCTTGACAAATTTATGAGCTGCTTTGGTATCATTTGGATAGTTTTCAGTGACTAAAACAGTAAACTTTCTCTTTGCTCTGGCTTTAATTAAAAAGTGTAAAACAGTTGGAGAAGCAGGAGTTGGAGTCAATAAAATTTCATTATCATGAATTAAATCCACAGACATGGTTTCTAAACCTTCATTAACGTTGGTGATTTCATCGATTAAATCACGAATACCTTGAATAATAATAGATCTTAAATCACTGCTTTGTTTCTTCAGTTGGTTATGTAATTCTCTATGATCTTTATTACCATTGGTAGATAAAAGGCTAAACATTGAAGACATCATTGGATTATTACCAGAATCATCTTGATGAACAGATTCGATTTCATCACGGATCAATGCCAACACTCTTCTAACTATGTTTCCAGCTATAATTTCTCTTGGTTGAGCTTTATGAAGAACAGTACCCACTTCTCTGATGATATCAATGAGATCATAAGGATTGGTCCAACGAGCGGCAGAAATCACCTTCATCAAAAGCTGACAAATGGCAAGTGCCAACTCCTTGTCCCCGTCGATCTGGTGACGCTTCAAGCTGGCCACCACTGGGTCCACCAATGTGATAATGTCTGAGTTTAAGGTCATGGTGAAGTAGTTGATACTTTTTTTGTGATAAATGGAGTTAAATGGTGAGACTGCGAGCGCCCCGCGAGCTCCGTGGTGGGACCTAGCGAGAGAAGAGAAAAGGAAAGGACAAAGAAAGAGAAGGAAAAAGTCAGTGAAAATGAATTTAAATGTGATAGTGAAAATTTAGTGATCTATATTAATTTCTTTCCATTGCTTTTATGGGCAATTGGGATTTTTGGGCGGAATAGATGGGCTCTATCTAGACTGATGCCCTCACTTACTCATCTCAGGTGTCGCTATTTTCGCACTTAGTTCATGGAAATGCTCGCTACTTCTGCCCTTGGCTCTCGCTACCGCACCACCAGCGCCAGTCTCACTACTTCTCACACTTTCACCTGTTTACTCTTTCCACTGTTCTCCACTGTTCAGCACTTTTCAAGGTAATATCCACACCAACACACCACCAATGACGTTTAATGAAGCACTTGCGGGCTCAGTAGACTCGCTCTACGAATACTCGCAAAACTTCAAGGTCTCAATTGAATTGGTCCAACGTTTGGCTCAGCGTTTAAAGCTAGAGACCTTTATTGATAAACTTGGTTACACCGTCCAAGCCATCCAACAAACTGGTGATGATACCGCCAAGACTGAAAGATTGAGTATAGCGGGCTCCTCCATTTTGATCGACGTGGATTTTGTCAATGACCACGAAATCGTAAACTTATCATTGTCCTCAGGAATCACTCCTAGTGAAGATGAAGACCTGACCCAGGAGGCCCGGTCCAAATCGTATATCATCAAGGAAACAAAGAACGAAGATACAGTAGTGATTCTGTTGGACGCCAAAAAGAACCCATTGCAGTTTTTGGGCCCAGTCAAGGGTCAAGATAAGTCTGTTTCCGAATCCATATTGTTGCAAAACCTTACATCTGAAAGATTGAACAAGTTTCCAATTAACTTGAGGTACTTGGCCAACATTGACCGTCTTTCCAACTCAAATATCAACTTGTTCGTGTTTCTTGAACATATAGCATTGATACTTTACGCCATTAATGATTTAGAGGGCGTAACAGAGGACCAATCACTCACTTGTTTCAGTAACACCATAGGAAAGGTTAAACTTAACGATACAAAACTGCTCCAATTGGGCCTTTTCCTTAATTTCTGGAGAGATTTCAGATATATCAATCATGAGTACCTTCAAAAAGAGAACCCTACCAACCCAGGAAACTTACTTGTGGGCAAAGACTACTCGATATCTGTGAGTATTGATGCAGAGGAAGGAACAGATCAAATAGATTTTGTTGCTGATATGAAACAAACAGAATGGAAGGTTGGAGACAAGAAATACAAGTTTGAAATCGATGATCTGCCTCCTGACAGTAGTGGTTCCACTTACAGTTCTTCTACTACATCCAGTTGGTTTATTTACTTAAACTTTAACCATCCAATCTATTTACCAACTTCATTCCTTGAATATTTGGGTATTTCCATATACAAGACCAGCAAAGATAACGATGAATTATTCAACACATTAAACGAAGGAAAAGAAATCTCCCATAGTGTGGGTAACGATATCACCTTGAAGTTTGTTACTGATATCCTGCCAGGTAAATTTGTGCCTGTTCAGACCGTTGCCATTAATAAATTATTGGATATTCCAACCATAATACCAGGATTAAGAAACTTCTTGGTATTAGCCAATGTCTTAAAGACATTTTCACAACAAAAATCACCTAAAAAGAGATCCTTTTCTCGTAGAGTATCGAGAATAGATGACATGTCTGACGAGACCAAGAAGAAGCTTCGTGAAACCTTAAAATTAAGTTATGATGTCACAGATGAAGAATTATCTGGATTGAATGCCATTTCAGAAACTGCAGCTTACTCAACCATTCAACCTGTCAACAAAGATGAAGTTGATATTGAAGGGTTCATGCGTAATACTGAAGCTGATAAGAAGGATACAGAACAATTCTTGAACATCAACTTTGACTACATTGACTATTCCTCGAAGAATCTTGATATAATCTTCGATGTTGAAGGAAAATTGGGCTCTGAAGAAATAGAATTCAAGTTAAAGGTAGCCAATGGTGTTTTTGAAAGAGTCAAGGCTGACGATGCAATGGACACTGATGAGAAGGTGGACAAATTGGTCAAGGCAATTAACTTGACTGAAGATATCGGCAGAGCCATTGAACAAATGAGCAAATAAACCATCAGGAAGACTCATCAAAAAAAAAATTGTTCCAATGACATTTACAAAAACTACACTTTGATTTGGTCGTTGGTTTGTATTCTATATTCAATTCTCATTGTATCATAAATACCATATATACATAGATATGTACGCAAAAGGTACAAGTTAATTAAAGGGACCAGTAAAACGATACAACGTAGATATTTATCTTTTTCCTTTCTAGATCATTGCTCCATTTACAATTTAACACCGACATGGATGGCAGCAATACCACAAGTCAAGTTTTCGTAACCCTTTTCAGGAACATAAAAACCAGCCTTTTCAATCATACCCTTGAATTGTTCTTGCTTTGGGAACTTACGGATACTTTCCACCAAGTATTGGTAAGAGTCTCTATCGTTAGCAATTAATTGACCCATCAAAGGTAATAAGGAGAAAGAGTATGCTTGGTAAACGTAATCAAGAGCAGCGTTATCAACTTGAGAGAATTCAAGACAGGCGAAAATACCACCTGGTCTCAAGACTCTGTAAGCGGTATCTAAACCAGCTTGAATATTGGTGAAGTTTCTAATACCGAAAGCAATGGTATACACATCTTTAGAATTGTCTTCAATTTGGTCCATGGTTTCACCATTTTGAACCAAGAAATTGACTCTATCAGAACCATCATTCCATTTGGTACTTTGATATCTGATTTCACCTTCTCTTAACATATCCGGGTTAATATCAGCAACAGTCATAGTAGAAGCTCTATCATTGAATCTCTTTTCGGCATGTTCCAATAAACCAAATGCAATATCACCAGTTCCACCAGCAACATCCAAGAAATCTAATGGACGGTTAGAACCTGGTCTCATACCAGCATCTAATCTGTTTATAAAGTGGTTTTTCCATAAACGGTGAACACCCATGGACATGACATCGTTCATTAAATCGTAATTAGAGGCAACAGATGAGAAAACTCCTCCAACCATCTTTTCCTTATCTTCTTTCTTAATGGTCTTATAACCAAAGTGAGTGGTATCATCATCTGATGGTGATTGACTATAACTTCTTACACCACAGAGAACTTGTTTGGTGAGAGTAGATCTCACAGGGCTTACCCTGGAAATCAAGGTTTTGGCCAACATCTGAGTAACGGTGAGGTTTTCGGGATGAAAGTTAACTGAAAGTTGACTGAAAACTTGAGGGTTTTAAACTTTAACGTGATGGAAAATGGAAATGATGTGGTGCGCAACAAAATGGAAGAATTTTGATAGGAATTACACAACTGAGAAAGAAAAGAGCAATGAAAGCAACAAAAATGGGAACAAATAGTGGAAAGAAAATGAAGAAGAGAAATCGGGAATTTACGAGGGAATGAGATTCTCGAAGTTTTTGAAGTGAATGTGATTGGAATTGAGTTTTAAGCCGAGATAAATGGGATCATCTGGTGGTTTTAAGACGTGAAGCTTGTGATTTTATGTCGCTTGTGTGTCGCGACAGTCAACAGGGGACAAGAACGCGACAACAACTATAGTGTAGAAGTAATTAGAAAGAAGAGATACAATTAATAATAAAGTGATGAGATATGAAAAGAAACTATATTGTGTGTAATTGGATGGAGTGAGGAAAATGGAGCTTGAAACTGGGCTCAATTTGGTCGTCCACTAGCTACTAATACTGTTGTAGAGACTTTTCACTAAAATTAGTGTGGTGTTCAATTTTTCAATACTGAAAGTTGCAAATGATCCATACTTTCCAGTCTCTGGGCAATTCTGATATTTCTCCCAAATTGACTATTAAAATACAAACTAAACCCAATAACCAGTTAAAAGTGATTAAAGCTGGTTGTAGCTAGCTCGAGCTACTTCGAGTTTAAACTAAGATATCTCCAATGTTGTGTAAGCTAATCTGTAGTACTCTGGTACATACTATCAATTTCAGTCCTTACTACTGTAATTATAATTGTAATAATTAGATCAACTATTTGTGATCTCCATTTCTTATTGTTTCTATTCTCGTCTTATTCTATCTCTTGTTACTACACTTTGCCGATTAAATATCATTTATTTATGTCATATTTAGACTACCCAACTCACTGGGAGATTGGGGGTTCCAAGTCGCACTGCTCATTGGTAAAAGTCAAATTGTTTCAATTCTAGTGATGGTTTTCCTACTCACAGATTCATTTGGTTATATTATCGTTTTTGTTACTCACCTTCACATTAAGAAATTAACAATTTAATTGTGTTTTTTTTATTAGATTGAAATTTTAATTGTTTGTTTGATTGGTTGGTTTTTTCTGATCAATTGTTCCTTAAATTTAAGCTTGAACAATTCTAACAGTGTTAGAGTGACCAGAACCTCTGGTCCAACCTTGGACAGTGACAATAGAGTCACCCTTGTTGATGATACCCAAGTCAATGGCTTCAGAAACAGCCCATCTCAATCTGTTTTCAACATCTTCTTGCCAGTTTTCAACCTTTGGCTTGGTGTAGATGAATGGATACACACCTCTGTATAAGTGACAGTATCTAGCAGATCTTTGGTTTCTGGTAACCATCATAATTGGAACATTTGGCTTGTACTTAGAAACTAATCTAGCAGATAAACCAGAAGTAGATAAGACAACAATGGCCTTAGCATCTTGTTCGTAAGCAGCAGAGACAGCAGCAACGGCACAAGTTTCGGTGGTTGGGGTTGGCTTGATGGCTAAAGATCTAATTTCATTGTGTAATGGTTGGTAAGCAATGGCCTTTTCAGCAATGATAGCAGTGTTGTGCATCATAGAGACAGCTTCGTATGGGTAGTTACCCTTGGCGGTTTCACCAGACAACATAACACAGTCAGCACCATCTAAGATAGCGTTACCGACATCAGAAACTTCAGCTCTGGTTGGTCTTGGGTTGTAAGTCATAGATTCCAACATTTGAGTGGCACAAATAACTGGCTTAGCAGCTAAGTTACACTTGGCAATCAATTGCTTTTGGACAACGAAAACTTGAGGAGCTGGGATTTCAATACCTAAATCACCTCTGGCAACCATAACACCATCGGTTTCAGTTAAGATATCATCGAAGTTGTTAACAC
Organism: Suhomyces anneliseae; assembly: GCA_030568535.1. Taxonomy (NCBI): domain Eukaryota; kingdom Fungi; phylum Ascomycota; class Pichiomycetes; order Serinales; family Debaryomycetaceae; genus Suhomyces; species Suhomyces anneliseae. The sequence goes on along the minus strand of JAJMGB010000001.1, from coordinate 304,591 downwards.
CTTGTTGGTTTTCAATCTTAGCAATGATTTGAATATCCTTACCATCTTCACCTAAGACCTTTCTGATTTCCTTAATATCGTTACCAGATCTAATGAAAGAAGCGAAAACCATGTGAACACCATTCTTAACACCGAAACGGATATCAGCCTTATCCTTTTCAGATAAAGCTGGTAAATCAACATCGGTACCTGGTAAGTTAATACCCTTGTGAGAAGAAATCTTACCAGCATTGAGAGATCTAACCTTCAAGGTTTGGTCATCAACAACTTCGAGAACTTCAAAAGATAAAACACCATCATCAACATAGATGATTCTTCCAACTTCAATAACCTTGGTAATGTTCTTGTAATCAATGTACATGACGCTAGCATCAGACTTGGTAAGGTATTTTTCATCAGTAGAGAAGATCATTTCATGGTTAGCAGGAATTGGGTGATCTTGATCATCAATGGTGATACCAGAACGAATTTCAGGACCCTTGGTATCTAAAGCAATAGCCAATGGACGACCCTTATACACTTCTTCGGACTTCTTGGCATTGTCAATGACGGTTTGGTGGTATTCATGAGTACCATGAGAAAAGTTCATTCTAACAATGTTTAAACCAGCTTTTCTTAATTTAACCATGGTATCCACGTTGTTGGTCTTTGGACCAATGGTACCAATGATAGAAGAACGACGTAAAACCTTGTCTGGGGTCTCACGGGTATCCAATTGGGTTAACCAGTTTAAGGCGGCGTTAGACATTATGTATAAATATTGATATAATTAAAGCAAAAAGCTGAATCTCAATCTCAATCTCTTTGATATAATAAGAGGATTTGGCCTATTTATATAGCGCATCGCTAGATATCGGACTGAAAATTTTGTTCGGGGTGAGGATGTCCGGAAACGTACCTAATACCGGATTTCTCAAAAAAAAAAAAGACTAAGGGGGGGCTCAAGATACGAGGTTAAATAAAACAGGTGGGATGGAATCAGTTCTTTTTTCCATCAATTGGGACAAAAAAAAGTACTATAGTTGAGATGGGCTAATGGACCATCTTGTCCCATCAATTCCGACTTAAAATATCGAGCCGTTGTGGAGTAATTAAAGGGTCGGTTGGGTCGGATCAAAGCCTTGGTTTCTTAATTGAGTGTAGGTGCGATTCAAATAAGGGAGTCAGGTGACAGGACGAAAGGTTAATGCCGCCGTCTATTGCAGGGGGGGGGCTTCCAACGAGGAAATATGAGGAGGTGGAGGAGGTGAACGAGGAGGGGATAATTTTTGAAATAATATGTCTAGCGACAGTGGAGGGGTAAAAAAAACAATAAGTGCCGCTAGTACATGTTTAGCGCTAATGCCATGTGGCGTAGGAATTGGAACGAATCAGTGTACAGTTTCGGCGAGGCTGCAACGACACCGAGAGTCCAGCCCGTCTTAGACTTAATGACAACAACACACATTCTACGGACTTGGTATGGGGTTCGGAGTTTTGTAGCCCACGCGTTGCGTGCGGCGCATGCTTTCATAATAAGAGTTTTATAATTGGTCTGGATAAGCAGGGAAAGATGAGCCAAGAAGATCCAAACGGTTAAGTCTAATGTGTATGTTGTAGATGTGGGGGAGCACTGGTGGTCACTGAAGTAGTGGTATTAGTGGTGGTGGTGGTGGTGCTACTGCTCCAAAACGGTAACGATTGCAAGTGGTGAAAAAGCAAACTAGCAAAACCTGATCCAGTCAGTCAGTGTAGAAAGCAATATGCGAAAAAGTACCACATTTAGAACGGAGTGTTTAGACCCGCCGATTAGCGAGCCCGTTTCGTGTAGCAGGTGGTGTTAGCGGTGTTTAAGGTGTTTAAGGTGTTTAACGATTTTTTTCAAACGTGTCATTATACACATTTGTCTCGAAACTGTATGACGTAATCAGTGAATAGTTCTTAAATTTTTGATTTTTGCAAAAAAAATCCAATTTTCCAATTCGCACCCAACCGAAGATCAACACTTTAATAAGAATGCTATGTACAGGCTAATGATAATGTCACATGGTGTAGGCAGCCAATGGCGGCAAGAAAGGGAAAGGCTAAGCCATAGTTCGACGGTCCAACCAAGGGGTGTTGAAAGTTCGTATATCTTAGTCATGGTGTTTCGTACTTGAAGATGTACTTTTTCGCCCTAAATGACGTACATTGTAGTTTGTAATTGGTTCCAAGGTGTTAAGCACTTCCGACTTGACCATGTGCTGCCCCAGATGGGTCGGCCGGAACGGAAGAGAGGGATACGTTCCCTATTGGCTAAAAGGACTTTAGCGACTTGTCTGGCGTAAATGATATGGATCAGGACTTGAAGCTCCATCACCTGTCACAATTGAATCTAATTTTAAGACCAAACAACCAAAAGAACAGTGATTAAGATAGTACGAATTGGATCCCACAACAGAAAGAATGATACTAGGAAGAGCCCAAGAACCTCATCATTACTCTCTCATCCATTTAGTATCCCTCATTGATCCCCTTAATTGACCCTTGATATTTCCTGGTTTACCACACTCCCTAAACTATGAATATGTTGCAAAATATTCATATTCGTGATCCATTCTTCCTACTAAATATATCACCTGTGCTTGGCTGCAACTTTACCCAACAGCCCAACGAATCATCACCAAAGTGAGGGATTTATGCACCAAACTAATCATACAGAGCGGGGAACCACTCAACTATATATATCTGGCAATTTCCAATGACCAATTGCTAATTGTTTTATTAACATGTTCCTTCAATTAAATTAACTTGCCCTTACAGTTGGTGCTCATCAAAGAACTAGCGATATGCAGTAGCGAACCAAAAACCCTAATGATAATCTCAAATTCACTACTGCGAATAGGTTGAAGCTCGCTTATCATGGTCCTTCCAATCATTGTCGGAGTCGGGGCTACCGTAGCCGCCCTCCTTGTCAAATCGACGATTACGTCGTACCGAAAGTTTATCCACTTGACACCTCAAATGATCGCCACCCTCAATAACATCAAACTTACTGGTGGAACTGGAGATCATGATTTCGTACGAGATCGCCATTTGATCAAAGATCCACTGTTTCATAAGTTCTTGACCAGCAGGTACCCCAACCGGGGGTTTGCTGAGCCGATGACTGAACAAGAAGCATTACTTGTGCTAGGTATAGAGGGAGATGATATTGTTAACTTCAATAAGGCTCTCTTACGTAAGCGCTATAGACAGCTTATGGTATTGAATCATCCAGATAAGAAGGGAAGTCAGTACTTGACTCAAAGAATCAACCAAGCAAAGGATGTGTTGGAAAAGAGTTATTTATTCAAGAATGATAAAGATTAAAGGAAATAATTACATAACATACAAATGATCATACTGTCCAGCTACAGCTAATAAAAATTAAAGAACAACAATTTAATGGTGGAATATTCCAAGATTTCTATTGGGCCAGAGAAGACAATCTAAAGGAATTTATTAGAGAAATTCCAGCCTTTCAGTAGACGCTTAATTACTGCAAAATATAGACCACAAGTTAAGCTGGTTGTGAGAGGAGAAGAAGGGCTTAAAAAAGTCAAATATATCTTTCCATAAGACTACAAAATACTACCGGTTGGTACCATACCAATAGAATAGAGATGTTTCACTCAAACCCCAGTTTTATGGTATCACCAATTACTGCAAAATAAGGTCTAGCACCGTGTATATAGACGATAGATTACGATATTTATAAATGACAAATAGGCAGAAAGAGCTAATGCTCCACTGTGTACATATACAAGACAATGTAGCCATTGATCTAATAGTTTTACAAAATATATTACGATAATTAACGTCTATTAATTAAAACATATTCGTTACTAAACATGCTAGAAGTGTAGATATCTACACCCCAACACTATTATATTTTATGAACTTTTTACTGGCTATGGTTACCGTTTTCTGAAGGTCCATTACCGTTGATTTCGTTAGCTCCATTAGCTTGGTTTTCTTGGTTTTGTTGATTTTGTTGGTTAGCTCCATTCAATCGTTCAGCCTCTTGGACTCTGTTGATCATATCTTGAATGGTAGCAGCTGGAATTGGTTCTGGTTGTTGCTGTTGTTGTTGAGCAACTGGTTCTTTAGACTTTTCCTTACCACCTTCGAAGTTCTCTCTGACTCTCAAATAGTGTTGTAATTCTTCAGCACTGACAGAAGGACTTAATTCTCTTTGGGCCTTGAGGAAATCTTCCATTTTGACCAAAACAGTGATATCTTTTTCAGTGGCAGCATTATCGAACCACCATCTGGTAGAAACAGTAGGTTTGCCTTGGTTAACCAAATCGGTATTGAATTGCTTAATCTTGGCATCCACTTCATTGGCAACTCTGGTCATAGCATTCAACATAGAATCAGAACATAAGGCATAGAAATCGGCACCAGTGAAAGTGAAGGAACACTTAGCGGCGATTTGGGCCAAATCAACGTCTTCATCCAATTTGAATTTTCTGGTTAAGGCTTCAAGAATCTTGGTTTGCTTTTCATCAGTATCGGAAATACCCAAGTACAACATCTTATCGAATCTACCAGGTCTCAACAAGGCTTCATCCAATAAATCTGGTCTATTGGTGGCACCAACAACGAAGACACCGTCACCTCCATCACCACCACTCATACCATCTAATTCGGCTAATAATTGGGAGACAATTCTGTCCATAACACCACCGGAATCACCTTGGTTACCTCTCTTTGGAGCAACAGAATCCAATTCATCAAAGAAGATAACACATGGTTTGGCATCTCTGGCTCTTTGGAAAACTCTACGGACATTGGCTTCGGATTCACCAATGTACATATTCAATAATTCTGGACCTTTAACACTGAAGAAATTAAGGGAGAAATTAGTAGCAATAGCCTTGGCCAATAAGGTCTTACCGGTACCTGGAGGACCATAGAACAAAATACCACTTCTCTTCTTTAAACCATTGTTGAATAATTCAGGATGCTTTAATGGCATATCAATAGTATCCAAGATTTCATCCTTAACAAGATCCAAACCACCAATATCTTCCCATTTAACATTAGGAATTCTTGGAGCACCAATAGAGTCACTGAATTGGTTTCTGGCTTCGTTAATAGCAGCACTGAAATCATCTGGGATCCAGTTAATCAAACCACCATTACCAATTTTAATGATTTTGTTAAGAGGAATTTCAGAATCAATAGATAATTTGATAAGTCTTTTAATGGCGGAGTTCTTGGACTTCTTGATAATAGAGGTCAAGTCTCTTGGAGTCAACCCTGCTGACTGTAATGCAAGAGTCTTGTAGTTGATATCTTGTCTAAGAACAAAGATGTTGCAAGTTACATCGAAATTACCCTTGAATTCCACTCTGGTTCCCAGGTAACTGGCATCTTCTTTCTTGGTTTCGTTACCAATAAGGAACTTAAAGATCTCTAATCTTTCAGATTCACTAGGAACGTTGAAAGTAATGTTGAACTTGATCATCAGCTTGATATTGTCGTTGACTTTATCGTAATCATTACTACTCATGATAACCAATAAATTGGAGTATTGACTGAGGTAGTCGTTCAAGGTTTGAACCACCTTTAATGATAATGAAGTGAAGACACTAGAGTTTTGGTCATTGACATCAACTTGTGGACACAAGCTCTCGATGTGTTTTAAATAAATTAAGTGGAATGAAGAAGAATCGGCTGGGGCATTGGCAATCAATTTATCGATCTTACCCATTAATAAACCAATAGTCTTCAATTCTTGTCCTGGGTTAATAAAGTCAAAACTGTCCAATTCGATCAAGTTAAGACCCAATTCAATAGCCAAGTGTCTTACCAAAGCAGTCTTACCAATACCTCTACTCATAGATTGGAGCATGACGGTAGTTCTCAAGTTGATCTTCGAACTTAAACTGGTTTGAATCACTTTCTTTAATTCTTTGGCATAGGAGAAGTTGTTACCGTTAGTGTTAAAGTTGAAGCTTGGTGGTAATTTCAAGTAATCATACCATTGACTGAATTCATTCTTTGGTAATCTGACAAATTCTACACCTGAAGAAACCAATAAGGTTTGGGTAGGGTCAATAATAAATTGATCTGTTCCCTTATCCACACCCTTGATATCCACGATCTTAAACCAGGCAACAGTATCTGGATCACCGGTTGGAATGACATCAAAATCGTTACCACCTTCTTCTTCGTCTTCTTCGTTATCAAACATGGTTTTGGCCAATACGGAATCAATAACCACTGGGAAATAATCACCCTTTTGCACACATTTGAAATGGTTACTCAAGCTAGTTTTCAAGCTAGAGAAGAAGTGCTTTTGGTAGGCTCTATCCATGGTGATTTGAGAAGAAATTCTGGAGATGATGGCAGATTCTGCAATTGGGAGGTAAGTTGATAATTGTTGGTTTTCGGTGGAAATAGATTCAAAAGTGACAGTAGAATCATCGTTCAATTCCAAATTAATTATCAAAATTGGTGACAAGTAGACGTAGCCAGATTTGAATATTTTGTTTGGTTCAGCCAAAGTGAATACCTTGACTATGACCAGCTTGTCTCCGTAGTTGATTTTACACAAATCACCATTGAAAACAGGGAATCCCAATTTGATGAAATCGCTGGAACTCAAGAACACAAATAGTTCTGGATCGTCTTTGTTCCAGTCTTCTGGAAGACCATCTATGGTAATTGGTTCAGGAAGAGGTTTCACTTTGAAAGAAGCACTCTTCTTCACTGAGTCGCTGTTGAATTGTAAACTGGAAGTCATGTAGGAAGAGATATCCACATCTTCGTTGAATTCTTCGACATCTTCATCGTCTTCTTCCTCTTGTTCTTCCACGAAATTATCCACTCCTCCGTAACCTTGTGGGTACTCGTTATCTTTGATCAATATGATTTTGGTATCCTTGTCGACCACACCTTGAGAGATTGGTTCACATAACTTGACTTGACCATTGATCAAACGGATATAGTCATTTTCATTGACCACAGCACCATTGTGGGCCAAGAATTGGTTGGTGAATTGGTCTCTGGTGGCATCTTGAGGCTTGTGACTCATGACAGAGTAGACTTCTCCAGGAACACAGACATAGATGGAAGATAATTTTGGAATATCTTTGTATGAGATGGATTGAATGATGGCAGAGTTGAGGGTAAGTTGGTCCTCAGTAAATTGCATGTTGACATTGGTGTTGTTGATGAATTTGATGGTATTGTGGTGATGTTCAAAGTCAATTGAGGAGATCTTAAAGATCCGGAAAGCTCTGAAGAAATCAGGCGATCCCATTAATTTGATAAGCACATACTTTGAGTCATGATCTTCTTGGTCAGGAAAGATCTTATTGAATAAATCGATAGAGACTTCGAGAATGTCATGTTGGGACAAATCAGGATTATTGATAAATGTCACGTTGGCAACAGTAGACACTGACCTTTGGTCAGCATCGTTATTGATAGCAGAAGGCATGATATGATATGACCTTGATGATGATATTAGTGAACAACGAACACCTGATAGTTAAAGTACAATCGATAAACTTTGAATTAACTAGGGCTGGCCGATGCTCTTATGGTTGCTGTATATGCTAAGCTTCTGGAGTGTAATTGGACCCTTTAGTGATGTTGAAGGAACTGTTTTGATGGTTGGCGGCTAACGTGAAAATTGGAAACCTTCAATATATATAGGTATGAATTATATTAGTGGGGCTTCCTCGGTAGTTTTTTGTGGGGTCGACATGTGCAGGTCCCCCGACCTACCAATGGGCCATGGACCGACGAGTGTGATGGACCATGGAGGCAACAGCCGTGGATGAGGGCCAGAAGAGCGGAGTGTCGCGTGACCAAAGAGACAAGTGTTGATATTAACCAATAGTGTTGATAATGTCAATACTGTGACTGTTTTGGAGGTGTTGTACTGGTGCTACTGGTGTTACTGGTGTGGGTGTAATTGGTGAGCCTGTGCTTTATAGTGGTCAGCGAGTGCACTAAATTTTGCAACTTGTGGAGATGGACGAATGTGAAAACGAGCATGAGCGAGGCTCCAAAGTGGCGAACCCCGATGGTTTGGTAAATGGTGATGAGTGGTGACAGAGAGTCCAGTTTGTGTGTTGTAGCTGGAGTAAAGAGGTATTGATGAAGGTATGGGATTGGAGTGTGTTGTATGTTCAGTCTGTTACTTATCAGGTGACAGTATGCAATTGTGTCTAAGACAATGTCTAAGATAGTGCTGTGAGCTAGGTGTATACTACTAGCTATTAAAGGTTACGGTTGGAGTCAATTGGCTCATGAGTGGCCAAAACTATTAGCTGTAAATACGTAGAGCCAGCTGAATTTGTTATAATTATGGTGACTGTGTTTCCAGTTTATTCACTTCACCTATAAACCCTATCACTATCAACTAGTCCAGAGCAAGGCCCATCAAAAATTACCAAAACTCCAAGTGTGTTGTAAAATCAGGAGTTTAACCGAAAGAACTGATGCTAAACTGTATTATCTATCTATCTATTGTTTTCTGTAATGTTCTGTCCATCGAATCAACTGCTTAGTTCTGTTCTAGTTAATAGTATGGTGATACCTCCACATGCCAGCACAATTACATTATAGACCCCATAAACCCAATTCCATTTCAAAAAAAATTCGCCTTGATAAAACCAATCATTTTAACCGTTCTTTACATTCTCTTTCATTCTCCTTATAGATCTTTATTTTCTTGTCTTTTTGGACTCTGGTTATTCTAATTTCGCAGCCATCTACACCAAGCAAATACCAATTCCCACCACACTCCAGCCACACTTCCCCTAAATGACAGTCACTGCCACAATCACACCCCCATAATACTACGTATCTATTATTCACTACCCCTATACTCTCTAAACATTCGCTCTCTATACTACTTCCCATCACACTTCCTTCTTCACTGATTCCCTACTTCTCACCCAGGGTTACCCGGATTTACCTCTCGCTATATAAGCTAGCAAAATTTTTACTACACCACCAACAACACAAATGGTAAGTCTTCATGATACCATACCTTAAGTGATGATAATCTTTCTTTTTTACCTATTTAGAGCTTTTTTGGGAGTTTTCACCGTTTTGGTGGAGCATAGCTTCTATTGCAATGATTTGGTATTTTGTCATAGTTACACTGATATAAGGTACTACTATATGATTTAGAATTGTACTAACAATAGAAGAACTGAAAGAATATAATTTAGCAAAAAGGAACAGAACAACCGAGGTGTTCAAGACCAGGACCATTCTGTTGAAACCAGTTATGGTTATTGTCTTGGAACTCGCTGTTTACTTCTTTTCATCTTTTCATCTTTTCATGTTTCTCATCATTAGCCGAACGGTCCATTTAATAGTGAGATCATTGGGTTGATGAGAGTGTGACTGGGAACCCATTTCGGTAAGTAATGATCAATTTGGGTTAACTACAGGCACAATGTAGCGTAAGTGCGATGGTCAGGGGTTCTACGGACTCGATACGTTGACTATAACGGTGGTTAGTACTATACTGGCCATTTAACAGTATAACGAATCACCTGTCAGACCTGAGGCATCGCCTGAAAACTTATGGCTGAAGAAATAAGGTTTCACTAGTTAAGGCTAATTTTTACCTAGCACCAGTGAGCCATCTCTTTGGGCCAATCACATAATTTGGCACTTCCCTATTGAGTTCTAGCTCATTACTCAGTAGTAACTTATTAAAGCAGTACCCATTTCTACTGTTATTAAAGACCCAATATCTAACTTGGCTTTGGTAGCTTAGCTAGCCTTATTGACTTCATTAATTTCTCTACAATTGACCACCAGCTCGATCAGTTCTGAAACGGTCTACTTATTTTTTCATATTATGTGAATCATATTATACAACTATTTATTGAGATAATCAAGTAATTGTTCACAAATTTAAGCTTCATCTTCAACAACAACGGTGTGTAAACCCTTGGTGGTTGGGACGGTGACTGGTTCAACGAAAGCGAACAACTTTTCCTTGGCGTTTTCTTCGTCGTTTCTCTTTCTAGAGATTCTCAATCTCATTCTGTATTGGACACCTTGGACACCTCTGGACCATAATTGGACGTTTAACTTTGGGTCTAATCTGACATCGGTGGTACCCATGTGCAAAGTGGCGAACTTCTTGATCTCCTTGACAGCCTTTGGAGCTCTCTTCTTGAAGTGAACACCGTGTAACTATAATGTTAGTATTTGAAACAAAGTCAAAAGTAAAAAAAAAAAATTTTACAAAAAAATTAATGAACAGAATAGAATCTCCACTTTAGAAAAGAAAGAGACCATCATATTGAAACACAGTTTGATAACAGTCGATACAAGTAGAAACACAGTCAAAGTATACTATACTTAGAACTGCTTAGGTTATAACCAAGTGCGTCCCATAGATTCCGAAAACTCTTGGTCTTCTTCTCCTCACCATAGAAAATCTATGTTCACCATACTTGATGATCATTTCTATAGTACTGAGGAGAAAAAAAAGACTGAAAAGACTGGGAACCTACTCATAGTAACACTAAAGGTTTCATTACCCATCACTTGTTTGACTTGTTTCGACTGATGCTTCATATCTGATGATATCCACTTATAGTTAATCCTTCATCTTCCTTCTTTATTCTCCTTATTTTTTTCCTCCTCTTCCTTCACTATTGGTTCTAACAATATTGAGTTGTCGGTTGGTTTTCAATGATATCTGGTGGTTGCCATGGTCGATTCATTCTTGTTCATCACCCTATTGGTTCATTTTACATACTCTCTTGTGCAAGTTGATGGTGTATTCACGGGTAACAACGTCTTGTAAAGCCATTTTGAATTATGATTATCTAACGAAGAGTGATAGAAACTAGCACAGCTTTTGGGTGTATAGAGATTTTTTTTCACGATTTTCCCAGGGTATGTGAAAAATTTTCTCCCTGTGCACTCCCGCTGCGAGTACTAAGTGGAGCATTTCCGTATAGGGAGTCGCTGCTTATGTAATAGGAAGGGAGTTAGGGCGCGAGTGAGCAAGATCCTATCACGTGGGAAAGTCGATGGGTTAGGGCAGAAGCCCTCCTCTCAAACCTAAGTAACATATTGCAACAATGACTGCAAATAGTAGAGGGAGAGTAAAGGTATTAAAGATCAGAAATAGTAATGGGATAAACAGGAATCTATCAAAGGATGTGTAAGCATAACATACCATCCTATTAGTGTCTTTTCTATCGTTTTGTCTCACTTCAATTTGAAAGTTCTATGCTCTGTACACTGTTATATACTGTTGTTTAGTATTACTTCTGGGTTACTATATTAATGATATATTACTATACAAGCACAATTGTGCAGCCTTCAAGCGAAATAGAAGCTTGAATGTCTCTATATATTGCGCTTTCTGTATTATTTACGGCATAATTTGAAAGACCAAGTAGTTATGGGTATGTCAAGCGATAAGGGAGTTTGGGGTATATGAGGTATTTGAGTATGAGTTTTGGATTCTTAGATTAATTAAATTAATTAACTTAATTATTCTAACCCATAAACCTTATTTATAAATTTGGCCCAGTTCTTTATTAATTGATCTGCCAATTTATCCAATCCCTGTGCTTCTTCTTTTTCTGTGTCTACAGCTTCATAATTGTCACCAATTAATTTAAAGCCATAGTTATTTGACAAGTCCCATAATCCCATCATAGAGCAAAGAATTCTTACGGATACAGCATCCTTTCTTACCAAATCAATTATATCGGTCAATTCTAATTCCAGTTTGTCATATTCAGTAAGTTGATTGTCTGAGATAGTAGGCAGAATATGACGGAGCACGTAAATAAGTGATTTCTTGGTGTCTTCAGTGATATTTTCGTAAAGAGATTCATATTTCTTCTTGATTAATGATTCAATTGACTGGGTTTTCTGGTTATTATGTATCACGATTTCAGTAATTATTTCCACCAAAGTAACATTGGAAAGGTAAGTTCTATAAACATCTGCTCCGTCCCCATTTGAAGTAGATACGATCCTTTCCAATTCCATTCTTAACCCATTTAAATAATTGAGTAATGTAAGATGGTTCTTGGTAACTGAGAGAATTACCATTATATCATAACTAAGATTAATCATTTTAACTCTTAAGATACTTCCATCAATGGTTGATTTCATTCTCATTTGATAATTAAGCTTATACAATTCATTGACCAAATTCATATTGGGTATGGATTTTAATCTCAAGAGCAATACTAATAAGTTATAGTCGATATTGGCCACATTAGACTTTGGTAATGGGTATATTGGTTGAAGTGGAGGAGAAGATGATCCCATAGAATTTGTTCTACTCCTATTGCCACTAATTGGAGCCGGGTTGGGGTTTTCGTGTAAATACAAGGCATTGTTCAAGTTAATGGCTTCCTTTTTGGCATATGAAAGTTGATTATTGAACAAGTGAAGGGTCAATCTGATTTCCCAGAGCTTGAGGACTTCAGTATAACTCAATTGTTCCAGAACAATCAAGCCGTAGGTTTGATCCACCAAGTTAGGGAGGTCATTGGGATCTGATTCAATAAAATCTTGCAAAGTGGTGGAAACCGGGGAAGACGGTACCTTAAGGAAAAGGGAAGGTTGACAAAGGTACGACACGTCTGACATGAAGGCAAAAGATGATCTATTTGGATGAGTTGTTGTAGGAGATAGAATATAAAATGAAATTGATGAGGTTTTGTTAAACGGATTGGCCGGGAGCGGGTTGGATCAGGGTATGAATTAGCGTGATCTGAGCTGAGTTGGTGAACAAGTTGATCTGGTGGTTTTGGTATGGGGTCTAAGTGTATGGTAACTAGACGCGATGATGATCTATGATGATCTATAACTTTGCTATATGGAACGTTGGCAGTGACGCTTGATGCTAATGAAGATTCTGCTAGTAGCCGTGGTAGTGTAGCAGTAGAACAAGAAGAAGATTCGGGTACTTATACTCAGTGCATTACCGAGAGACTTACGATGGATCAGACGAGGTGTGAAGAGCGAGAATGATAATATAGATAACGGTCCACGTGAACTACACCACCAAAGAACCACAATTACCTTTGGTAACGACAGCAACACCCAGTAAATCCCAGTAAATCGTTCGTGATAAAATGGAACAATCTTGATGTTCTTTAGCCGAGGCCCAATTGACCTTTATGGCCCCCTTTTGGCCTCTCTTGTCCTTGTTCTTTGCCTCGTGTGAATGGTGCAAAAAACCCGTTATCTGAGGCCCTGGTATAATTTCGCAGTCTCGCGGTTTGGCACACTCGCGTACCCTTTGTTTGCTTAATCTAACTGTACTCCAGAAACTCGTCACTAAACGAGCTACTTTCCTTTTCCCCACCACGTACCACAAACGTCATACCTCGCTTGGTTTGTTTGTTGATCTGTGTGCATATTTACCAAGAGAATATACCAGTTATAGCAGTTATAGCCGCTTAAAAGCGTTGGCTCTATTGATTCATTTTATTCTTTCTTTTTTACTGCCAAACTTTACTATCAGTAAAACTACTATCAGTGATCTGTGATGAGCTCCCACTCCACGCTTATACAACAATCAAAGGAGGTTCAGAAGAAGCAGCTTCGGTACTCGGCGGCTTACCAGCGGCAATTGATGGAGTCGATGAAGGCGCTTCTTCAAGGCAACTCCACCGAGGAAGGTTCCAACTTGATCGATAAGATCTCTACGATCCACCAATTAGATAATGATATAGATAAGCAATTGAATCAGGGGATTGCCACCAGTTTTGGAGATTTGATGGAAACAAAGAAGAAGGTCGAAAGAACCATTGGCCGCTGTGAATGTGCTATGGCCGTAGAAGGTGGATCGGTGGTGGATGTGTTCCAGAAGAGATCAGAGTTGATAGATCAGGAGTTGAGAATTTTGGAGAACACATTGAAACTAGCACGAGAAGAAAGAACAAGATAGCGAGAAATGAGGGTTTATTACATTGGTAAGAGCATAATCAGTACTTTCACCATATGGATCAATAATATGGTCCAGATCAATAGGATTGAAATAGAAGAATTGTAATTGATCCTTGGACCAAAAAAAAAAATAGTTCTAGAGCATAGGAGCCACAGAGAGAGATTAAAGGGTGTATCAACACTTTATGGTACCATTTAAGTACCAGATATCATATTTCTGGATTTAGACCATCAGGATGGTCAGATCAGCCAACTAAATTAACCAAAAATCGGGTTAGAACAGGAAATGAGATACAGACGTATCGAGACATTTAATTCAAGCACTTTACGATCACCCGAAAATATAAGCTACAGGTTAAGTATTTCTGAATAGACCAAAGAATTTAAACACTAAATCTTCGGAAATTTACTTTTTGTCACTACAGATGATTAAAAGAATATTAAATGTACATTAAGACCGGAGTCCTTTCAAGAATGGTATAATATATGAACTGGATAACCAGTAATTAGAATTGTTATTGTAGATGTGGGATAATGCCCAGGATACACACAAGTTCCATCAGATATTAGAAATGAAGAAGTGAAGACTTTGTCCATTTGGCTATGTTGAAACTCCATTGGATATCAATATATTGGAATCATTAAAATTAGTATTGTCTGTTTGATCTCATCATCGGTGTTTTATATACTGGAATGAATGCAAATGATGAACGGGAGGTCAAAACAACGACAAAAAAAAAAGACAACAAACAAAAAGATCAAATGAAGTTAAACAAGAACCAGAAACTTGTGGTTATAATTTTTAGGCAAGACCTTTAGCAGCTCTTTCCCATTTATCCTCGGCAATCCAACCGGCGTTGATGATTTGAATTAAATCATGAAGATTAATCTTTTTATCACCCTTTAAAACTCTTCCCTTATCAATTAAGAAATTATAAATCTTGGTATAAGATTCTTTTGGAATATGCTCTATGCTCAGTTGAGCAAGTCTTTGTTGAACTTTTTCAGGATTATCACTTTGTAGCCATTTCAGTCTTCTATATTCCCATAAAGTAGGACCGACATTTTGATTTGATTTATGACTTTTATGACTTTCAAGTTCTTGTCTTAATTTACAAAAATCAAGATCATTATATGATACATCATCTTCTTCTTCATCTTTATCACCTCTTTCACCAGCTTCATCATTATCATGTTGAGTGGTTTCACTATTGGTTTGTCGTATAATATCTTGAAGACTTACTTTAGTTTTAGAATCAGATAATGCAGTACTTGAAGATCTAACTTCTTCAGTTTGTTGATGAATTTCAACCATTTTATCAAGATTCTTATACTTTTTATATTCGGATAAAAACGTCTCTTCTGCTGAATGTAATACACGATTTGCTTTTAAAATTCTTTCCATAGAAGATTCTTCAAAGTCTTGTTCAACAAATAAATCTTCCACTAATTCATCGGTTGAAAAGACGTCTTTAGAAAGTGATTTAATACGATATAAGAGTAAATTCCACTCGGAAGTAACTCTTTTAAAGAAACCTTTTCTAGGCAGTTTTGGTACTGATGATGATGAGGGAAAATTTATAGATGCAAGGGATCGAGCGTTTCTAAGATTTGAAGTAGTAGCGGTAGTGGTAGTTGTTGTTTCAGCCATGAGGAACGAACGGATGAGATGAAACCACACAAAAATCAAATAGTCAAAAAGGATGGGAGAAAAAAAAAGATGATGAACAAACTCAAACGATGATGGGTAAACGCCTGGAACACTGACTGGTTATTAGTGTGGTGGGGGAAGTGAAAGTGGAAGTGGTAGCAGTATTAGGGGAGAAAGGATAACCAGTTTCAGGTTATCTAAAAGTAGTTTTTTGCTTTTGTTTGATATGGACACTGATCAGCTGATCAAAAAATGGGGAAAACCTCCACGATATGTGATATGAGATCTTATATATATATACGTTAAGTATGGGCGTTTAAAGTATGAGCGGCCCCTCCGAAGAAAATAAATTAGTAGACAAAGAGAATTAGACTCCGATAAACAGTAACAAAAAAAAAACAAACCCAAGAGCCACCAGGTTAAAGTTTGTTCTAGATGGTTCTGTATTAGTGGACTGATGGTACCAACAGATTGGAATGTATCGGCACTCTATGGTTTGGTCCGAGAAGATAGTGATCGTTGAAAGCAGTTCAGTGACCGCAGGGATGGTGTAGTTGTGGTAGTAGTAGTAGTAGCACGAGTGGGTGGTGGAGATGACCCTATGGCGTGACAGAGAGTTATCGGTCTTGTGCGTGAACCTAGCGAGAGAAGTCAGAGAAGGGTGCCAGGCGGTAATAGGTAATTAGCGGTGGTTAGTGGGGGAAAAAAGCACAAAGGACGGGGCGGGATGAAGCGGTCTGGGGGTATCTTTTTCAGTTCAATATAACCAGTTATATGACAGTATTAGCCACTAATAAGTTTGATTAGGGATTAGGGGTGATGATGAGTGTTAGGAATAAATTATTTACAAAGTAGATCTGCTAGTTCCCTAAGCCCTGGGGTGAAAAGGTGAATTAAATGATTATACCAGCAATAATCATAATCGGTATAAGTATACAAGGAAAAAAAAAGAAACTCTCGCTAGGTTCACCGTATGGGGAGAAAAACCCTGGCTCGGAAGGCCGGATGGGGTTACACGGCTAGGGGCCACAGAGAACCGCAGAGAGTTACAGGGATGGTGGGGTTGATGTTTGGGGGGGTGTACAGGTGCAAGCTAGTGATGATCACCAGGCTAAATATATCAAAATATATTAAATTATACTAGTTATGGTATAGTATCCTTTTTAGCTGTATTGGTGATGGGATGTGCAAAATTGGCAATTTTCGTGGTGGGGCGTGATGCGTGATAGCTTTAGTAGGAGGAATTTAGTGATGCTAGTGGGGTACTGTACCCCATATACTGCACTTTGTGTGCGTGCGCGCTGAGGATCGTATATGGGATCGGCGCCGATAAACCTAATAGTACTAGTGATTACTGGTGCAAGATGAAACTACACTACCACATATCATTATACACAGAACACAAATACGACACACATCACATATCACATAATATCACATAATATGTACACTCGTAATTAGTATCGAACTAGTGTCGTATAAACGTGTGGAAAGTGTTCCATATCCAATGAAATGGTGCCAAGATTCACTAGTGCCGAATATCGGGGGCTATTATACCCGATAACCTTTCACCTTTACGGCCCGAAACTAAAAGATCTGCTCTGACGCATCTCCCTCCTCGTTTAACTAGACCTCGCTTCGTCGCACCTGAGTAAGTTTTCGCATCAATATATTTTTCGGCATATTCAAACTTCCCTATAGTCATATTTTCTAGCGGGGGTACCTGTCCATAATCCCTTTCAACTATCTTTGGGGTTTAGCTCACGCTACCCTTAACAACCCACTAGCCCGAAACAACTGGTATTTTTTAGGCCTGTCACGTTACTCTTCTTCTCTTTCTACTTCTTGTAGTTTCGTACTTTCCTCCTACCTTTCTTTCTTTAATCTACATTTACTTTACACTAATGTATTCGTATACTTGTATTAGTTGTATGATACAAAGTCACCTAGAGATGACAGTCCTGTAGCCATTAATGAGATACTAATGTAGCTAATTTTCAGTCAATAATTATAGATAAAGAATTTATAACCAAAAGACGATTTTTCATTTGTGAAAAAAAAAGAAGCTTCGATTTGGCAGGTACTTCTTTAACTCATTTCAATTAGTTCGTTAATAGAATCATTTTGCTTCTGCTGCTTCTTTCTCGTGCTTCTTCTTTAATTCCTTATAATACTTGTAATTAAATTTCCATCCATGCTTTTCTTTCATATTTTCATAACTATCTTTGGCATCTTCCATAAGTTCACTACGGTATCTCTTGAAAATCCCTGGATCTCCAAGATAACTGCCTGGATTTTCCCATTTCACATCATACACAGCATAGGAAAGACCGTTGTGTCTATTCACTCCAAGCCATGATCTGGAATTAATTCCATTGGCCCAGTATCCATGATATTGTGGTAACTGTGGTAAAAGAATAATTTGTACTGCAAGATCTCCTCCTTCACACTTAGTAACATCTTCTGGTTTCCAAGTTTCGTTCCATTCTTTCAAGTTCATTTTATCTTCAAAGAATCCTAAATGGGACAATACTGCCAAAATATCAGAATCATCAGTATAAACTCCACTGGCACCTCCCCATAAATCACGTTTATTAACAGCAATATCTTCAAATTCTTCTCTGAATTCATTAACATGCCATCTTGGAATATGGATTTCCAAAATGTTGTTTATATAATCATTGGATAATGGTGGAATAGATGGAATGTACCTGACATTTGATCTTGTATATTGGTCCTTGATTCTTTCTTCAAATGATTTTTGAATTTCTTTAAACCTTTCTGCATGTTCCAACTTTAATCCATATAATTGGGATGTTTGTAAAGTTTCCCATGTGGTAGTAGGATTATAAACTATGGCTCCAAGGTATCTCTTAGAAGGGAAAAATTCTTCCACTAATTCCTTGATTGGCTTGGTATCCAAAACCAATGGTGGGAATGGTAAGTCTCTCTTAGCATGTACAATTTGAGTTTCCTTCTTTTCTTGTTCCTTTTGTGGACTAGCAGATCTTTCAACTGAAACAGCCTTCACAGCATCTTCTTGAGGTGCTTGATGAGGCTGAGGTGGTTGTGGAGCTTGATGGACTTGGGTCATTTGAGGAGGTTGTGGAGCTTGAGGATGTTGAGGACCGGTAATTTCCGGGCTTTGCTTGGTACCATCACTATTTGCTCTATGATGATGGTGATGATGATGTCTGTGATGATGTGGATGATGATGGTGGTGGTGATGGTGATGGTGATGTGGGTTTCCTTGTGGTTGCCTATGATCATGCTCTTGAGATCTTTCTTCACTTGGTCTTTCAATATATTGTGGTTCATGGTACTGTTGATGTTCATGATATTGATGTTCATGGTATGGTTGATGTTGATGTTGATGTTGAATTGGAGGTTCACTTGAATGATGTGGCTCTAATTTAGGTTTCTTCTCGGCAGGACCATCGGTTGGAGGAGTTGCATTAGATGAAGTTGGAGATGTTTGAGGTGGTGGACTTTGAGCATTTAAAAATCTAACAATACCAATGTTTGATGCTGAGGGAAGTCTATTTGGAGCTGGTTGGTTTTGATGGACAGATAGAAAAGAAATTGGAGGCAATCTGATCCCATTACCATTCCCGTTACCCTGCGATGACCCAGGTGCGTTTTCATGAGGGGATGACATGTTGATAAACAATTATGAACAAACGATCGATGCGGAATTGCAATATTAGGTGGAAAAGACGGAGTAACTAAGTCGCGTCCTGGTCAATTCTTGATATGTGGTCACAATGCTGATAATAGCTCGACACTAGGGTGATGATTTGGTTTGTATGGATGGATGGATTTGGTTGATTTTGTTCTTCGTTCAATAACTTTTGATGATGTTTTCGGCACTGTATATAATGCGGAGGGGTGTGGTGGTGGTGGAAGTGTAGATCTGTGTGCAGGCCACGGAACAACACTCCAAACCGATGACTAAGCAGTTAGGTAATTTCATTCATATTCTAAGTGCTTTTCTTGTTTTGTTGTTGCTGCTTGTTAGCTTCATTTTGAGCACATCCATAATGAACAATTGATCCATCTTTTTCAACACTCAAAACAGCATAACCCAATCTTTTGCCACAAATACGACATATTTCATTTTTTGAGTCAATAGCATACCCTTGACTTTGAATGGCCCATATCTTATCCTGTAATTTATAGGATCCAACCTTGTACAATTGGGATGCAATTCTATTGTCATGTAAAGTTTCTTGGGTTTCTCTTAAATGACGGTTCAAAAATCCTAAAAGCTTGTTTAATGGGAAAGTATTAGGTAAAGCAGTCATCACTTTAAAAATCGCCATTTTTGAACCTTGCAGCAATAATAATTTCTCAATTGACTCAAGATTGTCATCATAATTGATTAAAAGATCTTCCAATAACTTTTGAAGCAATTGTTCTCCGATATGCTTGCTTTGAGGTTCATTATAAATATCTGCACAATAAGCAATGGCAGCATCTAAATCGTCTAATTGATTGAATAAAACATCAATAGACTTTTCATGTTCACCCAATCTCTTATATATGAAGATCTTGAGTCTGGAAAACTTATCATCAGTACTTGGTAAATGCTTTAATACAGTCCAAGGTTCATATAAATTAGTCTTTTCAAGAAAATCATATAACTTGATATAATAAGTTGAATGAGTGAACCCGTCAATATCATTATTGGCGATTTCCTTAAGCTTCTTGATGTATAATAATGCAAGTTTGGTGTGAAATTTAGCAAGTACACCATTCTTCTTTAAGCTTTCAATCAAGTCACTTTCATTGATTAACCATTCCAAGTATCTTATCCCTAATAAATCAATTTTAAGAACATTAACAAGGAAGTTCAACACTTTGCTGTTATCGTAAGTTTCACATTCATAGGAATCATTCATAAAGATCAATTCCCCATTATGGATACGTTCTTTATTGTCCTTCTCTTCCATGATTACCCAATATGAAAATTGGAAAATTAAGTCCATATCATGGTTAGTCAACTTTTGAAGATATTGAATGGTCAAGACTGGACCCTTAATAAAATTATCAAATTCATCAGAGTCTCTAGGTTCTTGTGAACCGTTATCTTGAACCTCATGAGACAATTGATACAACATCTCCAATGCATCCAAATGTAATGAACGTCCATAGTAAAAGTCAAGTAATTCTTTTATAAAGCTAGGTTGTTGGCGATGATGATGCTGTTTAATGTCTTTTAATAAACTATCATTCACAACTTTAGCATTACAATGATTGTTTGGAAGTCTCAACAATGGACCAAGAAGCAGGGGTTTGGTATGGAAGTAACATAAGAATAAGGTTGTATCAATGACTTCAGCAATATGAGTTAAGATTGATTTGAAGTTATCTCTTCTGATGATTGGATAGATATCAAATGGCGAGATGTCAACACCCTTCCACTTCAAAGTTGCTTGATTATCATTCATAAAAATTAAATGAATTCTTCTCTGGTTAGTTAAATAAATGATTAAATTATTGACTGCTTTCATAAACTTTCTTATATTTTGAGACTTGGAGAAATCCACAGTATCTGTTTTCGTAGGAGCTTTCAGACGAGTATTTTCTTGTTCATTATCTGTACCTGAATCACCAGTGTTCAAATTTTTGGTATTTTGTATATCATTCAATGATATTCTCTTGATAACACTATGGGATAAAGACTTGACACTTTCGGATTCTTCACTAAGGTACCCTTGACCACCAAGTTCCGCAATTTTTGCTTCAGCATTCAAAAAATCAGGAAATAATGCCAAAATATCACGGTAAAAGACTAACCATTCAGAACTAATTTCCACCAAGGACTCGTGGTACTTTGCATATGATTGAAATAAGATTATTGCCATTTTTTTGTATAATTCTCTAAGGATTAATTGTTTTTTCTTTTCATTTGGTTCATCATCATTTTGGAAAAATGGATTATTGGTATCTATTTTTGTCAATAAAGAAATACTCTTTTCCAAACCAATGATTTTCAAGTCGTTACGAGGATCTTTAACATTTCCATTACTGGAACCTTTACCACTAATGCTCAAGAATTGATCTATTTGTCTTTGGTAGTCCAATACTTTGAATTGTAAGACGTCTGGACCAGAAGTAATATAGAAATCATTTTTATGTAAAGTGGAGAAGATCTGATGACTGTTGAATTGATGATTAAACAGTTGAATCAAATCACCGGTTTCGTAATCCAAGATTTCTAGTTTCTTGTTGTAGACTATCAAAATGTAAAGTGGGTCGATAAATGCAATAGAAAGTGGAGTCAATGTCAATTTTATTTGTGAATTGGCAAAAGTAGGAAGTTCTTTCTTGTTTTCTGGAAGGTTTAATCTTACAGTCAGGGTATCCTTCACTAATAACATCTGGTGTGGGTTCACGTGAATGGTGTAAGTTGAAGGTCCTGAAGATGATAATCCAAAGTAACTGAATGAAGTGCTATGGTTGAAATTGTACAGACTGGTTTCATCAACTGTTAATTCTGTTATCTCGAAAGTTTTACAGTTCAAAAGGACAAAGTTGGTTACAAGACCCACCAATACTTTAGACTTATCGGTTGGATATACAGATAATGCCAGGACTTTATCTTTAAGGACAATTTCTTGAGATTTTTGGAATTGAATGATGTTTCTGGTCTTATTGACAATTTGGTACACTATGACTTTCTTCTTTGTGCCCACCAAGAAAAGTCTCTTATTATCGATTTCAATGTACAAAGGGGTAGAATTGGTCTTTGTTTCCGACAAATCTTGTATCATATTCAAGTGTTTACCCACTATTTCGTAGATCTTGATAGTATCAGAACTTGTGATTGCTAAGATGGTTCTATTTGGTTCATTCAAAAGGTCAATATGAGTGATTCTATCAATTGGTGAGTTATCTCTGGTGATATTGGAGAATCTAGTTTCAAATGCATGGGAATTCTTCTCATCAAACTCGTTCCCTGATTTAATGGAGGGAGGGTCCTTGGTTTTGGTGGAGTAGATGATGAGGTCACCAGTAGTCAAACCAACATAGAGACGGTTATTATGATGGTAGATAGCCGAGGACCGAGAATTGGACGGTAGCCGTATTCTATGGGCCGGCTCAATGATGTCTATATTCATGGTGATGGGCGGTTAATTGATGATTAGTTGTGATATTAGTAGATTGAGGCGAATGGCAGCAAAATATGGAGCGCGCAAGCTAGCGAGGATTAGTGTGGTAGTGATACTTAACGATAGGACAGGAGGTGAGGCAGAAACACCAGAGAAGAATAGAAAGAATAAAATTAAAGGTGATTCTAATTGTTTATAGTGGTGCTTTTTACTTTCTGGTACTTTATAGGGAGAATTGGGGTCATTGACACGTCAATTGGTGGGAGTAGCGTGGGTATGTGTTTGTATTGTTATATAAATAGTGGTACTAGTGCGGCTAAAACATAGCGAGAGCTAGCGAGAGTTAATTACTGCGAACACTAATAGACATAACAGTGGTCACTACAATAGAGCCAGTAAGAGGAAGAAGATATCCCGATTGCTATATATGAACATTGTAGATATGCTTTAGCTATTTCCCACCTTAATTGGTGTTTAAATTGCCATTATTGCCCAAAAACTCGGTACTTCCTTATCTATAGTTCTACCACCAGCTAGTTCATTTTCTCGCTAGCTCACTAACTAATGGACCTACACTTATCTAACTTATCTAACTATTAATGCATTGTAGTATCTATACTGAACCTATTCTATATATTACTCTTAGATGGTGTTGACGAAGTTGATGACTCCAGAACAGTACTTGACCAATTCGTCCATTTCGCCTCTGACTTCGTCGTTCAACTTGGCCCAAATTTGGAGTTGGATTTGAAGACCATCATCATGAGGGTTATTGGCAATGACATCAGCATGGTTCTTCAAGAACATAGCAAAGAAAGCCTGGTACAAATCGTAGTTGGTCTTGGACTTCATACCTTGGTTCATGGCCTTGACGAACCAAGTCATTTCGTCCAAAGGAGGGAATTCATTGATAGATCTGATTTCCAAGTCTACCACAGAAGGAGAAGCACTGACCAAGTAGTTCAAGAATTCAGTGTAATCTTCAGCATCAGAACCTTCTCTTAACAATTGGGTGAACTTGGATTCGAAAGTGTGGTTTTCACCCTTTCTAAGCTTGTGCAATTTACTGGTTTCATCATCTTCATTACCATTGGCTTGTTGTTCTCCAAGAATCTTACCTTCAGCAACAGAAGCTCTGTCTCCAACAGCTTCACCAGATAAAGACAAGAAGAAAGGAGCGTTTTCGGCCTTCTTTGGAGCTTCCTTTGGTTTACTACGTTGTTTGATAGTGTCCAAGTGTAACAAGGTAGAGTACTTACCTCTGGAACCTAAAGATAAGGTAACCAAGGACTTGTCAATTTGATCAACAGACTTGTAGCCTTGAGGTAAATCGGCATCTTCTTCTTCTTCTTCGAAGGCACCGTCCAACATGGTGGAACCACCATCACCAGAAACGTTTGGTAACAAGATGGTAGCGAAGTCTTCTTCTTCAACATGTCTGGTAGAGATAGGCTTGAATTGAGATCTGTTGGTCCATAAGGAAACACCGTTACCAGAAACATGAGTGGTAGCCAACATATCACCAACTGGAGAGAACTTGACGGAAGTAGCTACGTTAGGTAACCTGACACCATCAATACATCCACCAGTTGGAAGATCCCAGGTTCTGAGGGTAGCATCTAAAGCTACGGAAACGATCCATCTACCGTCTGGAGAGAAGTCCATACCGGTGATACGGTTGGTATGACCAAAGAGAACTCTGACAACCTTTTGGGTGATGACATCAACCACCACAACACTCAAATCATCCAAAGCACAGGCAATTAAATCGGAAGATCTGTGGTAGATCATAGAAGTGATTGGAGCATCCAATTGCAACTTACCAAGGTATTTGGACTCGTTAAAGTCGTAGAAACCAAGAAGACCGTCTAAACCACTACTGACCATTCTTCTGTTCATACCATCAATAGCCAAGCCAGTGACTGCCTTCTTGTGCAACATATACTTCTTACGGAGTAAACCAGATTGTAAGTTATATGCACCAATTCCACCGGTGGAAGAACCTACAAAACCGAAGTTACCACATTGTGAAATACAAACGGATTTGACAATACCACCGTCCACGGTATTAAGTTGGTGACGACCGACTCTCTTACTTCTGGAGTCCCAGGTTCTGGCAAAGGTTTCTTCTTTATGAGCAGTCATGATGTTTTCCCATTCACCTTCTCTGGTTTGGGAAGAAGCAATAGCCACGATTTCAGGGAACTTTTCTCTCATGGAAGAAACAGGACCAGCTCTTCTCTTTTGAGTCTTTTGGGCTCTTTGGGACATTTCTTGAGCTTGAGCATCCTTTCTTAAGGAGAAGGACCAGAAAGAACGATCTCTGGAAGCACTGTACAAGAAATGGGTCTTATCATCATTTGGAAATTCAATAGCAATTGGAGGAGCAGAGTGACCACCTCTGGATCTTAAGTGACGTGGAGGAGAAACCACAGAAGTGTTGGTGGTAGATAAAGTAGGGTCAAAGACGAATTCTTTCAAGTGGTTATCACCACCGTTGGTGACAATGATTGGTTGGCCGTTTAAGAATTGAACATTGGCAATACCACCGTGACTTTCCTTATGGGCATTTCTTAAGATGTGAACACGGGCTCTCTTGGCCAAGTCGTAGAAGAACAAGTCACCGGTGTTTAAACCAGCGACCAAGTGAGGAGAACCATCGGTTCTGAAGGAAAGAGAAACCACTTTAGCGGAGACATCTTGGGTGGAGGCCACGATCTTTTGGCCCAAAACCTTACCCTTCTTCAAGTTGTATAAGTAGACATGGCCAACAGGAGTACCAACAGCGATAACGTCCAAAACAGGAGCAGCTTCGATACATGAAATACCATCCATAAACACGGCTTCAGAAGAACGGTACAATAATTTACCAGTACGAATGTTAAGAATGAATAAACTGCTGGTAGTAGCAACCACGATTTTGTTCAAGTAGGTTGGAGGATGGATCATACCCACGATACCTCCATCAACAGCACTGTTAATGGCTTGGATCTTGGTATAGAATTCAGATGCAATCTTAGAACCAGAAGGCTTTTTGAACACGAAAATTTCACCATCGGTGACGGTAGCCACTAAGAAGTCACCAAAGACCAAGATTTGGTTGACGGTTTCGGTAGTATCACATTCAATGGTATGTTCTAATTTACCTCTTCTGTAAATACCCACTTTATTGGAGAAACCAGCATAGACATAGTGGTAATGAGCAGCCAAACAGGTGATCTTGGAAGCAGTTTGGGTTTGGGATACAAACAACAAGTGTAAAGTGGCAATATCATAGATTTGGAAAGATCTACCCACAGAAGTCACCGCATAGAAAGTACTACCTAAAGTACCAATAGCGAAAGGAACCTCATTGGAAACGTTACCAACAACTCTAAAAGGGCTGAAAATTTTGGAAGGTTTAGGAGCAGCCTTAGCCACGGTTCCCTCGACCTTTCTTCTCTTATCAGCTTCAGTCATTTTTAGTATAACTAAAACGTGAAGTTTGGTTGGTTTTGATAGGACTGGGTTTTGATAGTCTCACTAAAACAGTGAAAAATCGATGAGATGGTCGTGTGCGATGGCCATCATCTCTCTTTGATTCGATGCGGTTCCCCCATGAAAAGTTATAGAGGTGCGAGTGCTAGTGCGCGCAGAGCTGCCACCCAGTGAAACCTTTCTCTACCAGTTACATCTTAAAGAAGTATCACCAAATCACCAAATAACCAAATAACCAAATCACCAAAAATGACTCCGATCGAAAAGAGACCTGGTGACGAGCTCGAGTCAGCAACCGAGGTCAAAAAGCCCCATCTTGAAGTTGGTCAAAAGCACGAACACGACCATTTTGCTAAAGGTATCGCTGCCATCAAGCCTGAATTTATTGTACAAGCTTCCGCCATCGAACCAACTTTTGATGATGATGAAGCTGAAGGTGGAGACAGAGAAGCCGAGGAAAAGGAAAAGGGAGGCAAGAGAAAGAGAAGAGGTCAAAACAAGAAAAGAGACTTGAGACAACAAGTGACTGAAATCCGTTTATGTTCTACTTTATTAGATCCAGAAAACCCTAAGGAATGTCAGTTTGGTGCCCAACAATGTCGTAACACTCACGATGTTGAACAATACCTTGCTAGTAAGCCAGAAGACATTGAAGGTGTTTGTCCTGTTTACAAGGCCCTTGGTTACTGTCCTACTGGGTTAAAGTGTAGATGGTTACACTCTCATTATAATAAGGAAACCCATCGTCTTTTAAAGGACTTGGAACAAATGGAACGTGCCAAGGAAGAATTGAACTTTGAAGTTAACAAGATCAAGCCAGAACAAAAGAACTTATTGCAAAAGAAGAAATACGATTTCAGTCACTCTGAAGAAGTCATCAAGTATATCGATACTATGGTCCAAAACGAAGAAAACATCGCCAAGGCCAAGGAAGCCAAAGAAGCTGAAGCCAAGGACGCTGAAGCCGAAGGCCGTGAAGAAACCAAGAACAGCATGGCCTCCTACGTTGAAGCCCCATACAAGATCGCCGAAAAGAAGAAACTTAACCTTAAGAACGCTAAGATCGTGTCTCCTTTAACCACCGTTGGTAACTTGCCATACCGTCGTTTAATGAAGACTTTAGGTGCTGATGTCACCTACTCTGAAATGGCTTTAACCGTTCCATTGTTGCAAGCCACCAACTCTGAATGGGCTTTACCAAAGGCTCACAGAACCGAATACCCAGGTTTTGGTGTCCAAATCGCTACTTCCAAGCATTGGGCCGCTGCCAAGTCTGCTGAAGTTCTTTACAAGGAAACCACCCATGTTTCTGAACTTAACTTGAACTGTGGATGTCCTATCGATTTGTTATACCGTCAAGGTCAAGGTTCTGCTTTAATGGACCAACCAGCTAGAATGCTTAGAATTCTTAAAGCCATGAACGCTTCTTCTGGTGATATTCCAGTTACCGTCAAGATGAGAACCGGTACCAGAGACAACAAGAACACCGCCAAGGCTTTAGTTGAAAGAGTATTGGCTGAAAACGATGTTGCAGCCATCACTTTACACGGTCGTTCCAGACAACAAAGATACACCAAGGAAGCTGACTGGGCTTACATTAGTGAAGTTGGTCAAGTTGTCCAAGAATGGAACATCAAGAAACAAGAAAACAAGGAAACTTCCGATACTCAACCAACCTGGTTCGTCGGTAACGGTGATGTCTACACCCATGAAGACTGGTACAACCACGTCAACACTCCAGGTATTGATTCTGTCATGGTTGCCAGAGGTGCTCTTATCAAGCCATGGATCTTCGAAGAAGTTGATGCTCAACAATACTTAGATAAGTCTGCTACTGAAAGATTAGACATGTTACATAAATTCGCTGACTTTGCTATTGAACACTGGGGTTCTGATGAATATGGTGTTGGATTAGCTAGAAGATTCATGTGTGAATTCTTGAGTTTCACCCATAGATACATTCCAGTTGGTATCTTAGAAAGATTACCACCAAAGATCAACGAAAGACCACCAAAGTGGAAGGGAAGAAACGAGTTAGAAACTTTACTTGGATCTTCTGACTACAAGGACTGGATTAAGATTACTGAGATGTTCTTGGGTAAGGCAGGTCCTGCATTCCAGTTTACTCCAAAGCATAAGAGTAACTCTTACGAACAATAGACTGGTGGTTTTTTTTATATATTGACTGGTGTTTAGTTCAACAAAAATTATATAGATGTTTTTCATAGAGTTTCATGTGTATCCAATAAAATGGTACAATACAGATAACAATTAGTGTTACTAGAAATTGTAGTTGTGAATTGAGTCTACAGGTCAATTGTTAAACTTCATATATTCATAATATTGTTACAAAGAAGGGAAGGATGTAATAAAGTGGCCAGTTGATTTTCTGGGGTAAAGAGAGAGATAGGGCCAAATTTTCAAAACCAAGAATTCAAGACCAAGGTCAATTGGCTGTTCTTTCTCTTGAATCGCTAGATATGGATCTATTGCAATTTTCATTGTTTCAGCTCTAATCTTTTTCTTTCGTTTCTTCACGGATCAATGGCAACCAGGGGTGATAGCTGATCTAGCTTACTTTTCCACACCAGTAGCAACAGAGTCGTAGTCCTTAGACAAGCTCTTGGATTGTTCCTTTAAGATTTCCAAATCTTCATCCTTAGCAGCCAATTGCTTCTTTAATTCGGCAATCTTGGCAGAATCATCAGGAACAACAGAAGCATCACTCTTGGCCAAGTCCAACTTGTCCTTAGTAGCAATTAATTCGGCCACTAAAGAGTAAGTTCTGGTGATGATAAGGGTCAAGAATAAGGTGAAACCACAAAGATACATGTTTCTTTGGGCATAGAATCTTCTGGCTTGAACCTCGGATCTATCATTCATGATCCCAGTTACAGCGGTTTGTTGACCACTTGGAGATGATGCTCTCAATTCGCTAGTGACAGCGTATACTCTATTGACAGAGTCCACAAACAAAACGAATATGAACCCCAATATACACTTTATAGCGATTTGGAATTTTTCATTCTTGAACGGCGCTGATGCTGTGGCCAACACGGTTCTTCTGATGTTTCTTGGGTATGGTAACGACAAGATGGTGAAGAAGGCCATTTCTATGACCAAAAGGCCGAAAACAAGGTTGTAATATAAAGCCATGATGAGTGAAGATTAGGGAGTTAAATAGTAATAAATCAATAGATATCAATTGAGTGAATTGAACTTAATTGAAGTAATTGAAGTAAATGGAATTAGGTGGAATTGACGAATTGGGGTGGTTTTATACTGCACCGCCGTGTTTTTTGGTCTTTGCTGTCAGGTCAGGAACGCACGTGAGTGCGGGATGGTTGCTAAAGTTTAGTGAGAGTTAGTGACGAGAGTTAGTGAGAAATGGGGGTGAGGTTTAGCGAGAGCTGAACTGGAGCACTAGTTACCGAATTGGTGATTTGGGAATCGGCAAGGGTGTTGGTAGCGGGTGATATAGGTTGTGGTAGTGGTGGAAGAGACTGCTGCGGTGCCAGTTTTGGTGACTTGCAATTGGCAGGCCCTTGGTGGTGGATTAGTGAGTTACTGTTGCTGCCAAAAGAGGTAATATGTCAGAACTGCAGTGTTCCAGAAGGCGAAGGGAGAGAGCGAAGGATGCAACGAGCCAAAGTGGCCAGAAACTCCAGGAACGCCAGAAAAGCGAGAAACGTCAGAAAGTTTGTCATAATTGGCGGTGGAATTACAGTACGTCATTGGGCTGGTACTGGGCAGAGTCTCCTGCTGCAGAGCTAGATCATCATACCTCCTTCTAGCCAGTGGTACTAACTACTACTCTTCTACAACCTATTTTTCATATAGGGTAATTTTTCACCTCGTTCGCCAATTGATAAGGTCACACGCTGGAGATGCAAGGGGAGATGAGGGCTATGTACAGTAGCAACAATCTGCAGTATTCTTCATTGGTTTTCGGTGTGTTAGTATAGGTAGTAAGGGCGATTTATCATGAGTAGCAATCACTGCGATGAGCTGGTTGCTATATGCATTTTTCACTGAAACAAAAGGCTATTCGCCGAAAAAGACGTGGGGGATATAGAAGGGAAGTAATAGTGAGATTCTGGTCTATCAATAGTGGTATAATAGCCCAGCAGCTTCGTACTCTTTTATGGGCTTTAGTTGGTGTATAGGTGGTTAACTATGCTGCAATTGGCTTTTTGCAGCAAGTGAGACTAAAGAACAAAGACAAGTACTGACGTGTTTGTCTAATTTAACTATGTGTAATGTACTAGTTCCTGGCGTTTTTTTCTTGGCTTTCAGCTCTACTTGTGTTTAGACATGGTTGCAACCTATCTAGTTTTCGCAGCAATTACAGCTGCAAACCTATCAATTCTATGAATCACCGTTTTAATTATTATATACTATTAACTATTAAATGGAACTATGAACGTTGTTGTGGTTGGTCACCACATGGTGCAATTATTAGTGGATTATTGTAGTCTTTTGATCTATAATGACCTGGTTTTAATCAGGCAAAAGAAAGTCTCTTAATTCATCAGAATCTCAAGCATCTAAACAAATGGCATGTTATGATTAAAGAACTAATTGTTTATGCCTTCTCTTGTTCACTTTGCTTAGTATCCGAGAGATACCTTGAAGGTGAAGGTCACCAAGAATGGCAATGTCAAGTACAAGACCAAGTACTGGGCAATTAAACAGACTGCCAAACAGTCCATCTGTAAATGGTCGTCTGAATGTGGATCAGTGTAGAATGCAGTGAAATAAACCAATGAAGTAGCACTTGGCAATCCGAACTCTAATACACTAACAAATCTGACGATTTTATCATCACCGTACCAGCCAGCCTTGTGCAATCCGGTGGTGATACCAACACCCACCATTGGAAGCAAAATCAATCTACAACAAGTGATCATTACCGCAGTTTTCCAGAACCCTGGTGGCATTTTCTTGACTTGCAATCTTGAGATAGTGGCTCCTAATAAAGTAAGACCTAAAGGCACAGAGGCTGCACCAATATAACTGGCCAAATCCATAAGGAATGATAATGGAGGTTGCTTATCTGGAGCAGGATGAATGTGGAAATTAGATGTGGGAACGAAAAGAGCCTTCAATGGTGGGGACATGGCAATTGCAAGTGATACAATCAAAGATACAGAGTTTGGAGCCAAGAAGTTTTTACCGATTTGTTTCAATTCTTTCTTGAATCTACTGGTTTCCTTTCCCTTGACTTCCATCTCTTCATCTCTTGGCATAACTGGAGCAGCACTGGAGTCCATTGCTCCTGATGGGACTCTTGAGATTTCGTGGTGTTTCAAGGCATCGAATTCTGAATATTCATTGATAACATCGGTGATATCTTGAGTCTTTTGCTTTCTGAGATCAGTACTTCTTAAATGGGTTTGAATGGAATAGAAGTTGGTACTGATCAGCCCAGCGGAGTTTCTTCTACGACGCATTCCGTCTTCGGAGTTGATTGATCTGGAACTGGACTTGGTGAATTCGTGTGCTCTTAAGAACTCATTATGTTGTAACTGTTCCAAGTCGGTACCATCCATATTGGTGCTTGCAATTGATGTTTCGTCGTTTTCGGGTGGAACACTGTTAAGACTAGGAGTACTGTTCTTTTCTTCCAATACCTCGTCGGTACCTTCTGTTTCGTGAGTGTGGTGTGTGCGCTCGGTGTGTTGGGTGCCTTCTTCAACGACTTGCTGACTCTGGTTGGCTTCCACATCTTGAGGAGGGTCGAGTTCGTCTCTGAAATCATATTGGACCAAACGGTAACCTCCAAAGCAGAACTGGATAAGAACCTGAGCTGCTAAGAAAATACACACGTATGCAACACCCCTACTACCATCTTCGTCAGTGAAAACCACATTTCCCTTAGAAAGTGTTTGTAAGTACGCAATTGGTAAATCTGAGATATTAGGGAAAAGACCCACAGACAAAAGACCTCCAAACCAACGTTTAGGACTCTTGGTTGTCACGTATGTAAGCATTGATAATGAGGTACCTGTTGCAAAGAGAAGGATACCGGTAAGGAAAATGACTCCCAAATTCTTGATATCGCTACTCTTTAAGTTGGTGATGACTTTCTCGAAAATCAAACACGGCATAATGGCGGTCACCACGAAGTCGGAGATATCACGACATGTGGTCACTGGAAGGGTGTTCCTTTTGGCAAGGAAGTAACCCATGGCGATAATGAAGTAGATCTTGAAAATAGGCTTAACAGCCGCATAGATGATGAGCCCTATTGGATGTGATGACATGGTGTATATATGAGATGGTGGGGGAATGAACTAGTGGAGTAGTGTAGTTTGTAGAGGGCTAATTGTGTGCTTGGTTGATTGAGCACTTAGGCGTTGATGCTTGGGTGTTCTGGATGGGATGTTGTGGTGGTTTTCTTTGGGGGTTTCTGGTACGTTCTTGTTGGGCTTAATCGTACGAGATGTTCTGCCTATTGTATGTTATGGGGAGGCCGTTTTGATGAATGATGTCGCGGTATTCGGTTAGAGTCGGTATTCAGAGGCTCTTATGTGACTGGACTCTTGATAAAGTTGTGGCGATGTTCTTGGATCTCGTTCTCTGGTCCTGTTCAGACCTTCACTGAAAGTAAGTTAAAAAGGTTTAAATTAGTGAAAAAGCAATAGCGTTTGAAAAAAGAGCCCCCACGCAAATCCGAAAGATCTACGCACTTAACCAAAAGGATCAGTAGAAAGAAACGAGCATTACTGATCAAAAGCAAGTGTGCGCTTTGTACAAGGAGTTTAAGTAAAGGGAAGGATGAGCGGGGAGGAACTGGTGTGTCCGTGGGGGGCAAGGGGAATATAAGGGATGTCAAAGGGTATTGGGGGGGGTGGGGGTAAAAGAAGAATAAGATCAAGGGCTGTCTATATTTGGTGATGGTGGTGGAACTGGTGGGGGTGTGTCATTATGTATGGTTGCAACAGCCGTTAGCTTGTTCGGCTGCAACTTCTTAGTTCTCACTAAGTTTTAATGTTAGCGCGTGGGGGATACTTCAATCATTATAAATCATAAATGTGGAGAACCCGTTGATGTGGCTGCGACTGCGAAGCTAGTCTATACAGATGCTTAAGTCCTCACAGATGTATAGAATACATGGAACACGGGATCAATAGGTTCCAGATGTTCACTGGACTTTTCCGATGTTCCGAACAGGCATAGGGCGTAGGCGTAGTTGTAGTCTGAGCCGTTTGTTCGCTACACCAGCCGGTGTTATCGCTCACTCCTATAAATAGACTAGGTGCAGTGCCAGCTACTAGCCGACTGTTTCATAGTTAAGGTCAATGGAAGAGACGAGGTTTCATGGCTTGGTCAAACTCGACAACGTCTACGTCTACGGTCTCTTAACCATATATCCGTGGCTACATATGACGCCCAATTGGCAGGCATTAACGACTGTTGTTGGTGTCTAGTGCATCGCATTATCTATTGATCTAACTATACAATATGTGTATCCATGTGACTCATCACAATTAATTAAACAGTTACCAGGACAAACATACCCACTTAATAATACTATTAATATTATTAACATTAGTAATATTATTATTATTATCAATATTATCAACAGGTACATCTCATCATGATGGGCATTTATCGGATATTACCTCTCGTAATGCTTCCGGTGAGACCGGCGAAACCCACTATACCGATACACGGCTGAAAACTTTATTACTATCGATATGGCAACACTCAATTGTAATGACAATCGAAGACCAAGCCCACTAGCACCTATTGTGAAAAAGCGTCTAGACCAACGCTATTCTACATTCGCAATTATTATTATTTATTCCCATAACTAGATGAGTGGCCCGGCACTCAAAGAGTA
This sequence comes from Suhomyces anneliseae, assembly GCA_030568535.1. NCBI lineage: Eukaryota > Fungi > Ascomycota > Pichiomycetes > Serinales > Debaryomycetaceae > Suhomyces > Suhomyces anneliseae. Next base: position 270,579 of record JAJMGB010000001.1, on the reverse strand, counting down.
ACTACTCGTAAGTGAAGTGAGTTGTACACATTTTCAAACCAATATTAACCTTAAATTTAACGTGTAGGTTTTTTATTCTAAAATGACATGTCACATCTGGAGCCAATTTCATGAGCTGAAACGTTTTTTGGCTTTCGTTTAATGTGAATCAAAACCAATTAATGGTCTTTGTTTTTTTCACTTTTACCTCTCACTTCATCACTGACTAGTACCTCTCATATAACAGTATGAACTCACCGAAAGACCGGGTGAGTCAAGTAAACCAACCAATTGGCTTAAGCCCTAATAAGGAGCGACATTACAACGAGTTTCCTCGCATTATCAAGTGCACTTTCTGACACAAAGGACGTGTAACAGATTAAAGGAGTGGATGAAATCGAAATTAACTCTCGTCACAAATCAGATCAACAACGGAATTGCACAAAGTTCGGTTGTTCTTGTCATCTTCATTGACAACGGTAGTGAGTGTATGATTTGAAACAATTGACCAGTTTCAAAAGATCCAGGACAATTTTTCCAAGTGTAATAAACAGGTGAGGAGTGTATAAGGGGGGTTTGAGGGGGTTGTGGATGTAGATGTAGTTGTGGATGTAGTTGTATTTGTGTAGGTAGATGAGGTTCATGGGTTGACTTGAGGTTCCTCTGCAATATTTATTATCAGTAATGTCTTCTCTCTTCTGTCTCTCAGGCTACGACTAGCATGGTAATGACATTCAGTGTAATCTCCCACTATAGTCACCACATCATCGATTTTGCATACCAAGTTGACGTTTCCTTTCTCTTCTTCTTCTAATTCTTCCATTAAACCTTCCCAGTCTAAATCCAAGCTCAACCCGAACTCGTCGGTTTCAGGAGCAGGAGCTTCTGGTTCTGAAAAAATAGACTCGTCTGAAAGTGAAGTTCTTGACATATGGTTTCCGAATGAACTAGTATCCAGTACTGGTGAAGATACTAAAAAATCTTTCTTATTAACATTAAATTGTCTTGCGGGAGATCTCTTGGGGATCTCAATGTAGTTTGTATCCATTGGGGGAGTAGTATTATGAGCAATCTTTTGAGCACTGGATTCTTTAATCTTTTCTGGTATATCAGTTTGCGATGTCATATATTTGGAGAATTGGGCGTAATATAAGTAATCCGTGAAATCCTGACCCGTTATAACCGGATAGTTGCTTCTTTCTATTATCTCACTCATAATGCTCGTGCTTTTTTGCTGCTAATAATAAAAACAAGGGTGAGAAATAGTTTTGGAAGATGTTTTGGAATGTCCCAGATTTTATTGACGGGCTGGGAAAACGTCCAAAATAGAAGGTAATGCAAGTTTGGCTGGGAGTCTGGTTTATATAACTAAACTAAGTAGGGGTGCCAGCTTGGTACCTGATTCGGTTGCAGCGTAGATGCAATTAGCCACCTATTGTTGCTTGCAACTATTAGCAGCTGGTATTACCCGATTAGGAAGAGTCCAATTACTTTACTATTTTAGGTAGCCAAAGTGAGTGCGCCCTACTAATAAAACGAACAAATGTTGCATACCCACGCATACACGCAGTACATGCATACAAAGGTACGAAGAAATATTGGTCAGCCATGCGTGCCCACGCGCACCTGACACATGAAACTCCATAAAATCCCTTGATCAGCGTCCGATGACTACATATCTGACGTCCGTTATTGAGTTATTGACGGGTATGTAATGTATCTAATACCAGGAACTTTAACTCTTTTCAGTAGCTATTCTCCAACTCTAACTTACTACCAAAGATAAAATTAATGTACTCCCCTCATCATCTTTACTCTCCGCTAAATCGCTAAATCCAAGTCTGGTAAAGATCGGACGTTTTACCCCATCTCCCTGAGGTTGTGCAGTTTACAAAACATAAGTTATTGTCCGGAGATAAACCATCCTTTACCACTTTTTTTTTATATGAAGATCGTCGAAAGTGATTGTTACGCAGCTGCAACAAAGAAATGACTACATCGTAATCTGCATTAGACATGTTCCCATATGTATTTGGGGATGAACTACCTAATTTAGGTAGGAAAGGATAACCATTTACAGTTCAACAATAAATATTAGAAGTATATTGACCCCGAATTTACGGGTCCAGTTTGTTGGAAATTATTTTTTTAATTGTACTAATATAATGTGTATAGATGTTAAAACCTTAAGGGTGTAGTTTATTATTTGAACATGAAATATGAAATACAACAATTAAGACTTTTTTTTGGGGGGAGTGTCATTAATGAAATAAACCTACATAGTACCGTACCCAAAATTCCAACAAATATTACGAAGTCATACGTTTCTTTACAATTACAAATTAAAATGAATTAAAAGGATTGTAACATCGTTCCAGTTAGGTTTCATTTTCTCTTTTTTTTTTTTGGTCTATAAATTATTATATGTGTATTAGTTTCGTAAAAGTCGGGTTACGATTCTGCCTCATGACCAAATTACGAGACTTCTCCTATTACTTAGGAAATAATCACTAGCGAATGCCACACTTTAGACCAAGAACGGTTGAAAGAAGAAATATTAGACTGTAAAGGGAATGTCCCCGGATAAAGATGCCTTCACATACACTGATATACGCTCCTATAAGTGGTAGTTTTTACTGGCTTAATTGACCAAAACGGAATAACTTTTTCGCTTTTCGCTTTTTGCTGGTGCAAATTGATCACCAAGTGGCTGAAATTTTTGATCTACAACTATCAGACTTTTTGAAAATCTCTAATCTGAAACTCTACTGAAAAATTGACTTTTTTGGTTTATTCTGTTAATTTACACGTACATTTGAATCTCTGATCCTACTATACATTTACATACTGATTTTAACCACTTTTCCAAACAGCTGATATTACTGTTAAGAAGGAATTGGCTTTTTGTTTTGGTATCAGTATGTTGATTAGTTTTTAGTCTTCTTCTTTGGTGGTCTATCGTCACCAGAATCTTTTCCTGACTCGTCTTCAGATCCAGATCCAGATCCGGACGCATCAGAATCAAACTCTTCTGCGACATCAGAATCGGAGCCAGAATTGAAGTCGTCATCGGCACTTTCGTCATCGTCTTCACCAGCACTACCCATATCCACATCTCCATCATCATCGTCGTCACCGGCATCATTCATAGCCTTGGCCAACATAGCCTTGGCAATCTTTTCTTCGTTCTTGACTCTGAGTCCCTTTTCAACACAGTATTTTTCAATATTTTCTTGTTCTTCTCTGTCAATACTACCGAAAATATGTGACTGGTTGGAATTTTTCAAGTTAATTTCTAAATCAAAGGTTCTAGATGCAGAAACACCACCTCCAGTTCTAGACATGGTAATAGTACTAATTTCAGAATGTGGGATGTAGACGGTTGGCTTGGTAACGAATATGAAACATCTGTCCAATGGATACAAGTAACCTTCGGAAGCCTTTAAAGAACATGATATACCTGGTTGTTGGAATCTAGATTGGAATGAACCTGGAACAACCAATCTACGTTCGGTTAATCCTCTGAAAGCATGTGCTATAACCAAATGAGCAGGAGCATCATAAGATTTTTGTAATCTATCTTTATATTTAGCTTCATATTCTTCATCAGAAACATTTAATTCTAATTCAAGTTCTTCTTCCTTGGCAAATTGCATGGCCAAGAATGGGTACCTGGTTTGACCTTGTCTTAAAGGAGGATCAATTTGTAATAAAATTAAATGATGAGCTTCATCTGGTTTAGGTAATGAGAAGATTCTTTCGATTTGTTTGTATTGAATCTTGTAATCATAAGTCTTACCACGTAATCTTAAAGAAGTAGGGTACATATCGATATCGTAACGACCTCTTGGAGTTAAGAAAAGAACATCACTGAAAGAAACAATGGCTTCACCAGCAACTTGACCAATATCAGCCTTATCTTTCAATTGTTCATAGAATACAGTGGCAGCACTAATTTCTTCAGTTTCTGCTTGTTCTTCACCTTCTTCATTCTTAACAGTCTTGGTTTCACCTTCTACGGTACCAGGAACATAAAATCTCATTTCAACCAATTCATCACCTGCTTGAAGATGACTAGCTTCTAAATTAAATTCCACAGCAACTTCATTTTTACTGGTTAAATTGGAGTTACTAATGGCTTTATAAGGAATTTCAAAATCAGGTTTGTTATTAACTTGGAAAATCAATTCATTTCTAGCTAAATCAGTTTTACCCCAATTCCATCCTCTTAAAGAATGTTCTTTATGTTCCAAAGTTAAATGGAAATTTCTTTGTAATTCTTGTTTTAATTTGGTGAAATCTTCAACATCAAATCCATCCAACATCACCACACCTTGGTTTTTGGTTTGGACTCTTAATTCATAACCTCTTGAACCTCTTGACCATTGAACAGTTAAGAGTTCTTCAGATGGAAGTAAAAATGGAGCATTATTGGAGCTGTTACCGGAAGCTTTCCATCCTAGACCGGAATCGGCAATACGCATCCGACCATTGTGCTTGGATTGGTTGAGATAGATACTTTCGAAGTCTGTGTTAACCATGACGAGCAAGGGAAGAGTAGTAGACCACGGTAGTTGGTTGTTAGAGTTAGCTTTGGCGTTGAAAATTCTAAACGCGTTTGGCACGTGATGCGAAGGTAGATAGAGGATGGAGAGAAAGACAGAAGGTAAAGAGGTGAGGGAGATGGGGAGGAAAGAAAAGAGTGGAAACGGGGAAGTGGAGTGACGTCTTGGATCAGGGGAATGGAAATGCTTTTAAAGAGCTTTTAAATGTATTGGAATATGGTGATGTAGTCGTGGTTATGTGCTGAAGTGTGGTTGAAGTGGTTTGTCATGTGTGTTATTTATGGAGTGACCCAAGATATCATTAATTATGCTAATTTAGAGACATTACTAAACAGCTTTAAATACATTTAGGTTCCATTTCTAGCTCTTGAATGATCTGTTGATGGAGGATCTTATCAGGAAGTTTTTGATTACGTAATATATTACCAATCATACTAAAATACGGCAAACGGCTGAAACTGAAGGCTTGAAGCGTAAAACACGGTTTTGATGCCATAATAATAGACAATGGGACAACTTTAGGCTATTATAGATTTAAAAATTTAAAAAAGAATGGATTATAATTAACTACTTCTATATTCCTAAATATCTACAATTAATACAAAAAGTGAAAATAACCGCAACTCCACCAATAGAAACCTCAATTTCTTCCAAATTCTTGACCAAATCTCTCTCAAACACATCCCAATGCCCTCTTAATATGTCTTCCCCAATCATCTTCCACCTTTCCCTTTTTTGTCCACTTCTACCACTCTTCCTAAGTCTCTTCCTTATATCTACTCATCACGTGCGATACACCGTAAGTTCACGTTTTCTAATCTTATCTCGCACGCTCCAAACCACCGGACCCGGCCCTGAAAAAATATGATTCATAATCACTTAATCGTTGACTCACTCACTACTCTTCTTCTGTAAAAATATGGCTGTTAAGAAAGCAGGTGTTTTAGGTGCTACTGGCTCTGTCGGCCAACGTTTCATCTTATTATTGGCCAATCATCCCGACTTTGAAATCCATGCTTTAGGTGCATCTTCTAGATCTGCTGGTAAAGCTTATAAGGATGCTGTTGCTTGGAAACAAACTGATTTATTACCAGAATCTGCCAAACATATTAAGGTTCAAGAATGTAAACCAGAAGGTGCATTTGCTGAATGTGATGTTGTTTTCTCGGGTTTAGATTCTGATTATGCTGGACAAATTGAAAAGGACTTTGTTGAAGCTGGAAAAGTTATTATTTCTAATGCTAAGAATTATAGAAGAAGTCCTGATGTACCATTGATTGTTCCTATTGTTAATGTTGACCATTTAGCAGTGGTGGAAAACAAGGTGGCTGCTGCTAAGACTGCTGGTGAAAAGAAACCAGGTTATATCATTTGTATTTCTAATTGTTCTACTGCTGGTTTGGTTTCTCCTTTGAAACCATTGGTTGATAGATTTGGTCCTATTGATGCTTTAACTGCCACCACCATGCAAGCTATTTCTGGTGCTGGTTTTTCTCCTGGTGTTTCTGGTATTGATGTTTTAGATAACATTGTTCCTTACATTAGTGGTGAAGAAGAAAAGATGGAATGGGAAACCAAGAAGATCTTAGGTAACTTAAACAAGGATGCTACTGGATTCGAACCATTATCTGAAGATGACATTAAGGTCAGTGCTCAATGTAACCGTGTTGCTGTCAGTGATGGTCATACTGAATGTATTTCTTTCAGATTTGCCAAGAGACCTGCTCCTTCTGTTGATGATATTAAGGATTGTTTGACTGGTTACGTCTGTGATGCCACCAGCTTGGGCTGTTACTCTGGTCCAAAGCAAACCATTCATGTTCTTGAAGAAAGCGATAGACCTCAACCAAGATTGGACAGAAACAGAGACAACGGTTACGGTGTTTCTGTTGGTAGAATCAGAGAAGATCCTGTTTTGGACTTCAAGATGGTTGTCTTGTCTCACAACACCGTTATTGGTGCTGCTGGTGCTGGTATTTTGATTGCCGAAGTCTTGAAGGCCAAGGACTTGATCTAAGCCTAAGAGAATTGGTGAACCAAACGAAGAAAATATTGTGGGTGATTTACTCACATTTAAAACCAACTTGCAATGTTGGAAAGAAAAGCATGTGGAAGTATCAGTATTAATGAACCAACAAGGACCAAGAAACTTCGGTGGCAATGGTTTTTGACTGGCTTTTCTGGTACCTCCATTCAGTAATTATATAGTAAATACACTGAATTAATATCAAAGCTGTAGTATGGTTATTTGGCATAAACGAGAGACATAGTAGAGGTAATTGTGGTGTTACAAGTGCTTTTGAAGCGTTTTTAGTAGCTCTTGTAGGGTTCTTCAATTAAAGACAGTTGTTTTAGTCATTAAAAGAAAGGAGAAAAATTCCAAGTTGGCTAGAAATGATCTTAGTGGGACCAATGGCATTTATTGCCACTTATTTCTACCATTTGAAGTGTCAATTCCTATTTTTTGTTTTCCTTTTGGTTGTAGTTCATCTCTCGCTATACCTTTCGCTGCTCTCGCTAAATGTCTCGCTAAGATCTCGCTAGGAGCCCGAATCTCTACCACCGCGCTACACTTGCGAGATGAGATAACCTTATACCAAGCTACATTTCCTTAACCCACCAGCGCTAAACGCCTAGCTCGTGATGGATCTCGAACTCATTACTGACGTGGAGTCCCATATCTATGAGCTCTACACGTCCAGAGCGCCAGAAGATAACCAAAACTTGGGATACGTTGAGCGGAGCGATTCCATCGAGATCTCTCTAGCGAATGGCCAAGATCTTACTATCAAACAGTCACTTTCTGACTTATCGTCTACCAAACAGACCTCTTCTACCGGGTTTGTATTCTGGAAATCAAGCATGCTTTTCCTCAATTGGGTGCTAAGTGATGAGAGGTGTCCTTGGTATAAAAGGTTCCAGTACAAGTCCGATTTGGTGGTCTTGGAACTAGGAAGCGGCATTGGAGCTGCATGTGTTGCTGTTTTGGCTCCAAGATGCTCCCATTACATTGCAACTGATCAGAAACATATTTTGAAGCTCCTAAAGTATAATTTTGTGGAGAATATAGGCACTACCAAAATGTCTAGTACTACAGTTGACTTACCTACTACGAACCCAAATGGCCCCAAAATTGATATCATTGAGTACGACTGGGAGTATCCTGAACACGGTCAGTATGGCTACCACGAAATTAGTAATACCCTTCCTGATTTAATCATAGCCTGTGATACCATTTATAATGAATATCTTATTCCTTATTTCGTACAGACTATTAAGAGCATGATGCGAGACGATAGTGGAACAATTATCGTGCAGCAATTAAGAGAGGCAGACATCATGGAGGCTTTTGTACAGACAATGGTGGACGAAGAGCTACAAGTGTACAGTGTTCCAGAAGAGCTAATGAGTGACGAGTTATTGAAGGGTTTTGTTGTATACTATGTGACACCTGCGAAATAGGGACAGACCAATGGCTAAATAAACCGAGAAAAATCAAGAAGATGTGATTTTTACCGGTAGTTAAAGCAGTATATGAATTACAGGAGGACATTGTGTGATTTAGTAAAGAATTGAACTTTTTATTGGAAGAATTCGGAGTATGGGTATATCCAGGTAAAGAGGGCTTCCTAGTATAGAAGGTTCCGGTACGAGAGGTACCGTAGAGAACCAACTCTAGAAGAATCATAATCGATCAGTTGGCATATTGAAAGGTCACTAATATTAAGGGAATTAAATAGAGTATAAAATGGGTTTAAATAGAAAATTAAATAATCAATTAATACATATAAATAAAATAGAAGGATGATTAGGTCCAATTGTATTTAAATTAGTTGATGCCTGTATAAATGGTTAATGTTTTTTATAAGTTTCATGACAATAATTTTTGCTTTCTAGCACCTAAAACTATCTACTTGGAACGTAATATCTCCCAGTAAGAATTAATTGCAACCATTATGTCTATTAATAGAGAGCTCCACCAATAAAGCAGTCGCCATATAATCTGCCAGCAAGAGAAAATTAACAAAAAAATTCATCTTTTTAAGGATGATTGTCCTAATTTTTATTTGAATCGAGGTTCGAAATATGGTCCATCTTGTTAAACCCGTAACTGTAGTAATCTTGACCTCGTCAATTCACTAATTGGTGAGATTGCACTTTAATATTACACTAAAAACTGATTTCAAAAAATCAACACCACCAAAATTTTACCAACTTAAAGAGTTAACTAATCTTGGGCAAAAACCACACTTTTCACCTATCATACACTACCTCTTTACCTCTTTGACCAACCTCCCTTCTGTCGTTTCGCAACTTTGGTTTCGCAGCCTGGTGACTGTTGGGGTGATTGCTCACGTGACCAAAACACTAACTAAATTTTCAAGTCTCCATAACAACAGAACCACTACTCCAGCATGTCGGCATTTGGGGTTCAGTCCAACTCCCGCCCCGATAAAAGACCAACCAAACAGATGAACGGCAGCATGGAACTGTTCAGCGATCCGAGACGGTCCGGGAACGGGCCCGGGTCCAAGAAAGATAAAGGTCACCGCAACAATAAGTATATCAAAAAGAAGAAAGATCATAAGAATGAAGGTCATAGAGGAGAAACTCCCAAGGCAGAATCACCGGTAGATGAAGAAGCAATGGGAATTGTTCCATCCAAAGCATTGGGACGTCAAGCGCCCGAAAAACTCCAACAATATTCCCCACAAGACATCAAAATAGCAGGACCATTATTTGATAATCCTCAATCATTAGGATTCAATGTCAATTCATCCAATTCCAATAAAACTAGAAGAAGGAGGCCAGTTCCTAAATATTTAATCCATCAATCACGTTTTTTACATACTGCTCCGTTTGTGGTTAATGAATGGGATAAGCAGAATCAACAAAAGATGCTTCAAATGGAACAAGCTAATAATGGACAAGATGTACAAGGAATTTATGAGGAATTTCAAAAAATGAGAGAAGTAGAAAGAAAACAAATGGAAAAGTTTGGTTTAGTGGATGCAGAAAATATTCGTAAAGATTTAAATGATGCTATATCATTTATGGGTTCATGTGAAGATATGTGTCCAATATTTGAGAGAGTTAGAAGATCATTGGAGAATAATGTCAAGGCACTTGAGAAAGATCCAGTTACAAATAGAATTTCTCGAGAGCGGGCCATTAAGGCCTTTTCTAGACCGGCTGCTGGTCAACCACCTCCATTACCATCAGAAGTTAGACCTCCTCATGTATTAATAAGGACTTTAAATTATTTGGTAGATAATATCATTGATCAATTACCAGCAGCACATTCATTTGTTTGGGATAGAACAAGATCTATTAGACAAGATTTCACCTATCAAAACTCCTTTGGACCTGAAGCTATCGATTGTAACGAAAGAATCGTCAGAATCCATTTATTATCATTACATGTCATGGCTGGAAGTGATCAAGAATACTCCCAGCAACAAGAATTAGAACAATTTAATAAAGCATTACAAACATTGATTGAAATTTATCAAGATATTAGAAATCATGGTGGGAATCCTCCCAATGAAGCAGAATTTAGAGCTTATTATCTTTTAAGTCATTTAAGAAACCCAGAAATTGAACAAGAAATTCAAGAATTACCTATGGCCATTTTTAAAGATCCTCATGTTCAATTGGCATTAAAATTAAGAAATCTTGTATCTCAAAATAATCTTGTGGAAAAAGGAGGTATTAAGAATGCTCCGGGATGTTTGAATTTATTTGTGGAGTTCTTTAGAGTTATTTACAGTCCAGAAACTCCATTATTGATGGCATGTTTGTTGGAGACCCACTTCAACGAAATCCGTTTCTATGCATTGAAGTCCATGGCCAGAAGTTTCCATACCAAGGGCAAACCATACCCTGCTGAAGGTTTAAGAGCTCTTTTAGGATTTGACTCCATTGACAAATTGGTTAAATTTGTTCAATATTACGAAGTTGATGTTGTCACTGATAATGGAGAAGTCTTGGTGGATTTGTTCAACAAAGAAAAGCTTGAGTCCAAGTACAAGTTAAATTCGATTCATGATAAACCTAAATTATCTCAAACCTATTCCTCTCAATTGGACATTAAGATCCAAGGAAGAAGTTTGAAAGATTTCATCAACCTGGGTCAACCAAATGTGGAATTGAAACTTTTAGGAGAACAAAAAGTCATTCCTGCTAAAGTTGGTAAATCTGCTGGACTTTCAAACACTACAACAGCTCCATTTGGAGGTTCTAGCGGATTTGGAAACACCCAATCTGCTCCATTCAGCAATAATAATAACAATAATAATAATACTAATACCACTGGTGGGTTTGGTGGTACCAGCTCAGTTCCATTCAGCAACAAGTCCACTGGATTTGGATCCTCACCTGCTGCATCTACTGGATTTGGATCATCGCCTGCTGCATCCACCGGGTTTGGATCAGCACCAGCTGGTGCTACCAGTACATCTGGCTTCGGAGCAGTTCCTAACAACGGGTTTGGAAACACCCCTGCATCCACTGGATTTGGTGGTGCTACTTCTTCTGGCTTTGGAAAAACTGGATCTACTAGTACTACAGGATTTGGAGATCCTAAACCAAAGGCTTCTACTCCTTTCGGAACCAATCCAGCACCAAGCTCTACTGGAACTACTCCTTTTGGATCGAGTCTGGCCAAGCCTGTTGAAACAGTTCAATTTGGAGCAAAGCCGATTAGTACCGCTCCAACTGTACCTACTAACAGTGGTGGATTATTCGGCAACAATTCTAGTGTTGACAAACCTCTTTTCAAGAGTAATTCAGTGACATTCAATACCACTGCTCCACCCGCCAATAAGACTACAGCTGGCATAACAACCGAGAACCAATCATTTAGTTTCCCACCATCCAAGTCACAGTCACCATCTGTTTCCATACCACCAAAATTCGAGGGTCTCAAAGCCCAAAGCATCGATTTTTCACAGTCTAAACAACCTACTCCTGTACCAAAAATCGAAGAAATCACTACACCAAAAGTTTCACCACCTCCACCACCTCCACCAGCTAAAAAGAAGCTTTCAGATCTTCCAGGATTCCCTAAAGCTGTGGATTCAATTCTTAAAGAACTCATTAATAATGGTATAGAAACAGAACTAGCATCTTTAATACCCAAACTCATCAAAATTCAGAAAGTTAAAGAGGAGAGAAGTCAAATTATCAACTCATTGACATCTGAACTTTACAATGCATTTTTATCTGAAATCATCTTTAAAAGCTCGCTTGAGATCAAGGCAGACGATCTTTATGCAAGAAACCTCAAAATCAAGGCTATTAAACAAGTGAAAAGAACTGCTCAAGTTGCAATTCAAAGACAAGAGACAAAGAGAAGAAAACTCGAGGAACTTAATTCTATTTCATTCAAAGTACCAAAGAGAACTTCATCGTTTTCTCTTAGTAGCAATTCCAAAAGAAGACAAATCTCCAGTGTCAACACTCCTCCAATTGATGAAAGACAACAGGAAATCCAAAAGCTTTGGTCTCCAATTGACCTTCAACGTTTTGTTAATGGATGTGCCAGCAACATTACCTTACCTATTGAGCAACAAGCAACTGAGAACCAATTTCTATTAGTGGTAGAAAACTGGAGCTCACCATACTCGAAATGGCTCAATACAAAGTTATCGTTGAAGACCAATGTTGAAAAGAGAATCTATGAGAATACAGTTAAAAACGACAAATTACTGATAAGTCTTAGAAGTTTACCTAGTAACGATTATTTGACTAAAGATTTCTTTTCCAACACCTCATGTATTTTATTTGAATGTGGATTAACTGCTGAAGATTCTCGTTATAGGAACATCAAAGAAAAGTTACAAAAGGACCAAACCATTCTTAAGAAAATTGTTTCTTTAGTGGAAAAATTTAGCAACTACAAGGCCCAAATTTTATTGGTATTCTGGGATGTTTCACAATCCAAGATCTCTTCTACCGAAGTAAGTGAATTACTAGACTTAAACCAATATGTTTCCAGCGAAGTGGTTAAAAACATTGTTTTATGTGATATGACCCCGGAAGATAAAAATATTAATGATATTTTGGTCGAGGGGTTCAACAATGTCCAGCGTCACTTCAATGGTCAATTGACCAAGAGAGGTATCAAGAAGACCGAGAAGTTGCTTAAGATCAAGTCTCTTAACGAAAAGAAACCAGTGAGTAAACCAGTTTCTGATGAGACTTTCAGAGCCAACGAGACACTGATGATCAACCGTGCCAAGAGAGCTAGAAAGTACGACTACTTGAACAACCATGTCAATAATTCTTTCAATACCAGTACTACTTCTGCCAACTCCAGTATGGTTGCACCAAATAAGTCTATCATTGGACATTTGACTTCTATTCATCGGTCATTCAGTGCCAATTCTACTGCCACCTCATTTAATAATATTTCGACCTTAAATGGATTCGGAAGAGGTGTGTTAGAGGAAAGTACTCCTTCTAGTTCTCCTACCAGAAGTAACTTCGATAAGCCATTACCAAAGAGTGTCCAACAGTTGAGGGACTTGACTGCGAATATCAAGGCAAGATACAAGAAACCATAGTTATGGTTAAAAACCTATACCCAAATTCTGATCTTGTCAATTGCTGCTAAATTCACTGTTATCGCCTATGAACCAAACCTAATTCTTCCACTTGCATCGTGGACTAGACATTTGCATTGTATATTATGTACTATAGACCTTCGGGATTAATATAAATTTTATAGCTCTGCCTGGCAGAGCCCATGTTATACGTTTAAACAAATTTGGCGTAGCCTGAACCGGTGTAATTTTAGATATTATATAATCAATCAAAGACTATAGCACATTTATACGAGGTATAACCTGCAATCTTTGTGGATTTGGATCATTTGCTTCGATATTAAATATAGTGAAATATTTATAGTTCTACCGTTTTTATATACTTTAAAAATACAATAAATAGTGCTGTTAATTATACCAGAATTTTAAAGCCTCTAATTCTGTAAATACCTCAAACATTGTTACGGTTGCTAGTGTAGTTTCAGTGCTATCAACCTGTTTTGGATAGACGAGAAACTACATGAAATTGTACCTATTTATTCTTCGTTTTGACTGTATATTTCGCCAGGGTTCAGTGAAAATTCGAAGCAATTATTCACTTGATAACGGCTTCGGATACAGATACAATTAATTCGGCTACATTCTATTTTTAGGCGGTTTTTTGATTAACGTTTCATCTTACAGTTTTCCATATTTCAGCCGATCTTCAGTCTTTTTTTAATTATTGAAAGATCAAAAAAATCCTCGGATTTACACTAGTAAAATTCGGCCGATTTATCCACTTAGGTCCCGCTCTCTATCCGACCTATTCTTACCCTTAGCACCCTGTAATTGTACCATATCTATACCATCTCCTAATACGGATTTAGCGGTAGGATCGGTATATACACGCACTACCATTAGTAGGGTAAAATGGGTATTTGAAGCCGGGGAAAAAGAGTTTGGGTTAATTGGCGCTCGTTATTGCTTATCTAAGTTGTCATAATCTTTTTTCCTGCTCTCTAAAACCCTCATTTCTCCTTATTTAGTTAGTCGATTCAGATGGTGATTGTTCGCCTGCATATAAACAAGGGTGATCCAAAACACACTGTCCAATTATTCAAGGTGGTAACAACAGACCACATCATCAGCCATGGATCTTTTGAAAGACGCTGCAAAGAACATCAATCTTTACGAGGTCAAGGCATACGTGCGGAAAGCGCAAAATGGTAAGTGACAAATTTCCCCGGGAAAGAATTACCTAATTCTGATTTAACCAAATCCCAAATTCCGATTAACCAAAAATTCCGATTACTAACTAAATCTAAAATCAGTTGCCATGAACTTGACTGAGATGGAATCCAAGGTTCGTGAAGCCACCAATAACGAACCTTGGGGTGCCCCATCTACTTTGATGGCCCAAATCGCTTCTGGTACTTACAATTACCGTGAAAGAGAAGAAATCATTAGTTTTATCTTTAGAAGATTTACTGAAAAAGCTGCTAATGAATGGAGACAAATTTATAAATCATTACAATTGTTGGAATATTTAATTAAAAATGGTTCTGAAAGAATTATTGATGATGTTAGAGCCAACCTGTCATTGATTCAAATGTTAAAATCTTTCCATTATATTGATTCCAAGGGAAGAGATCAAGGTATTAATGTTAGAAACAGATCTAAGAATCTTATTAGTTTATTAAATGATGACTCCTTGATCAGATCTGAACGTAAGAAGGCTAAGACGAATTCCAAGAAGTTCGGTGGTGTTTCTTCTGGTGCTTTTGGTGGTGCTTCTTCCATTACTCCAGGTGGTGGATCTTTTGAAGATGATGATTTCTCAAACAGAGTTTATGGTGATGGTGGTGTTTATGGTGAACGTTATGATGATCCAGCCGCTGCTTACTCTAATGGTAGATCCAATGATAACTTTGAAGAATATGATGTTGCTCCATCTGGATCTTCTAAGCCAACCACTGGATCTTCTAGAGTTCATGCTACTTCCAACAAATCTAAGCCTCAACCAAAGAAACCTCAACAACAACCACAACAACAACCACAACAAGATTTGTTAGGTGACTTATTGGATGGTCCAGCCCCAAGTTCATCTGCCCCAGCCGGTGCTTCTGCTCCAGCTGACGATGATGATGATGATTTTGATGATTTCCAAGCTGCTCCTTCACAACCAGAAAAGCCAAACCTCAACAACTTGTCCAACTTGTACCAATCACAACAACAACAACCACAATTCAACCAATTCAATAATATGCAACAACAACAGCAACAACAACAATTCCAACCACAACAACAGCAATCACAACAAGCTTTCAATTCTGCTCCAAACTACCACGTCAACTCCAACTCTGCTCCAGGTCCAGCTGCTCCAGCCAAGTCTTCCAATGATGCATTCTCTTCATTATTCTCTTCAGCCAAGACCAAGACCACTCACAAGCCAGCACAAGCTTCTGCTCCAGCTGCTGCTGCTCCTGCACCAGTTGCCAAGCCACAAACTTCTAATAACGACTGGGATGACTTTGGTGATTTCGGATCAAGTGCACCAGCCCCAGCTGCTCCATCTGCCCCAGCTAACAACAAACCAAATGATGGGGAAATGGATTTATTGAGTTTCTAAATTAAATATGAAAATAAACGAACAAACGAACGATGGTGAGAAGTAGATAAATTTACATATAGATGTTATTAAGTAAGATTGAATAAACAGGTTTACTATTAAGAGTTTAATCGTGTAAATGTGTAATTGTGTATGGAAGCAATGCAATTGATGCATTTTGACATATAATTGATGTAATTATGGACTTTTATGTGCAGATAAAGTACAGTGATTAGATTTCTAACAAGATTACCTAAGAGAGAGGTAAAGGTGATAGTTGTTTGCGGTGTTTCAACTGAAACAGACTTGTTACAGATTTTGGATTGTAGTATTGCAATTCTGCTCTTAAATTAGACACTCATTAGTTGAGGTAATAATTGCATGTTCTTGATTTACCGTATTTTCTCTATTGCTTAATATAACGAATACTTAAATTTGTATAGTTTATTGAAAGGTTAATTTACCAAACATTTTTATGCGAAAGATATTAGTATGAATATAAGTATATTTAAGAATATATAATATATACATATATATATATGTATATATTATATATTGACTATCTCTATCTATTGGTTAGTTCTATATGGTATAGAATTGTTATAACCTTAGAATAGTTTGTTCTTGATTTGAACGTAGCACGTCGATTTTTCATGTCCAATTTATACTATTTTCTCTCTTGTATCTAATTGTCATCTAATTATGAGTGATCCATATATTGGTGAAAAATGTGAAAAATTACGCCAATACCCTCAAAACACACTAAAAAACCCAGTACCCGAATCATCCCAACTTCCTCTCTGTTCTACCGTTTTCACTCACTCGTCCCTATCACTCCGGTACCCATTTTAGCCCTTCCCCTTCTCTCTCTTCTCCCACCGCTTACATAAGCCGCCACTTTTGACCCAGTTCGCTCCACAAGTTCAAACCTAAATCAACGTCTTTCCAACTTCCATCCAGTACCCAAAAATGTTCAGAACCGCTTTCGCCTCTGCCAGACCAGTTTTCGCTGCTAACAGATTCTTCTCCTCGTCCGCCAGGGCCATGGAAACCCAAATCTACTTCAGAACCTCAATTGATGGTGTTATGCAAGATCCAATCACCTTCAACTTGTTTGATCATGTTGTTCCAAAGACTGCTGAAAACTTCAGAGCTTTATCCACCGGTGAAAAGGGTTTCGGATATGCTGGCTCTATTTTCCACAGAGTCATCAAGAACTTCATGTTACAAGGTGGTGACTTTGAAACCGGTAAGGGTTTCGGTGGTAAGTCTATCTACGGTAAGAAGTTTGATGATGAAAACTTCAAGATCAAGCACGACAGACCAGGTTTATTATCCATGGCCAATGCTGGTCCAAACACCAACGGTTCCCAATTCTTCATTACTACCATTCCAACCCCATGGTTAGACGGTAAGCACGTTGTCTTTGGCGAAGTCATTGAAGGTTACGATACTGTCTTAAAGATTGAAAGTCACGGTAGCCCAAGTGGTAGAACTACTGCCAAGATCGTTATCGAAGAATGTGGTGAAGTTGTTTAAACAACTGGTCTGCTTTGAAAAGATCCTTGATGTGAACACGATCCATGATTTCAATGGTGGATAATTACAATTACAATTCAAATGCTACAATGTATCAATGCCTCGGTAAACGATGTCATTATAGTTAGTTAGTTGATAGTTATCCAAATAAAAGACAATACGTAAAAGTAACAGTTGTAGAGACGATTAGTAACCATTGAAAAAGTACTAGCAAACTGCTCGAAGTGTATATAAATGGATGTAGATGGATACAGACCACCGGTAATCGCTCGTATTTCATTGGTATACGGACATTTTCATTGGTACGGCTGAAAAATGGAAAATTAACTGGGTTGGTGACTATACAAACGATTATCTACATCACTGCCAATTGGCATGTCTGATATCTGTTTTATGTTTATTACTACTCGAGCTAACAGCTCTATGTTAGTTACTTATCACCAACTGTTTTGCATCGTGGAAACTGTTCCACCATTTGGGCTCCACGGTGGCTCATGACTATAATGCTCTATGAACATGGATGGACTTTGACATTACTTTACTTGACATGACTCAACTGGAGTCGAGTCAAATTTTTTTTCGTTCGTTTGTCGTATCCCGTCTTTGATCATTAGATATTTGGATCTTAAATCTTTAGATCTTAGATCTTAAGGATTGGATGTGGTTCTTCTTTTGGAATTAAATCAGCAGGTAATTTCTTCTTTAATTGTGCTAATTTATCATAATCACCAGCCAAAATTCTGGCCACAACCAAATCATCTCTATCTCTAATTTCTCTCTTTGATTTACCTTCATTACTCAAGAATTCCTTGGCCTTTTCAGTATCACCATGGAAATAATCTTCCATAGCTCTTAATCTTAATTCCTTTTCAGCCCAATCTGGACCATCTGTTTCTCTTCTGTTCATTTGAGCAGTGTATTTGGAATAAGCCACATAAGCAAATATTGGTAAGACCAAATAAAAGTATGGAAATTCCCAACCTTCAGCCTTTTCAGTTTCACGAACAATTTTCCACTTTAATTCACCAGTAGTTTCATCTTTATATGGAATCTTATCAATAATCTTACCTGCATCCTTAGTAACAAATTGAAAGTTCTTTAAATCTTGAGAATTATCTTTGAACAATTCCAATTGTTCTCTTGGAATACCTGGAAGTATAAAGTTCCATTCACTATGGTTTCTTTGATAGTACAAATTTTGTAACTCGGCAATAGTCTTGAATTCTTGATCAGTAGGCACTCTTGGGGTACCATCTGGGTTCATATAGATCTTGGTAACTGAAGATAATGAATCTAATTTGGAACGGATTTCTTGTTCAATTTGGTAGTTGAATTTACCAACTTTGAACTTGAGCAATCCGCTTAATGGGAACTTAAATGCAAATCTCATCCTCCCGTTCTGGTTAAAGTTTTGATGATTGAAGAAAGGTCTTGATTAGACTTTTGTTGACTGAGTGTAAACTGCTTTTGAAGTGTTTCTATTGGATGAAGAATTTTTTGGTGCTCGCTGTTTGCAGGTTAGATTTGCAGGTTAGACAGTCCAGAGCCTGTTACAGGTTACAGGTTTTTATTGTTTTCGGTCTCACTGTAATTTGTATAGTGAGAGTGAGACGTGAATTGGAAACTAGTGCGAGTTACGATGAACTGTGTTAGTTAGTAAGAGAGAAGGTAATGTATTGCGGTTCGGGTCTTGAAATAGGTCTATCTATTTGAGTCTATATAGTTGCAGAGTATTGCGGTATGGGTTTTCGGAATAGAAGTAGGAAGGATATAATGAAACGGCCTGTATGTGGAGCTCAATGGTGATTTTTCACTTATTTCAGTTGCAATTGGGTTGGTTAGGGAAGATTTGAGTCACGTGACCACGGAGTTAGGTAGTTTAAACGGGTCAAAATTAATATAAAGATCTTGTTAGAAAGCATGGTATCAGACTAAGGATGTAGCCGAAGAGGAATATCAGAAAGACAAGGACTTTCTTTTCTTAAAAACTGGTGTAATTAGGATATGTAAATTGTTTATATACAGGACAGTAATACGATGGCTCCGAATTTTAGCCCAACTAATTGTTCATGAAAGTCCGGTTAAACCAAAGAAACGAGCCTCTGTGCTTTGGTAAAGCAGGTATAACATCTACAGTCCCTCAATTGCTAATTTTACAAAATTTAAAGCTATTTCATCACCAAAAAACTCGTTCAGTTTCTCCAATTTTACTGATTATTACAGGTAAAAGTAATTCGTAGCACATTAAAATCTATAGAAGGCATTATATACGAGATATGATGAGGAATAGTACAGTTGAGCTTCATAAAGGAGTCAAAAGAGTCGAAATTTCATAGTTGTGTAATTATGGATCCAAAAATTGTCAATTTAGAAGGAAATTAATGAAGTTTATCATCTTATGTAACCTTTCATCCAAAAGAAGAGCTCTATTTTCAAAAGGAAATGAATAAATCATAGTGTCTTTTGTTGTAAAGATGTCAGACTAATATCTTCTATAAGTCTTCTATTCATTATTTCTTGGTGGACCCAAATCCAGAAAATCCCATCATATCTATCACTTCTCCCTTTTCTTCCTCCACTTCAACCTTCTTTCTATCCTTTCTCTGTTTCTTCTTTTCTTTCTTTTTCTCTTCAAATAGTCTCCTCTTCTCCACTCTCTCTTTAAAACTCACAGGGTCAGTCTGAGCTTTTGACTTCATCAGTTTTGATACCAATGATTCTATCATATTGACCACTTCGGCCAAGGAAGCTCTTCGTATACCGCCCTCCAATAATTCGCCTTCTTGGTCATCGCTTTTGCTTATATCGTTCAATTTACTAACATGTTGGGGCGAGTTGAAATGGTCAATCAATGCCAAATTGTCCCTAAATGAAAGGTTACAAATAGGACAAAAAAACCCAAACCGCTTGTTGTTACCGAAACTCCCCGAGCTGAGGGGATTGATGATATTGTAAGTCTTGACGGCTGCAAGCAGCTTCTTCAACAATTCGTCTCTGCGATCAATATGGAGTTGAGATGAGGAGCTATCGAACTTATCAACAGTTTGTTCTTTCTTTTGCCTTTTACCAGACTTGGCTTCCTTCTCGTATTCTTCAACGTTCCAAGACCTTCTACCGTATTGGTCAAGGGTGATTTTATCGCTCATGGTGCTGGATCAGTAAAGTGTATGTTTTGAAGATGAGATGCAATTGAGATAAGGAACCAACCAAAGGTGTTGTGGATTGAGTGATCAAGTGTAATGACAATGCGACACGTGAATGGAGTAGCAGATCAAATATAAACCAGCTGAAAGTGTTGATGGTACGGATATACACGACCAGGAGGTGTTGCAAGAAGTAGTTGTAGTAAAAGTGGTAGTAAAAAGTGTAGTAAAAGATGTTTAGAATGCAGTCGCGCTTGTTATCAGTCACTAGTTTACCAAACTCATCATAGAACTAGAAGAAACCGTTGGTTGAAGAACGAGAGTACGAAACCAAGGAAAAAAAAGAATAGATAAAGGAACCAAGAGTTGTCAGCAAACAGTTATTCATCATTTCATCATCCATTGCATTCATTGACTCACACATTACACGTTATAACCGTCATTATGTCTAAAGATATACGATCCATTCTCCAGCTTGGACTGAAGGTCCTGAAGGTCCAAACAGGAAAGGTGACCAAACCGTTGAAGGATAAGCCTATCAAGCAAGCGGTTATTGTGGAAAATGCCGTCATCAACACCGATTCATTCCCTACACGTTGGACTATTGAAGGATCACATCTTATACGGAACACTCCAAGAAAGCTGGTATTTGAAGGAAGGAACGATTTAAAGGTGGCTGCCTTTGATATGGATGGAACCTTAATCAACACCAAGAGTGGCCTGACTTATGCCAGAGGACCAAATGACTGGAAATGGTGGTCAGCAGAGCCAAGAGGCAAGTCCAAAGTCATATCCAAGTTAAAGCAGCTTGCTGATCAGAAATACGTGTTGGTGATATTCACCAACCAGGGAGCAGTTATTGCTGATAAGACCAAGAAATCCTACACTAACTTTATCCAGAAAGTCAATGCCATTGTTGCAGACTTAAAGAAACACGTCGAAGTAGACGTGTTGGTATTTGCATCACCAAAACGTCCTGCTAAGGGTAAACCTAGTCCAGAAGAGGTTCACAAAGAGATGAGAAAGCCCGAGATTGGAATGTGGAAAGCGTTGGAAAATTACTTGGGAGCAGAGAATATCGACAAGGATAAGAGTTTCTTCGTGGGAGATGCTGCTGGAAGAGCTGGTGACTTTGCGGACACTGATATGTTGTTTGCAAGGAAGGTTGGGTTAGAGTTTCATGTTCCTGAGAGCATGTTTGAAGAGACAGAAGAGACAGAATAAATACCAAAGCAGAAAGGTAATTCAGAGCACCAAAAGGTCAGAAATACTGAAAGTGATTTTATAATAAATTCACTATTAAAAATTCCATAACCCATTGGCTTGATAATACTCAATATACACTCAATTTGAATTATAAACCCTACAGAGGAAAATTCTTCAATTTGATTTCAACAACTGGTTAGAATCCAGGAGTTGTTTTCAATCCATGTTGTCCCAAATTCAAAGGCAATATATTTTCAATTAGATCTTATTAGACTACATTCCAAATCAATAATGCTCAGAACGTTATAATGATGCAATACTATATATGGACCACCATTGGCGGCCTAGACTATTTACATATTTACAATTTGGGGCCACACCAGGACTCTAATACTCCTGGGTACCTGTAACTATTGGAACTGTAGAAATTAATACACGCAAATTCATGAAAGCCATAAATGTAAGGATAAATTCAAGAACAGTCCCAATTTTTTTATTAATTGATTGTAACCAGTTTAATTTACTTCAATTCGGTGTCCTTACCAACAGTGGTGAAGTAACCGAAAACATTGGAGATTTGTCTGGCTTGGTCACCTAAGTTTTCAGGTAACTTAGAAATATAACACTTTTCAATGTCACTGATATCGTTTTCGAATCTGATGGCTTCGTCAGTGGTTTGTGGGTAGTCCTTAATGATGAAGTTGGTGTCGAAAGTTCCACCTCTAGTGTTCAAGAAGAATTGAATTTCTTTCTTAATCAAAGCAGTAATTAAACCTTTTGGTAACTTCTTACCATCAGCTTCAAGATCATGCAAAAGGTAACTATACTTTCTGGTTTCGTCTTGTTTTTCTTGTTCAATAAGTTCCTTTGGATCAATGACTTTAACTTGTCTAGCACTACCAACATCTGCTTCGACTTTCTTAAATGACTTATCATCAGCAAATGGAATCACATAGAAATTGTAATGGTTATTCATTTCATGATTAATGACCTTGTTTCTTCTCTTTAATCCAGTGATTTCTTCATACTCAAGGAATTCTCTATCACTATTAAATGAAGTCTTTGGCTTCTTCTTATCAACCTTGTTACCTGCAAAATATAAGGCAACCGATGAGACTAAAAACATATAAAAAAGGTATCTAATTTTTGGACCATCGTCTTTCTTTCTTGGAGCTTTTGGGACGTTGGTGGAGAGTGGTCTGGCAAGCGGGGAGAGCGGGTATGCAACGGGTCTTAAGGCACGTAAGCCCATAAATGGCCTGGTAATGGAGGTCCTGAACATGATTGTACGGGGTTTGAAATAGATGGGAGAGTGAGAGAGATCGCACTTTAAACCTGCCCACAGATGTCTAGTGGTTTTGGGGGAAACCACACAAACAGCTGAGAAACTTGAGAAATCTTACCACCTGCCCGGGGTCACGTGATATTTTCACCATTAAAAAATTTGACCTTGAACAAACTTCGGTATAGTTTGAGATACACCAAGACCATTTTAAGTTCCCCACCCAACACCAGCCATGTCTTTAGTTCATTTGGCCAACTTCTGCGCCCATTTGAAGAACTGTACCAACGTCAACATCGCCACAACCTCGGTTCCTTTCAGCAGGCTCCACTTGCAAGCAGCCATGGGTTTATATAAGGAAGGATTCATCTCCCTGATTCAAAAAGGTTCTACCACTGGACCAGATTTAAAGCCAGTTGAAGTCACTCCTGATAACATATCCACCAGAAGATTATGGCTTGGATTGAAGTACCGTAATAACCAACCAGTTATTAGAGATATATCATTGGTATCGAAGCCAGGAAGAAAGGTTAACTTGACCACTCAAGAAGTCAAGGCTTTGGCTTCTGGTTTACCAGTCAGATTCCTTAAACCATTACAACCAGCAGAAAGTTTGTTTATCAGAACCACCAAGGATAATGAAGTGATAGAAGTGCAAGAAGCTGCCAAGATGGGTGTTAGTGGTTTGGCATTATACAGAGTGAAGTAATCAAAAAATGAGCATAATTGGTTAATATCGCTCTTTGTCATCAAATTAATCATGTTATAGTTTCACCATCGGGACCAGAATAATCAGGAACGAAGAAAAAGAAGCAAGAAAATCTAATCTGACAGTCTGGTTTTGCTATTAATATTAATATTCATTTAAATGACAAATTATAATGGTGGATTTGATGATGAAGTTCCACTGTATTTGAGTATATCGTGGACTAAAATTGATTTTTAAAAGGAGAGAACCGATGGTCTGGTGGTACCATGACCACTAGACTTTCGTTTATGATGCTGCAAGTCACCATAGGTGCAAATAGAGTATATTCCGTCATGTATATAGTTGGGTAATGTACACAAAATAAGTAAAATTAGTAGAGTCATAAGTAAAATGAGTAGAGTGTGACATTAGTATGTAACTTTAATATAAGAATTCTTATTAATGTATTATTGAGTTGTTTGGAACTCTTATGGATAATATACAATTCTACTGAATACATAAATAATGGCCCTTATAATTATCAGATGGCCCTTATAATTATCAGTAATTTCTTATTGACTAATATTCAATCAACAATAGTATTAGTAAATGGACAATTTTATTAAAATAATAGTCTGTTGAAGATAGTTAATTCTAGTAATACAATTAGAACTTTTCAGCTAGTTTTCGTGGAATAATTACTTTATATAGTTTTGGCATTATTCTGTTCTTTTACTTATATTTGATTTATTAATATTCAGTAACATTTATCATTAACGTTTAGTAGAAAATTGTTTCCTAACTATTCAGGTTTCTACTATTCTTCTAACAATTCTTTATTTCGATAACTAAGGCATCCGAAGAATTATTATATGACCAAATGTTCAAATTCGAATTCTAGTAGGTGTTTTCACCTATAGAAATTTCAAGACAACTATATTTTAGTACTTGTGATTAAATGGAATGGAAATATTGTTCAACTTCTGGACTCTCTCTAAGGTTGATATCATATACCTCCAGGGGCTAGATTAATTGGTACATTTTTATTGTAACACATATTAAAAAAGTTCTTGAATAAGGCATCTCTCATCACTCCAATAATGTGACTTAGAAATGACTGAATATACTTATATTTGAAGCTTTATGAGTGAACCCACTGACCAGTATTGAAAACATTCATTAGTAAATTATTCTTCATGAATTTTATAATTTAATATGAGTTGTTTGACATTTGTTGGAAATGGTTGAGGATTTGAAGAATGATGTTCATTTTCTAACCAAAACACCAAATTAATTGATCATTGTATATTTCAACAATCATCTATTAAATTCGAATATCTCTTATGCTATTAGCTCTGTAAAGTATTGATGATGATATTTATGGCTTTAAACCAAATTTCGACTTAACATTTTCTATGATAATGTTCAATAATTATTTTGGTGGATATTCCGTAATATTGGAAAAATCTAAGATCTCCATCTGAAAGATTTTAGGCTAAATTAGGAAACCATCAGATGAAACAATAAGATTAATAATCTGATCATTACCGTTTACCTTGTTTCTTGTAATTAATTAGACTCTCGAGGAAATTACACTCGTTACGAGAGAGCAACAATGAATAGCGCCGTATGAAAATTAGTATTACTAGTCCCTTGATTAATTAATTAATTAATTAGAACTACCTTAGTAGTTAAATAAAATTAGCTAATGCATGAGTTGAACTACGGAAGTATCACCGACAATCGAACCGAAAATGCTCATAATTTGCAGTTAAAGATTGTAAGATTGGAAGAAATCCCATGGAATAACGTAAATCTGAAGAAACCTACGTTCGATCGAAGCGATCTAATTTTATTGTATTTCCATAATAACGACATCGATTTTTGTAGCTCTGTTGCTGTTCTACAATAGATATTCGCAGACACTATAATTAGTAGTTTTAACAATCGGTATGGGCCAGAAACGAGCCAAAAACGGGCCATTGATACGCCCAAACGAGACCATACAATTGCCAAGACTGTAAGTGAAAAATAGAGGGTCCTCGAGCAACAAACACGTAAACTAGGTCTGGTGGTCGCTTGGTCGCTTGGATTGTTTGGAGTATGTTCTTGGGTCGCTTGTAAGCTTCGCTATTAAGAGCACGATTACATCATCAGATAACGCAATCTGACACAAAAGAGGGGCTAATATTAGCGAATTTACCACCAAAAAGCAGCCTATTGGCCCATATGTGACCAATTGGAGCCAAATAAACGGTCTAGACTACTCTAATGGACCCATTGAAGACCTCTAGTCATCCATTAGAACTAATTACCCCAGAAAATGGCCTCTTCTGGTACCACCTCGCTACGCTCAATGTCTCACTTCTTATTTGTCATTTGTGCGTTAACCACCAAGGTACCTTGAAAATGGGTGCAAACCGGTGCGGCCGCATCTACCAACGGAAAAATCTTGCCAGTGTTACAAACGTCAACCGCATCACTACCCTAGTGGTTACACACATTAAGGATTTTCTAAAAATCCTCACTACCACCAAGGTACCTTTTAATGGGCCATGGCCCACCTTTCAGCCAATCTCCGAACACGTTATTGGCTATTAATTGCCAGTTAATGAGTAGGCACTGTAGCTGGTAGTTCACCCAAAGAACATTCCACCATATACTATAGATAGAACCAATAGTTATAGCTTAAATCACCCAAACAACCCTGGTGGTTGTAGCCGTAGTAGATACTGTTTTTTTTTTTCCCTGCTCTCTTTAACTACTATAACCTTTAACAAATTTGACCGTTTTATCTCCGAGACACTCTGCTTGATTGTCGCAGCGATAATTTTTTAATTACATATATAATAACCGTAAAATCCTTTTTCGTTTTTTAGCATCAACAATCAATAACCAACAACTTCCATTCAAGTTGAACCATTCAAGTTTAAGTTTGATAATCATACATTCACAATGATCGACCAGATTTATCACGATATCTTTGTGAAAAGAGACACTTGTGAAGCAGACAATGAATATAATGGAGAACACTTTGGTGCAAGAATACTGGCGGTATTTGTCATTCTTGTTACTTCCGGGTTCGGTGCCTTTTTCCCAGTTCTTTCCTCCAGATACTCTTCCATAAGATTACCATGGTGGTGTTTCTTCATAGCCAAGTACTTTGGTTCAGGTGTCATTATAGCCACTGCCTTTATTCACTTGCTCCAACCTGCAAATGAAGCATTGACCTCAGAATGTCTTGGTGGTGTATTTGAAGAATATCCTATGGCCTTTGCCGTTGCATTAATCACTTTATTCCTTTTATTCTTCTTTGAAATGTGTGCTTACAGATACGTTGACCAGAAGGTTAATGGTTTAAGTGATGGTGGTGCTGGTGGCCATTCTCACTTTGGTGATGAAAGCGCATACATCAAGAAAGCCGATGAAGATGATGAAGAAGAAGAGGAAGAAGACAGTAAGAACGCTAACAAAAACCACTCCAAACACGATCACGAAGACCACCACCGTGTTGTTACTGAAGAAAACCCATATCCATCCCATTTCCAACATGCCATGGAACACCAAGATCCTGAATTGATGGGCACTCCTGCCAATGATCATGATAAAGAACAATACTACGGCCAATTATTAAACATCTTTGTATTGGAATTCGGTGTTATTTTCCACTCTGTCTTCGTCGGTTTGTCATTATCTGTGGCCGGTGAAGAATTTGTTTCCCTTTATATTGTTTTGGTATTCCACCAAATGTTTGAAGGTTTGGGTTTGGGATCCAGAATCTCAGTGGTAGCATGGCCAAAATCAAAGAGATGGACTCCATGGCTTCTCTGTTTAGCATACACTTTCACCACTCCAATTGCCATTGCTATTGGTTTGGGTGTTAGAAACTCTTACCCACCAGGATCCAGAAGAGCTCTTCTTACCAATGGTTTCTTTGATTCTATCTCTGCTGGTATTTTAATCTACACTGGTATTGTGGAGTTAATGGCTCACGAATTCTTGTACTCTGGCGAATTTAAAGGAAAAGGCGGATTCAAGAAGATGTTATGGGCTTACTTCATTATGTGCTGGGGTACTGGTTTGATGGCATTATTAGGAAGATGGGCTTAAGCTTGCTTATTAATTCACTAATAGACATTACGAACAAACAACAAGAACAACTACAACAACAACAACAATTCACACAATACTTTAATGGACAACTCGATAATGATAGAAAGTTGCAATGATTCAGACCAAAATACAAACCTAAACAGAATTTCTACATGAATTATTGTAACTGACTAAGAGTTGTGATTTTATAGACTGATCACTATGTGATCTAGATCCATAGGAAGCCAGTTTCTCCTATGATCGTATATAATAATATTTAAGACTATATAGCCATTTGAAATGGATAATATAATATAATATTTTAAAAAAAAGTAAAGATAAAGAAGATTTAGAAATAAAGAGGGATAAGCAAATTACAGTGAAACCTTTGAATTTTTGAATTTGAAAACGTGATATTATGCCATGGAGATCTACCATTGGTATAGCAATAGTAAGTTTTTAAGTTGCGAATAATAGATAGTTTAATTAAATATGGTAATTATGGTCAATTATTAAGGAGATAAAAGGGAAAAGGATTGTAGTATGGATCTTTTACAATTAGAGATAAGATTTGGGCGGAAAGGAGCGATCGTTGTGGAACTAACAAAGGCTGCAACTTTCATGATTATTTGGGAATTGCTGCAATTTCGTGGTTATGGCTGGTAAATGTCCGGGACAGTTCATTTGGGACAAAGACTGGTAGTAATGCAGTGTTCGGGACACCATAGAAGAATAATAAGGGGGTCAAGGGGAAGAGTCAATTACGATACCACTCATAATCATAATGGTAATGGAGATCTCCAGATCCCTCGGAGTTATCGTAGATCCTGTGATCTTTGCAACCGCGACATTTACACTATAGTGAAGACATTGCTATAGTAGGTTATAGTGAAGCTATTAAAGCCAGAAAAATTGGGTAAAGATCTTCTTGATACCACCAGAAATTCCCAATTAATAAGAGATAAAGAGAAATTGCCGTACCGGTATTTTCACCTCTTTTTTCAGCTACTTTTTCAGATATTCAGTACCTTTTCTGATTCTGACTCGCGTCATTTTCATACCCATAATTTATCACCATTTGTCACCAACTGCAACCGTAACCTACAAACACCTTCCAATTACAGGTTAACTAAACATTAGGCCATCACAGCACGCCACTGGGCTACTTAACTTTTTCCCAACCCTTTTCTTTCTACCGTTTTTTCTTGGTCCCACAGGCGTTTGATCCCCCGGGACTTCTTCATCTCTTGTCCTGCATAACCAACGAGGTCACATCCGATACGGATCTTATCGCGGGACTCATTAATCCACCCAAATCCAGTCATATTCATCTTCTTTTACTCATTATGTTCTCTATAACCAGATCTATCAGACCAGTGGTGCGGGTGGCAAACGTTGCCAGAGTTGCCAGAGTTGAACCAGTGAGATTTTCTTCCAAGTTTACTGAATTTACTCCTTCTCCTCCAAGATTACCAGATGATGAACAGCAAGAGTTCGAAAGACTTCAAAAGATCGCCAACTCCCAGATTGCTATCGAAGAGTACAACGAGCAAATGGAACAACAAGGCGGTGAAGTGAAGCCACAAGAGTTCGAAATGAAGTCTACTGATATTGGTAGTTTCGCTCAGTTGAAAATCATCCCAGAATTCGAAGGTGACGTGAACCCAAAGACCGGTGAAAAGGGTGGTCCAAAGCAAGATCCTTTGAAGCACGGTAGTGAGTGGTCCTTCAACGGTAGAGTCATCGACTTCTAGACGAGTGGGTGTTCAGAAGAAGGCTGCTGAACTCAAGTGAAAAGAGCAAGAAATACAGTCAAAGATAGACCAGAGCCGAAAAATAGGCGTTAGATATGATTTGAAACCGACAAAATGGCCAATCAGATCACCTCAAGTCCTCACAATAGTCATCTCTATGGAGGATCTGTCACTTTATGTTGATCCCAATCCATTTCTCGCTTTCGATCCACAACATGCCTATATTAAAGGTTCTAAATGACCCAGATTGGTATTTCCACTCTTATAATGCGTAGAAGAGTCTATTTTTGATCATAATGGTTCTTTTAACACGGAACTCAGTGCTGCTTTCTTCTTTACATAAACTTTAGAGTGTATATATTTAAAGAATCTAGTCTTTTCAATAAAATGATTAATGTTATGACGTTTTCAATCATCTCTAAACAATACTTAGGTAGTAGAACTACGTCTTTTCTACCCCAGCCACGTATCTGTAGTAATTTTGGATTATTTGTATTACGTAATCTATTACCAATCAAAAATGGCAACTTCTACCAAATTTTCATCCAAATCGTCATTAAACTACCAGTAACAGCCAAATTTACCTTTTTGTTGTTTCTGGATCAATATTAACTCATTTATCCGTCTTTCGATACTCTTCTGTGCCGCCTCGTAAATTCCCCATCTTCTTCAAGTTTTCCACGTGACGAGATATCAATTTTTCAACCTTTACACCATAACCAATAACCACCACCCATGGACTTCGATCCACTTTCTCTATTCACGGCTCCATCGCCTCCTCAAGAAGATGAACACTATGAGATTCCATATACTTCAAATTTGACCGAGGAAGTTCCGGTTTACGAGGACGATTCGCATCTTGAACCCATCCATATTCTTGATTTACCACTTATACAACTCCATCCCAGTGCTGAAGCACTCCTTATGATATTAAGAATGTTGGCACCGAATCAGGTATACAACTTTGCCCAAACTGAGCAAAAAGAAGTGGACATTTCACACTCATTTGAAGAAAAAGGTGTAGATAATGATATGATAGATAAGGGAATGAAATGGCTCGAAATCAAGAGTCCTAGGTTCAACACCAAACAGAAAGTAGCATATATTCCAAGTTTAAGTGACTCCTTAAGGAAACAGTATCCAGAAGAGTACAACGCATATTTGACCAGAGTGATAGCGAACGAGTTATCATGGATAGAAGACGAAGAGATGAAGGCACAAATCCATAAGCAAGCAGCTTTGAGAATCAGTGAAAATTGTGGTAGAACTGCCCAGCCAGAAATCACCAGAAAAATCGCCATCAACAACTTGTCCAAGTACCTTCCAGCTGGAGAAGAACCGTATATTAAGTTGAAAGAACCATCTTTAACCAGTGATAACTTAGGGTTAAAGACCTGGGGCTCATCGCTCATTATGGCCGACAGATTGGTCAACAAAAATAAAGATTACATTACCGGAAAGGTCCTAGAATTGGGGTCTGGAACTGGTTTGGTGGGTATAGTGTCGTCAATTTTGGGACATAAAACCATCTTGACAGATCTTCCTGAAATCGTGCCTAATTTACAAGAAAATATGGTATTAAATAAGATCACCAACTCTTCGGTCCATGAATTGGACTGGACCGATCCAACTTCATTTACTGACAAGTTTGGTGATATCACCTTCGATACCATTTTGATCAGTGACCCTATCTACTCTTCCAAGCATCCGTACTGGGTGATGAATATGATCAATAAGTTTTTGAGCAAGAAGGAAGGATCAAGAGTGTTGATACAGATTCCACTTAGACCAAAGTTCGAAAATGAAAGAGCCACTCTTTGGGGCTTGTTTGAAGAAGGATACGAAGAAAAGGAAGTTTTCATAGATGACGGTTACGACGATTTCGGAGAGATGAAGTTCTGTTTCAAGAGATACGAGCCAAAACTTGGAAGCAATGAAAACTAGACCAGATGATAGTTGTCCAGTATAGTAGTGAATTGCACCTGTTAATTGGTGGTTCAGCTTCTATCTATGGGCTTCTTCTTTCAAATTCATTTCTTTTCATCTAGTTCTACATAGCATTGTAAATAGCATTAATGTATATTATTAGACATAGAAAGTGATGAACTCAGTAATAGTAAATATGGCTACCGGGCAAGTCATATTTATTTTAGTATAGGCTGATAATAGTCTTCAGTTTATGTTACTTATACCTCTGTCTACATTGGGGTCAACTATATCGTTCTTTTATTCGATATCTATTAGTCTAGAGTATTAATTCAATATAGTCCATTGGGTCTATTTGGTGCAAAACATCAGAATCGTATCCTGTTTTCGCAGCCATTGGTCTCATCTCTATTGGTACAGTATTGGTCATGTCGTTGTATGGTTCGTGTGGTCATCTGTGAGGTTTGTTTTTCTATTAGATTCTCTTGGTTATCTCACTAATAAATACGACTCACAAGTAGTCCTTCAACTTCTTCAATCTTTCAACAGCGTCGTTCAAGATAGCATCGTCCTTACAAACAGCAAATCTTAAACAATTTTCTAAACCATGACCTTCTCTGTGAGGAGCATACAAGAATTCAGTCGGTGGAATACCAACAACACCGATTTCCTTGATCAACCAGTAGGCCAACTTGAAGTCGTATGGCTTGGAAGCAATGGCCTCTGGGTAAGTGTAATCTTGAGGAATCTTAAGCTTGGACAAGTTAACCAATAAGAAGTAACCACCTTGAGCAGTAGTGTAAGGTAATCCCAAGTCATCAAAGACCTTGGTGAAGATCTCGTACTTCTTCTTGTAGTCTTGTCTGGTCTTTTCAAAGTAGTCTCTCTTGTCAGCTTCAATGAAACCATGAGCAACGGCTTCTTGTAATGGAGCAGGACTACTGAAACAGATTCTGGTGTGAGCAGCAGTGACGTACTTAAGTAACTTTTGAGGAGCATGGACAAATCCAATTCTCCAACCAGTGGCAGCAAAAGATTTACCAGCAGAACCAATGGTGAAGGTTCTTTCAGCTAATTCAGGTAAATTAGGTAAAGCGGCAGGTCTTGGGAACTTGGAGGAAAAGTACAAGTTTTCGTAGACTTCGTCACTGACCAAAAGGAGATTCTTTTCAAGGACAATCTTACCCAATCTTTCCAATTCTTGTTCGGTGAAAACCTTACCAATAGGGTTATGAGGGGTGTTGATGATGATCAACTTGGTTTTGTCGGTGATGGCGTTTTCCAAGCCTTCCCAGTCGATGGTCCAGTCGTCACCAGAGACGTTCTTACCGTTGAATTCTTCTGGATATTGCAATTGGACATATTTGACTTTAGCACCAGTCATCTCGATATTTGGAATGTACTGGTCGAAGAATGGTTCAAAAACGATGGCTTCATCCCCGGCGGTCAAGAAACCAAACAATACCGAGAAAATACCTTCATTGGCACCAGTAGTGATTTGGACTTCGCTAATATCAACAGGACGTCCAAAAGACTTACTATAGTGCTTGGCAACCTCAGCGAGTAAAGTAGGATTACCTCTGGCGTGAGCGTACTGGTTGAATTGAGGTTTGGCCAATGCTTGGCCCACGGCTTCAATGGCAAAGTCTGGTGGGTTATAGGAGAAGAATCCTTGGCCCAAGTTGGTGATAGGCTTTCCTAACTCTTGTTGGGCTTGAGCCGCGGTTTCATTGATCAACGACCATATATCTTTTTGACCTGGTTTAAGGTAAAAGTATGGGTTGTGTAAGGATTCCGGGTCAAATTTACTCATGTTTCTTAAGGATATTCTGGATGTGAAAAGAGGTGACTTTTTAACGAGTTGTACTCTGGAAAACATGTAACAGAGGAAAGATTATAAAAAAAGTTGAAGAGTGAAAGTCAAGTCGATCTGTGGCTTATCTATTGGGATTTTAGTGAGAGCTCACGTGAAAATTCACCAGTTAGCGGGATGGGTGAGTCAATGGTGGGGGAGATTGCAACAGGGCGAGCGAGCGAAGGTGTGG
Organism: Suhomyces anneliseae; assembly: GCA_030568535.1. NCBI lineage: Eukaryota > Fungi > Ascomycota > Pichiomycetes > Serinales > Debaryomycetaceae > Suhomyces > Suhomyces anneliseae. The sequence continues at coordinate 237,224 of JAJMGB010000001.1, read as the reverse complement.
ATGATTTTTAGGGGGATCTTTTGGGGATCTTTAGGGATTTAGGTGGTAGTTCCGGGGTGGGGACTATAGAGGGGGATCTTACGGAGCGGGATGGGTATTTTAGCGGTTTTTGGCCTGGAGGGACTGGCGTTATTTGGGGTTATTGTATGAGCCCTTTCTACCGTTGAACCGTTAAACGTTGATTCTGCCACGCTGAGTGGAGGGAGTTTCTGGGGAAAGACAGTGAGAGCGAACTACAGTTTGTAGCGAGATGACTCACGCGCGGAATTACTAGCTATAACAGGACCCATGGAGAGTGTGGGCCGGATCGCCGAGGGGGGTGGAGTAGATCACTGTGGTCAGTGATTAGTGGTGGTAGATAGAACTGTGGGTTTAGGTAGCGATTTACCGATTTACTGATTTACTGGGGCTGTTGCCGCGCTACTGGTTTACCGCTAAAGATCTGTTTTTGGCATAGTGCTTGGCCTGTATCGGCCTTTGGTAATGGCTGCGAAAAACCATGAGAACTTGAAAGAGACGAACGGGTGGGTTAACCAAGTCAATATGCCTGGATATTCAGTTTACGGTTGTAAATGGGCCTATCGGTGGATCTGGAGAGATAAAAGGTGAAATTTGGGCCATTTAGCACCTTTTAAGTGTCATATTCTTGTAGTTGAAGCACTAATCACCAAACAAATTGATTACTCATCACTCCACCTGCCCCTATTAGAACAGTATTTTCAACTACTAAATATCCTCTCGTCCGGCTGCTACTCTAACTTCTACAAATATAGTTTCTATTTAATTTCTATCTTCTTTCCTATTGGTTATCATTACATTGCATCATTTTTCTTGTTTGTCTTATTAATGTGCTATATCAAATAGTCTAATAAATACCTACTGGTCAAGCCAGCTATATAAGGAATCCCTATGTAATTTTTAATCTTTTGTACAAGGCTGCTTTTTTATAATTGTATTAATTTTAGTTTTAAACGACACTCACTTCTCTGTTGAAGTTGACTTCTGGAGCAACATTAACAGTTCCAGCAAGCTTTAAGAATGGCTCGAGAGCGGTACTGGTGGCAGTCTCGCATCCTTCTTCGATTTCCCATTCTTTATCAGTAGAAGTAAGTACTTCACATGCATAACCAGTGACTAACAATCCTGGAGGTCTTGATCCACAAGCTTCAACAGCACGAGCCACATTTCCAAGAGTAGTTCTGATGATTCTTTGGTCTGGGCATGAACCTCTTTCTATAATTGCAGCAGGAAGTTCTGGGTCCCAGTTCTTTTGAGAAATAAGCTCTGGAATGAGATCAGCTACTCTGTGTAATGCCATCAAGAAAACAGTAGTTCTGGACTTGACAAACTCTGGTAAGTTTGGCAAGACACCTCTACGACCAGTACCAGTACAGATCAACACTTGGTCAGCGACTTCTCTGTGGGTAGCTGGGATGTTGGCTAAAACAGGAGCAGCTAAGGCAGAAGTGATACCTGGTAAGACAATAGGAGTGAAGCCATGTTCTTGGAAGAACTTGTACTCTTCACCACCACGGCCAAAGATGTATGGATCACCTTGTTTCAATCTGACGACGTTTTCACCCTTTTCCAAGGCTTCCAAACCCATACTAAGCAATTCTTCTTGGGCCTTTTCGGCGTTTCCTGGGAACTTTCTGGCAATAAACAATCTGGTTCTGTTCTTTGGGATCACATCAAGAACTTGTTGTGGAACCAACTTATCAGCCAAGATTAAATCAGCATTGTGAATAACTTGTAATGCACCCAAAGTCAAAAGAGATACAGATCCTGGACCAGCTCCAACCAATGAAATGGAGCCCTTTTTGGTCACTTCCACTGGTGGTGGGATCGATACACCCTTCAGTTCTTGGTATGCATTGGTAAGGTCTTCAAGCGATAACGTAGCCAACTGTTTGAGAGGGAAATACTCGACCATTTGACTTAACCAGCGTGCACGTTGAGACTTCAATTGTTCTTGACTCATGTTGAATTCTTCCACCAAAGCATTCAAGTTACTGGTGGTAATAGCATCATCATCGTGTTCACCAATGTTGTCCACACGGAACTTGGCAAACTCGATCTTGTCGTCTTCTTGGATCATTTTACGGAGTTCTCCCACTTTATCACAGATTTCACCGATATTTGGTGGTAAAGTGTTGGTGAGTTCACGCTTGATCTTGGCGGCTAATTTGCAGCCTTTACCAGAAGTACTAACACCCAACTGGAAATCACCAGAAGAGTATGTAGACAACAAGGTGAAGGTACAGAGATCAGGGGAATCGGAAGTGTTGATAGAAATTCTGAGTCTCTTACATTCACGGTAGATGTCTTGTTTGAGGTTGAGTCGCGACATAGGCAATGTGACAAAAACCCTGTCTATGACATTGTCCACTTCGTCTCTACCAAGAGTACGGAAAGCGTTGGCCAAGAAGGCGAAATCGAGCTTATCTTCAGCAGCTTGGATCCATTTCAAAGCACCTTCTTCAATTCTGTGTCGTATGGATGTTGGGAAGCTTGCAACCTCGGCCTTATCAGTGATGAGAATAGGATGAGCACCGGAGTCGATGATGGTATTGATCCGCAAGGAAGCGGCGTTGGAAGCACCAATGATAATATGGGACTCGCCGTTACAGTTGAGCGATGCAAGAAGATTAGGCATGGTTGGTGGTGTCTGCATAGTGGAGATGGGGAACAGATCAAGAGTTATATAGGTTGGAATTGGAAAAGTATATAACGATTACCAAATATCACGTGAAGTAACAAAGTCCGGGGTTTGTGAGTGCATATTGCATAAAGTTATCACATGTCACATGATGCTGAGTCTAAATCTATTAATTCAAAATTTCGGTAACCTGCACCAAATCGATGGCTTATGTAATGCATGTGTAAGCAGTGAGATTTATCAGGCGATGGCATCACGTGGTGTCCAATGAGATGAAAAAGTAGAGGTTATAGCCCCAAATCACGTTAGTTTTAACCACACAATCAAATATATACAATGGCTAAGAGACATTTAGGATTAGGAAAGGCTGCCAAGGCCAAGAAACAAAAGACTGCTCCAGCCGAAGAAGCCAGTGAATCTCCACAACCTTCAAACGAGCTCACTGTTGAATTAAGTGAAGAAATTGATGCAAATGACGAATTGGGCCAATTAAAAGGACTCTGGAAGACTTACGCCGAATCAGAAAAAGACAATGAATTGGTTGTTAACGGTATTATTCACGAATGTGACCGTTTGTTGAGAAATGAACAAGAAACCAAGAAGCTTCCAGACTACTTCCATTCCATCTACGCCAATGCTTTAGCTGAATTGGCCAATTTCCACACTGATGACAACAAGAAGGTCAAGGAATTCTACGATGCTGCTCTTGAACGTGTTGACCTCGGATTGTCTCACTTTGACAACGCCTCCATCCAATTGCTTTTCACCAAGAGTAAGCTTTTGATCCAAAGAATCCCATTACAATATATCTCCCAATTGACTTTAGAATCAAAGGTCAGTGAAGAAACTCCAAAGCTCAGTAAATTATTAGACGAAGCATTGGAAAGTTACGAATTGGCTGAAAAGAAGGCCGATGAATTGAAGCAATACGATTTGTTCAACCAAGACAACTTGGAAATCTTGGAAGCTCTTGATGATCTTTTAGATATCGTTGACAACTTCGGTAAAGAACAATTAGAAGGAGAAGACGATGAAGAGGAAGAAGACGATGATGAAGAACCAATTGAACTCAAAAAATCCCACCCATTATACTCCATCCAAAACACCGACAAATACAACCAATGGTGGAGAGATCATATTCTTAAATTCTTGGAAAACATCGATTTGGCTACTGACAATAAGGCTATTGAAGAAGACCATCCATTGCACCCATTAAGAAGAGAAGTCTGTAAGAGAATCGGTCAATCTTACTTGCAAGAAGCTGAAATTCCATCTGGTGTTTTTACTGCCTTGACCTACGAAGAAGAATACGCTGATGAAACCGAACTCCAAGGATTATCCAAGGAAGATGCTCAAAAGATCGCTCAAGACTTGATCCAAAAGGCTATTAAGTACTTGAAGTGGGCCCAAGATAAGGAAGACCCGGAATCATGGGTTCATGTTGCCGAAGCATTGATTTCTTTAGGTAACTTGTACGAAATCGACAGTGAAGAACAAGAATCCAACTACAAGGCTGCTGAAGAGATCTTGGGAAAGGCTAATAATGTCACTAACGGTAAGTACGAAGATGTTCTTGAAAACTTGATGAACTAAGCACTATGAACCATTTCAGGTTGGTTCGTGCTGTCTGGTAAGCTTTTAGGAGATAATGGTGATTTTGCAACTTCTTAAGCTCGATTCTACGAGTCTTTAAAGTCGCATTTTACCTGTATTCTTCGGTATAGTCTGCATACTCATGATTGTATGTCCTGTCCGATTCGTATCTCCATTACAGGTGTTGATAGATGTCATCGCCTTTGATGTGAATACGATCTGGAGCTACAGCTCGTACAGCATAACCACACTTGGTCCCTGGTCCATACGGACCTCTATTAATGAACCTGAGCTGATTTGGCATGTGATTTTAAGAGCCATACCAATTCATGCTCAATGCCCTACAACTGTGTATAAAAGAACAGTAGAATGAAGACCCTTGTCACTGATAGAACCTTCAGACAATACCCCCTAACGTCTGTGTGACAAGACACGTTTATAAATGTTATAAAGTTATAAATGCTGCAAATAAAAAGAAAAATTACGAAGATGCAAAAGTGACCAGTAACAGACAATTTACACTAAGAAATTACGGAATTGATAACAGATAAGATAACAAGCGCAATACAAAAATTACACATTACTATGATTCATTTCTATCTGATTCTACATTGCTTTGATTTATATTGTATTTTTTTTGCATTATTATTGTCGTGAATTATAATATAGAAAAGGTCTATATATTAAACCGTCTCTATTGACGGTGGATCGTGAAAAACATAAGATGAACGTGAAAAACAGAAGTCTAGATTTTTATACCCTGCTGGCAATGGTTTTTTCGCTTTGTAATTTGATGGCATTCTTTTCGTGTGCATTATCTTTACAATTTTGGAGACCTTGACAGATATGATCTTCAAGTAATCTATGCTTAGCACAGAACTTACCTGAGCAGTAACTGCAAGAACCAACATTTCTTAATGGAGTGGCCTTACATGATTGGAATGAACATCTGACTTTACGTTTCTTTGGAGCAGAAGCAACAGCCTCGGTCTTGGTGCTGCCAGCAGCTCCATTAGTACCTTCCGGAGCAGCGGGAATCTCCGATCCTTCACTCATTAAGATAACAGTGGCGTCTTGAGGAGTCATAAAGTCCAGCACTAATTTATGAGCCGGAGCTAATTTTTCTCCGTTGTGAATGAGTTTAAATGAAGTAGGTAATTTGGTGGTATCAGGACATCCAACTCTGGCTAATCCTTGCAACTGTTCTACAGAACAGTTATCTGGAACAGTGACGTTATAAGAGACTTCTGTTGATAATCTGATAGTGACTTTCATGATGAAGATGATGATTATAGAAAAATATGTGAGTGTTTTTTTATGGTTGAACCTGTCAAATAAAATAAGTAGATAATTTAGTTAGTTATAAAATTAGATACAAAAAAGAATATCGAGTTGTATTTATAATTGAGTGGGTTTATACTCTGCTTTATCAGTGGCAAACAAAAGAAATGGGGGCCGCAGGTCATGGATACAGTCACGTGCAGGACTAAATCCATGACGACACTGTGCCTGTGCCAGTTTACGCGGGAATGACTCAGGCGTCATGATAAAGACGAATCATCCAATGGAATGGGGTGGGATTAGTGAGTCTTTTTGTTTGCGCAAACTTCTTTGGGATTCTCGGCTTTTCGTCTTCCATAAAGATCTTTTTATGCATAAGATAGTGAACTAATAATACGTGTACAGAATGTCTACAGAGAAGTATTGGTTATTGTTGGTTTATTGATTTTTGTTATCGGTGATTTGCATATAATCTATATGGGATTTTTGATTACTTATTACCGATTAGTGATTACGAATGATTGTATTGGAAGTTACGCAGCCACTGATACGAGGCGTCACCGAACAATCAAACAAAAAAAATTAGGTGGAATTTAGGTGGTAAATGGGTTACGTAGTTTAATCGTATTGGTTACTTTTTGGTAGATCGGTTAGTCATTGAATTGCTCTAAATACGAGGGTGTGTGTGCAATTTGCACTTTCAATGTAACTGGAATGATCGATGCACTGCCTCGGTCCGCACAAATGTAAAAGGTAGCGTAGCGAGCGTCCGAACCTTGCGTTTACTTAGTGTGGGCTTACTTTTTTTTTTGTATACACTATAAAGACATGAAATAGCGGGCTTTTTGGCTATAGGGCACAATAGCATTATTGACTAATTTCCTTTCAATGTCTTCCCCAAGTTGGTACGACTCTATTGTTTGGTGGGGTAGGTCCAACTAAGTCATTTAGATGATGCATAAGTGGTTCGATGGGGAACTTTTAGGTGCGTTGGTCCGAAACAACACTAGTAGTGATGTGGAAAATGTGGTGAATTCCCCAGTGTAAACTGTGGGGAGGCTTGGAGAAATGCCCTGGTCTTTTTCAATCCTTTCTTGCCATCTGGCCCTTCCCACATAGGCTCGCGTGAACTGGCACCATTACGAACACACTGCAACAGGAATGCCTAATTTTAGACAGATATTATACTAAGATGCGGTTGTTCGGTGGATGTGATGTTACAGTTCTAGTAGTTGACCGGCTACTACGCAACGGACTTTACGGTGATACGGATTAGGTTATAATCGGCCCTAAACTGGTGACATCTCTACTTCACTACCCGTACTCCGCTACCATGTTTGATTAGGAAGTTGATTCCAGACCCCTCATCAGATGTGATCCACCAATATACTTGGCTTGCTTGATCTGCTAGTATTGCTGTTTTGGTCTATACACAAGTAGATGTAAATATGTACAAAGATGTGATGTAAGGGTAAAAACTACTGTATGTGCTATTTTGCATACATATACTTTGGACACTTGGACCCTTGGTGCGTTGTTGTGGTGCATTGTTCTAGTAATTCTTAAATGTGTCACTATAGACTTGTTGGGGGTTTCTACATCAAAATTGTGTCTCTACAGGAACATCTTGATCTCATTGCTTTTTGTAACTTAGTTCCAAAGTTAGCTGCAAAATGCGACCTTTGGTTGTCAACTGCAAAAAGGTACAGATACAGTTAAGGGAAACGACCAGCATCAAAAATCACTTTGGTGGGTGCTGTGATGCTCTGCCACCACCTTCATTAACATGGCATATCCTTTGACTGGGGCAACTAACCCACCTCCATACTAAGTTCGCACTGCAACTAAAAGCCTGTAGTGTGAACAGAACCAACAGCGCTACTAACGAGTCTAGCTCAATAAAGTAAACTTTCAACAACTGCTTCACTACGCTTATTGTCACGTACTCGTGTATTTTTTTTACCTAATACCTAATCCAACACACACTGGTTGGTACCACAATCTATATAACCCACCAACTCAGTTGGTCCGTAATCTATATATATCATCTAATTTTCTTTTTAACCATTTGACTGAGGTCAAGTCGTTGGTTTATTTAGTTGCGCCTGCGCTAAAACAATTGGTACTCGACGGCACCGCCCTCTTGGGCAGCACCAGTCGCTTCTGCCACATTGATGGTGTTTCTGGTCTCTTTTCTGGCTGCCCTTTCAAGTTCCCTTTTGTCGTTGAACATGATCTTCACATCTTTCTGTCTACGGTACACTGGTGCAGTAGGAGTGTATGTAGGGTTTATAGTGGGGAAAGTTGGGGTTGCCTGGGTTGGAGCATCTGGAGCTTGGAGTGCTCTATTGGCAGGGATAGGAGTGGCACTGATAAGGCCGAAGAAGATGGCTATGATAAAAGTAAAAAGCATTTTTATTTCTCTCTCTTTAGTTTCTGAAATGGACTTGGTTAACCTTATAAATTATAAGAGTTCTGACCCGATTTCTATATGAGGTAATGAACGAATTACTCTGTACAGTAATGAGCAAATGTATGATAAGGGAAAAAAATTAAGGAGTGGTGGTGACAACTATCAAGTAAGGAATGAGAATGATAGGAATCAGTTCAAAATTGTAAAGGAATGTATGGGGTTAAAGGAATGTGGAGATGGATGTAGTTGGTGTAGTGAAGACTTGAAGATGAATATTATAGAAATAGGTGTTGGGGCGATCGCCTTATTATATATATATAGACTTAGACGTCTAGATAATTTTATTATGGCCTGTCACTGTACAGCCCTGGCCTGGTTCACCTTGCAATAGCGCGCGCTATAGGGGAAGTTGGTGGAACAATACATTTCCGCGAGTGTGAGCCTGGAATTTCCGGGGCTGAACCACCACAAATCTGAAACGTTCCTGGGGGCCAATGACGTCGCCGGAACAACCCCCCATCAGCCCTCATTACCTCCTGATAGTGGTACCACTATTGTCTGTGTTGGCTGTGTTGGTGGTGTTGGTGGTGGCTCAATAACTACTGTGCTACGTTTTTGGTACAGTTTCTAACACTTCTGAAGACCTGTTCACTGTTTAGTGAAGCGACTTTTTCTTACAGTCTTGTGACGCATTTGAACAATCACAATTAGTCTCAGCTCCAGTCTTAGCATGTTCCCAAGGCTCGTTTCGTTGCTTGTACAGCATCGTCTATTGGGATCCCTGGGCCAAACCCATCCCTGGCTGTCATGGCATCATCCCTACAAAACCTAAACAACGCGCCCGCAAAAAGGGTTTCGCTACCGCGAAGTTATTTATTTGTGCCCCTGCCATTAAATTTAGCCGACACTCCAGTGAAGCTATTGTCATGAACTCTAACGCGTAGAGCCTCTAATTTTTGTTCCGCTAGTACCCTGGATTTCTATTGATGCTTCGCTTGTTCTTCCGGAGACGATCATACAGAAGTCTGGGCACTTTTTCAGGGCAATATAGTAGCATTGGGTTTCTTCCTATGTGTAGTACCAACTCTCGGCGTAGGCTGTGTTCCACTATACTGAACTGTGCGTAGCGTAGTGTGCTGCAACTAATTAGCGGAAAAACACATTTATCCAGCTATATTTAGCTGGTGCTCCTGATGAGCTGCTGGTAGTGTGACGAGTTTGCTCGACTGTTTGGATCGGCGGCTCGTCAGGTTGCCACGTCGATCACAGATATTTGGTGGCTAAATTTAGAGGCTGTATTGCTGCAAAAAAAAAAACGCTATAAGGTACCGAACATAACGACCAAAAAGAACTATTTACAATTACATTTAACTGGAACTTCTTCTTGTAAATTACAAAAGGCTGTCGTGCATTAAGATGACTAATACGGGTTTTCATAAACACTCCATACTCCTTACATCCTTGATTATAATATTGAAGCAACCTGCACTTCAGCTTATAGTTCAAGTACAAGGAGATGGTAAGTTAAGAAAACCTCATTGAATATTAATACAGAATTGGATAAACTCACTGAACGTTAAAACTATAATAGTTTCCTTTAGACACAAAATTAGGTTCAGGTTGAATCTCCTATAATTTTTTTTTCTTATGATTTTTAAATAATTATTTGGAATGGAGTTATCGGGCAGAATAATGAGATACGAACTCAATCAGAGTTTTCCAAGTTATGTTTGGTGCTTTGTAAAATTCTCATTCTCAATCCGGACAACAAATCTTTCTCTTCCTTTGAAGTTTCTGCTTCTTCGTTTTTTTCTTCATTTGTTTCCTCAACTTCTTCTTCGTTCAATTCTTCATCTTCTTCCTCTTCCCAATTAGCCCTAGAGAACCTGTTAGCAGTATCTAACAAACTTGAGAAAATAGGAACATCTCCCAAATTGTTCAAACTGAAAGCATCGGCTGCGGTATTGGAGAATTCGCTTTGAATAGATTCTGTTTGGTTTTGGGCCAGCTTTTGAGCGTATTCTTGAATAATACCATAATCTTCGAATATTTCTGGGCCGTATTTATCACAGAAATTGATAACTTTTTCACTCAAGTCAGCTCTGGTCTGTTTGAGGTGATTGATTTGGAATTGTTGACTGTGATGACTGAGAATGGAAACAAATAATGGTCTTAAGGACTTATAATAATCCACACCGATTTCTCCAACTCTTAAAGATGCATAAGTGGTTAAAACTGCCCATCCGTAACAGAATATGAAAACTAAAAAGATCTTGAAATAAGTGTCTGTAGAAACGACTTCCAGCTTGATGATCAAGAATGTTCCTATTAATGAATAAAAGATGTACAATGCTGGGGCAAGAACCAATGCAACCATAATTTTCCAGGTACTCAAGACATCTTTAGCGGTGATTTTAACCACTGAAGCTGCCAATGCTTCCTTGGCCTTTTTACGAGAGATCTTTCTGGCAGTAATGAATACTGGACTGAATAAAAATATACCAGGTAAACTTAAACCCATGAAAAGAGCAAACTTCAAAAGTCTTTCCAAGAAAAGGAACGCCACTTTAACTCTGCTTGCCTTGTTTAACGATTCCACTTGATGATCACGGATTCCTAATCTTGACAATTCTTTATCGTAGGCTGCAATAGACACTCTCAACTCTTTAACATCAGGATCATCGGCATGGGACTGGTACCCTTTGACCAAACGACGGTTTAATTCGACTACCATTGGCAAAGGAATATTTTCTCTGGAATGAGAAGTGTATAATCTTCTTGCTGCTTGAACAGCAATTAAAGTATCGAAATCTCCACAAGTAACGGTAACACCCTTCAAACTCAAGGTGATAGTTTCCAACAATTGACTGACAGCATCTCTGGAATTTTCATTATATGCTTTACCCATATCAGCAGTGACTTCAATAGGCTTACCAAACTCAATGACCACTCTGGATCTGAACTTATTAGGATGGAAATAGTTTAAACCAACAGGGACAACATTAACAGGAGTGATATCTTCAACACCGTCTCTCAATTGAGATGCAACGGTACCAAGAGCCATAATGGCCACACCTGGTTTCAAAGGAAGCAAATCTGGTCTATCGTGGGAACCACCTTCTGGAAAGATACCCAAGACCTTACCCTTTCTCAAGTGGGCAAAGACGTTTTGGAAAACAACGTTGTTATCAATATGAGGAGCAACCTTATAAGAAGTACCCTTTGAAGAAAGAGAATCGATCTTTCTCTGGTTTTGGGGGTTATTGGAGGTCAATGGCTTTCTTAAAGTCAAGTGAGTATCGTCTTCAATGCTGTCAATGGCAGCGTTTCCTAAGGAGTCTGGAAGCCCAAGCAATCCCTTGAGCATACACTCTTCAGTAAACAAGGTGCCTTCACCAGTGACTTTGGTTCCATCGATCTTGATAGTTCCTTTACCTGGTTTCAACAAGTCCTGGGCTCTTTCCACCGGAATGGCACTACAGAGACGGGCAAACGCACCAACCAAACCTCTTTGGTACGACTTGTTGGCGATCAAAAACGCAATTCTTCTTCCGCTATCGCGTACCTTCGACATCACCACCAAACCATCAACGAATTGGTTGTGATGAGGGGCAATCACAAATACCACCGGACCATGTTTGGGGATATTGAAAGAACCTCTGGTTCTGACTTCTCTGAAGAAAGTGTGGATGACCAAACTGAAGAATGAGAGAACAATATCATACGACACAATTTGGAGCATATTCAAAAATGATGCCTTGAAGGAATCATGTTTCCTTGAGGTGGACATCTTTAAAATTGGTACCAATTGATGTTGTTGAAGTTAATGATGACGATAATTAATGATGATGATGGTGCAGTAGAGAGAGAGGGGGTGTGCAGTAAGTAAGATGCGGTTGCACGATGAGGGGATTTAGCACAGGTAATGAACTCAACAACAAAAGAAGTGTGGTAAAAATGACAATTGGTGCAATTGGTAAATTGATAAATTAAAAAGTTGATCCTTGTTCATGAAATCCTGGGGTTTCCCTAATCGGGTACAGCCTCGCGGGAAACCATCACTTTCTCGACTAGGAAACATGTGACAGGTGGTATGATGGATGATTGGGATTGGCCAAGGGCTACATAGGCTAGAAGTGGGAAAGAGGAGATAAGGGTGGAAAAGGGAGGTTTTTCAGGCCTTGTCAGGGGTGCATGTTATGTATGTGGAGTGATTATAGCTGCAGTTAGTATGTAGTTTTCGGGCAGACCTGATGCGCAACTATGCAAGTTGCTGGTGATGGTTGCGAAAACTGAAACTGAACCGAAGAGATGAGATGAGAAGAAGACTACTGAAAAATGGCATTTGACCAGGAATAAAGGAGCCATGAGTTACAACTGTTGCGGTGGTCACCGATATTGCTGGATAAATTTACCTTGAATTCTGGACGCAATTTTCAGGACTGGTTTATGGTGTTCCGTTCGCCTATTTCTTATCAATTTTTCAGTACATGATCACTATTGTAAACGCTCTTAATGCGCAAGACCAACCTAGACACTAACTGGTGCCAATGACAGTGCCATGCTGGTCAGCTATTACAAGAGTTCCCGAGGGATTGCAAGCCAGATCAGAGGTTAGTTTGGTGTTCCGAGGCGATTTCCCTGCTTATTTTTCATGTTGGTTTCAACGCAATTTCAGGTGTTTTTCACTTGATCCGGTAATTTTTCATGATTTCTTTGTAACAACCTATTCATACATTATGTAACATAGAAGCATTATTACCAACTAGACGAAATCGTGTTGCTACTCTAATCTACTCTTATCTCCACGTTGCGTGACACAATCGTAAGTTGATCTGTTCCAAAAAATATTTCACTTGGATATTTTATTCCTAGGTGTGTTCAAGTGCCGAGGATGTTGAACAGATTGTCAAAATTATTGATTGAATAAGTCAGTCCTATCGAACCATTACTAGACGAAATGATCTCCCAGTTTGATAAGACCAAAAGTGGAGTGATCTAGGGGTCTACTAGGTATATGGACCAAAACATTAGGGGTCTTCGTATATGAAAATACCCAGAAATTGAATTGTCTTTGTTACAATTGACACTGAATATTTGTGTCTTAAATTTATGTCTTGTCAAAAAGGCGGAGATCTGTACCTTTAGGATGAAATAGGGAACTTTGTGGTTTCAAGGAATTCCTCTATATGGAAATAAAGTTTCAAACCAATTACCTAGTATATTAGCCAGAGTACCTGAATTACTACTTCTGCTAATACTGTAACCGTGGGACCACTAGTTCACGTTTTTATCGTATTTATTGTATGAATTACTTAACTATAGAATATGTGGAACATTGGGAAAGCCTGAAAAATCATTTATCAAGCAAAAATCCCATAATAATCCACTTGATGGTTCCATTGGTGGACCTTAAAATAATAAATTCTCTGATGCTGGTCCAGCTGTGCATGAATTGAGTCTCCAATTGCCTCTAACTATGGCAATCAGATGGTTTGATGAAATTTTAGGACCAATATCTAGAAAAATGACCTGCTGTTGATAGAAATTATGGATTGGAAAAGAGTGAAACGAATATCTAACATACCTCCAGAACCCATAAAACAGTGGTTTTAAAACGCTAAAAGAGACTCCTGGTGCTTAAGCAAGGCTGGATTATGGTTTAGTTGCAATTTCCAGTTTATTTTTTCCAACACTGTGTATGATCGTCTCGCTGTATTCTTGAGGAAACTATATGGCTGGGGTCTGTAGAATGTAATCTAATCTTCACCAGCTGGGACTTCGTCCTTCAAGATCTTGTTCAACTTGATTCTCATCTCTGTCTTGTCGTCTCCTCTCAAGGTATCCTTGACAAAGTTAACATCTACATCCAATTGGACCATTTGTAAAGCTCCTCTTAATATACCACATAAGATTTGACAATACCACAAGTCCTTGGTTGGAGGAATCTCCACAAACTCGTTCAAAGGATTTGGTTCTGGCAATATGATGGAACAACTTCTACCGTCTGTTCCCCAACTTTCAATGGTAGGTTGGATATTCAAAAACACCTTGAACCCCAATTTGGTGATCACATCCACGGTTTCTTTGAACGATTGACATCTTTGGGCTCCGGTCCGCGATAAAAACTCTTCAATCAATCTGAGCCCGATATTATAACCCATTTGGTCTAACTGGTTGTTGACTTCATGGTAGTTGTAGTTGAAATCACGACACAATTGTGCCACTATAGATCCGTAGGTGAGGGTGAAAAGCTCGGAATTCTGAGGTTAGTAGCGGTTTCAAAGGCTTGTTTGATTGGTGATGGTGTTCACCGGCTATGGGCGCTTGTACTTACTATCTTTTCGACGTTCTTCCATATATCTTCTCCTTTCTTAGACATGGTGATAGGTGGTAGAAGGGTATGGATCGCGTTGATCTGTTTGGTAAAAGTTGGTGGTGTAGCGAGGGTGCGCGTAGCGAGAAATCGTAGCGAGAGCCAGGAAGGTGGTCCAAGAAAACAAATTTTTGAGCTAATATATATGGGTCCAAAATGAGTTAATACCATTATATTTGTGTTTACATATATTTATGGCCGTTTTTTGGGCCTTTTAAGAGGTTTTATTGCAATCATTATTGAAGGTATAGATATGGCTCGTGGTGAGAGTTTAGGGAGAGACTAGACGAAATAGCGTTTCGGAGCGCGAACTTAGCGAGGGCCACCATTTCTCTACCGAGATTTCTCGCTACACACCCATACCAGTAACTCTCTCAATTCTACCCCATTAATTCTACTTTTAAATCACAACCTTACACTACTAAATATAGCTGATTATTCGTGTACATTATATTATTAGATTACTATTAGACTAGTTATTACACTAATTATTATACTAATTATTATACGATTTATGGGGGGTCATAATATCTCGTTAGATGTCCTTCTTGGTCTCTGGTTCTTTTTCTTCTTCCTTCTTCTTATTCAACTTTCTATCCTTAGTAGATAAAAATTCTCTGTATTTTTCCAACGTGATTCTTTGTTGCTTTTGCTTGTATTGTTGGGTGAATTCGTATTGAGTACCAGAAAACTTGTCCCACATGGTGAAAAATGGTTGGGAAAAATTGTGCTTAATACCCCAACTTTGGTGATGAATATCATGATAAATAGAATTATTAGGGAAAATGATTTGGAACAAGTCATAAGGTAAACGGTATCCACAATGGTCGTCCACAGTTTTTAAGGTAGCAAAAGTGTACAATGCAATGGCTTCACGAGGAGATAATCTGGTAACAATGGATGCGATACCAGTACCGAGAGTATCCAAAAGGAAACCTTCAATTGGGTCGTTGTAAAGAGCACCATAGGCATAAGGCACGTATAAACGATGATGACGGGAATGGAAACGACGGTATAAGGTTCTGTTAGTGTGCATTATACGGTGTAACCAGTATTGCCAACTATCAATGATGACGAATGCAATGCAAAGACGCAATAAAGACCATCCATACATGTAGCCATAATAGACCACCACGTCAGGTACAAATGCAGGGAGGTAAGATTGCTTGATACTCCACATTTGGAAAATTTCATGTCCAGTGGTTGGAGGAGGATCTAACTTATACACAAGGAATCCAATGATACTTTGAATTATATGTTGAAGTATCACATCTTGAATGACATCCGATAATGGGGCCTTGTTTCTAGACATCTCTTCTTCACTAGGATGAATTCTATACTTTTCAGCCAACTCATAAACATCAATTATATGGAATATAGTAGAGTATGTCCAGTAGGCCACAACTGGTGCTATAAGGGCAAGAATACCATCGGGGATTCCGGGTATCAAGTCGGGCTTTGGTGTCGATTGGTAGAGCGGTTTCACAGGTGACGAAAGGAGAAGCGAAAAGTTCAGGGGCGGACTTATAGCGTTGAAAAGATCCATCTTTCTGTTAAGTGAATTAAACAAGTTGGTGGGTACGAAACGAAGCGTGATTAAATAAAATAGGGGAATTGAGTGTAGGAGTTTTTTTTTATATCCTTATATTGAGGGGGTCAGTCAAACAACAGCAGCCAGTGATTGGACTCTTTGGGGTTCTGTTGAAGGAGTGTTGATGGTATTAGCGGTCAAAAAAGAACCAAGTGTTGATTATTAAATTAAATTAGTTGAAGCGCTTATTAAAACGCAAGATGCGGATGCACAGAAGTCGAGGAGACGATTCTAGTCTAGAGGGCGATCTAAGGAGGAAAGATCCGGGGAGGAAAGTGTAGGGGTTCCAAGGATGTGAACTTTAGAGGGTCCCTATTTGTTGGAGGATGGGTTTGTGAAGGATGTGATTGTTTTGTTGTTGTAGTGTGAGCGTGACTCCATATATATAATTTTCATCATCCGATGGATTTACGCGAATATTCTGCGAGACGGATGTAGGAGGACTTTACGCATGAGAAAAAGAAACGACAGATACCCAGGCAAGGCTTGGGGAGAGGTCCGCCATGGAAAAAGGTCTCATGTTGGCCACAGCAACTAGATGTACAAATATAGCCATTGGTGGTAAGTTTTTTTCTACTCCAACCAATTACCAGTGTATTGGGTGCCTTTACATGCTTTTGCTTCTACAAGCAGAGCCCCAGTGAGTTCCGACTTCGGGTGGATAGGGGTAGTGCGGAGCAAAGGGTTATGGAGCACGGGCTGATGGGTGCAATTCACGAACTGGTAAGGTCTGAATCAACGAGGTCTAACCAATGTGCTCAGTTTAGTTTGGCCCAGAAGATGGGGTTCCGACCGCTTGATCCATGTGACCCGCCTACAACCACGGAACAGACGGGGATGGTGAACAAGGCTCGAATAGGTACTTGATACCGATGCTGTCTGGCTATTGGGTCCACTACCAAAAACCCATGTGAGCTAGACAGCCATGTAGGATAAGCACATCAACATCATCATGCGGACTTCTAGTACATATGTTAGCGTGAATATCGTAAACTAAACAGCTTAAACTGGCGTGGACGCCCGTAAATCAGCAGCGCATGACATTCGGGTACTTCACACAGCTCACACTAGCCTGAAAATACTGTGAGAACCTGTATAAGGCGCCTTTTCACCCAACCCAATGTTGGGGTATGGTGTTTTTGCCAAGCTGGAGTAAAACAATAGACACCATAAACTGACCATAACTAGATATACCACTGGATCTGGAATTGGTTTCCATGTGGTATTTGCATGACTGTAGGTAAATCTATCACTTGATATGGTCATTGGGTTGTGGCTGTTTTGGTGGTCGTCTAGTGGCATCTGGTGATTCCTCTGTGTACCTGATAATCCCCAAATCGCCCCACAAGATCGGCACTACGTCAAACGGAATCGGATGGTTTTCTGGAGTGGCTTCCGGGGTAGAGTAAACATTGGATATCTCTTAACATCCAAATACGAAGTGCATTACATAACCTCCACATAATACATGTTACTTCTCCCATCTTAAACCCTTTGTCTTTACCTTTACCTAGTACCTGTTATTATCTATTCTCTTGCATGGTAAAATATACTTGGCACTTACACCTTACATCCTGCTATTATCTTTATTACATAATATCGTATTAAACAATTCAAATACATATGCTATCCTATTAACGGCCCATGCCTCGATGCCCAAATTTGCCAACCTAGTAGCTGGCCTTAAAATACAAAATGCTCATCAACACTGTGGTGAGTGAAGGTTATACGTTTGTGTATGACAGAAAAGTGGTGAGTGATTAGAAACAAAAAACAACTGTCCAGTTGCATAAGAGTCCAACTGAACGTTGGGAATTAAAGTACATGTATCTGTAGAAGAGCCTAGACTGCCTTAGTGATGGGTGCAAAAACATAAAATACACCAGTGCAAATGGCTGAAACTTATGCCTTTTTAGCAGAATCAGTGTCTCTTTCTCAAGTACAACTCTTCGTACTCAGGAGTGTGTCTCTTTTCCAAACTTAATCTCTCCAACTCATCTGTCACTCTCTTTTTATAATTTCCTCCTGCTGCTGCTCTTGCAGGAGATTTGAAGTAATCGAAATCCTCATTTCTAGTTTTTAATGGAGACCTTCTCAAAGGTTCTTCAACCAATTCACGAGGTCCACGAGGTTTTGGGGTTTCATGCAAAAAGTTACGGGCTTGTGGTGTTGCAAGTCCCATAGGTGCTGGTGGTGGTGGAGTAGATGCTGCTTTAGGTGGAGAAGAATCCGATTTCTTACGGTGAATCTCTCCTGGTTGTTTACTTAATATTTCCTTTAATCTTTGTTGAACTTCTTGTTCCACAACCATTTTAAATTCTCTTTGATATCCGAGTCTTACTTCCTTGGCTTCAAGATCCATAGCACGTTTTC
The DNA here is from genome assembly GCA_030568535.1 of Suhomyces anneliseae. NCBI lineage: Eukaryota > Fungi > Ascomycota > Pichiomycetes > Serinales > Debaryomycetaceae > Suhomyces > Suhomyces anneliseae. Next base: position 218,938 of record JAJMGB010000001.1, on the reverse strand, counting down.
TCATTTCGAATTCATCAACTAATTCTTCTTCTAGTTGTTTTTTCTGTAAATTACATTTTTTCTGAACATTATTATATTCTTCTTGTAACTCTTCTCTTTGTCTTAAAACCTTACGATCTAAAGTGTTGAGGTAATTTTCTTTCTTTTTTAATTCTTCATTTTTAGTTAATAATTGTTTTTGAAATTCATTAAGATTGGCACTGATTTCTTTAAGTTCCATTTCTTTTCTAAGGAATCTGATTGAAAGAGTTTCCAATAAATCGTAACATGAAGGACGTAAATTAACATCAACAGTAATACATTCTTTAATGATTGAACGAAGTTGATATGAATAGATTTCTGGTAAATCTGGAATAACTCCTTTTTTAATTTTTGCTTGAAGTTGTAAATGAGTTTTGGCTTGGAATGGTGGTTGTAATGCACATAATTCAAATAAAACACAACCTAATGACCAAATATCACATACTGGAGAATATGGATTATCCATTAATACTTCTGGCGACATATAATAAGGAGTTCCCACATAAGTTTTGGCAAAATCATTTTGAGAGGTTAACATTTTGGCTAAACCGAAATCACCCAATTTGATGGATTTACCAGAATTTAACATAAATATATTATCAGGTTTAATATCTCTATGAATAACCACGGTTTCAGAATTAATCAGAGGTTCTTCTTTATCATTATTGGAAAAAAGATTAACTTTTTTGGCATCAATACCATAATGGCATCGATGCAATGCTAATAAGGTTTGTACTAGGACCTGCCAAATAAACTCCTCGGGAACTTGTTCTTTATTTTTTCTGAAATTGGTAATGACTTGAGCTAAATCTCCTCCATCACAATATTCCATATAGATATGAATGCATTTACTTTCTAAAATATGATCGTGTCGATAATATTTGACGATATTTGGATGGTTGAGTTCTCTTAAAATCCGAAGTTCTGATATTAACTGGTTTCTTTCTTGTATGTTCATGGAAGTATATTCGATCTCTTTACGGACCAAGATCTGGCCATCTGACTTTTGACGGACCTTTCGTACCGTACCAAAGGAGCCTTTGCCGATGACCTCTAATGCTTCATACTCGTCGCTTATGTTGGTAGATGCCATATTTACATTACCCAGATCAAGTGAACGTTGATAACTGATATGATACTAGTGAAGATGGGGGATGAGTAGTGCTGGATGGGATGAATGTAACTTATCTGATGGTATTAAAGACAGAGCCTATTAATGTTTGGTACAATACGTAGAGCGGCAAACAAGGAGAGAACTTGGAAGGTGATGATGATGAGTTCTGGAAGGTTCTATGATGCTATAGATCAACTGATGCTTTAGGCGGCTGGTACAGTTGACGATGCTTCAAAACGGGGGACGATGTGCACAAGTAACAAAAAGACCAAGAGCTGGAAAAAGGTGGGTTCTTTCTTGGTTCTGCGTCTGCTTTCGTACTTGTTCTCTCGTTTACTCAAGTTTTGCCTTTGTTGTATTCCTAGTATAGGTTGTGAATGTTTAGATCTTCCCGAATCGGTCCATGGGCCAGTGTGCAGGATTTTCCCCAGTTCCTCGAGCGTGTGCCATATGGCAGTTGTCAGTTTGACATGTTCGTGTGAGTGTCCAAAACGAGTTAGGACATCTGGTTTGGGTGGTGGAACTGGAACTGGAACTGGTTTTGGCTGTCTACACGTGCATCCACCAGTCTAGTTTCACTTTCGCTTGTTTACCTCACAAGATACTACTACAGTACTAGAAAAGTGGGTGGTTAACCTCTCTATACTTGAACTTTTCAGGTAGCGCTGTATAGATAACTAAGAAGAAACTTTCGTGACTATCTAACTATAACTAACTACGGCTGACTATTTGCTGGCTATAAGTGTTGATGGTCACGGCGTTGATAACATTTTGGGTTAGGTTAAGGTTTATAGTTTTTACTAAATTCTGTAAAAACTATAATTTATTAATTGAGGGTTTTTTCATATTTTTTATAAATACGAGAACTGTCCACTGGAGAACAAACAAGTGGGGAGCGTTGTGAAGTGAACCATGAACAACACAGACCAATTGGGCCAATCTTCCAGAACGATGTGTTTATTGTCGTTTTTCTTCTTTCATTGGGTGTAGAGGTGATGCCGTGTGTGTTAGGCTTTAGTTGGGTGATTCCCCACAACAAAAATATTGAGATTTACGCGAACTGAACGGCTGGTCCAGCCAGTGGTGAACGCCAAAAAAACACGGTAGTTCATTTAGGTGGGATCCGGAAAATAATGTTTAGTCAGTTCTGGAGTCTGAAATTGAGTCCGGGAATTGGAATTTTACTGGCTCTGTAGAAACTAACGTCCGCCATAACGGCTATACCCTGCCTATACAGTTATGCGTATATACCCTACATCTACACTTCACCAGTGAAAAACACTGTATACACGTACTATAGAGATTCTGAAGAGGAGAATAAAAGACAATAGTCACTATTCCCAACACTTCGATCACCCGGATCACCCCGGCACGGTGTTAAGTGTACTAGTCTTGACACGAGACTCTCAAAATGGAAAATAGAAACAGAAGGTGGCTACTACGGGATCAGCGTTCTAGAGATCGAGGTACGAGTACCGTCACTAAAAAAGAGAAGAATCCAATCGTACGATCATTGGTCCGTGTGTTTGTTCGTTTGCTTTTCGCAGCCAACACTTTCGTAGATCTAGGTTATTCGTCTACTGAAAATACAGACTGGGTGTATAATGATGTATAATGTCACACCAACGACTTAGTTTGACAGTTGTAGGAGGATCTAAAAATACATTATGCTGTAGATGGCCACCTCCAGGGTCTTATTTGTTTTCAACAACTGGGAATGATGTGACAGTTGGGTCAATTGTCTGTGTTTTTAGTCGGTGCTTCGCAAGATGGTTTCGTAAATTTGTTTCCTCGGATTTTCTCGAATATTTTTTGACCGATGTAACGTTACCAAATAATTACTGAAAAAAATACCTACTGGTGCAGAAAAGTGGCTTAAGTATTTTGGCCCAAGATCAGTTTAAATATACTAATTATGCTGGATCGATGGCCCCCTGTAAAAGGTTGTAATTCGTATTTCTAAATAATATACTTTGATTCACCAGTCTATCACTACAACTACCAGAATTTTTTCTTCATAGTAATTCTTTAGTCATCCTCATCAAATGGTACCCGGGCCAAACGATGTTCCATTTGAATAAAACCGTTTCCTGACTATTTAGGAATTGGTCCAAAAGAGTACTACCAGTGTTGTCCAGGCAATGTCGTAATGTGAATAATAACGGTTACATCTTAGAGAAAACTATTAGTAGATTTCAGTTGAAATACAAAAAAAAAAAAAACAACGTGGGAGCAGATAAGCGATGGGATCAAACCAATGGGATCCGCGATTAGAGTATGATGCACTATGGGAGACTTTCAAATCATTGCAATTGAAAGGTCTGGGTTATTATTGTTATAATTCCATGTGATTATAGACGAAGTATTTTTCAAAGTCAAGTATTGGAAAACAGAGCGAGATCTCGCATATGAGGTTTGCGATGAGTAGTGACGGTGATTATAGACACTTGAGGTATGGAATGTGATAATGTCAGGCGATGATTGCTAGCCGAGGAGGAAAAGCTGGTAATTTCATGTATAATGCAATGGTTACCAAGTCAGGGATGCTTCGAATAGTCATTAGGTCCTGGATTTGATTCCGTATATGATTGTATGCATATTAGAAACAGCTGCAACTCGGATCAGACCAATTGTATTTTAGGAACAGTATAGGGTTTACGTAATACACTGAAACTAGATGAATGATGAAATGATGTAAGCTTTTGAGAGCATCAGTATATGCTTTCACAAACATATTGTTTTTACGTTGTCGTCTATCGGAGATTAGAGTAATTGGTTATTATCTCGACTAATTCATGCACAGCGAAGATTAGATGCATCAAGGTGCGTGAGGCGGAATTAGTCTATAAGGGCAACGCTATTGGGGCTATATTCTATGCATATATATCAACCAGAGTCACGAATTTGGCGATGCTGAACAAGGCACAACGAAGAAGAAACAGAACTCAAACCAGGCTTTGTTCTTTTGTTCTTTTGTTCATGCTTTTTATCGCCCTTTTTAATAATTTCAAATGGAATGTTGACATCAATTTTAGGGAATGTAGAACCCAGAAAAAACCTAGCATTAGCTAGCGAACTGTTATGGAATGGTAAGCGAATATTTGCGGAATGACTAGCGAGGCTTGGGAAATCTAATTACTAGCAAACTACACGGTTAGATGGAATTGTATGTAATTATGCGTATATTGGCGCTATCTCCATGATTTCAGTACAATTACTCGGATTTGTTATGGTTTTTAGTCTGTTGCTACTATTCCATTTGTTTTTTTTTTATTTGAAGCGTGTCACTGGAATTAGACATGCCACCATCTGGAGTTAGTCTAGAATTAGTTTAGGTTAGATTTAGATGAAGTTTTAGGTATTATATCATCACGTGATAAACGTATGCCCAAGATCAAAGCCCCAATACGGACGACCAGTTGACGTATGCGACATATTTTCAGCGAATTACTGTCCTGAAAGGGAATTCACGTGATAATATGGCCTATTGGGGGATTGGGTTTTACCAACTAGGTGAAATTCCGGCCTAATCGAGAACCCCTCCACCTGTCATCCAACAAAGAGGATAACTGAATTATCAACAAAAAGTCATGTTCCCCCTCTTTTTGGTTGTTTTCGTTGTGGAGGTTGGGTTGGGTCACGAGATATCAAACAATAGATATTTGCTCCGGGAATAAAGGGAACAATCTGGGGTTTTTTTGCGTACTTAACTAATGGGCTATTTTTCTATAGTTAGGACCCGTGACACATAAGGTGTGGTGGGTATTGTTATAGTTAAACGAAAAATTAATCCAACAAAATCAGGTTCCCCAACATTGCCATAACAATTGTGTCAAATAAAGAAAGAGAGTGATATAGCAATAGGTTGAATAAGAGTATAATTGACAAGTTAATTGAAGAAAGGTTAATGCATAAGTCTTGACAAGAGATGCAATTAATAGTGTAACACCGTGAAAAAAAAAAGATTGGCTTGGTTTGGTTTAGAACGGAGGTCCGTTGCATCCGCATGGGACTGGTTGCATAGGCATAGCATGACACAGACAAGATTCTGCTTCTCTATCGGATTTAATCCTTCTTTGCCGAGACAATAGATATTTCACGGGCATCTTACTTTTATTATGTAGAACGGGCATATTGGGTTAGCCTTCCGACCCGGTATAAGAGATTTCACTAGATTTCTGGGGTAATCACTTAGTCACAAACTAAATATAGGTTCTGAGCTCATCTTGATGATTTTTTTTGCTGGGTCAATTGATTGTTTTCTTTCGTTATTACATCTTCATAGTATTGTAGCGATAATCATCCAACAAATTTAACAATTATTAACAATTTAAATGATGAGGGGAGAATAACATAGTACACTACAGTACAGCAAACTACAGCACAATTTAGCTACACTCACAGCATGTTTACTATCTAATCAAGCTGATACAATTGTTTTTTTTTTTTTTTTTTGTTTTAATCACCCACAACTTCGTTCGTTTGTGGGTTTGCAGCGCGGTTCTATTGTATCTAACAATAAAGCAGGTGAAGGTAATATCGGAATGCACTCAGGGGTGACGAATTGGTCACTATCCACAGACACAGACGACACTCACATAACGAATGATGTATATGATGATTGGAAGCACGTTTCTGAGGGAATAAAGTAGTTGCAGACATAGGTTTATATCACAACCACCACCAGTTGCTATATAACCATCACAGGCATCACATTGATGCTGATAGAAGTTAATAGCCCCAAAACTAGTAGATAGTATGCATGTCGCATATATCGGATCAACTACAGTAGACTTTCCCCATGCTAATTAAAGTTTAAACATGTAAAATGTAAAAACAACATGAAAAGAGTATAAGCCACAACCAGTAAGGTCATGGAAGGGTCACTTAACAATTGAATGACTTGAGGTGGAGAGCCACTTGATAGGGTTGCCTAAATTGTGGCTAGACGAGATTCAAATTTACAAAATATGGCAAGTCGATTGTTCGGAAAAGTTCAATAGGGCATGAAGAATAGAACTATTAACGACGGCTAAAGCGATTATACGCCAACTATTGGGTTCGGAGCCCCGGCAAAAATACAGATCGAGTTTAAACAATCCTAGACAGACCATGCATGCAGACCCTGATTCAGACATTTTTGTTGTTATTTTTTTGTTGTTCTTATTTTTCGAAATGACACAAACTACCGCATGCGTCCATCTTATGCATTATAATAATCCTATTGTTCATGTTCTTAACTAAAAAAAAAAAGTGCTTGGTAGTGTACGGGTCTTGTGGTATGATGATACGATAGATCAACCCTCTCTATATATATTTAAGGATTGATCCCCCTCTCTCATTCGAGTTAGTTAATTAAACAATTAGCATCTTTAACAAATACAACAATAATATATACAATGTCTCTCGAGTCTCCTTTTGCTCCTACAATCAGGCCATCATTCAAGAGATGTATTAAATCTAAATCTCCTAGAAAGAACCACCACCATTCTCATACATCCCAATTACTTAGAATCAGCCAGAACCCCACAACTTTGCATTTATTAACAGAACTCAGAATGCTCCTTAAAGAATCCTACAGCACAGTTATTAGCGGCAAGACGGATCTTAAAGTGCAATCATCATACATATCTGCTGCTCCTTATACTCCATCAACCACCCTGACTCCAACTTCTATTAAAGGTGTGGAGATGGTACCAAGTGTGCACAATAATGATAGCATAGACTGCATTCCAATTGACATTGACTGGGATGAAGAATTATTTTAATTAGTTAGTGGCTGCTGGCAGACCCTATTAATGTAATATAATTCTAATGTTAATCCTAATCCGAATCCGAATCCGAACTCAAACGAACGAACTTTTTTAAACGAAATTACTATTTCTCGTTTCATATATCATTACCATCATCATTATTATTTTTTTGATCATACTAGAGGCACTTAGCTGTTTCATTACTGTTTTTCATAATCATTAATTATAGCATTATCATCGTTTACAGATATTTATGTAATACTAATAAATTGTAAGCAGACATTGAATGTCATATTGAAACTAAAAAACCATACATCAAAAAAATTGTAGCCATTCCAAAAAGTATTCGGTACGCGATCTTCATTACATGTGGTGGTGATCTTTGTAGATAATTTTCTAATTTTTACTTGGTACAGGATCAGCCTGTATAGTTACTAAGGGTACAGGAATTATAGCATACAGAATACACACACATATGGTCATAGGGGTGGTTACAGATATGACATTACATGACATGCTATGATACGATACCACCCTATGGGTTTTTTGGGCCGATATGACCTCATACTATGCAATGTGAAGCAACATAATTAACCGTTTGAACGATAGACCGTTGCATGTGTCCAACAAGTTATTGCTAATAATAAACTAAAGTGTCATCATGGCAACAGCTGGTTGTCTCGTGGGATCTACAGATCGGACGTTTGGGTTTTTTTTTCGAGGCAACGAGAGTTAAAGGACCACACAAACTTAGATTGCTTGGTAAAAGTTTCTGGTATGCAGATGAAATTCTCTAAATTTAGGATTCAAAACTATGCAAGTGAAGCAAGTGGCGGAGGCTACACCAAAAAAAATTGGAATTGAGCCAACCCAACAGCGTTCCTTAGATTTTTTGATAAATCCAAACAACTAAATGCGTCACCATACTAATGCAACTTTAAGCAAGTGTAGGATTTATTCCGAAGATGCGTCAACACCAGGGCATCTAGTATCGATTTCTACAACAATTGGCGAAGATGGTTTGTGATTATTTACATTCCGCAGTTGTTATGCACCACCGCACCTCACCGCACCTCGGGGGGTCAGCCGAATCAACATCGGGCACGTGACCAAACTACTAATCGCGGTAACTGAAACACGTCCTACTAAAAATGCTGGTTATAGTTGCAGATTCCCCACTATAGCTCACAATGCAGAATTCCAATTGCTGTAGTCATCGTTTCTTTCTTTGCAGTTTAATCGATTATAACCGCAGCGCAACACGACAATGCGTAAAATCTAGAAACCTTAGTGTAAAATGTAAATGTTTTACTAGCGCATCGCACTTGTATCTTCTATTTTCAGTTTCTCGCACTTCTTGCACTTGTTGCACTTTTAACTCGCACACCCCCAAGTCGCACTTTCTCGCACTTCTCGCAGTCCTCCTGTTTGTTTGTTTGTGTTTGTTTGCAGGAGCGCTCCTCTGCAATTCGCAGGAACACGTCCTTTCAAAACTTGTGTCTGTCTTTTGATAATACCACTTTACCACACTCTTACAACACACACCCTTCTTCTTTCTCTCTTTACTTACTAGTAACTGTGCTATTACTATAGTCTCAGTCCCCCGGCCTGCTCAAGCCCCATCCTCAGAATTAACTTCTATCCATTCGTTTATACCTGGCAGTTTTCTTTCCTAGTCCAAAAAGCTTTACTCTTTTAACTAGGTCATTTACAGCCAATTCCTGAGCATATCATAAAGTCCCAAAACATCGTGGATCCAAGATAAAAAGATACTAAAAACTATCAAAAAGACACACAATCACTGATCTCAACAGTATTACCAGTCCGTCTAGTTTCTACATCTTACTTTCATAAGTCCAGACTCATAGACCTTTGATCATTTCCAACTACAGACATTCGTTAATCCTTCAATTTTTTTTTAGTGTGCCTTAAATCGCCCTTCAAATTCCACACACAAATATACACCAAAAAAAACAAAAAGTTTAGCCGCTATAATTTAGCCGCCGTGGTCCTTGATATACAAATAACTTTACAAACTACACAAATTAACCAGATCATCTTGATCAGTTCCAAAATTTATTAGTTTCGTTTAGTTTTCTCATTCCCCTTAAACTATTTTTTGTCTTCTAGCGTGTGTTAATATTATCAAAAACTACACGCAACGGAGTGCATATAGACCAATTTTTTTTTGCTGTTGGTTGATTTCACAAACACCCTTTTTAGGCGTATACCGTTAAGTTAATTTAGCGCCGTCGCCCCTACACCGTTTTCTGGATACCCTCTTCCTTTGATACCTTTTGATACCCCTTCCTCCCCCCAATGAGGTCGTACAAGTCACAGGCATCACAGGCACCAACTGTGAGTGACGAGAATATCGTTAGACATTCTAAGAAGGGGATCAATACCAAGCCAGCGCTTGTTTCTACCATCAATGAAAAGAGAGAAGTTTTAGGAGATGTTACTCAAACAAAACAATCTCATATTAATAGTGGGGTCCAAAACACTTCTAGTTCAAAAGTGCAAATATATAAACAACAATATCATCAACAATTCAAAAAACCAAGACTTGAAAGAATTTTACAAAGACAAAAACATAAGGATATAATCATTCATAGTGATGCAACTGATGATGAAGATCCAGAAAAAGTTGAAGTCATTTCAGAACAAGTTTATGAAGAAGAAGAAGAAGAAGAGGAAGATGATGACGCGTATGAAGATATCGTAGAAGATGATGCCCAACTCTTATTAAGCAAAAATGGTGCAGGCGCCAATGCCGCTGCAATTGCCAATAACTATCATAACAATTCAGAGGATATTTTGATAAGAAAACATTTTGATAAATTAACTGAATCCGATCCAGAAAGTCCTGAATTAGTCAACAATTCTGATGAAGATATTTCAACTGATAAAGAAAATTATCAAATGGATAAAGAAAATCAAACTCCTAATGAAGAAACCATTATCGATAAACATAAGCCAATGGAACCAATATGGTCTAAATCTGTTTTCAGTGAATTGCAATATGTTATTAGTAAATATTCAAGAGTTACTTTAGATGAAAATGATGAAGATACTTTTGATGTTACTATGGTTGCAGAATATGCTCCAGAAATTTTCAACTATATGCATGAATTAGAAAACAAATTAGTTCCAGATGCAAATTATATGGATAATCAAGATGAATTAAAATGGGAAATGAGAAGTGTTTTAATTGATTGGGTTGTTCAAGTTCATTCAAGATTTAATTTATTACCAGAAACTCTTTACTTAACCGTTAATTATATTGATAGATTTCTTTCCAAGAGAAAAGTTTCATTATCAAGATTCCAATTAGTTGGTGCAGTTGCTCTTTTCATTGCTGCAAAATATGAAGAAATTAATTGCCCAACTGTTCAAGAAGTTGCTTACATGGCAGATAACGCATATTCAATTGATGATTTCTTAAAAGCTGAAAGATTCATGATTGATGTTTTAGAATTCGATATGGGATGGCCTGGTCCAATGTCCTTTTTAAGAAGAACTTCTAAAGCTGATGATTATGATTATGAAACTAGAACATTAGCAAAGTATTTCTTAGAAATAACCATCATGGATTCAAGATTTGTGGCATCTCAACCAAGTTGGTTAGCTGCAGGTGCCCATTATTTATCAAGAAGAATATTAAACAAAGGTGATTGGACTGAATTACACGTCTTTTACTCTGGTTATACTGAAGCCCAATTAAGACCTTTGGCAGAAGTATTATTAGAAAATTGCCGTCATGCAGAAACTCATCATAAAGCTATTTTTGAAAAATATCAAGAAAGAAGATATAGAAGAAGCTCTGCATTTGTTCAAGAATACTTTCAATCATTAGAATTTGCCTAATTGCATTTATCATTTCCCTTCCCACCATTGTATACTAGCTTAATTTTTTGTCATGCATTTTTTAAGAGAGAATATTTTTCTTTTTAATTTATTAAAAAAAAAAGAAGATATCTTCCATTTAGCATAAATCCAAAATCAGATCCAAAGGTTTTTATCAACTCTTTGGCATTGCTGAAAAAATTCGTTGTACCCTCTTTTCGTTGTTGTGGAATATCAATTCCCATACTTTCTGATCTAATTAATAGCACTAATATAATCGTACTAGAAAATATTGTAGAGTTTAAAATTATTTAGGTTAAATTTCTTGTAAATGAGCTCATACTTCTTTCTTGCACCATCTATTGTGTTTATTGCTTTTTGTTGTGTTGCTCTCCTGTATTCATTCTGAACCTTTGAACAATTTAAGTCCAGTTTCAAAACTTGCTGGTTGTAATTTTCAAACTTTTCAATTCTGCGAGAGAACACCATCAACGTCCACACTCTACCTGGTTACATTGGTTTCGTTTTCTTGCTTCTGAAATCTGCAAGAAGTTGCAATTTTTTTGATTCATTGACTTCCCTTTATTATTTCCTGTATAGACAAGAAAAATTGTTGGATAATTTACATGTCATACTTGTGTTCATGATATGATCGACGATATTTGGGTAAAAATTCGCGATTAGGGGTATTTCTTGGAAGGGCCTACCGAAGGAAGTCTGCAAGAAGAAACCTGTCTCAAATTTGAAACATGCAAGTGCCATGTCAAACAATAAGACCAATTGTTCTTAATACGATCCCTTTTTTTTTATATATTATTATTATTAGTGTTATACTCGCAAATCATATCATAATCTTTGTCCGTTGCTTTAGATTTTAGATTTTCAGGTACGAACCTTTTAATTTGTTTCAGATTATTCTCATAATCTCTATGGAAACGATTCTATGATGGGTTCTATTAATAGATTAGGATTTATCCGTTTATAGTTACCAGACGTTTTCTTTCTAACCTTATCATTAATTTAAACCAAATTTAGCAAAACCTAAGATATTTAGCGAGCTTCTTGGCTACTTTCCATGACAATTTTCAGGTATCAATGGATTTCCCTTAGTTTTCCAAGTAGACCTAACGACAAGCAAAAGCCCCCACATAAGTTGCAAAAAAAAATGAGAGAGATCTAAACTGCAGGTTAACCCGTGATCTTCGTTTTTCGTTTTTTTTGCATGTTAGGATCTACAGGTTGAGCCTTGCGGGGGGTGTGTCTTCTAAAAATTTTAGATGTTAAGGGTATAACACACATCATCCCTATAAAATGTCATCATTCAGAGCTCTTTCCCGTGCCATTCGTGCCGAATCCGGTATCATCTCCAACATCGCTAGAACCCACGCTGTCCGTGTTGCTGTTCCAGCTGTCAGAGCCTTCTCTCAATCCCGTGTTCAAAATGATTCTGGTAAGAAACTTCAAGAAGTGTTAAAGTCTGAATTAAAGATTTCCAAGGCCATTCCAAATGAATTAGAATCCACTTACCAAGATTACCTTGACCAATCTGGTTTCAAGATCATTGCCACTGAAGGTACTTCCAATGTTGAATTGGTTAAGGAATTAGAAAACGGTGAAATCGTTAGAGTTTTCTTTGATATTGATGAAGTCACTGACCTGCCAATGCCACAACTTCCAGAAGGTGAAGAATTCGGTGAAACTTTCGAAGAAGAAGCCGATGCTCTCGATTCCATGTTATGTAACGTTAAGGTTATTGTTGAAAAGCCAGAATCTAACACTGGTTTATTCTTCAACTTATACTTACAAAACACTGAAAACTCCTTCATGATTGACTTTGTCTTACCAAAGAACAACGTCAAGGAATTCTTGGCCACTAAGGTTGCCCAAGATGGTGAATTTGTTGACAAGGTTCAATACCAAGGTCCACGTTTCTCCGATTTGGACGAATCTCTCCAAACCGAATTCGAAGGTTACTTGTCCTCCAAGGGTCTTAACGAAGACTTAGCTGACTTCATCGTTGCATTCAGTGAAAACAAGGAAGAAAACGAATACAGAGGATGGTTGAACAACTTGGTTAAGTTCTTTAACTAAATTTAAATGAGATACCAGTGAAACAAGTGTGAATTGGCGCCAAATTCAATATAACAGAGGACCAAAATGAATCAATTATAACCAATCAAGGCAATAATGAATGAAATTGACCCGCAATAGGCACAAATTGACATTAATTGGCGGCAATTGACCATCAATTGTATGAATATAATCCTTATTAGGACCAAACCGCACCTATTTGAACATGATTTGTTCCCTAATGAGTCCAATTGAACTCAATTACACGCCTTAGTGTTCTCTAATTGTACAATGCTTCCAATAGCGCTCTTTTGGGAGACCAATTAGTTATTTTGCCACCATAGCTCATCTCATTTACTACTGCTTCTTGTGCTATTTTGAGTCTCTGTTGATTGATTTGGTAGCTAATTTCCACCAGTTCCTTTTCTCGCAACTTACATCTTTTATATCTGCACTTTATAATGTTTAACTACCACGGTAGATCCTGTTTATAGTCCATGGGGGTACCCCCTTTTGTAAATATACGTACCCTTCAAAATGGTTGCAAAATGAAATCGCTAGTTATTTAGGTATGGGCCATGTCACGTGACGTATCCAAATGTCTAGGGCACCGGCCCTAATCACGATTTTGAAATTTTTTTTCACCTCACTCCGCGACCTACCAAAGCGATTTGACCATCAAATTTCCAGTTACTACTACATACACACAACAAAATGTCTACTGAAGCTTCTGTCTCCTACGCTGCTTTGATCTTAGCTGACGCTGAAATCGAAATCTCCTCCGCCAACTTATTGGCTGTCACCAAGGCCGCCGGTGCCTCCGTTGAATCCGTCTGGGCTGATGTCTACGCCAAGGCTTTAGAAGGTAAGAACTTGAAGGAATTGTTATTCTCCTTCGCTGCCTCTGCTCCAGCTTCCGCTGCCCCAGCTGCTGGTGCCGCTGCTGGTTCTTCTGACGCTCCAGCTGCTGAAGAAGCTGCTGAAGAAAAGGAAGAATCCGATGACGACATGGGTTTCGGTTTGTTCGATTAAACGGGTTAGATTTATCGAATTCTTAAAGTTTTAACAAATCAAAATCTAAAGTTAGTGGTCCTTTTGCAAATTCATCAAACTGTCTGCATTCATTGATCGCTGTATCATATTGCATTCATACATAGTAATATACATCGATCTGATGTTGTGACGATTTTGTATCATAATACAGTATTATTATAAAAATTTTCAATTTAAGCTTATGAATTTAAAACCATTACTTAGAAATGGTTATTTGTGAGTGAATGTAGTCCTGCTATTATTCTTTTTAGCTGTTGTAGAATCAATAATGTCAAACCAGAACCAGAATCTGAATGTGAAATATCCTAAGGCGGTAGTACTGGTGGAGAAAGTAAGAGGAGAAGTAAGAGGGGTCAAAATGGTTATGGATACTGATACTGTCTATAATATTTTGATGGGTGTTTTAAGGCTATACCAACTATTCTTTATTTTTTTCTATCTCTATAGGCACAACACACATTTAATGTAGCAAGTACTACGCACTAATTTGCGTAGCAAGTACTAGCAACGTTGGTTCTTTCGAAGGGTTCTATTGCATTAAAATTCGCAATGGGTGCAAATGATGGATATTTGAAAATACACATGAAATATTTATTTATCAGATAATACAGGACTGAATATTCACATACGAACAAGACCAAGTGGGACCAAGTGGGACCAAGTAGGATCTAGCGGACCAATGTGGCTGTACCCTGTACGAGGAATGACACACTGTCAGACACCCCCAAGACGTAACCAATTAGGGTCCAGACCAAATAATTTGAAGTAAAGCTAAGCCCTAGATAACTAAAAATTGAACCAATGTCAGCCTTAGATTGAGAAAAAATGGCATTACTCGGTATGTCAAGGCGGTTTGTAGTCGCTATAATTCACTAAGCAACACCTGAATTAAGTTTTAGATAGGTGAATTATGACGCAAACCAACAGATCCAAGTGTTCGGAAGCCATACGGAGCTTAGTTTATAGAAGAGATCCAAGATAGAAGGAAAATAATAAAAAAGAAAAAGCAACAAGATTATGTTCTCTTGGAATGTAAAATTTCTAGAAACAACAGTGCATAAAGAATATCTATCAGATTCATAATCGCTTCCACCTAGTTTCACTTTTGCAATGACATAAAATACCTAAAATACGTAAAAAAGCGCAAATTTCACACGGCTTAACCAGTGATGCCCATATGATGCATATGGGGTCTTGCAGTCATTTGCATGTAAAACTAATGCTGAAATACGACTACGATTGTAATTTTGCAGTCAGACATACCGTTTGAATGTGAAAATCCTCTTGTGATTTTGATCGATAAAACTCAGGGTCTTTTATCAGGGTCAGACATGTTGCTGTGATTCACCCTTTTTTTTGATAATTCTGGAACCCCTCAAGAACAACTTGCTATTTGGTGTGGTCTTATCAAAAACCATAAATCAATCCTCTATACTTTAAGTAAGTGTTTCCATTTATAAACCCGAGTCAGACTAATATTAAGGTTTCAGAACAAGGTTAGATAAGTTTGTAGACTAGTAAGTGGCACCAAGCTGGTTACATTATGATTATGATATTGTTTTAGTATAAGCGTTTTTATCATTAATGCACTATTTTGGCAATGAAATTTTGCCGCCTCACAGCTCTATATTAAGAAAAGTCAAAAAAAGACTAACCATATAACATGAAGTACGAACTAAACAGGGAGGGGCACCCGAAGCGAGCAATTCCTAACCATGTAACTATCTAACCATCTAAACCTAAACTACAAACAAATGAAGCGAAGTGACTAGACCAGACTATGATTTGAATCTGGGCAAACGAAAGAGCCAAAGGATCATGACTTTTGAAGTGGAGAACAGTTATTTCTTAAGCATTTTCGATGACTGCACTCAAATAACATTAAATTCTTCAAATAATTCTGAAACCTTAAATTAGAATATTGAATACCTCGGTTTAAACCTCTATACACGAGGCGAGGCGGGAATTATAATTGATTGAAAGGGTATCCTTGTTACCGAGTCACCCCCATGGGCTGATACTATACCAGTAGTAGGTAATAGCGTAGCTCAATTATAATTTGGGGGTGTACTGGTTAAACTATAATTGAGATTTTGCATTTGCATTTAGATACAGTAGAACTAAGTAGAAGTGATACCATGCACACTGCATTAATTGAGTGCGGCGGGACAGCCCACACGCAAATCCAACTTTCACCCCCCTCTCCAAAATACTATTTTTGTTGGTAATATACGATAGTTTAAACAATTCACTTATTCCAAATGAAATCTCTAGCGAATCAAATGTGTACCTTGGTTTGATACCCTTGGAAACTATGCTATCGTATCCAATGACACCAATGGATTATAGATCAAAGATGTGCCAAATGTGAATGCATATAGGTCAAGAAGCAGTATGAACGATGTTCCTGAATTTAATTTCCTTGCATAATATGGTAGCTGAAAAATGCGGAAAATAGAATCGGTAATTGTTGCAGCCAAATAAAATAGAAAAAAAAAAAAAAACAACCAAACCCAGGTATATCAAGCCATTTTCTTGGTACGTGTGAAGGGATCAAGGTATGTGTATACCCTAATATTGAACCATGTATATTATTACCCCTATACTTCTATATTTGACGCATATGGATATAGAAAATCTAGAATATATGTGAGCAATAGTACTCTTGATTATTTTTAATCACAATAGTTAATAGATGAATGTATTATGAACCACAAATACCTAGTTCCAGAAATGGTATTTTAAAACGATAGGGTTTAACCTAACCTGAGCTCATATTACGAACTTATTGCGAAAACCATTGGCAATAGCAAAATCAATGTAGATTGTTAATTATATGCCAAAAGATATGCAAAAGAACAATATTATGGCGTAGAATAATTCAATTTCAACGCCATCTGTTACGCCATGTCAACGACGGTGTCAGCGCCAATGTCCACTCCATGTTCTAACTCTCACGCCATGTTTTAGAGCCATTTTAGCGCCATGTCTTCTCCATGTCTACGCCGCGGTTTAGTTGGCATTAGTTTTAACCAGCAACTATAGATCCCTTATGACGCCCCGATATTTTCTAATATTAACCTTAGAACCTTAGGCTCATGGTCATCTATGTGTCTAGCCAGATTAAGAATAATCATGGTTATCAGACCTATCAAAACCTCTTGGAAAGTTCTTTTTTTAACTCCAGATCAGGTAAACTAGTAAACTGGTAGACTGGTTGGTGTCGGTGTGGGTCCCCGTATATTTTCTATGGAAGCATTAGTTTCATGTTTGACAGTTTCTAGGTTAGAAACGATGAGCGGCTAGCCAAATAGAAACCCTTTGTATGGTTGAAAAAACGTCATCAGTAATGCCTAATCATACATATCATCGAAGCTTCCTAACCTAGTTACAGTTTACTACAAGGCAAGTATTTTAGTTATAGTACTAAAGAAGCTAAGTGTAATATGGGCCCATGCACGATTCTTCCCCTTTTTGCTATTGCTAAAGATTTGAATGATATGATTATAGATTTGATATTTAGGCTTTAACAAACAATAGAGTCGGGGTCTGGAACTACTATGTAGTGAAGTTGGCACCCTTGTGCGTGGCAAATTAAACTTCATGTCAACTAAGGACATGCACTATGCAGGTTATTAAATACTATGCCCCCTTTAGGACATAAGGTGTAGTCGGGTACCAGTTTTCCAGTACCATCGGATATGTACTCTGTAGGGTCATCATCAAAACTCCAAACTCCTATCGGCACGGGGTCTGTTTGATAACCCCAAACCAGCATATGACTCGGATCGGGTTGAAACAAAATGACAGGAATTTTACCCCAGATCACGGATGAGAAAATGAATGGGTTCGGAACCGACAAAATGCGTCTAACGCCCAAGAAATTCGGCCGAAAACCGTTGGAGCGCATTTTTACCTGCAGGACACCACATTTTTCAGAAGTGCACCAAAAAAAAAAACTAGATGACTGGAATCTAAACCTACAGTACAGTGACGGTGTTTAGCGGCGGGCTTGTGCTTATATCTATATCAGGCCTTTAGCCGAAATGGTGATATAGTACCGAATAATTAGACTAAGCCAAATAACAATCACTAGTTTCGGATTGATCTCGGAAAGCAAGCACTACTGATATAGTAATCAGGCTTACACATGTGATCATCTAGAACTCATGATTTGTAAGGAAGTTTAGTATGACTAATGTACGGCTGATTAATTAATAGGTGAGCGAGGGAGCGAGCGAGCGGATGAGTAAGACACGGATTGAGAGTGACGGATTGAGAGTGAGAGAGACGGATCGAGAGTGGATTTTCAGAACCTAAGTTTTTCACCCCCATGTGTGATTGTAATTATGCATAGGGGTGTGTTAGGTACTAGTTTGAAGTAGTGCTGCACAAGAAGAGGTCGGAAGAGTCAAATGAGTGAATTACCGGTCCCTTGATGCCTCGGTAACTGATGGAAGACAGCGTATTATCCGAGATATTAATATTAATAAAAAAAAGGGATTGAAGTGAATGCCGGACCGCATCTGGATTCTTTGGATCAGCCTCATTTACTAATTGCTCCTTGGATATTTTTTGTATTTTTTTAGACTCCTAGGATGTAGGCTACCCGTGCCCATAACATGCAAAGCGGCCGAAAAATGCGGCCGAGTTTGAGTCTGATGCGGAAATCAAAACGGCTGGGAATTGCTTTTTTCTTCGGATGCAGCAAACCAAAACTAATTTGTCATACCCGGTGAATCAGTTTCTAGGTTACTAATCCTTGAATTATAAATATGCATTAATCACCACCAAACTATCATATCCTTTCACATTCAAATCAAATCAAATCAATTGACTTGATACCAATTAACACACTATTATTATCATTATCAAACATTATTCAAATTCATAATGAGTTCGATGTCCTTTGCACAATCGTACATTCTTGCATCTAAAGTTAGATCAAAGCTTACCAAAGAAGCTGCTAATCCACGTTCAAGCTTAAGATCTTTGGTTGTTCAAGCTAACATGCTTGATAACCTTATGGATTATATAAGTGAAGAAAGTGCTAAACGTAGCATATTACAAAAGGAACAAGAAATGTCTGCCTCTGCCACTTCTACTAGTGTTACCTTTGCTATCCCCACAGTTCACAGAGAAGAGTCTACTTCTATTACTGAATACGAAGTTGGTTCTGACAGTGATGAAGATTATGATGACGATGAAGACATAGATTACAACTACCAAGACTCTAGTGATAGTGAATTCTCTGAATCTGATGAAGATGACTACTATTACTTCTCTGATGAAGAAGAAGATATTGAAATTCACCAAGCAACCTACAAAGAACTTTCCAAGACTGGTTTTGAAGACCATCCAGATAACTTTAAAGCACCAATGGATTTGGGTTTAAAGCACATTACTACTTCTACTACTACTATCGAAGCTGATAATGAAGCTGAAGTACCAGGTTTATGTCGTTCATTATCGTTGACCGATGATGAAGACGAAGAAGATTTGGATAAGCACGACTACCACCATGTTAATCATGGTAACTACTCCCTTAGTGAATCCAAGGATCAAAACGTTCCACGTACAAAGGTAGACGTGCTACCAAGTTTGTTTGAACAACAACCTCCTAACAATACCCATAGAAACAATAGTATTTATGCCATGGAGCATATTTTTTGATTCAAACATAATAATCGAACAGGTGCACGCATGTGATGCTTCCTTGTTTTAATTATTGACACTTCTTTTAAACCAGCCAGTGCACATTCTACAACCCAACATAATACTCCGCATTGATGTTTGTTGCATTTTCTTATTATTGAATAATGCTGTCAATCAATGCTATGCCGCATATTCTTTTCATGATTAACGATTTACTTCCTATATACATAGTTATAGACTTTTTAATAATACACTTAATATTAGAATAACTTTTGAATGTAATAATAGTAGCTAGTCTATAGTGGTTATAATAGTTATAATAGTTATAGTAGTTATAATAACCATAGTAGTCGCTATTTTCCTAATCTGTCATATGTATAGTATGTAGGATAAAAATTTGTCAAAGCATCGCTTGGTTTATACTACAGGTATTGGTTAAGAGTCGCCAAGTCAACCTATCAGTGCAACCAGTGCAACTAGTGCATCATCGTGATGAATTAATGTATGTCAAGCGTTTCAAAATTCAAACCCCGATATTTGCACATCGCGTGCTTACATAATCATACATCATATCCATATCCATGGAACTTTGATAACAACCAACACGGTGGGGATGCCTACCGGAAGACGGAACTTTAGACCATCCGTAATGCGAGTAGTAGGAGCCACAGCCGCAGTCCATGCACCTGTGTTGTAGCCGTCCCGTCCCCGAAATAGGTCCTGAAAATTAATTGGTTTGACACATATTTCCATTGTTAGTGAGTGCGGGAATATCGGAGGTTCTGCCATATGTCCACCGTTACTTACATGAGTATTTCACCAATTCGGATCTTCTGGAAAGACGTACAATAAGCCACGGCTGTGTTATGTCATAACCATCGCAGATAAAATAGTACAATAGTTTAAAAAATCACATATACACTTCGTTTAAGCCCTACGGTGCATCTCTTATCATACATCCAACCAATTTAATTAATAGAATATTACGAACAAAAAAAAAAAAAAAGAGGAGCAGGAGCAGCTACCAAATCAATTGATTTACCTATACATAATATTCCCATGTAGTATGTAATGTAATTCAATCCAATTCATTTCAATCAATATTATCATTAGGTCAATGAATTTGCATTTGATGCACTCCTCGAGGAGGATTTTGTTTTTTTTTATTTAATAGGGGCTTCCAAGAATTTACCTACAGATCAACTTTTACTATTATTGGTTATGAATATTCATAGAATCTTCATATTATATCTGAGACAGATGCACCAAAATTCTTGAGTGAAATCTTCACTAACGGAAATTCGATTGAGCGGGGAACCTTAATAGGGTAGTACAGTACAGTAGTACAGTAGTACAGTAGGAATATATTATATATTTTTGTAAATGCAGTAACACAGAACACAGAGTAACAATTAGGAAAATAGACGGAATTTTTAGACGGAAATTAAAACCAAAAAAAGGGGGGAATAGTAGGGACCATAAGGCATAAGAGAAAAGGCATTGCATTGGGCACCAGCATTAAGCACCTAGCATGAGGCATTAAACATGAGGCTAAGTCAATGCTTCTTGGGTAGAGTTAATATTGGAATTCGGGAATGGAATGGAATTGAGTAATGGAATTATGAAAACCATACCGGGGTTTGGAATGAGCTCCCCAGTTTTGGAACCCCAAAGGACCAATTATACATTGCAGATGGTTACGAAGAACAATAACAAAAGACAAAAGAAGATGTCGTATACTTTAGTTCGTGGTGCAGAAAGGCTTAATTCTAAATTTGGAATATTCAGAGTCAACCAATGTTCTACGTTCTTTTCAATTATTTTTTTCAATTGGTCAACTGGCATTTTGCTATTTTCAGGTGTCAAAAGGCCCAACTAAAGGATCAGATAAAAATTCACAAAAAGCCTTACCAATGTAGGACACAAAAGCTCATTAACATAAAAAAATTACAAGTATCAAATATCACAAAAGGTGTATCTCCGCTTTTTGCTTGTTTGTTGTCTACGAATTGTGACGTATCAGAATAAACTACAAGTAAAAGGCTTCACTTTTGTGTACATATACTGAGTTGTTTAATTCGTACGGATACACCAACAAAAACTACACACACATACACATACACATATACACATACCTTATGTCTAGTTACTTAAAACTTGTTGCTTGTTTTGGGCAGCAGTATATTTTGCATCTTTCTCGGGATTTCGTCAGAATCCGTTAAAGTCCGGATTCCGGTATACTTGCATGACGTAACAATTCACCAGGATGTGTTCTATCTATGTCCTATTCTGGAGGATGTGCGTTCATCCTTCGACCATTAAGAATTTGTTATCCTCTGATTATACGGACCCGGAACTTATCATCATAGCCGAATTATTATTATTATTTTTATAATATATTTATTATATATATTTTTTCTTTCTTTTTCTACTTATGGTACCGAAGATCATTAAATGTATTACCTATTCTTACTACTTTCGTATGGAATAAAATTACTGATCGCAACTACCTGCCCACGATGCTAAAGGCCGATACTTGCGGGTGTCTCAAACAGCCAAATCCAGTCAATTTGGTGTATGTATGTATGCATGTATTGTGCGGAGATGAAAGGAGATGAAAGGAGATGAAAGGAGATTTGAAAGGAAGGAGGGAGATAGGAGGTTGTGGCTGGTGTGGGGATAGCGGCAGCCGTGGCAGCGGTGGAAGCGGCGACGGCGGTAATTAAACAGTTACCTTTTTGACACCTTCCCCTAATTCTTCTACCTCATCTTCGTCACCTGCCAATCCCTTTTCGAAGATCTCCTTACCAGTCAACTTTCCTTGATGCATTTGGTTGAATCTCACCAATAATTTCCCCTCTAAATCCAACTCCTTACGGAACAGATCTCTCCACTTGGAAAATGATTCCTTGGTGACAGGGGTACCATTAAACTTCTTTTGTTCTTCCTTTTCTCTGGCAAGTAATTGCTGGTCGTATTCCTTTTGCTTGGTATCTAAGATGTTCTGGAACATCATTTCAGCCTCGTCTTTAAGCTGACTGACCAATGCGAACACCATTGGAATCCCAATTTGGAGTTCAGCCTCTTCCTTTAATTTGTTCAACAATTCATTGATTTCTGATTTACCAAATTCGATGGTTTCGGACATGTTAAGTGCTTTCTTGGCAGCCTTGGTATCTTCATCGTCATCATCTTCTTCATCATCTTCGGAATCGTCGTAATCTTCTTCATCATCTTCTATTTCTTCGATATCTAAGTCCGGTATCACTTCGGGGTACTCTGGTGGATATTTAACTGAGATCTCCAATACATGGACTCTTTCACTTGGAGTGTCCAATTTGACTTTTATGGAGAAGCGGGACTCGCTGTGCTTAGTAAGCTCATCGGGGTAGATTGACTCTAAAACCTCGAGCTCTTGCTGTTGTTCTTCTAATGGATCCATGGTAGTGGTGGAAGATGTGATTCGTGAAAAATTGATGAAGTAGGCACCATCACGTGCACGTGCACGTGATTAACTTACACAATTAACCTTACTTAAACCCAGAATCACAAATAAGCTTCGGTGGAGTAATGAAAGTGCGAGTAGAGATAGGAGACATATGCTCGTAAAAGACACAAGAACCTCCTTGTTAGTTCACTTTCAGTTTTAGAGAGTCTTTCCCGAGTAAGTGACTGAAACGAACCTACAGGTGAAACAAGCTGCAACTTTGCAACTACTGATACCTGGTAGGAACCAGACAACAGACACAGTATCGTTAATGATCGAAACTAGTGCTATGTTGCCACATAGTGCTTCTACCCTGTATACCAGTACAATAAAATGACTAACTTCAGAGCTATTTACTACGTTTTTCCACCATGCAACGAAGTACGCATGGAAGTCGGTGCTAACAACGTGAGACAATTTCAGAGTAATGAAACACATGCTATTTCAGAAAACTAGCCAGTTTCTTGTGCTAGGGGATTTTGCACCCAATCGCGTTCCACTATTGTTCATCACTAAGTAATACCAGGTAAATGGCTATATCGGAACCCACGTACCCACAGCTGACTCCGGACATGTTGAATGAGCTGATAGCACGGGCTTAAAGACCTGGATACTCTACCAAAACCCGCCTAAGCCCTTTTGATCTACCACACCCACCACAGTAACTAGTCACCGAACTACGATCCAAATCCAGGTACACACCGAGACTCCACCCCCGAGACCATACTGGGATACAGGACCGAGCTCCACCCACCACCATCGGGTATACCAGCACACCCAGGTCATTAGGAATGACAGGTAGGTTGGTAATTCAGTGGAACTAGTGGTCCCCCGGTGGTACGGCTGGTAGTAGCGATGTTGGGAATTCAAAATTAAGGACTTTAGAGACTACAACGTTGGGGGCAGATGTGAAAGGCTACGCGGTAATCGCAGCCGGTCGCCGTAGCCCCTCGCTACCACCGAAGTTTTAGTGGCCCCATTTCTCAGTAACACACCACTACGCACCACTAAAAGAAACCCCATTCGCACGCGCTTCGGCGCGGTCTCACTCTCACACAGTCTCGGGCGGTGGTGGGACGTCGTGCCCCGACGAACAAAAATCCACAACCAGCACCAAGGAGCTTTACACACACTAACTGACGTGTTTCATCCCATCACTCCCACTATAGACCAGTCACAGCTGCCCCCAAGTCTGTGAACCAGTACCAAACTTAATCCGCAATTCGCATGTCTCATATCTCGTGACCAGCATGAGTGATAAAACACCACCATCAACGAATATGACCCCAGGAAAACCACCTCCAGCACCTCCAACACCCGCCATATACACTTTATTTCCACCTAATTCCGTCATCAAAGACTTTGGTTATCATATAGATCATCCTTTATGTACGGGACAATTTCCTCGACCTTTGCTTTATGATGGAGTCGATGTATATGGTTTAAACAGTACTGATTCTGATAATGAAGATTTAGATGAAGAAGATTATGGAAATTATCACCCTTATATTTCACCGGTGAATCAACAATTAACCTCGGGGTCCCGACAACCTCATCATTTTGATAGTATACATGAGTATGATGATAATGATTTTAATGATTATAACGAAGCACATATAGAAACAGGGGATTTTTCTAATGATGAAATTAATCGTAAGGCCATTGCCCTTTTTGATTTCACCCCTGAAAACGACAATGAAGTAAGCCTTTCGGCTGGTCAACTTATTTGGATTTCTTATAGACATGGCCAAGGTTGGCTTGTTGCAGAAGATCCAGAAACTGGTGAAAATGGTTTAGTTCCTGAAGAGTATGTGGAGATTTATTATGATAGACAAGAAGTTATTGAAGATATTCCAAAACCCTACCTTCCAGCCATGCTCCAGAACTTTGAAAATCGTGGAGATAGTAGTGATAGTGAATGGGTAGATACAGATTATGATGAAGAAGATGTGGATGCAATGATGGATAAGATGAATAAAGTATCAATAGAAAGTAAACAGCGAACCAAGTGAGCTTACAGTCAGATTTATTAATTTTATAATGAAGGGGAAATTGGAAAATTCCAGTGGTTAATTTTTTTTCTTTTTCATTTGCTTTGATTTAAGTCAATAAGATAATCGCAAGAAATTGTTCAAATACATAGTCCAGATCAAAGAGGTAAATTGTCCTTTGAGACCTTTAAACCCTTGGGAGAATTCATTAAATGGATATGATGAAAAAGAAGAATCAAATGGGCAAATGAAGTTTCTAGTAGCATACAAAAATTAAGTGCTATTTTCATGCGATCATATCTAATTATAATGCAGTTACTTCACTCTCCATGGCCTAAAATCCCCCAAATTTACAGCATAGCGTACAATATATCTGACCTCAGCCCAACTAGGCTCTAATATCCAGGGCCTAGAACGATCTAAATACTTTATAACCTCGGTTTATTCACCTGTTAGTGCATCTTTTCACTTGTTCGCATAGTCATAGGACGTTTTAAACGTCCTTTAAAGCTCACCAAAAAACCCTTAAATACAAGAGGGTTTCGATAGACACTAGGAAGTGAACACCAGCCTCAACTATATTCTGGCTGTTTGTCATATTTCCCAGTGTCTTCGCTTCTGTATAGTATCAATGTATTATTATGGAGATGATGTAGTGCGAAAAATCAAATCAGGTTATGATGATCTGGTTTACCCCAATTAAACACCTGTAAACTGCACCAACTTGTACATAAACACATCATACACATATCAGACTCGTATCTGCAGTCTATAACATATCCATTTTTATATCAACTTTATCCCCCACCCTCATTATTATACAGTATCAACTCGTACTATCTCTTCTGGTGCATTACTTATATTGAAGTGCATCTAATTAATCCGAAATCTCAAAACCTCATCATCGAGACCTCACCAAAACATACCCAAAATCACCAAACAACCTACCAATAACCACACACCCCACACACAACCTACCAATAGAACCATCCCACCATCAACACCACACCCCTAATATCCCAAACATCTACTTTTCATATTCCCCATACGACCCCACCAGCCTGTTTCACGTATGTCTGATGATTCCGACTCATTCTCTGATTCAGCCTACGAAACCGCCGAGTCCCAATTTAACTCCCGGGTATCCACACCAGTGCCCAACAGAGTGCACCCTATCAAAGTAGAAAAGCCTCCAATCGACAAATATGCCATAAACAACCGTCTCTTTCGAGGAAACATCAACTATGTGGACTTCTACAACCGTCATGTGATAGAAACCATGGACCTCATCTCTCCTGGGAAACACGGTCTTGATGCCACCAAAATCACCAATGAAGGCACAGTGTATACGAAATTGTATGCGGAAGCTCCCGGTGCATTATGGAGTGGGAATGAAAAAGATCGTTTCTTTAAAGCATTAGGTAAATGCTCCATCCATCGACCAGAAATGATCCAACACTATGTTCCTACCAAATCAGTTGAAGAAATCCTTCAATATTATCAAGTGTTGAAACAAGCATTGTACCAGAAAAAATATGGCCGCAAGAAGATACGAACGTTCAAGTATAAGCACGGAGACAAGAAAGCGATCCGACTCCCGCGTATTTCAAAGGACCTACTTAGGTATGATGAACTACCAATTGCATACGAGATGAGTGAAGAGTTCATCAAATTCGAAGAAGAACAAACCGATGCCATAGCCATCAAGGAGAAGTCTCGTCTCAACGATAAATCACGTCATTTTAACAAGCTCTGGAACCAGTACATTGCTGAAAAAGAGACCAACTTGTTAGACCATGAGCTCATGAACGATATTATCAACACCGTGTATTCGAAACAAACGTTTCTTGACAGAAATTCAGTTCCCAAAGTCCATATTGTAGCCCTTACATTCTTTGAGGAGTTGGTGATAGCCATGACGAAGAGGATCATCTATAGGGCGGTAGAAAAGACCATGCTCAGGAGCAAAGACAAATATACCGTTACTCACACTGATATCGTGGAAAGTATAGCTTCTTTGGACTACAAAGATAACGAAACCACCTTTAATTGGGACCAGTACTGGGCCCAAGTGGGCCAGAGGCTCAAGGTTAGAGTTAGTGATGATATGACCAATGGAAGACTCATGGATCCAGAGGAAGCTGAAAAGTACTTTTTAAGTCATACCAAGAAAGAAGCCAATTACTTTCCATGGGTGGATCTCGAAGCAAACTGGGAGGTATTCGGTCCTAAACTACATGTCGATAATCCATTTTTATCAGAACCAAAAGACGAACTTGACCATGAAGGAGTCATACATATTGATAAGCTCAGAAAGGTACAAGCAGTTCATAGACAGCACCTGGATTTGGTGGCATTGACCAATGGTGCCAATCCGGAACTTGAGCTTATTCAGGAACAGATTGACAAATATGAAGATATGAAACTCGAAGAGAGCGATTACAACGATTCACGAATTTATGAAAGAGGATTAGCAACTTACTTGATGAAAAAAGATCAATTGGATGAAAAGGGAAAGGTTTATACTGAAGAAGAAGCCGAATTGGTTCTAGACCTCTGGAAGTTCGAAGAAGAACAAAAGAAAAAGCATTTACTTCAGTTCAACATTAACAAGAATAGATTGTTGAGAGAATACGAACAGATCAAAAAGAAAGAATTGTCTAGAGGCTTACCACCACAACTTCAAGAAGAGGAAGAGGCTAACCAAGAAAGTGACGAACCTCAAGAACCAGAAGAAAAACTGGAAGATAATGAAAGTGACCAAAAGGAAGTTGATATGGTACAAGAAGAATTCAACAACATTCAATATGGCGAAGACGAACAAGATGTAATGGAAATGGACAAGATTACTCTTTCACAATTAAGAGGAGAGAATCTGGACGATCTGGACTCAATGGAGGATCTGGACCAAGAGGGCCCAGATGTGCTTCTATCCAAGGATTTAATCAACTATTTCAGATACAATTTTGCAGAGTACACCCATGATGACCATTTTGACCAGATGAGAAGACCAAACCAATAAACAGCATATTCTTATTTTCCATAAAAATTTAATCATTCTGCTCATTTATAGCTCATCACTGCATTGGTAAATGTATTGATAATTGGGTTTGAAGCAAAGACGATCCAAGCCGTTTTATCAAGAAGATCTCCCTAGTAAAAATTCACCTTGTCGGTTTGTTACATTTTTTTCATCTCAATTTACGGGACAATAGATCTTCAACAGTCCGCCTGGTTATGTGGATCATGTCAGAATCTCTGTTCTATTATGTCTAAAAATAATGTCAATGCAGACAGTCGCCTCGTCTTTTCACGAGCCACGATATTGAAGGATTGGGTGACTCCAATAATCGAACGGTCAACATACCAACAAATTCCAGCCAATCCTGATCCTCTCTGACATTTGTCGATCCCCCTCGATCGGACAAGTCTCGGTTCAGATTGATACTTATGCACCGATGCTTATATTCCTAAGATCGGCAGTGTCAATAAAAAAAAAAACACTACGGTGACACGGTCAAACTAAAAAGAAATAGAACGTTCACAACTGCATTAAATTGTACTATTTTTGTTGATCTTAGTAAGCCCAGAAATTATCCCCTTAATCTATAGGGTATAGATCTAGCCAAGATAGGAAACACAAGAAAAAACATGTATATACACATTAAAATATTTTACACCCAAAAATCACTCTGAATGTAGGGCACTAAACTAAAGAAGAAAAACATGAAAAAAATAGCTAGCGATCCTGGACCCTACAATCTAGACCCCACCAAAGAAGCCTAAGCTACAGTGGTTGGGGTGCGCTGAAATTTACACCCATCATTCCAGGGATATATCTATTGTTCCTAGATGATTTTGCGAATATTTTATAACTTATGTGTCAGTGTGCAAACTACTGATTGGACGATATTTATAGACTTATATTTATAGACTCAATATTAAGTATGGCACGTCTACAACTATAAGGAATGCACAAGAAGCCCACATGACATGTTTCCTAATTGGGCCACTCCAGATATTTATAGGTTTCACCACGGCACCACCACCAGCCTTTTCCCCCTTTGCATCTCCATGTTTAGACTTTGATTTCTCCTCTTTATACAAAGGAAGAGTATGAGTATGCAGTGAATCCTTGCTAGAGTAATACTCTTTTAAAATCGAGTTGACCTCAAATAGTATGAATTGATATATGCAATAAAACTTGAATGAAAATTGGCATACAGTATATACCATTAATGCATTTTTAGTAGTTGAATTAAATGTTAATAATGGAAATGCAGTATTCACGAAAAGAAATGAATAACTGATAAAAATGGGGAGAAAATTATTATTGCAATCAAATAAGGAGCTGTATAAGTCAGCCTTTTCCGGCTTAGAAAATACCGCATCCAATAAGTTGATTCCCAAGATGACATAGGGGAAAAGGATCTGTCCTATCAAACAGAATTTAAGTAAAGATGAAACATCGTCATTGTATAAGAATGAAAAGTTTTGATCAACCAAAAGCACTGCACATCCATAGTTTTGAGTTACGAAAAGTATCATTTCTAACCATAATGGAAATTGGATCTTGAGTTGGAATCGTATTATGAATACAATATTAATGATTTGTGATATGATATCAAGGAAATAGTCTTTGGTCATTACAAGTTCGTATTGTTCCAGGTACATGAGTAATGATATTTGATTAAAGTTGATAACAAGTGCAGAAGCCACCAAGAGGCCACCAGTGACCGTGGGGTTATGGACAATTCTGCACAAGACCTGGTCTATGAATCGAGTGAACATATCAGTTTAAAAAGGAGAGACTGAAATGTGGTGAAGTAAAATGATATTATTGTAGGAATATTAGTATTTATATTAAATAAAAAAAAAAAAAAAAGGGACTGTGGAGAAATGGCGGAACATCTCCCACTTATATATAGAATGGGGCTTGACGTGAAATTAAAGGATGCTCCCACGCGGCTACTTGCTTATTATGGTTTACGGGTAAAAAATATTATCTAGATATAAAGTATAGTGATGCCGATGGTGCATCAGATTAACCTACGGGTTTATAAGGTTGTTCCGCCGCAGCCAAATCCGAGATCCTGACACCACCCACGGATCTCGATCGGCCCAGACAATCCCCCTGGTCGGGTCCTTGAACCCTTTCCATGGACCATAACTGAGTCCTGCAAATGTTTGTTTATCCTGTGTGTGTGTTTTTTGTGCTGTGTGTAGGATATAATTAAGGTTGATCTACTTCGTAACCCAGGTGCTGCAGTGAAAATGGTCTGATACGATTGTGTGGTCTCGTAAAAATACGAGCAACAGCACAGCCACACCACACGTATCACGTGGCCAACGGTTTCTAGCATATACCATCTCTTTGACACCTATACCATACCCCAGTACCTTCATCTTGTTGTTTATCCCCCAGCTTCGGGCCTAAATAGGGTGCTAATGATGGCGTGGAATTAAACCTCTATTATCATCCCACGGGGGCAGGTTCATAACCACCGTTACACCTGACTCACGTGGGTCACGTGATATCACCACTTTTTTCCAAGTACCCCCCAAAATCTCCCACTGATGGTGGCGGCACCGAAAAAAGAAGAAAAAATCTAGAAAGGTTTGATGGAATCGCTCAGGATGACGTAATCACACTGGGTATGGGATTCGGCAGCGCACGACGCTCATCTTCCTGCACACTGGCACTGCCCACCCTTCCTTCGGCTTCTACGCTATATAAATGGACAATTGGCAATTTTTTCCAATTACACCACTAAAAATGTCCCAAGTTTACTTTGATATCGCCGCTGACGGAAAGCCATTAGGTAGAGTTACCTTCAAGTTGTACAACGATGTTGTCCCAAAGACCGCTGAAAATTTCAGAGCTTTAGCTACTGGTGAAAAGGGTTACGGTTACGCCGGTTCTGCTTTCCACAGAGTTATTCCATCTTTCATGTTGCAAGGTGGTGACTTCACCAGAGGTAACGGTACCGGTGGTAAGTCTATCTACGGTGAAAAGTTCGCTGACGAAAACTTCGCCAAGAAGCACGACAGACCAGGTTTATTATCCATGGCCAACGCTGGTCCAAACACC
Organism: Suhomyces anneliseae; assembly: GCA_030568535.1. NCBI lineage: Eukaryota > Fungi > Ascomycota > Pichiomycetes > Serinales > Debaryomycetaceae > Suhomyces > Suhomyces anneliseae. The sequence goes on along the minus strand of JAJMGB010000001.1, from coordinate 187,857 downwards.
AACGGTTCCCAATTCTTCATCACCACTGTTCAAACCCCATGGTTAGACGGTAAGCACGTTGTCTTCGGTGAAGTTGTTGACGGTTTCGACATTGTCAAGAAGGTTGAATCTTTAGGTTCTAACTCTGGTGCCACCTCTGCTAGAGTCACCATTGAAGCTTCCGGTGAATTGTAAATTGTTGGTTAAGCCATTGATTTGTCTTGATTACAATTTATTTACTTGCTTTTAAAAAAAAAATATACGAATTGAACGTGTTCAAATCACTATTGGTTCCATGCAATTGATTGTATGGTTCTCTCTAGTGAACGTTCTATGACTGACAAATTATTTTATATTGTAGATGTGCTTTTTGCTTTTTGCTTTTTGCTCTTTGATTGATCCCTCTTGCAACCAAAAGCAAGATAAACCCCGTTATAGCAGGTCAATTGAGAGGAATTGACCAATCATATCGCTTTACAGACCATCTATAACCTATTTCCTTTCATCTCTACATGATCATACTGCCAGAGTAAGTCCGAATTGGACCTTGTTCCCTTCCGTTTGCTGCTGGTTCTGGGGTGTACCTCACCTAATGCGAGCCAGGAAATTGCCACCACGCAGGACCAATCACCAGTGCCACGGTGTATGTCAGTGTACCTACTTTAAGCGGTCTAGAACCAGCACTTACATAAGTGAAAAATTCCACCCATAACCTTTAACCCATACCAAATCTACATATAGACGAAGCCCTCCCTATACCACAGCAATCCTACATGATCCAGGGGCCACTATTTAGACACTGTGTTCTTTTTGGTTCTATTTCCTGTGTGCTGTGTGGGGGTACATCAAAAATTGGCCCAGCAAAGTAATTTATATACTGCATTTGGGCCATCCTATGATGTAATCAAACAATAGAAAACCCCAGTTTCACACAAAAATGGACGAACTAGCTTCCAATCCACCAAATGGCCAACGAAGTCACCCAACAAGCTTTTGACTCGTATCCCTGCTACTTCAATTGGGGTCTAATTATGGAAGGGGTGAAAAGTACGAATGCAATTTAGTTAATGTGAAAAATTAGCAATTTAGTAATTATGGGTGAGTAGATCAAATTACTAAGTGTCTTTACTAATTAACCCACTGGAGGCGCAATAGGATCAACGCTTTATATTTTTTAGGTATTACCCTTATTGGGACATTGGGTTTGACTAAGCAACCTACTACGAGTTAGAGGCATAAGGTGGCAGAATCTGGGGGAGAAAGGGATATGCTGGAGGGATTGTCTTCTACTTTATGCTATAAATAGACTGGACCAAAGGAGGAGTTCGAAGCGATATAATTGTAGTTTAGATGAACTGTTAGCTATTAGTATCATTGAAGTAGATACTTAAGTGTGTGTTGTATGGCGATCACGTGATCATAGAAGTGTAAATTTAACTTATATGAAAATCCCCAAATACTGGTATTCCCAAATTCAAAAGCAGCTGAGATTATAATCTCAAGTGGAATGCGAAAGAAAATGCATTTTAAGCACCATCATCAACTTGGTACTCTATATTTTCATCTTCTTGAGTTTCCAATATATGGCCGGAAATGAAAAGCTCACGTGAATTTGACCAATTTCAATTCCGATCTTATGATAAGACATATCCAAACAATTAACCACCACTCACCTTATCCAACAATCTCTTTAGGGTAAAGATACACACTTACAAAGCTACTCAATCATCAATACTCCTCCTCTTTCTAGAAAATTTCTCATGTTGAATACCATACTGTTTTCTGACTCGTGACTTCTGTGATGGCCAGAGTTACTAACATACAATGTCCTAGGATGTTGCAGCCATTCTACTACTATAAAGAAGAATTCAAACAAGGAACCTCATGAAGAGAACTCAATGAAATCCAGTATTACTATCAAAAACAACGACCAATGAAATATCTACTGTGGTGGCTCACTCACCCACCAGATTCCTTATCAGTCATGTTCGATTTGCAATTATTACTCCATATTAGCACAAGTCAAATCCAGTAAAACGACTCTCAATAGTTTATAGTACTCAAACCCGCTCAAAGTAATTGAATCTACATTATAGTGCTTACTAATATCGCTACTATTCTGGAATTCTCTTTCATCACTTCAGTTACCGGATCTACCTAGTCTCGCGAATTTCTTTATCATTACTAATAGATCTACAGTTTGATTTAGATTGAAAAATTGTATAGATTAGCTATATGTCAACATATGTACCTGTAAAGTGTCCAAACTACCTATTAAAATGGGCTGCTTATAACTTAGCAATAACATTTTCATAAGCACTAAACTTAACAACTCTTTCAACTTCCTTACCAATGTAAGAAATTTTCTTGGTCTTGGAATCAACCACAATACCGTATCTAGCATTTCTAATACCCATACCAGCAGCAGATGCATCTACAGATAATTGGTGTGCACTACTGAATTTGGCCATTGGATCACTAGCAAAAATAACCTCGGGATAATCAGATCCAGCCTTGATTTGCTTATCATTTTGGATCAATAATTTACCCCAAGCATTTAAGACAAATGGATCATTAGCACTAATAATGATCAAAGCACCGACCTTCTTTTGTTTTTTCAACAGATCCAAATTGCTCAAGTATGGAGGAATATGGTTTTCAGTACAGGTTGGAGTGAAAGCACCTGGAACTGAAACAATCACCACGTTAGGGGTGGAAGTAGCAGCTACTCTAGCGAAAAGATCGTCCAATTTCAAAGGAATAGGACGATCACAAGTTAAAGGACCGCCAATTGCGGAAATATCGATTGGAACATAGTTGAAGACAACGTCTCCTGGGAATTGGTCTCCTTCTTTAAGTGACATGGTGGATGATAGTAAGTAATTTTGGAAAAGAGTCAAAAACTGGGGCTTTATCGGAGATCCCCATGCCTAGCACGTGACATTAATATCAGGATTACGTAAGTGATGACTAAGAAAATAACTCTAAAAAGTTTTGGGCACCAAAAGAACCCGAATCAAAAGCAAACAACCATGGTTGAAGCCATAATGAAAGAGGTTCAGGACAGCATAAAAACCAGACCATCTGATCCCTCTTCGTCCTGGGGCTACACGTGCTTTTGTTCACCACCTCACTCTGATCCATCCCTACATTGTTACAAAAACCCTTACTATAGTACGCGACAACAATAGTACAAAAACAGCTCTCAATAACCGCTCGTTAAAGCACGTAAACTCCCTCACTTCAATACGTGAATGATCTCTGTAAAGCCACCTCATCCATAATAAAAAAAAAAATCGTTGTCTCTCACCTCGTCCACCAGCCACTTCCATATGCCAAATACTCCACACGTCACCAAGCCGTTTGTGGATCTAACGGTTCTGCCTCACATTCCAGGGTCTTGCACCATTGCCCGGTTTTTTTGGATTTTGTCTGTGTTTGTTGTTTTTACTGTTGTGTGTTTGTTCTAACGGTGGTGGATGTTGCAGCCACTACGCGGCCATTGAATTCTTGTCGGTTATGTATGTTGCCCTAACAACTGGGACTGGGGACTGGACAACTGAGGTAAGTGACGAGAGTCACGTTTTGTAGGAGGGGTTTTGTTTCGTCTCTAGTTTCTTAGTGTGTCCATTCGTGTAGTTCTACTCTATAAACTGTCTACTTCTGTTACCACCTTCCTTTCCCCCCCACATCCAAAAATCACAGCAACTACTGGTTACCCTTTACTATCGCTATTACCAGCATTAAACAGCAAATTTAAGTTAACCAGCGCCCTTTTAGTTTTGCACATCACGTGACCCTCTGTTACAGGTTGTCCCATTTGCAGCTTACAATGGCAGTTACAGATCCTATTTACCTCCATTCACCTACTGCAACTCCCCTTTCTTTACCGTCCCTGGTGATCCCGCTCAACATGGATCAGGACTCGTCAATAAGTATTAGTACCGCCGATGACACCCTGAGAATCTCTCCCAAAACCTCGGTACCTGACCGTGATTCAAAGTCAGATCCAATAGGGTTAGGAATCGAGACGCCAACTAGTGAAACCAGTCCTTGGGCTGAAACTCCTACCACAACTCCTACCAGAGAAAGCACTGGTCCAGAAGAATTCCAGATCAAACCTATCAGGCTTGTTAAGCGCCAACAAGACAAACGATCATCTACTTCGTCGACATCTTCTTCAGGCCCCTCACCATCATCACCACCGAACCAAAAGCTGTCAACTTCTTCCAAAGCCAAGAATGATGAATTCCAATGCAGACCTATGAGACTTGGTAGTACAGGCAGAAAAAGAGATAGTCGTGTTTCCATAAGTTCAGGTTTGGGTAGAACTGAATCTGATGCCAGTAGTAGTATTTCTCAAGAAGGTACTACTGGAGCAGGTCAAGCAAGTTCATCTCGGGGATCTCGTGCCCTGAATGGTTCATTAACTGGTCCTATTAGTGAAGAAGAACCTAAACCAGAGATCCAAATCAAAAACCTTCCTATTTCTCCTGTACAAGCTCCTCCAAAACCACCAGCAGACTCATCTTTAGATATGATTTTTGCTATTGGTGTAGTAGATTTCCATCATCAACGTGGTCCAGAAGTTCAATGGTGGAAATCAAATTATCATTCTGAATTCACCGATGGTTTATTCAAAAACTTATCATTTCAAGCTCTTCCTGATGGTTCCCATTTATTCGAAGAAACCTTTTCTAATTTCAATTTGGTATATGATTTCAAATCAGGTAAATCTATTGATGATTTGAAAGATTTAAACCAATTCCAAGGTGATCCAAGAAATTTAAAAACTTTATTTGGATGTTCTTGTGTGAGACAAGTTAAAACCAGTGATTTATCTCAAGAAGAACTTGAAAGAAATAAAGATATCACCAGATCAATTGTTCAAAAAGCAGTGGTTGTGATTGCCAGAAAACAACCAATTTTCAATAAAATTAAAGAAAAATTATCCATTGTAACTAGAAGTTACTTTGAACAAGATGATTTCCATAATGTGTCATTACTTGAGAATTTATTTGAAAATCTTAATTCAAGTTTTATCTTAGTTGATGATGAATTAGAACAACCTTCAAGAAGCGAATTATTAAAGGAACAAAAAGATTTTAAAGAAGAAGAAGAATTTTTCGTTAACTTGAACCTTAAAAATTCTATCTTGAAATTCAAGAGTAATTTCTTAATTATATTCAAAAGTTTATTATTAGACAAGAAAGTTATCATTTATTCAAACAATAATTTGGAAGTATTAACACAATTTCAAAACAATTTGATCAGTTTGATTCCTAATCTTATTAATAATTTGGACAATTCTGGATGTCCATTAATTGATTATGTTGAAACAAATGGTCCATTATCTAAACCTAATTCATTAGTCACTACTAATAGAAAATCTATGCTTAGATTTTTCGGTTTACCATTACAAATCTTTAATACTAAATCTACATTCTGGAACCCTTATTTACCTTTACAACAACTTGATGAAATGGGTATTGAAAGTTATATGATCGGATGTTCTAATTTACTTTTCATTAATCAAGCAGAAAAATTCAATGTGGATTTAGTGGTTAATTTGGATACTGATGAATTAACATATCCAAAGGGAAAACCAGAAGAATTTAATTTAAGTCATAATGATAAAAAATTCATCAACAATTTAATAAGTAGCATGAACAATCAAGAAGATGAATATATTGGTAATGATGATCATATTAGATACCAATTTGAAGATTATTTATGCAGTTTAATCTCTACCATGAGATTTGCTCAATATGTTGAAAAATTCAAACAACCACCACCAGGATTTACCAATAGTGATGGAAGTCCATTAACTGGAGCAGGAGACCTTAATCTGTTTAATAAAAAATTCATTGAAGTTTGGAAACAAACCAATAATTACAAGATATGGAACACAATGTCAGATGAATTCATTTTTAATTTTATAGAACCAAAACATTTAGGAACTGATATTGCTGAAACCAGTCAAGCATACAAGAACATTTCTAATTTTTTCACCAGTTTTAAATTTAAACCAGGAGTTGTTCAGGAACAAGTTAATGGAACCGGAGAAAAAATCAAACCACAAAAATTTATACCCAAAGAAGAAACTGAAAAAGATAATAATAATAATGATAATGATGGTGAATCAGCAACAGCAACAGCAACAACAGAAGATTCTCATGCCGATACTACGATTGATAGTAATGAAGTAAAGGTTGAAGGAGAAGATGAATCCTACGAAAACATCAACGAAAACGATGTCCAAAAATTGAACAAAAAATTCAGTTTATGGAACACCGGATGGGGATTCAAAAAGTGATCCAGATCAATCAGCTTCGAGACATATACACACATTAATTTATTACTTAATTATTGAATTAATTAATTAATTATTCACAAGGTAACATTACACAACCTAATATCTATAGTCCAAAGGTTTCACCGATTCTTAGTTAACTTACCCGGCTTTCACAACGAAACCAATCTAATACAAACCACACTTGTACCAGTACCCAGCCATTGTAGTATTCAAGCCATCAACCAATACCCAATCTCCCATAATTGTAGATAGTGCTCTATACAGACCAGGAATCAGATGAGAGATGGAGATGTATATCACGTGATGCGACCTATATTTTCACGATTCCCCATCTCATCTTAACCACCATACTTCACCATGAAGCACCCATTCCAGCTCCTCCTACTCAACTCCGCAGGTACTCACCTCTTTGCCTCGGTCAAAAACAACCTCCAGGTCTTTGACTTAGCCACCGGAGCCGTTGTCGGCTCTTGGACCGACACAGTTGACATTTTCGTTCCATTGAAAAAGCAACAACAAGAAAAAATCAAGGTTCTTGAAGAACAAGAAGCCAAGAAAGCAAAGGGTAATGACTCCAAGCCAATCAAGGTTCCAAAGATCCCAGTTCCAGGTCCTGGTGCTCCACCAATCTACAATTACATCAGATCATTGACTCTTTCTCAAGATGAAAAATTCTTGATTGGAACCACCGATAGTGATAAAGCAGCTGTTATCTTTTCAGTTGACTTAACTAACAGTGAAAATTGTTTAAAAATCGTCAAACGTCAAATTTTCCCAAAGAGACCATGTGCTGTTTCTGTTGGAGATGATTTGGATCTTATTGTGGCAGACAAGTTTGGTGATGTGTATGTTACCAAGATTGATGAAGAAACCTCAGTAGATGAAAAGACCATGGTTCCAATTTTAGGTCATGTTTCCATGTTAAGTGATGTTTTATTCACTGAATACAACGGTAAGAAATTTATCTTGACCGGTGACAGAGATGAACATATTAGAGTCACCAACTATCCAAAGGCATATGTTATCAAGAACTGGTTATTTGGTCACCACGAATTTGTTTCCGCATTACACATCCCTAAATTCGACCCAAGTATCTTGATCAGTGGTGGTGGTGATGACTACCTCTGTTTATGGAAGTGGTACGACAATCAATTAATCACCAAGATTGAATTAAGAGACTTGATCACTCCTTACTTAACCGATGCCCATTTACCAGCTGAAAGATTCATGAAACCAGACTCTGTCCGTGAAATTTCCATCACCAAGATCTTGACCCATGAAGTCGCCGGTAAGCATGTTTTAATGGTGTTGTGTGAAAACACCAAGTGCATTTTAACCTTTGAAATCAGTGCTGATTTGACTGTTACTCATCTCCAAACCTTTGAAACCTCCAACCCTATAATAGACATTGCTTTGGATGCTGCCAACAACAGAGTTCTTGGATCTATCGATACCGAATCTGGCAATTTGATTGAGTTCTACCAATTTGGTGATGACCAAAAGTTGGCTGCTGTTGACTCTGATTTGGGTGCAAAAATCACCGAAGCCGATGCCAGTGAAGTGGATTCCAGAGAGGATTTCTATCCTTTGTACTACATCCACACCTTACGTAAGAGAAGTGAACATTAAAGGAATAGTGAACAAAAGGATTGAATGGCCTGTTCTTCATATCTCGTATTAGTGTATAATAGAACCACCAGTTGGTAATAAAAATAAATAAACTGAAACAACTATAAGAAATGCAAAAAGTAACTTAACAAGATCCTTATTAAATATAGTAAAATTAAAGACTAGAAACTAGAAACTAGTTATAAACAGTAAATTGTGAATATTTTGTTGTCCTTGATTTAGCAATACTGTTCAAGTTTTATTGAACATAATTGAAAAACTAACCAATTCTTTAGCTGGTCTTAGAATTGGTCTATTACAAAGAAGAATAAGTAATATCAGAGTATTTTCTATACTTTGTCTTTTATATTTTGCACCCAAATACTTTTTCCTTATTCCTTTCAATATTATTATCTACAGATTATTCTTTATAGTGAAACTAAAAAATTTGTACACTCTAATATAAATTAACATTTATTACATTCCAACTACGTTTGTTGGATAGTCCATACTTTTAATCTGTCTAATTTTGCTCCTCAACAAGTCCACCTTGACTGGCCAAAGAATAAAACAATGATTCTTTCTTCTTTAACAAGTTGGCTGGAGTATCGAACTCGGCCACTTCACCGGCATCTAAAACAATAATTCTATCAGAGTCTAAAATAGTATTCAATCTGTGAGCAATAGTTATAATGGTCTTATCCTTGAACTCACTTCTGATAGTTTGTTGAAGAATTTGATCAGTTTCAACATCAACAGCAGCAGTTGCTTCATCCAAAACCAAGATGTTGGATTCAGATAATTTAAGTAACACTCTACCCAAACACATCAATTGTCTTTGACCAATAGATAAATTGGACCCACCTTCTTGAACAACAACATCCAATGGAGATTCAATAGTACTGTCTTCATCTCTTTGGTCAAACATCTTGTTAACATGATCTTTCAAGTGAGATAATTCTAAAGCCTTCCAGATTTGCTCGTCAGTGTAGACATCAGTTGGATCCAAGTTAGATCTAATAGAACCTTCAAACACTTGAGAATCTTGAGGAATGATAGAAAGCTTTTCTCTTAAATCTAACAAACCAATAGAGCCAGTGTCGATTCCATCAATATGAATATCACCACCGAACTTTTCAATGATTCTAAACAAAGCAAGAGTGATAGAAGACTTACCAGCACCAGTTCTACCCACAATACCGATCTTTTCTCTTGGCTTAATATTCAAGTTAATATTCTTCAATACCAAGTCCAATTCTGGTCTATATTTGGTAGAATAGTCATGGAATTTAATTTCACCATTTGCTGGCCATTGCTTTGGAGGTCTGTGGTCTTCAATAATTTCTGGAGCTTCAGATTTCAATTTAGAGTATTCCAAAATTCTTTCAACAGAAACAATATTGGTTTCAACTTCAACAGTCATTCTAACAATCCAGTTTAAGGATTGAGTAGTTTGTAAAGCATAAGAAACAGATAAACCAACCAAACCAGCAGATAAAGTACCTGTTCTCAAGGTAAGAATAGCCAAACCAGCAGAAGCTAAAATAATGATAGAACCTAAGAATTCTAATCTAACAGCTAACCATCTGTTGGCATTAATAGCAGGGTGATAAGCACCCATGTTTCTATCAATTCTGTTTTCGTTCAAGAACTTAAATCTTTCTTCTTGGCCATAAGCTCTGATGGTAGAAACACCATTCAAAGATTCTTGGAAATTAGCAAAGATTGGAGATCTGGAAACAGAGTCCAATCTTCTTAATTCTCTGGAAGTTCTTAAGTAGTATTGTTGGTAGTAAACGTACAAGATAAGAATTGGGAAGATAACAAAAACGAATTGCCAGGTAGAGAAAGAAATCACACCAACGGTGAATAAAACTCTAACACTGTTACTGAAGAACATACCGAAGACAGAACCTAAGACTTCATCAACCTTGTAAACATCATTGGAGAATCTGTTTAAAATTCTACCAATTGGAGTAGTTTCAAAGAAAGACATTGGAGCTCTTAAAACACTAACGGCCATCAGGTTATGTAACTTTTTAGAACCATGAATAGTACAGAAAATCCACATGAAAGCATTTTGAATCAAAACAGAACCAGAGTAACCGATACCCAATAAAAAGTAGATACCCAAGTACTTGGTAACATTAGGATTGTAACCTTCACCAGTGTTAACTTCAGACCAGTGCTTCAACCAAACGTTGGATCCAACACTGATACCCATACTCAAAATAACACATCCCAAGTAGACAGCAACGGAAAATGGATTACATGCCTTGGCGTAAGCCTTGTAGACATCCCATTTAACCTTACCTTGTTCGTAATGTTCTCTTCTAGCCTTGGTTTCTTCGTCTTCTTCAGGTTCAACTTCTTCTTCAGCAAAAGAGGCATCAGAGGCTCTTCTTAAACTACCAACTTCGTAATCGGAATCAGAGTCTAATTCAGCAGCATTGGCCTTATCGGCAACTTCTTCATCAGAGTTTTCTTCAGTCTTGGAAGATGGAGTTCCTTCCTTCTTTCTACCGAATTCATTAATCAATTGACGGATCTTAGAGTTTTCTTGGTTCATGATTTCATCATAAGCACCTTGTTCAATAAGTCTACCGTCACTAACCATATGGATATTATCAGCAATACTCAAAACATTAATGTTGTTGGTAGCCAAGACCTTACACTTGGTCTTCAACAAACCGTTTGGACCTAAAACATGGTCAGTCAAATGCTTACCAACATGTTCATCAACAGCACTCAAAGGATCATCCAACAAGTAAACATCGGCTCTAGCATAAACAGCTCTTGCAAGAGATAATCTTGCCTTTTGACCTCCAGAAAGAGAGATACCCTTTTCACCAACTTCAGTCTGGTCACCCTTTGGCAAGATCTTCAAATCAATAGTCAAAGCACAGGCCTTCAAAACATGAGAGTAGAATTCTGGATCATACTTGTGACCGAACAAGATATTGTCCTTAACAGTACCGTTCATAATCCAAGGAACTTGAGAAACATAAGCGACTTTACCATGGATCTTGACAGAACCGTCCAACTTGTACAAATCACCCAAAATAGCTTGGATAATAGAGGATTTACCAGAACCAACCTTACCGACAATACAGTCCAAGTTACCCTTCTTGGCTTCCAAGTTGATGCTAGATAAGGCGACCTTGTAGTTTTGTTCACCTTTAGCCTTGGACCATAAGAAAGTACCGTTGTTGATAGAAACAGCGGTTTCACCGACATTTTCAGCTCTTGGAGCCTTGATAACAGCATCGGTTTGTAATTCGGCAGCAGTTAAGAACTTGGTCAATCTAGAAACAGCGACTTGAGCTTCAACAACGTTGGTGATCACATTAGGAACAACGGCCAATGGGAATTGTAACAAGTTGAACAAAGCCAAGGCTGGGAAAACAAGATCAGTAGATAAGGTCTTATCCTTTTGAGTCAAGACGAAAAGGGCAAAAGTAGAACAACTGACCAAGAATGGAGCCAAAGTCCAAGTGGAAGTAGAAACAGCACGGAAAACACCCATTTTCATTAAGTTCTTTAATTCCTTTTCGTTTCTAACATGGTTCAATTTGTTTAAGTAAGGATGTTCCCAACCGTACAACTTCAAGGACTTGATGTTGTTTAAGATTTCACTGATAAGTCTGGTTCTTTCATCCTTGTATTTCATTTGAGTCTTTTGTAAGCTCTTTTGGAAGGCAGCGATGTAGGCATTCAAAGGAATCATAATCACCATGATAACGACACCAGCCCACATGGAGTTACCAATCAAACCGTGTAAGGAGTACAAACACAAGATAATTTGGAAAGGACCGGACCAGATGATTTGAAGGTTTTGGACCAAGTCTTGTAATCTTTGACTGTCAACAGACATCAAGTTAACAATATCACCAGTGTTACTTTCCAGCTTGGTTTCATTGGACAAGATAAGAGCTTTACTGTAGATAACAGAGATAAGAGAAGACTTAATCTTCATACCTAAATCAAAGGCTCTTTGGAAGTATTGATGCAAACAAGCAGTTTGAGTGACAGAAACCAAGAACATAGAACCAGCGATCATGAAACCCTTGGTCAATGGGATTGGTTCACCTTCTTTAACGGATTGGGAGTAATCGTTAACGAAATTAATTAATAATCTTAATAATTGAGGTTGAACGAAAGCAAGACAATCTTGTAAACCTTTAAAGACACCACCCAACATGAATTGAGCACCGAAAGCCTTAGCCAAAGCCCAGAACAAAGAAGGTTTGGTTTGAGCTCTCCAGTAACGGTAGAATTCATTGGAAGTAGCAGTGGACTTCAATTCACTTGGTAAAGGAGGTAAATCCTTTTCAGTTAAGTATTGAGTGTAACCTTTCTTCATTAAACCTGCCATCCATTCGAAAGTGATTCTAGAGAACACATTTGCTCTATCCAAAGGAGAAACCTTTTCTAATGAGGAATAAGCAGAAATAGGAGCAATTGGGAAATAAAGCTCAGCAGTTAAGATGAAAAAGGCACTGAAAGTAGATAAAATGACGATATTGGCAAATTGAGAATGGATTTCATGTCTTAAGTTAAGATTGATAAGTCTTCCTAAGTTGAAAATGATTTGAAATAACCAATAGAATAAAAGGACACCATTTGGAATATTGGATTTGAATTGTTCAATATAATGAATACCAAAGGCAATGGCGGTAGCAATGGCATTTAAGATCAAGGCAAGTTCAATAAGACCCTTGGCAGTAGAAACAGATACTAAAGCCACTTGGAAACTGAAATGAACAGTGACCAATAATAATTTAAGATAAAATGACCATGAAATACGATTACCACTAGTAATTTTGCGGTTTCTTAAGACTCGGATTTGATTAAGACCGGCCACTATCATAAGTAACCCAGCGGCTCCAAAGAGCACACCTTGAAGGAAACAAGGACTCAAATCCTTATACTTTGGTGATAATGGACCCCATCCATCTTTATAGGAACATCCCAACCAACCGATAGATTTTTCAACCTTTCCGGTATGGTTATTATTAGTAGAGAAAGAAGTACCCGAAACTCCGTTATCTAACCCAAAGAACATATAGGGAAGATGACTAGATAAGTCCCAAGAATGGCCGTATACGGACGAACCGGGACCCACCTGATTTATACCAACATCAATTTGTTCCATTTGTGTTGATAGTAATGGTGGTAGCAGAAAGCGGGAAAGGTTTAGCGATGGGTTATATAAAGTAACCTTTTAGGCGATCTTTGTGGTCTTTATAGTGTGCACTATTATATTGTCGCATTCGCACTCGCATTTTGAGGATTAGTAACGGGAACTATTATTAATCAGCGGCTCACCAGAGGGAGCATCAGAACATACCCACTAAATATAGCGAGAATCGTTGGAATTGAACCGATCAATAGATGACGTAATGACTCACCACAATTGGGTGATCTTTCAATTCCCACCCCTACAATTGAACCAACTATTCGAATCAAATACTTCTTCTATATCTTCTTCGGCCATTTAAGCTTCGGACCAAAAGGCTGAATTACCTCTTGATGTACGGCTCAATGTGGCTTTAATTAGGCCAGATTGGGTAACGTTCTGAGATGACCTAAAAGACCAGAAAAATAATTTGTCAAGAAATCGCCTGGTTAGCTCAATCGGTAGAGCGTTTGACTCTTATTCTGAGGTATCAAAAGGTTGCGGGTTCGACCCCCGCATCGGGCTTTCTTTTTTGGACTCAAAATACCTTCTTGTAAAAGTGAAGTATTTGTCACCAGGTCATTCTTTTTGCTTCTAGATTGAAGTTTGACTCCTGCTAGACCGTATGAGTCAAGAATGCTTTGGCCACGTAGCCAAAGACGTAATAATAATGACATTTTGGAATATTCTGGTACGAGTCAAAATAATCCAATTAGAACCGTTAACCCCGGCTTAATGCGTTAAACAGGCTATGATGGGTTGACCAGTAACTAGTACCTATTAATAGCAATTTTTCACTCCTTTGAAGTGAAAATTGTACATTATTCATTACCATATGGATATTTGTATGGGATTTATAGGGTGAAATTTTACATTGTAAACTTTATACCAAACAAGTGACAAAAAAATGAAATATAACATTCAATAACACTTAAAGAGTCACTGAACCGCTTTGTGCCCTTTCATAGTATTAATGGCCTTGTTCTTCGTCTACTTCTAGTCAATGAAGTTGTTACGTAATCACTGACTAATTTTGAAAAATTTACCATCTCCATAGTAACAAGAACCAGGAAATGCAAAAAAGAATGGACGAGTCCGGAGTCGAACCGGAGACCTTTCGCATGCTAAGCGAACGCGCTACCAACTACGCCACACGCCCTTAATTGAAGACTTGAATTCTGGACCAGATTTGTAGTCATGAACTAAAAGTGGAAATCTATAAACTCATCTCCAAGTTTGATCCACTCGAATAACATTAAAACCTTAAAGGAGATGGTAATCTCTTTTCTAAACGCTTCAGAAAAAAAGCTAACCATTATTTCCTTTCATTACATAAATTCTCAAATTGGTATATTCTTTCAAAATAGTAATAATTTGCCAAAAAATATAATTATTCATTTACAACCACATCAACTAATGATCTCCCTAGACAACATTATTCAAAACAATGCTAGGGATTACTTAAGAAGATACAATTCAATACTAGTTCAACATTACTGTTTTCAAAACTTTTCTACACTACTTAACTTACATTATCTCGATTATTAATATCAATTAAATTTCAGCTCTATTTCTCAGTGATCAATACTATGATCTTTCGTCCTGGAACTTTTGTTTAAGGTTCATCATTAATTTGGTTTGTTTTCTAGTCCTAGCACAAACCAGTTCCGTTACAGAAAGAAAACATAGGACCACAAAAACTCACACTTTTTTATATAAAATCTTTTATCACACCGGGATAAAACAAACAAATGGTCACACAACTCATCTAATTTACCAAATTCATTATTTGAAAAACTTCTTCAATTTTTCTCTCTTCTTAGTCTTTTCTGGTGACAGCACCTCATCTTGTAAAGCAGATGTTCTCTTTTGATAATGTGGTGGAACACTTGAAGATGGAGGAGTCATAGCACTGCTACTGGTTGGTGGATAGGTTTGAGGCATAGCGTAATTTGGTGCTTGCATTTTAGGTTGTCCAGTTTCAAACAAATAAGTTGGAGGATCTCTTGGACGACGTAATTCCTTCAAAATATTCAAATCCAAATCTTCAGGAGTTTTAATATCATCAATACTTTGTAAACCAATCAAGAAATCACGAGGTTTAAGAATAGATTCAGATCCAATATAAAATTCTTTATTGGTAACGGAAGCTAATTCATAAATAGATCTAATTTCTGAATAAGTAATACCACCGGCAACATAACAGAAAATTCTTTGTTTAGGTCTCATTTGAGATGATAAACTCATATTAGTTCTGGTTGAAGATTGAGCCCAGGAAGCCTTAATTCTTGGGTTTCTTAAAGAAGTATTTTGTTGAGATGGAGAGCTAACTTCATTGGTAGGAGCAGCATCATCTTCAAGAGGTTTATCTCTAAAGTAAGGGAATTCTTCTTCATCCAATTGATATTTGGAAGCATTATGCAAAACTTTCTTGATACCAGGACCAAATCTAGAAGTATTATAGGTACCTTCATTATTAATGGTATGGAACATTTCCTTTTCAGAACTTTTATCTTTAATGTCCTTTTTAACAATAGGGAATCCTAATTTATGGAGATTAGTGAAACATCTTGAAATTAATGAAATAATTTGACGATCATTAACACCAATGAATTTAACCAATTTAATAAAATCACTTTCAATCAATCCACCTCTATAAAGTCCATAAATTAAGACCAATCTCATTTTATCATTAACATGTAAATCTTCTCTAGCAAGTAAAGTAATTAAATCTTCATGTAAATGTTTATTTCTTTCACCTTCAAAACTAGTACCTTTAGCAGTACAGGTTTGTTCGAAATCGGCGGCAAATTCGGCCAATTTTCTAGAAGAATTAATATCAAGACATTCATCGATTAAAGTTTTGTGTAAAGTGATTTGTTTTCTTTCATCATCAAAACCCTTTAAATGAGCAACCACATACATCAAATCACTTGAGGTAGAAGCTTTAGATCTATCAATCATCATAGGGTTGTTTTTGATTAAATCGGAAATCTTATTCATAATAAGTTCCGAAGCTTCAATAATATGCAAATGTCTTAAATTAACCCAATCTTCATCATCTTCATTATCTAAAGTAGCATCAACTTCGGTGGTTTCACCACGTTCATTTTCACTATTATATTTATAAACACCTTCTCTTTCCAAACTATTGACAATATCCATAGCCATTGCTTGATAACTAAATTCATGAAGTAAAGGAGCATATAAATCCAAGGTTCTATCAGTAATTAATAAGATGGATCTTGGTTTATCTTGAACAGCAGGAGGAGGATAATCATGATTTAAACGAGCGTAATCATCGATTTGTCTTTGGAATTCATCAGCAATCAATTCAGGTAATCTTGAGGCTTGATGGATGGCATTTTTAGGAGAATAGAACCGAATCAAAGGATATTCACCAGTAATAATCATTAAATTAACTAAAGATTTTGCCGCCAATTTCACTTGAGTTAAAACAAAATCAGAACAATTAAGATTGTAATAAATTGGCATTGAGTTTGGAGTTTTATTATCAGTTAAAAATACTCTAGTTTCAATAGGGAAGAAATTACAATTAATATAACGAATATGTTCACCATTATCAAAATAATTCAAAACCTTTGGATTATTTAAAAATTTGGCAGATTCAAAAAATTGACTAACTTCTCCATGTTCAGTAATTGGTAAAAATAAACCTTGACCACCTTTATAACGAGCAGTTTGAACATCACCTATAATACATTTTAAATTATAGACAGTCAAATCGATCAAATAAATGGCTTCCATAAAGGTATTCTGTTTTCTTCTAGCATCGATCTTTTCAATACTGGTAACTACTCTCAATAAATTCTCTTTGGTAAGAACTCTAAAGAGTACTGATTCAGTCTTGTCATCAATAATTAAATTGTATAAAGTTCCTGGAACCTGAACATCTTTAATTTGGCCAAGAATATACTCTCTTTGAAGATTCAACAAAGACGCTGGATCTTTGTTTTTAGACATGACAATCTTGGTAGGGGGTTTTGGTAGTAGTGGTAGATGGTTGTAGGTAGTTGGTGATGGTTGAAATGATTGGTGTGTGTGGGTGTGGGGGATAATTTGAACTGAATTTCAAGTTGATAGCGGTTTTATAACTGTAAAGTGCCGGATCAAGGTCTCGTGATAACAGGAACACAATGCAAGTTGCGGTTTGTGCGACAAATCCCACCACACACAAACACTGAGCAAACACACTTAACCAAAAAACACTCACACCAACAGCGAACAAACCAGGCAAGAAAAATAATAGGTAATAATGCGACATTACAAAGAAAATAATGAAAATCATTTGTCCTGTGTGTACCCCTGGCCGGACCGGACCATTTTGTTCTGGGGCGAGAAGATGCGACTTTAGTGGGCTTTAATGGGCCTTTAGTGGGCCCTTTTTGGCTTTTTGGGGAGACTTAGTGAGGTGAGAGCTCAGTAGCGAAAAAATTCGCGGGTATCTGGAGAATTAGTGGAGAATTTTTGGGGGGAGTTTAGTGCGACTTCCCCTAAAAGGCTAAAATTCTAAAGGGCTTTGACACTACTAATGGTCTGTTCCACTGTTTTTACTAAATCTCCAATTTCACGCGATCTGTTACGAAACCATCGACTACTCCACTCTACCATCACCACTACTTCCACCACACCCGGCCACCACCACCTCAACAGTGATCCCATTCCGCCGCCTCGACACACGTCCCTCACCTGCCTCTGGCCATCACTATCACCAATTAACTAGCGGCCTCGTTCTACCCGAGCTACCACCATTCCCGCTGTTCTACTAAGGTCCCTGTACCGTATACTACCGAGCCAGACCATACAATCTTTTTCATTCGTTCACAGGCCCCCCAACCACCACCGCCCAACGTTGATCCCCTACAATATTCGGCAACCTCCTCATCAGTGCTAGCCATTCCATCACCACCACCACTCGTCAAACCTTCCCTCTTTTTCTTTTGGCCTGTCTAGCTCCACTCATTTGTTCCATTATTAGTGTCTTGTGAGCTCGTATAGCATTTGGTCTATACTACAAAATAAAAAAGTACCATATAAAGATACCAACATTATAACCAAAATAACCATACCATCCATAATATTTATTATTCACAATGGAAGGCTCTAGTCCCCGAAATAAAAACATGGAGGCCGGTGTATATATCGCCGGATGGTACTTCTTTTCACTTTCCATCTCCATCTATAACAAATGGATGTTTGGTAAAGGACTTGATTTCAAGTTCCCTATTCTTGTCACATCATTCCATCAATTCTGTCTTATATTCTTAAGTTTGGGAGTCTTATACATGTCACCAAAACTTAGACCCACTGTCAATTCTCCAACATCTGTGAACTTGAATTTCCGTGATTTCATGGCGGTTTTTCGTATTGATCCATTAACTTATGCCAAACAAATCTTACCATGTTCACTTGCATCTTCAGGTGATATTGGACTTTCCAATGTTTCATTCCGTTTCATTTCTTTGAGTCTTTATACTATGTTAAAAACTTCATCTTTGGTATTTGTACTCCTTTTTGGTCTCCTTTTCAGATTAGAAAAATTCAATTGGAGATTAATTATAATTGTTCTTATTATGTCTGGATCAGTGGTAATGATGGTGAAAAAACCAGAATCAGAATCTGGTTCTGCTGATGATCCAAATGATGATCACAATGCATTTGGAATTATTATGGTATTAACTGCATCAATGGTTTCGGGTTTAAGATGGTCCTTCACTCAATTACTTTTAAAACGTAATCCATATACCGTGAATCCAATCTCCACTATATTTTATATTGCTCCTTCAATGTGTATTACTCTTTTATTCTTTGGATTAATTTTTGAAGGCTGGACCAATTTTATTACTGCTCCAATTTGGGAAATTAAAGGAACTTTCGGTACTATTTTCCTTATGGTTATTCCAGGTATTTTAGCATTTATGATGACCTTATGTGAATTTAAGTTATTAAGTGTTTCACAAGTTACTACTTTATCAATTGCAGGTATCTTTAAAGAACTTTTAACTATTGTGTTAAGTTCAATCATTTTTGGTGATAAACTTAGTTTCATTAATTGTGTGGGTTTAATTATAACATTTATTGATATTTTATGGTACAATTATTATAGATACCATGAAAACAAAAACTCAAACGATTATACTAGTGTGAAACAAGATGAAGAAGATACAGAAACAGATATCGAATTAAGGCCCGTTATATAGACATACAATTACAACTACAAAAGAACAAAATAAAAAAAAAAAAAAAAATAAACGATCGAAACAGTATTAATTCTAAAATGTAAACTCTGTATACATATATATTGGACATATATATAATTATTATTATTATTAAATTATACAATTATAATTCTTATTATTAATGCACAAACGAACCTCCCCATGAACTCCACCATTAGGACCATTATGATATATACATTATGAATATAATCTATGTTATAGTTTAATTTGGTTTATGGTGAGTCTGGGAGTGATTATTCTTGAATTAAATCCTTGATTCTAGGTCGTGTAATATTTATTAATTTGCAGTTAATTTAAATAGTCCTTTCTGGAATTGGTTATATTTATAAATCGTTTTGTGGAACGTTGTTTAGTGATGTTTGGTTCGTTATTATGCAAGCGAAAGTGGGTTCTGGCCATCGATCGCATTTAATTAGTTGGTCATTATATTAACAAGCTGGAAAGTCCGTGAATTCCACCTGTTGAGGGGGTGAACTTTGAGTTTATTTCATTGATGCAATTTCTTTTAATTTTGGATGTGGTTTTGAGGTATATGGATGTTTCAAAATGGGGTGAGATGTTTCATAAGCATGTTACATCAAACAAATACCAATTAAACTAGTGATAAATCCAATGGCTACCACATAAACTTCCACTTTAACTCCAGTAAGACCGCTAGATCTCAAACTGTGTCCTTCACTGGCAAACAGCTTGGTAGCGCTGGCTGCACTAGCAGCACCTCCTGGTAATGTGGTAGTAGAAGCTTCTGGGTGAGTGACAAAAATACCATCACTAATGTAACCAGAAAGTCTAGCTGGAACTTTGGTGGCATCACCATTACTTCCACTGGTATTCTTTTCTGAAATGGTCATGACCATGGAACTTCCTGATTGGTGACTAGCAAATGGAATAGATCCAGATTTAATGTAACCAACGGTCTTTGCAGAAGCATTTTTACTGAAATCCAACAGAGCAGAGATAGTCAGGAAAGATTTGGTATTAGCAGAAACATCAGCATCCACTTTAATGGTAGTATTGGAGTTTGCCATAGCGATAGTTCCACCTTCGTTATCAACTGCAAGGAAAACACTAGAAAGGAAAGGAAGTCCCAAAACGTTGTAACCCATGAATGAATTAGGTAACATCAAGAAAGAACATGCTTCGGCACCGTTAGAGAATTTGACGGTGGTTTGTTCATAGTTGAAATCTGAAACAAACTTTGAAACAGGCACCTCGATATGTAAATCACCAAAATTGAAATCAATGGATGCAGGTGCTGATCTTAAACTATCACATTCAACTAACCATTCACCGGCATCAGCACTGTAGAAGGCATTAATTTGGACTGCAATATTGACAATAACATCCACTGGTAAATAAGTATAGAATGATCTAGAATCTAAAACCACTGGAACTGCAGTATCGTTGGCTTTAAGTGATACTGATTGGCCAGTTCTGGTGTTTAAGATTTTAACATCATCAAGTAATAAACTTGGTAATTTCATCTTATTGACATTTTGATCAATTACTGATCCTGAAAGGAAAGGTCCAGTATGGGACAACATATCAAAAGAGTATAAAGTTCCTGAATAGTATTGTTGATCGATAAATCCCGGCATTAAGAACCCCCAACTGGCTTCATATCCGGTTCTATTTTGAAACCAAAGTGAGTAACCTGGAGATGCAATGTAACCTTTAGAATGTAAATTATTTAAGAAACCAGAACCGGTTGGGTTACCTGCAAGACCTAACCCACCATAATAAAGGTCTGAATCTTCGGCATCAACAAAAGTAAAGTTGGAAAGTGCAAGAGCATCATCGGAAGTAATATTGAAACTAACCATTTCTGTTTCCCATTTACCAGTAACATTTTTTCCATTAACATATGGAACTGAAAATCCTTGTCCATTTGATAATCCTTCCATAGTAGCTCTTGGTTGTTCAATAGATGTACGAGACAGGGAATGTGGACCTAAGGCATATGAATTATCATAACGTCCTCCAAAGGCACAAACTGATGCGGTATAACGGGCATCGGTAGTCACTGCAGCTGGAAGATCTCCACTAGAATACTTAGCATCTTGACTTTGATACCAGTCATCCAAATATTGACAATCATAGAAACTATCGGCATTTAAAACCCATAATTCCGGTTGAGCAATATCGACGTGTAACTGTATATCTTGACCCTTGTTTATATCTCCGATTCTAGCATTGATATTATAGGCAGCATCACCCTCAGCAACAGTAAGTAAAAGCTTGGGTATCTTAGTGTCGAGGGGAACAACAGGACCGGAAGTGATCGAGGAATCCGAGTCTCTTGATGTTGTTGATGATGATACGTCATTTGAACCAGAAGTCTTGGTACTGGTGGAAATTTTGGAACTGGTATTGGTAGTAGTAGTCTTCTTATCTCCAGTGTTTGTATCTGAATCGTTGTCGTCCCCTGATGTGGTGGTAGTAACAGAGTCAGCTTTTACCACGGCCAATAATGCCAATAGATAAATATGTAATAACATGATTAAGCTTTTGAGGCTAAAATTTCATTCCTTGCTGATATAAGTGGAGAAACAACTGGGTTTTTTAAAGTGGAAGTGGTGGATGTGTAATTAGGGATTAGAATCTATTTTTGTCTATGTATGAGAACCGTTTTTTTTTTTCCAGGCTGCAAAGTTTCAGTCAAAAAGAAACAAAAACTTATTACCGACAAGATCGAACAAGCGATAAATAGAATGAATATAACGCGAAAAACTATTAGCTGATGAGATCGGAAGATTGGAAAGTCGTTCCGATACTTGCTATATATACAATTTAAGGTTGAAGCTATATATTTTTTTTGTGTTTGATGGGGTGTTGACGTTGGGTGTCGTATTTCCGTTCGCCGAAAAGCACAGTGTCACGCATATTTTCAAGTAAAAGGTTACTTTTTTTTTATTATCAGACTTTGGAGGGAGGGGACCTAATTAGGATTAACATTAACTATTTTGAGGTAATTTAATATGTGTCTAAGTACCTGGTACCTAATGCCAAGTTTACCCTCTTGTCCCACCTTCGTACTTTTCTACCTCGCTTAGATACCTTACAAAAACTGTCATATATCTATATAACCCGTATATGTATTAGCTTGGGTATTAGTATTAATAGAATCTATATTCGTCCATTACTGCAACAACCATGCACCAATTATCAAGGTTACAACGTTCCTTCCTTAACTTGCATGATTTTAATCATGCAACTAATTGGCAAAGTTACCAACCTCTACTTCTAGACTTTCAAAAATAGGCCATTCCAACTGGTCCCTCAACCTGTTACCTTTTGGCCATAGGCCAATCTTGGAACAAAGGACTTTTTTACTTTTTTTAATTCCCTTATTGTAACTAATTATAGTGCCCAAAAGATATTATTTCAATCCTGTTACTTTAAGCCTCTGAGGCATTAAATGAACCCTTGGATCCTCCTCAAAATAATTCAATTGGTTGTTCTCCTCTTCTGCCGTGTGTCTCTCCTTTTCTCCATCTTTTCTCCCTCTTTTCTCCTATCTCCTCATTCCCCAAAATCTCCTCTTCTTTGATCGTTAACTGTTTTTGGTCAATCTCGCGTTAACTTTAAATCAACCTTTACTATATTGACTCTCTTGTCAAACAAATTTGAAACATCACGTATTTCCAATAAAGCATCTTTGACGCTATTAAAAGACGATGGTGTATAATGTAGATGTATAAATAGACTGATATTGCGTCGGAATTTCTTTCGCCCTTCTGAAGGACCATTCCATATTTCTCCATATTGAGTAACCACTTTCCTCACATCTTCACCTTCTCTTAAGCAAATATTCACTTGAAGGTGCCGAAACCGGCCCAAATGTCGCCTGTACTTTCGGGCTTGTGATAATTTCATTCCCTTTCTGGTTCCGTATAAATCGTGTTGAAGCACATACTTGCAATTGTCATATAAGTATCGATATATTGATCCCTGTAGTTCTTGAAATACAAGCAATGCTTTGAGTCGTTGTGTTCCAAGCTGCAGATATATGATGTAGAGCACTTCTTCTGGAAGGTCTAGCAATGTGCCCATGATACAGCTTTATAAATAACAGTGGTTCTTTTAAAAACTATTGTGACTATGGCTGGATCACTACCCCCTTATCCGATGTAGGAGAACGCGCTTATCAAAAAAATCAGTTGCAATCAATAAAGTCAGATGGACAAGGAACAAACCAAGATATACGAGAAGACTGGGTCCAAACTAGATTTGATTTGATAATAAGCAAAATCGGTAGTTATGAAGTTCGGGAGTTCTGTAGTATATATAGATGGGTGGTCTCCCTAATAATGGTTGGCATGGAGATGTTCCTGGGCTTAATTAATGGAATACCTGTATGAGGAGATACCAATCGGAGCCGATCAAGGAGATACAACCAAGACAAATAATTAAAATGTTATGAGTAGATTGACTATTAAGAGGAGTTTTTACGAAACAGTACTATTTTCCAGTGTAGAATTGCAAAACGGCTATTTAGTCTACTTTAACTTCATACTTCAATTCTAGTATGGTATAGTAATAGCTCCCACGGCATAACTATGAGGTTAACAAAAAACACAATTAAAAGTTACTGAATTTATTATTGTTATTTGGTGGCATAGAAACCGGTCCAATTTTTATTCTTCAGATTTAAATTCATAGCTTGGTAAGTCGAAAGTACATTTTTAATGAATAATGATTAATTCTTCGGTTATTTATTGAATATTTAATATATTTGCAATAATTTAAAAATTAACAAAATTCTACCAAACTCCAAAAAATTTAACTTGACAACCTCAAATTCCCATCTATACAATATAAAAAGATAGAAACAAGAAAAATGTTAATAAAAGTAATATTTTCAAAGAATCTTCTCTTCGTCCAATAATAACAATACATAGTAGTACTGGTTAGTTTTCAGCCAGTAAAATTGTACCCAAGATCAATGTACCAGATGTGATATCATAATTAGATAAATATACCATTTCATCAAATACATAAAATTAATGTGGGGTACTCTGGTACTTGTCCTCATTCTCTCTAATAGGAGTGCACTATTACTATCAACATAGGGAATAACTATGGAGTCTGAATTCCACTAAACCCCACCAAATCTCACAACAGCAAGCCAAAATCCAAGACTTAAAGACAATAACACTTCCCTTAACTGTTCCAACTTATTGATTTTCTAGTTCTTCCTGTCTATTCATTCCACCACCTCCACAATCACTTTGGTCTCGCTCAATTTGCAGCAAAACCACAAATAGTATCACTAAAAACCGACCAAAAAACCTTCCAAAAAATCTCAAAAAAAGAGATATACACAAAAATACACAACAGAAGTCAACTTAACCGCTCAATACCCTTCATACCTACTCCTTTCCCTACAATTTCCCAAACCTCCCATATTCCCTTAGTCTTATCAACTTATACTCGCTGTCGTGCACCGCCCAATCCATGACGTTGGAAAAATTTACTACCACTATCAACAGTCCTTAACAGACACTGTGGGATAACTTGTGAAACTTAATGAATTGCATATAATGGTATGTACAATGGTTTCGGCCAATCATATAGCTCCTCGATACTAACCTTCTAGTTACCATTATACTTATTAACATCAGCCAAAACAAAACATGTATTAATTGAATTGAAGAACGGAGAAACCTTAAATGGTGACTTAGTCAACTGTGATTCGTGGATGAACTTAACTTTAAAGAATGTCATTCAATCTTCAGCAAATGGTGAAGATTTCTTAAAAATTCCTGAAATATACATTCGTGGTATGCACATTAAATATTTAAGATTACCTGAAGAAGTGAGTATAAATTAGATTTATCTATTGAATTGAATTAAAGGTTGAAACAATTTACTAACAAATTTAGATTATGGATCATGCTAAGGAACAAAACATCTTGAACATGGAACAAAGAAACAGAAATCAAAAGAGAAGAAACAACAACGGTGGTAATAACAATAACAATAACAACAACAATAACAGAAGAGGTAACTACGGTGGTCAAGGTAGAGGTGGATATAACAATCGTCGTTATAACAACCAACAGCAACAACAGCAACAACAACAACAACATCAAGGTAACAACCAAAGTCCTCGTCAAGGCATTTAGAAAACTTATGAGTCGTCAATAGAGTCGTTTATCATATCAGTATTCAAAACACCATCAATGAAGATTAAAGAGAATGAAAATGAAAATGAAAAATGGAATATTAGTTGTTCAATAGATTGTTCGAAATCCAGAGAATTCACGACCAGTATCCCAATATCGAAATGAAATATCAAAATAATAATTAAAATATAAAATAAAAATAAAGAAAAACGATTTGAGGTAATGATGTATTGATATAAATGTGTCTATAGATGATGTGGATGATCAACAAGGGGGGTATGCCCATTCGACATGGCACCATCCCTTCTAGCCAACGTATCAAGTGAGTCAGCGAGTGAATGTGTTATTAAATGAACTACAATACAGAGCTAATTATTAAAAGCTCAACCAACTACAACCATACCTACCAATTATAACCATCCATTTATAATTACTACCACTACTTACTCACTTACTACCAGGCTATCATCCTAGTATGTATTATATAACTTGGGCTTCATAAATCCTCTGGAATTTCCAGGTTGGATTCTGGGAAAATCATTTTTTTGTATTTGTGTTAGGTGCAAAATTTATGTAGCATAAAAAAATTTAATCAAATACGGTTATTATACCATTCACCATATATATCTCTATCATTCTTGCTATTAATACTTTCATATGGCTACTGATGACAACCTCTCACTTTGTGGAGCAAACCGACGATTTAGGTGATGAAAATGAACCCATTAATAATTTATCAAATGAGGACCTTGTGAATGATCCAAATACCTTTCTTAAAGCCTGTATTGATGATTCGGGACCAACAGTAATATCAAGAGGTAAATTCAAGGGTTTGTACAATTTCAATAATTTCAGATGTTATAAACTAAGTTGTCAGACCAATTTTAGTGCATCTCAAAATTGTAATTATTGCAGCCATCTTCCTTATATTCCACTGAAATTAAAGCATGAAATGGTAATGGAACCGCTGCCACAAATACAGCCCAACAAGAAAACCAAAATTGATTTCAAGAGCAGGAAAGAACCACCAAAAAGGATCACTCCTGCCAAAGAATTAGAGAACCAATTGACTTATTTATTGGGTGAATTGACTGAACTAATTGAAGACCACGGAAGAGCTCTCAAAAGGAAGATCAAACTGTCAAGCAAAAAGACCCATACTCGGACCCAGGTCAAGACCCAGAAACACAAACAGACCAAAAATTAAAGTCCTACTGGGGGATTAACAAATAAATAGTTGTATATTACATATGTCCTATAAAATACACTAATCAACAGCGGACATCTATCGTCATTACCGTCGTAGAGAGAACCAACTTAGGTTCTATTTTTCTTCTTTCTTAACCCTGATAATTTATTTAAAACCTGCCTTTGTTTAAACTTATTGAGTTGTACTAATAGACCAACTCTTCAAGTCTTCTCTGAAAGTCAATTCATTAAACAATCCGTTAATCAGCCTTAAATTTTCATCTTCATTACCATACTCCTTGGCCCAACTATCATAAACCTCAGACAACCTTTGGTTCCAGCCAGTTGGATTATCTGGATTTTGAAATATTTCATTAATGCTGCTTTCTGGAGTATGTTCAAGTAAAACACTTAATTCTGGATCCCAAGTACTTTCAAGAATCTTACTGTATAATTTACTGACAATTGGATCCATAATCAAATTCTCACTTCCTTCATGACCATGAACAGTTGGTGCATGCAGACGAGTATCAGACTTTTGTGCTTTTTTACGGTTATCTCCGTTTGATGCTTTTTTGTTAAGTTTTATAGATGAAGTATCTTTTGGTTCTGGTGCAGGAGACTCTCCATCATCAACAATTGAATCTTTAGGTTCCAAAGAACTGGCTGAACTTAAATTGGCACTACCTTCTGGAATAGCACTTGAAAGTCCACCAAATATATTTTTCTTATCAAATTGAGGGATATTGAATTTACCTGTACTAGGAGAACTCAACAGGTCCTTTGTGGTAGAAGTGCTATAAGAAGTAGGAGTGTTTGATGTGGAATCACTAATTTGAAGTTGAGTATGGAAATCGTAGTTGGATGGTAATTCTCTAAGTGCAAGAGTCATATTCAAAATGGAATTCACCTTTGCATTTTTAAGCAAATATTTGGAATTGACTGGTTCATCGAAATTTAAGTATTCAGTCAAGTTGATTTCTAATCTACCTAATTCTGTAGTCTCTACTCTATGTTTAACTGGATGATGACCAGCGTCTTCTGGGGTATAGTGAACACGCATTAATAAGTATTTGTTACCAATTAGGTTTTCTCTTCTCTTGAATGGGAATCTCAAGTTACAAGTCAAGTTATAATTGAAAGTACACTTGAAATTATGAATTTTCTTGCTGGAAGTGGTAGTGGAAACATTACCAGAAGACCCGGAAGATGAAGAACCGTCTCCAGCATCACCATCACTATCACCATCGCCTTGGCTGGACATTTCACTAGCACTTGGATGGTTTCCGTGGATAAGTTTACTTAAAGATGGTCTAAGGGTTCTACCATCTCTTATCTGGAGTTCGATATAACAGTAACCGGAGATCTGAGGAATGTTAGACAATTCATTGATTGTGAGGTTAAAGGCAAACTTTGGCCGTTTAGATGAAAACATGGTGGATAATAACGACTAATGATAAACCTTTTATTAATATTAGAAGGGATGATGAAACTGGGTTTCTGTACGATAACGGGTCCTGCGGCTGAGGGAAAATTAAAGTAGTGCGACCAAACCATTATTAAGGTATGTGTAAGAGCACCCTAATGTGAGATTAGGGTAGTCTAACAAAATAGGAAATTGACATTAAAGCCATCCAAATAGAAGTTATGGGATTTAATCGAGTAGAATGTGATTGTGTTTAAAAGGGTATTTTAATTGGTCAATTGGATTCTGATCAACGCTATAGTAATTGGTGTTTTTTTGTAGCGGAGCTGGTGGATTAGGAAATAAGTAACCGCTGGAGTTGGTCAAATAATGCAATTTATCCAGTAATGGATGGTAGAAAAGACACTGATTCTAACCTTATTAGATCCGGTTAGAATACCTTTGGCGGTTATAATTTAACCTGGGCTATTGTAATATTGAGTAGTAGTTATACCTCTTATTGTTATCTGATATTGAAGATTCACTTCATGATAAAACCTGGCTTGAATCATACCAACTCATAATCAAGTGATGTTTGACTCACACGGTTATTAGTTCCATCATTCAAACTGATGTTGTATCAATCTATGGACCTTAACAACAAGTATATAATTTGGTTGCAAAGAATAAAGTGCGATTCGCAACCTTTTATAGTTTAGTGAACCACTACAATAACCACTCCAAAGTTAGACTGAACATACCCTGAAATTAGATAAATATACTTCCAAAAGACAATTAGAAGTACTTCAATTGGTCTAAAGTAAATAGCCAAGAATGACTTGAAATAGATCCGAAAATAGTGAACACTAAGTAATTACACTGTATCGTTTATCAAGTCAGTAGACTTAACTACCAACCATTCATAACAGAAGTCACCAGGATGAAGATCACAAATACAATAAACACCAAGAAGTCATTATCATACCACTTTCTAGTTTCTAATACAATAACAATTTTCTCCCTAATGGTTTATCAATTGTACTGGCTGGTGGGTGGTGATGTTCTACTGATAACGAGATGGCGATGGCGCGTCGCGAGTGTCGCTAAGTTCTCCACTAAATTCAACCTACTATCTACATACTTACCAGGTGTGTTTAGATGAGCAAGAATGACTATAGCCACCCGTTCACTCCCTATGACATCCAGGTGCAGTTAATGGATGCCATTTACGATGCTATTACCAACAATTACAAAGTAGGTATCTTTGAAAGTCCCACTGGAACAGGTAAGACTCTCAGTATCATCTGTTCCACCATGACATGGTTGAGAAACTATAAAAGAGACCACCGTGACCAAGAAGGCGACCAAGAACAACTTAGCGATGAAAGTGGAGACGATAAGAAGAATGATTTCAGTGACGACGACAACTTTGACGATTTCAGTGATGAAGACGATGATGAGCCAGACTGGGTGAAAAATGACTACAAATCAAATATCTTAGAGAGATCAAAGAACAGAATAAGAGACTACGAGAAGTACCTTGATACTCTTGAAACGGAGAACTTTCAAAAGCCCGAGAATTTGGAAATACGACGCAAAAGATCAAAAATTACTCCTCAATACGAAGATGAAGACTTTTTGCCCCAAAACTACGAAGAAAATCCAGAAGTAACTGAGAATTCCAAGATCCAACGTGAAATTGACGCTTTACTTGGTAAAATCAACCCAGAGACTCCTGTTGAATCGATCAAATGTCCCACCAAGATCTTCTTTGCTTCACGTACCCACTCTCAATTGAACCAATTCTCCAGTCAATTAAGACTCACCAACTTCCACTCCTCCTTTGATGATTTGTCGGAGAGAACAAAGTACTTACCATTTGGGTCAAGAAAGCAACTTTGTATTAACCCCAAAGTGCGTAATATCTCCAGCAATGATTCAAATATCCACGATGCATGTATAGACTTACAAAATACCAAGGATGGCTGCGAATTTCTTCCCAAAGATTATATGAACTCGTCCCTTATGACGAGATTGTCAGACCTCTCGTTAACTAAAATTCATGATATTGAAGAATTGGCTGATTTGGGTAGACAGAATAAAATATGTCCTTATTATTCAATTAGGAAAGGAGTCGAAAAGACAGAAATTATTTCCTTGCCTTACCAAATGATCCTTCAAGATTCTACCAGAAACATTTTAAATATCGATATCAAGGATTCTGTAATTGTGATTGATGAAGCACACAATATTCTTGATGTTATTAATTCGCTTTATTCAATTAGTATCTCCAGACACGAGATCGAATTAATTATTAAATCGTTAAAGGTATACCTTGGGAAATTTCTCAAGAGATTGAATAGTGGAAACAGAGTCAACTTAATGAAACTCGTCAAATTATGTCAGACAATAATGACATTTATTAGCAAGAAAGAAACAGAGGGGATAAAATCTGGCGAGGAGCTCCGCTTGGAAGATTTATTAGGAAGTTCCAATGCTGACTTGGTTAATATTCATAAACTAGAGGAATTCTTAAACAAGACCAAGATTGCTTACAAAATTGAGTCTTACTTGGAAAAAACCGAAGACACAACTACTTCCAGTTCGAATCCATTATTATTCAAAATGATCAGATTCCTTAAGAGTTTAACCCATCCTTCAAAAGAAGGTAAATTCTTTTGGGATAAGTCCAGCACTGGTGTTGTTTCTATCAATTATATGCTTCTTGATCCAAGTGAAATCTTTAGGGATATTATAGATCAAGCTAGATGTGTATTATTGTGTGGTGGTACCATGGAACCAATGGCAGACTATGTGAACTATTTATTTCCCTATGTACCACAGGATAAAGTCAAGAAGTTTAGTTGTGGACATATTATTCCTGATGAAAACTTGAGAGTTTTCCCAACAACAAATTATGACAATTATCCATTCGACTTTCTGTTTGAAAAAAGACAGAGTCCAGAGTTAATGAAACGTTTGGGAAAACTAATCATTGAACTAAGCCATTCTGTTCCACATGGTGTAGTGGTATTTTTTCCAAGTTACAAGTACTTGGACCAAGTGGTCAAAGTATGGAAAGACACTCAGGTTTTTAAACAGATCGAAGATTCCAAGAAAGTGTTTCAAGAACCCAAAGATTCTACAGAAGTGGAAAAGTGTTTACAGGAATATTCTGATCATATTTATAAAGAACATCAGGGTGCAATTTTATTTTCGGTTGTTGGAGGAAAAATGTCCGAAGGAATCAATTTCTCAGATGATTTGGCCAGAGGAGTTATCATGGTAGGAATGCCATACCCCAATGCATTTTCAGGAGAAATCGTAGCCAAAAGGAAATTTATAGAGAGTCACACTGTTGAAAATGGTGGGACAAGGGCAGAGGCTACTGAGGCATCTCGAAACTTTTATGAGAATATTTGTATGAGATCTATAAACCAGAGTATTGGAAGAAGTATCAGACATATTAATGATTATTCAAGTATATTTTTGGTTGACCAAAGATATCAGAATCCTCGTATCCAAGGAAAACTCAGTGGTTGGGTCAAAGACAGGATTGTTAATGGTAAGAGTCTAGGCGAAGTGGTAGAGAGCATTGGGGAGTATTTTAAAGGCAAGTCCAATCAATAATAAGTTGGAACTGTTGTATTAACTTGTATATACGAGTAATATTTATTATATATTATTAAACTGTAGTGATACCAAATTGTTTTTGGGACCAAATGGATAATTGTAATCATTATCCTTTGTTTAGAGGAGCCAAAGTGCTGTCTTTCATTGGTATATTTTACTTTGATTATCGTCCCAAAGTCATATTTGAACCAATTATGTAATATCCTGTTATATGTCCATTTAATTTTGTATGTTATGTTTCGTCTCTGGTTATTTCTAGACTATTTAGGGTATACAACATCACTTCTTAATACCCACTTTTCTCCCTGGTGGACCATTTCACCTTCATGCTTTAAACAATCATCTCCATGCTTGTGCAACAATGCCATTCCCTTACTAGGATGAACATTCAATGGAGGAACTCCTCTCAAATCTGGATAGAAAATGGTTCCACCACCTTCAAACTCATCGTCTCCTGTCAAATATATCAAAAGGGTCCATTTGGTTCTTCCCTTTAAAGTGCCACTCTCGTTTCTAGGACACACCACAGATTCATCATAGTGTTGATTAAAATGGTGTCCCTTTTTGTATCTATAAACTCTCAATTGCGGATTCAATCCACAGGCACCCGCAAATGTCTCATATATTTCTTCAAGCTCTTCGTCCTCATAGTCTACTTTTTGAAGAAGTATATCACGAAGATAATGCCATAAGCTTTCAGCAGCTCCAAAATCATTAGTAGCAGCACGATCATTGACACGCATGGCATACTCTTTACTCTTTATAAGTGGGGTCGTTTCAAGACCAAGATTCTTCTCAAACGACTTGATAAGCTCGTTACAAAGCTCTTTAGGGAAGAAGTTCTCGATGGTGATGATCTGATCTGATACCACTATTTCAGGTTGTGGGGTGAAAAATTGGTTATTTGCGGACTTTGAAAGCTGGAGAAAGTTCTGGGGGAAAGTGTAGGCGGGCTTTGTCGAGGTCTTCTTCTTGGGTGGCATTTCTATGAGTGTAATGTGGTCTTGTAGTGGAGATTTTGATCTTGGTGCCTCTGATTCTCACTTACCTACGATAAGGTACTGTATATTAGTGTCATTACCACTATAGATACAGAAGGCTACGAATAGAAGGTAAACCCATCAGACAGCCCTGAAATCAGTCTAGTTATTCAAATGAAACCCATGGAACTACTTCCAGGAACCACAAAAAATTATCTACTGCTCAATTGCTAATTGTCATTACGTTTTAATGTGTAATTTTAGTATATATATCTATACAATAGGACCATCTATTACCTCATACAAGTAATAATGGTCTTTATAATGGTGTTTTGATCGTTAATTGATGAATATGGGACTGCTGGACAAAAAAAATGTTCAGTTGCTTTACAACAGTGATTCCAAATTAATCAATAAACTATAGGTTTCTCTTGGCATCTTGTATTGAACCATACCAGCATAAATCATACAGTTCTTACTGATCTTCTTCAATCTGTCCAATTCAGCTCTTTCATTACCTAAAGCTTGGTATCTTCTAGTCAAAATTTCATAATTCAACTGAGAAATGGAAGACATAACCATGATTAATAATGAAGGAATGATCTTGACCAAATTATCATCCAAATGGTTGGTTTGAATTAATTCACTTAATTTTCTGATCTTGATCAAATCATCATTAACATCAACTGGAATAAGACCCAATTGTGAAATGCCATTGATGACTCTATTCCAATCCTTAGTTAAAAAGATATCTCTAATGTCTATCACGGATAACAATAATCCACAGGTTTCCTTAGCTTGTGGTCTAATCTTTTGCATGATAAGACTATTGTTCTTGAAAATATCCATTAATTGTCTTGCCAATAATATAATGTTGTTATCAGCAGTGTTATGCTTTGGAGCTTGGTTAGTTTCTCCACTGAAAGTTTCATAGTTTCCGTATTCAACAATTGGTTTATCCAATTCAGTAGATGATAAAATTTCGGCCAATAATTTATTAACCAAAGAAATAACAGTGTCAAATTCTTGACATAAACGGTATAATAATAATGCATCGAAAATTCTACCATCTTCTTCACATTTGATAGCACTGATTTCAATGATTTGACTGTAGTAAGATTCTAAAGATTCTAATCCAATAAGAGATCTTTGTCTTTCTAAAATACCTGGTACCTTAACTCCATTGACTGGATTTAATTCTCCCAATAACATAGAAAATTCTCTGGAAATTAAAATCAATTCTCTTAATGCTTCATGACATTTGGAAAGTTCTTCCTTTGATGATCCTCCCTTGGAAAGAGCAATCAAAATTAAATATTGACAAGCAACCTTTGGATCACTAATTTTGAAACTTCTGGTGTATGATCCAATTAATCTACTGAAATTGATCATGTACTCATTATCGTAAATGATAAGTAAATCATCTTTGTTGGAAATACTTGGAGTCTTAAGTAATCCGTAGTAGTTTAATCCAATTGCTAAATGAACTGCATCACATTCATTAATTTGTTCATAAGCATATTGGACGGCCAATTCGTATAACCCGACTAAAATTAAAGTCTTAAGATATAATGGATTATTAGATGAAGCATTGAAGTTCTTGGCTCCCAAACTGACAACCTTATGCTGTAAATTAGTCAAACTGTAGTTTTCGAAGACAAGAGCAGATTCGTTGAATTCGTTTTCATTGACAATAGATAAATGGAACCATAACCAATCTTCAATACTTAAGTTAATAGATTGTGGTAACGATTTCTTACTTAAATCACATTTTCCAATGATCTTGTAAACAGAATATTTGTATGGATCGAATTTGCTATCGTTACTTCCAGCAACAGAGTCATTTATGTAGAATTGGAATTGTTGGTTGAAGTCAGAATGTAATCTTTGACTTAATTCGGATGGAAGAACATGGTTTTCACTTTCAACAAACTTTCTTAAGTAAGTAGGGAAATTAGAATCAAACTTGTTGAATGCATCCTTATTTTGTCTGGTGAAATCCCAGGCTTCATTGTATAAACCAGATCTTAATAAATAAAAGATCAATGCCCACACAGGAGTGTCATTAACATTCAAGGTTTTTGATAAAAGATCAGGATCATTTTTCAAGATAATCTTATCAATAAAGTAAGAAATCTTGTTGAAGTTGGTGGCAGCAGCAAATTGAGCTGGCTTTTTGGTATCTTTCAAATAAATTTGTTCGATATAATTATAAAATTCGGATTCCAAGTATGTTTTACTGTTGTTGATGATCTTTCTGTGGAATGAAGGTAACTTTTGAGAAGATTCTTGATATTCTTGATAGAATTTTTGTTCTTGATTAGTTTTACGAGTTTTTTCTTCAGTTAAATCAACTAAAATCTTCCAAACTTCGGAGATTTGTTTAGATTTTAAATCATTTTGAAATTTAGATAATTCGGCCATGTTTAATCCATACAGGAAATTGGATCTTTCTAATCTCGCTTCGTTTAATTGATATATGATTTTAGCGTGGTTTTCAAACTTTTCTCTGGAAACTTGCTTGACAGATGCTTTATTAGAACCGTTCATTGGTGCCAACATACTGTAGTTACCAGAAATAGTTTGGTTCCAAGTGATGGAGTTCTTTAAAGATTGAGGGTTGGAGTTACCGGATTTCAAGCCAATAGATTTTCTTAATTCATCACGTCTGACTTTCCAATCAATAGATATATTGGAACTGATAAAGCTATCGAAATCTTTAGAAGCCAATGCCAATGATTGTTCTATAGTGTTTAAGATATTTTCATTCTTTTTGGAGATCAAATAGTTGTCTATGTTATCATAATTAGAAACATTACCACCAGAAATGGCAGGTAAGTTGGAAGGAGAATCACTTGGAGGAGCAACTTGAATGGAACTAAGCTCACTTTCAATTTCTTCAGCATTGATACCACTTGAAGCCAAAAGATAATGGGCTTTAGTAAAGTTTACATCCTTAGTGGCATCTTGTTTTCTCATAAGGTGAGACTTTCTTTGTAATTCATTCAAAGTAAGGTGAACAGATCCAAGATCAAGATTATCACTTTTAGGTAAGTTATGGGCAGATTCCAACAAGTCCTTCAAGACCTTGGAAGTGGTTTCATTGTTTAATGAAGTAGGAATAGTGGTTTGGGCAGTAGATGCAGATGCATTGTTCTTGTTATTGTTGTTATTGATGGTATTAGCACTATTGATGGTATTGGCGGTATTGATGGAATTGGTATTACCAGTGTTGATGGTGTTGGCATTATTGGAGTTTAAGGAACCAAAACCAGCACCAAAACCAGAGCCGAAACCGGAGGTCTGTTGATTGGCCGATGGCTGGGTGTTATTCTGACCAAAGAGTGACATATTGACCCTTAAAACTACTCAATGGTGATGATTAACTAATGTTGTTTACAAATTTGGTAGTGTTTTTTGGGGCTCTATTTTCATTGAATTTTCTGGCATACAACCAAAGTTTACCCGGAATTTGAGCGATGGGTATAAAAGAGCGAAGATTCCAGCTTTAGTTTAGGATTTTTTTTTTCTTATTAACTTTGTCCAAAAGTAATCCATCACATAGACAGTGCATTAAAGTGGGTCTTACAAGTAGATGCCTCGGACCTTAAGTGGAGTCAGTTCTTGACTTCATGGACCGACTTGTCGTGTATCCAACTTTGAGATCAATCTATCATTATTAAATGCGATACGTCGATGGAAAGAACAATAGGATCTATAAGAACTTGTCTGGATAATAATGAAAGAGAGGTGTCAGAAGGTCCATATATTCGTAGCGAAGCCAGTCTTCTTTTTCTCTGGGCTGAACACTTTCAGTTGTTCAGTCTGTTTAGTCTCAACTAAACTTGTACTAGTAATAACTAGTATAGTACTTTGGTAGGTGCTCACTACTGATTATCTAAGCTATCACTAAGTTAGGTCCAACTGGGTCTAGTGAAAAATAGTGAATAAGAATAGTGACAGTGAAAAATAGTGCTGTAACAGAATCCCATCGGTTCTGCTGGTGTTCTATTATTTGCCTGACTGTGTGGGTTTATTTTCGTGGAATACCGTGCTTTGTTCTGTGTTGTGATTCTAACTAGCGAGCTAATTGACTTGATGATATTATATCATTAGACCACTCTACTTATACCTAATTGTACAATTGTACGGTTTGGAAGCTTTAAATACCAATTATACCTGCTCCCCATACTACTTCTATTATTCTAGTACTTCTCTTTTTCGTAGAACTTATTGTTGGTTTTTTTCTCGAACGTTAAGGATCATCTCTCTTCTTTGGTTATGAATTTTTCACCATCTCATCTCTGTAACTACAAGATCGTCTTGGTGTCTGCTCTCTACTTTGTGTTTCCACTGTTCTAGTGGAGAAACTGGTCTATTGGTCCGTCTTTGTGGTTGGTTCTGTCCTAACAGAGATCGGATCTGGCTTCTTCGTATATGCGTAGTTCTTAACTTACCGTTACAGTGCTCATTTGCACTGCGAGCTACACTGTTACATCACCTCATCAGCTCCCACCAAAGATCGCCTTACCATGCTATAGAGTAAAATAGGAAAGTGGCTTGAGGGACCCCTAAACAATATAAAGTGGAGTGACTTGTTAACTGTCACATTGTGCAACTACAATCACCTGTCACTTAAGGGTCTTCCCCACTTGCGTGTGCTTATTATTGACTGGTAACAATACCTCGCTATATAGCCAATATATTTAGTACAATTTATTCACTCCACATTTACTCCTATTTAAATTGGCACAGTTAGTTGGGCCAATAGTAAAAGGGTTAGAATAATCCAACAATTTAGGGCCAAGGGGCCTGTGATTTCTTAGGTTCGCCCCAAATATGGCAATATCTGACTGTAACATTGATAACTGGATTGGCAAATTTTTATTGGCCAATACTCTGCATCGTAAAACACATACTACAATTTTGTAACTGATCCCTACATAATAATTAAAAAATATTCAGGCTATAATTGCAGCCATTTAGACGACAATATCCACCAAAATTGATGCCATTCAGCTAGAGTAGTTTCTGAAGTTTGTACCCAAGTTATAACAGTCTCGCTTAAAATCTACAATTTTAATGAATTAAATTAAACCTTTATTTTTATGACTTTCAGTAAATAAAACCTTATAAAAAAAATTCTAATCTTTAATCTTATGACCTTTTAAATAATCAACAATCTTTTGAGGTTGTTCTTTTGTGGATATCGTCCCTCTATAAACAAGAATTAAATTATAACACCGACTTTATAATCAATTAATTAATTAAATAAATTAATTAGCTAATTGTTTTAGTCTTTTTTTTTTGAATGCAAACTTTCATGTTTGAAAATTTTTTTAATTAAATAATGAATGGAATCACAAATCCTTGTCTAAAACAACGTCTGGGAATTCGACTTCTTCGTTGTTACCTAAACCACCAGCGAAATTTTCTTTGGCAGACCAGGATTTAACTGGGAAGTACCAGTAAGCTAAAGCCCAAACAATGTAGATGACAGTAACAGCAGATGCATAGTTCATGTTACCAGCGTTAACTGGCATGAACTCAGGGAATGAAAAGAAAATCAAGGCAAAGAAAGCCCAGAAAATAGTAACAATGTTACAGAAAAGACCCAATTTACCTAACCAGAATGGACCATGTCTAATGTTGTTTCTACCTCTGTAGAGAAGACAACCAGTTGGAACGAGGTAACTGAGTAAAAGGAAAGTAATACAACCAACAACCATGGAGTTGAAGGCAGCGTCACTGGCAAGGTAAAGTAAACCTAAGATGGCAACCCAGAAAGAAGAGAAAAGATGAGCATTCAATGGAACACCAAGCTTTGGATCAACAATAGCCAAGTGTTTAGAGAATGGTAAACCGTTATCTCTAGCGAAGGACCAACAAAGTCTGGTTTGCCAAGTGTGACAAGAAATGGTACAACCACAAGCAGTTAAGAAGATCAAAGAACCCAAACAGATGGCACCAGCCTTGTTACCAAGAGCTTGGTAGTAGATATCAAGGATTGGCATACCAGTACCAGAAGAGTAGATGGCATCCAAGTTACGAATGCAGAAGAACATGGCAATGACATAAGTGAAAGAAGTGATGAAACCAATGGTAACAGTACCAATGATGGCCTTTGGAATATCAGTTTTTGGTTGTTCAGTTTCTTCAGCCAAGTGACAAGCGGAATCAAGACAAGAGAATGACCAATTTGGGTTAATTAAACCAACAATAAATGCAATACCAGCAGAAGACCAACCGGTGTTGTTTTCGAATTCAGTGAACACGAAAGCAGCATCTCTGTAGTGACCTCTAGAGCATACCAAGACAGTGATAGTAATGACACAGTAAGAGAAAAGGGACACATACAAAGCAGCATTACCTAATAAAGGTAAGATTTTACCATAACAGTTAAATAAGACAAGGAATCCATTAATAAGTTGATAAATAACGAAAAGTTGCCATTTCTTAACTTCATGATCAGGATGAGAGAGAACCCAGAAACCCATTAATTCATTAGCAATAGAAAGAGCCATAGAAGCAGAAGTGAAAATAGCACCAGCCCAAGCAAGAGAACCACACATATAAGCCAAAAAACTAGAATGTTTCTTTGGAGCCAAAACTCTGGACCAAACATATTGACCACCAGCAGAAGGAATGGCAGAAGACATTTCAGAAAGAGTAACACCTATACAATAGGAAACGGCAGCAATGATAATAATACCATATACAATTAAAAGAGGACCACCAGATTGGATACCAGTGATTAAGGAAGCAGAGATCCCAAACCAAGAGTTGGTAAGACCAAATCCAATAGAAATAATCGAATAGGTAGAAAAAGTTCTCTTTAATTCTCCACCTACTGGTTTAGCAGTAGTAGAGGCACCATCTGATAATTCAGATGATTCAAGCTTAGATCCAACTTCTTTATCAGCAGCAGCTGATGAAAAAGCAAGATCATACTTTTTGAATTCTAAATCTTGATTTTCGAATTCCATGATGAAAAAAGTATTATAAATATAAGATATATATATATACTTTCGTTTTTTGATTGAAACCCTGTTAGTTGGTTCTTTTAATGAAGACCTGGTTTTTTGGTTATTTCAACGTTTTAAGGAATTTTGGAGATTCAAAAAGTTCAAAATCGTTATGTTTTAGGAGCAAAGTTTGGGGTTATATACGAGCCAATCTAATCATAAAAAAAATATAATAATATTTTTTAATCGTTTCACAAAAATCAAAAAAGAGTAATTAAAGATGAAAATTCACTTTTTTAATAGCGCCGTTGGGTAGTTCGATTTACATGTGAAAAATTTGATTTTTTTTTTTTTTTTTGCTGTGTGTAGACAGTAAAAATGAAGAAAAAATTGGTGAGAAAAAGACTCGTCCCTCACGTGATCTAATTATCAATAAATTGCGTTCTGTATCCAAATTCCTCTTCCATAATCTGATAATAAGTCCGTTTAGACGGAGGTAACTCGGCCATCACCGGCGGTAAAACGGCGAGATTTATGTACGTAGATGGCCCAAAAAAGGCCCAAACGTTTGAGGCACACTGGCAGATACGCTGATCGTGTGATCTAAGATCGGATCTCGGCTCTTCTTCCTTCCCCTGGGGTTGTCTGGGTGTCTGGATGTTTGGGTGTGTGTGCCTATGTCGTCTTGCGTCTTGCGCTGGAAGATCTTTTTCGCTCTTGTGACCCTCGGCTCCAGGGTCCATTGTAACGTTACACTGTTTACGATGACTAGCGAGTCACCCTCCACCCAACGAGGTTGGCGCGCGACTTGGCAAGACGTTCACCTGGACCTAGAGAGCGCAGGAGATGGGGGGTCGGGGAAATATATCTCCGCCGGTCACGTGACCAGCAATTAACCCACCTAAATGGATTTTAACCAGTCTTTTCCTGTATGTGCTCTAGAGTTGCTGTGAAAGGTGGATGGGCCGATCTGGCAGGATACTAACCTTATGGTCAGACAGTAGTATGGTAGTGGTGGAGGTGGAGGAGGAGAGGAGATAGGAACATGGCCAAATACGGGTGTAGCAGGTGATTCTCGAGGTTTGGGAGGCCCCCGTGTTCCGTGATTGTCCGCGATAGTGGGGGACTAAAGGGGGAACCAACCACCTGGGTACAAGGAAACCAACCAACCAACCCACCCCAAAAATACACCCTAAAATACACCCTAAAAATATATACTATAAATCAATGTTACATAAGCCAGCTTCAACCCCAAATTAATTAACCTAATTAAACTAAATTATCCCCCAGTGACTCCTTCCCCCAATTTACCACTAATACGTGACTCTCTGGTGGGCCCTATACTCTAAATCTCTAAACTGTCTCTACAACCAGTCAGCCCAAAAATGTGCCTAATTTAAGCAGATAACTCGCAATTTTGTCCTCCACTTGCCCAGCCATTATCCAAGCCATTACATCCCAATCGTTCGGTCTCCGGTCTCCGGTCTCCGGTTCCCCAGTTTAAACCCACGCCCACACCCGGACCGACACCTCCACTCAATTCTACTCTATTTCTACACTTAATAGTCTATGGTCAATCAATAGGTACACAATACTTCCCCATACTTATAATAAACCTCACTGGTGGTGGGATTGACCTCTATTGTGACCCCGCTCGCCCAATTGTCCATTGACGTTCTCGGTGGACCTCGCCCGCTCGGTGGCCTATTTGTGACAAAATTCTGGCTAATTGTTTGGGCCCTTTTTCTTTGTCTTTTTCTGCTTTGTCACCTTTTCGTCTTTTCGCTGTATTTTCTCTATTTTCTCTATTTTCTGGGGTGACTCCCATCACTATTTTTTCTTTTGTTAGTGTCTCATACATTTTTTCCCTTGTGTGTGTGTGTGTCTCCTCTTATTTTGACTCTCTCACTCTCACTCACTGACCTAAATAGTACTAAAATCCAGTAACTCTCATTAAAACAAAAATCTTAGACTTTATTCCTCCCACGAATAGTTTTCTTCTTTTAAATCACAACCCTTTTTTTTTTTTAAAAAAACCCTCCCACCAAACAAATCCATCCATTAGCATCTACCAATTTACCTTATAATCAAACCTTGGTGATTGTGGCTCCCCCATTGATTGATCATTGCCGCCTCGTCTACTACCGTTTCATTATATATTGGAAGTCCCTGTTTTTCCTATCATCATCTTTTTTTTTTTTGGTTTTTGAAAGAATCTCCCTCCCCCCTTTCCTTTCATAATTCCTCACCCAGTTTGTGGTTAATTGTGCCCCGTTTTTTTGATTATCATTTCAAACAAAGTATATCGCTTTGTTATTGAAGAAACGAGTCATTCCCCCCTTACTAATTATCAGGAATTCATCATTTAGGGCTCATTTTTTTAAAAACTAATATCAAAATAAAAAAAGATTAATTGATCAATTGGACCTTATTTCCATCCATAGGTTTATTTTTTAACTGGAA
This sequence comes from Suhomyces anneliseae, assembly GCA_030568535.1. NCBI lineage: Eukaryota > Fungi > Ascomycota > Pichiomycetes > Serinales > Debaryomycetaceae > Suhomyces > Suhomyces anneliseae. Next base: position 145,753 of record JAJMGB010000001.1, on the reverse strand, counting down.
ACATAACAACATTCATTTTTTTTATAAACATATATCAAATTTTCCCCCTCAAATCCTAAAGTAAACCTTAACTACTTATGAGTATTCCTAATCTTGGTGAAGTCTTCCAGGGAGGTGCCACCACTTCACAACATGTGGATGCTCAAGATGAAGACCATTTTGAGAATACCACCTTTAAATTGAAGAGAACTAGATCTTTGGGTCTATTGGATGAATTCATCCAACCAGAGAAACAAGAGGAACAAATCAATGCAAAGGCCGAAGCTCATGCCCAAGCCCAAGCTCAAGCACAAACACAAGCATCATCATCATCGTCATCATCATCATCACAACAACAACAACAACAACAACAACCACAATCATATACGTCCAATCAAACAATTGATGAACCAGAACAACAACAAAAACATGAAAAGCTTACTGTTGATACATCAATGGATACCAATAACGAAGATGATCAATCATTTGCTTCTCTGAATGCATCACTCAACTTCAAAAGTCCGGAGTTATTACCTCACGATGATACCGATATCGTCACTGAACCTTCCAGACATGTCGATTATTTGTCACATCAATGGGATGTATCTGATATTTCTAAATCTTGGAGATATGTGATTTCTAAGCGTAAAGATGTGGCCAATTCCGCTAGATTAGAAAATGCTTCCTGGAGAACATGGGCTCAAAGAAGATGTAATTTAAAAACAATCAGTCCTGAAGTTGTCAATTGGTCAAAAGATAGTGATGTCACTTGGCTTTATGGTCCTATCTTGAAGGATGAAGATCCTCTTACCAGTTCCAACAACAATGATGATGATGAAAATGAACAACATAAATCAGGTGCCATTACCACTGCTACATCAGCTGCTGCTGGTGATATCTCTATACCCAATAAAAATGCTCCTGGTCCTAAACCTATCTTGAAGAGAAGAACCGTTCAAGATATGATGATTAGTCATTCCAATTTATTGAAGTTACAATTGGCCACCAATAAAATGTATCAAAAGCAACGTGAAAAACAACAAAAACAATTACAAGCTCAAAGAGAAGCCGAAGAAAAGAAAAGAAAAGACAGAGGTGAAGGAACTCCTGATTTTGATGATTTTGATGCTATTTCTGCTAAATTGAATTCTCAATATAAGAATATTAATGCAGCATCAGCAGCTTCTTCTGCTTCAAATTCATTTGTTAATCTTCAAAATCTTATTAAGAAGAATTCTTCTAATAATTTATCTCAAAAACCAAAAGAATCATCTCATTTATCTGAAGTTACACCAAATGATGAAAATATGGCCGAACAAGCTTCAGAATCTCCAAAGGGTACTGAACAAGAACATCTCACTTCATCATTACAAAAACCTGCTTTAGTAGACCCGGAGTCTACAGAAGCAGAATCAATCTCTAAGGAAGAACGTCATATTCATTTCAATGAAGAAGTTCAGCAATGTGTTGCTGTGGATACTTATTCTGATGATGATCAATATGATGATGACTACTATTATGATAGTTATGATGAAGATGATGCAGTTGGATTACATCAAGGATATTATTATGATGGTGGAGATCATCAAGTATATGGAGATGATGACGATGGATATACCTATGGTAATTACCGTAGTTCATCTACTCCTGGTGTGTATAGTAGTGAAGATGAACCAGAACATCACCATGATGCAGATGAAGAAGATGACGATGACGAAGATGATGACGACGAAGGAGGATTCTTCCTTAATATTAAATCTCCAAATTCTCATCCTGCAAGTGGCACTATACCATTCAGTTCCAACAAAAATCAATTGCCAAGTCATAAGGAGCCTGATAACACCGAAGATACAGAATCTATTTCCACCAATAACAGCAAACTGTACAAAACTATTCAATTACTTCCATCTACATCATTGAATTATGGTTCAGATGAAGAAAGTGACGAAGAATATCCTTACACTTCCTCTGTTTCTCACAATGTTGACAATACTAGCCGTAGAGGTTATGATTACTATTATGATTACAATAGTGTTTACACTGTTGATCCAAACCATGCAATTTATGGTAGTAACAAGAAGGAAGCACCTGAAGTTTGTGATGTTCCAGAAAATATCAGCATGGGATCCAATTTCGATTATGAAATCATTGAAAATGATGACTTCAAACCTCAACCTGCAAATGAAGGCATGCCAATAATTAATCCTGCAGTGATTAACAATAATAATATTAATAATATTCCATTTAAAGGTCAAGATCAACAAGCCAAGGGATTTCAACATGAACCTCCTTCTCCATTCCAAATGAGTGGATCAGAAAGTTCAAGTGATGATGATTCAGATGTTTTATCTATCGGTACTAGAAGATCAAGTCAATCATTGGCTCAACTGGTTTTTAGAAAATCAGGATTAAGTACAATTGATAATGATCCAAATGATCATTTCCCAACTATCTTGAATCATCCACAACCAGTAGCAGCACCTGTTTCTTCTATCAATCCTCAACATTCATCAACTTCAATTGCTAAACAACCACATTCTTCTAATTCATTATCTGATCTGTTCTTTGGATTCAGTAAGAGTACTTCAACTAAATCATTGAATCAGCTGTTCTTTGGAACTACTACCATGACTGAAGAAGATAGAAAATCAAAGCAATCATTATCTGATCTGTTCTTTGGTAACAGTAAACCGGAAAAGAAGGAAGAAAGCCAATCTTTATCTGAACTGTTCTTTAACACAAGTAGTAACAACAGTTATTCACCATCACCAGATGCTCTGAGATTATCTAATACCCAAAGAAAGGCTTCACCTTTACCTCCACATACCACATCTACCAATGCATTTCTGGGAAATAGCACTCCTCCATTAGAAGAGCAAGTATCCCAACAACCACCAGCTCCTTCAGGAAAGTTTGTGTTTGATGATTCAGATTCCGAAACAGAATCTGAAGAAGAATCACAACCTTTACCAAGAAGTAATAGTAATATTGGTGGAGGAGATAAAAGCTATACTCCAAGTTATGCATCACTTTCCCAGGTAGCTGGAATGAATGGGATCAGAAATATAACTCCTGATGCACCACCTCCTGCAAATGATTCTACTCTTAGTCCAGATAGTAAGAAGAAGATTGTGGACCAAGCTAAAGGGTTGGCTAATCATTTCTTAGGTGGATGGAAGAATAATGAAAGTTAGAGCAAAAAAGAAAATGGAAAACAAAAAAAATATAATGAATATAATAAAGATAATTAATTTTTTATGAAGTTTTGATGAATTTGGCTGGTTGCTAACAGGGCTACAGTCTACAATTGTTCGATGGTACTTGAACCAAACCGAGGTGTTATGACCCAGACATCCAGATACCAAATGGTATGCCTATGATCCTCAAATAGTCAATAATGTAATTAGTATTTTATAGGAAAGCACGTATCGTTGAACGAACAATAAACGAAGCGATTTTACTAATTGTATCATATATATATATATATATATATATTTATATATTATACTATATTAATATGTAATTGATTGATTATGGTGATATCTATAAGGTTGCTGCTTTTGGAAATTTGCAGCCTAAACATAATTGGTAAACCACCGTTGAAGGACTCGTAATTCGTAAATTACGTAGCCTAGATGTGGTTACGGTAAATAACGGTGTTTCTACTACAAAAGGAGGTGGTACTTCCAAAAGTGTGTTAAGTTGCTCCAACATTCCAGATTGGACCATAATTGACCAAAAAAAGGTCCAACACCACCACTTTCAGGCCAAGCCTTACCACTTCCACATTCTCAATTCCTACACCTAGAATCCGTGACCGATGAGGTGCCCCTCTTCGCTTACAAAATATCCCATTTCAATTGCTGCTAAATTTAACCAGGACATCACTTGTGTGTTCTCTCGTATATCTCTCATCCTTTTTGGAACCAGCCTTCTCTAGTTGTATGTCCTGTACGCTGTCGCGTTTTTGTCGCAAAAATATTTATGTCATCGACCATGACCTAATGACCTAAAGCAATTTGCTCACCATATTCCATTTAAGATTTACTACACTTACAAAATAAAAAAACCCTAACCACTATCCTGTACATCATCCTTCATCCGAACTAGTCACCCATAACCGGAAATCCATACCTTTCTTTCTTTCTACCGTTCTTTATCGTCTAGATCATCCTCATCTGCCGGTATCCGCACTACTACCAGGTCATTATACCGCTTACTTACGTCTCACCTATCTTTCTGGTTAAGATAACCGATATAGCAACCACAACAAATATAATTAACAAAAGACCACCCCGCCACCAGGTTACTTACTAATATATATTATATATATACATACATACCATTCAAACCTCAACGGTCTTGTGATCTTATATACAACCATGGTATCGTGTCATAATCTACCGGTTACACAATTGATAGCCCTCCCGCTTACTTTACTTTCTATCATCTTACCAGTCTCATTTAATAGTGATCTCCAAAATAACAAACTTCCATCCAAAAATCCGGGAAAAGACCAAGATGGTAAATGTGAATTGGTCGGAACGTTTTCCCTTGTTACCCAAGCATTCTTAGGACTCTTGTGTCTATCATCATTACTCATTAAACGGTACTACGAGTTCCCTATAAGGCGAACGTGGTCAGTGTGGTTATTTGATGTGCTCAAACAATTGATTGGAGCGCTTGGAGTCCATATTTTTAATGTTTTATTATCCATTATGAAAACAAGAAGAGTCGATGGAATGGGTCTGGGCTCTTCTTCTCCTCCTGATGATGACTTTGATGAAGATCCTTGTGATTGGTACTTTCTCAGTATAGTATTTGATTGTACTATTGGGGTATATATATTATACCTTGTTTTCAAAGCCATGAATAAATTCTTTAAGAACCATTTGGGAGTGACTCAAATAGATTCAGGTAACTATGGTCCTGATCCAGAAAAACCTAGTACAAGAGCATTTTTAAAACAATTATCCATTTATTTTATGTCATTAATGATAACCAAATTTATAATCTATGGAATTGTGGTTTGTTTCGAAACAGAACTTTTATGGTTTACCAGTCATGTTTTACTTCTTTGGTTGGATGAATACCCTGATGAATTTGAAATCTTTATTGTGATGTTTGTGGTTCCGATTGTAATGAACTGTTTGCAATTGATTTTGATTGATAATTTTATTCAAAACCAAGCTTGGTTAAACGTTAATAAGAGAATCCGCCATGAACATCATGAACCAGGTGAAACTGCTAGCATGTTGAGAAATGAAGCAGAACACTACTTGGAAGAAGATGGACAAGGTTTTATGCCAAAGAGTCACGAAGACAGACCTTCATACGCCAGTGATAGCAGCGGTACTATTGGTGGAGACTATGGTAGTACTGGAGATGTTTAAACCTAAAGGTCAATTAGAAAAGCTGGCCAGTTGGACATCTACAATTACCATAGAATTTTTGCAAATAGACTGTTCATAACACAGAGGTTGCAGAATACAAAAAGGTATAGGCACTGGACAATTCTAGAAATTCATAGAGAGAAATATTCAAAAGCCCGTTGTTCTGTGCTTTAACATCCACCCAAATCATCACCTAAAAATGATATGCATATAATGATGAAATTACGAATACATAATTATTGAAACGATCAAATAGTATATATACAAAACAAAATTAATCAGAAACCCAAAAATAATAGCAAACAGTAGCTAACTTAGTCAAAGTATTCTATAGTTTGTCAGAATTGTTACTAGTTCCATAAATTAGTGGCAATTTGACCAATTGTGGGTCTTTCAATATTTAACCTTTTTAGACACTAGGCTTATTAATCGTACTATTGAGTGGGATACCAACATTTGACACATTCTAAATTGCAGTACTAACTGGGGAGAAATGGTAGACGTAGCACATCTATGAAATTACTTCCAAACTATTCATATTCGTTAATCTTTATTAGTATTCTATTCTTTCTGGGTCCACTTCTAATGTGACTGGTCAATTTGCACCTTGCCACTTAAGCTGTGACCAGTAACCCACATTGGAGTGATCTCCACCATTTAAAGCACTTTGAAACACGTTAAACCCCTCTAATGTTCCTCTTCTATCCTTTTTTTCTCATTTTCCTCGTTCTTTATCCCTCTTCTCTACATCTTTCCTATTCTGTTCTTCTTTTCATTAAAAGTCATCTATTCCTATATACACTTCTAATTACATGACTGATAACTTCTGGTACTGGCTTCTTGGCAGCACACAATCAGAATAAGACCATGCCTTAGCTTTTGGTCTTATCCATCACTAACTCGAGTGTTTTCTTGGGAATCCCCTTAGTTGGTGTTAAATCCGTAACCCTTCATACAGAGCTTGTATTGGTCAATGATGGAGTCACACTTTCCACTTTCTTGACCGTTGAGCAATAAACATTCGTCTCTGACCTTCTTTTCGTCTAAACAGACGCAACAAGGCTTGTACTTGACTTCTTCTTTTGGTTGTGGAGCTGGGGTGGACATTATGGGAGTTGTGTAATTGATGTGAAAAATTACTAATCAATGGCCTTATATTGGAACCATCAAGGTCACGTGCGCGCCAGTCATTCAATCTGTGTGTGTCCCACCACTTTGGTGGTGCTAAATGAGCACATTAAATGCCCAATCTGCTTGGGATACAGGAGGTGTTGCAGATGGAGATGGTGGTGGGCATTTGGAGGCGTTTGGCCAGTATTGGGTTTGTGTATGGTATTTTATTCAAACCCCCGAATACGCAGATTTTGCATCTTGTTGTGAACCCAATGTATGATGTCATTCCCCGTATAGTCCATCGAAGACAGTAAATAGCTCGATTGGGACAAAGAAGGTTAAAAGAAGGCAAAGTAAGTAGATGAAAACGGGTCAAAAATCACCGGAAATAGCACAGAATCAATTCAATTACATAGACGAAACCATCTATACCCTTTTCTGCTTAATCCTTCTATTTACTTGATCTCTTTACTCTCTTGCCCTTGCTGTTCTACTGTTTAGCACCCAACGGAAATACCTGTCAACTAGCGCGATTTGTGGATCGTAGATCCTAGCGAGGTGGATTCCGAAACAGATTCCGCGCGACTCCACAGTGCCACTGTCAGTAGACTCACTATTATGAGGAGTAAGAGAAGTAGCACCAAAAGAGCAATTGGCGCCAAAGAGACTGGTATTCTTTTGGGTAGATACCTGAGTAAATCGTTTTTACTCTATTTATACCAGTTTTTGCCCGTAATTTCTGTATTGACGCCAGTACTGTTGCCCTGAGTGCCTCACTATTCTCCCCACAACAAACACTTTCTACCGCCATTTCCCCTAACACCTCTCGCTATAACCAGACAGTCTCCCAATTATCGGTCTCCCCAACATCCCCAACTATTACCATACAAAGACACCCTTTCCACTCAATTACCTCTCCATAACCCCCAAATACAACCCTAGGTGCATATTTTGCCTTCATTTTCCTAGAAACTCCTCTCTAACCTTTCTCTTTTCTGACTGTCTCCTTTCTCACCTCTCACTAGATCCTCGCTAGATCCTCGCTAGATCCTCCCACCGCACCTTGTTGATGTTCGGCGCCAACATTCGTCGATCTGTCGTTTACTGTATACACACTAACAACCCGCTAGTTTAACCCAAACCTGATCCATATCAACCCTCCATAACCTACTCACTTCCTACGGGGTAATGTCACGAGAGTCGTCCCATTTATCAAGTGCCAGCTCCCGTCGGCCATCGATTGGAAGCGTCGACTTGAATGATGATTTGGCCAATGGGTCAGAATATTCATATGCTTCTCAATCAGCATCAACAACAGGAGGACGTATCAAATCAGCATCAACATCTTTTAGAAACAGTTTCGATGCTGAAAGCACATTCCTGTCATCTGCATATTTCAATACTTTCAACACAACCGTGGATGAAAAGTCTTTTTCTCCATTGGGTCCCAATTCTATCTATGAATTAACCATTGCTTCAGATCAAGCTAGAATTAGCAAAAATAGAGCTCCAAAATCTTCAGTAACATTAAATGGAGGTGTTACTACCATATCTAACTTAAAAACTCCTACAATTAAAGATATTCCTCAAATCCAACTTCTGAAACTTGCTCAAAAAGTCAATAGTAAAGAATTAGAAACTAATTATGTTAAGGATATTCTTGATGAATTTAAAAACTTTGAACTGAGTTATAAACAATTGACCGAAGATACTCTCCAAAAGTTTGCTCAGGATCAACAACCATTTCAAAAGTTCGATAGTCTTTCTGCATCATCTTCCATTAAGAACTTTAATGATCCTGAAGATATAACCACTGTTCCTGAGATCTATGCCAATCCTGACTTTAGACTTGATGATCCTAGAATATTTAAAACCGTCATTGAAAACGCTAGTATTTTACCTAACGATGAAGATGCTGAATCTCAATTATTGAATAATAATGATTTACAAGATAAACTTTCCCATTACTTAGATATTGTGGAAATCAATTTAATTAAAGAAATCTCAAAATCTTCAGAATCTTTCTTCAGTACTTTGGGGGACATAGAACTCATCAAGACAAAATCAAACCAATGTGTTGATCAATTCAAACAAATAACCACTAAGCTTCAAACTTTAGAACAAGAACATGCACAAACTGGTTTAAATATCTTGAATAATTTAACTGAAAAGGGAAACGTGGAATATTTGGAGTCTTCATTATTACAATTAAACTATGTTGTCACTGTATTTGATCTTGCTAATAGATCTTTCAGTAATGAAAACTATTCTAAATGTTTAAATGAAATTGTCGTGGTAGAAAATTTAATTCAAGGTTATGATCGTAGTGATATTTTAGATGAAGAAATCAAAATGATCTATCCAAAATTTAATTATCCTCCAGTTAACGTTTCTCACTTACCTGCATTGATCAATCTTAGAAATGATCTTGAAAACTTAAAGAATGCTTGTTCTAAAGGTTATATTAATGATTTTACTAATCTTTTATTAGATGATTTGAAAACTCATTATAATTCAGTTGAAACTAAAGACACTTTAAACAGAATGTATGTGGCCATGGATAAATCTAGAAAATATGCATCTAATCCAATTAATAATTCATATGTTACCATTGCTGATTCTCAAAAACAAATTCTTTCCCATTTCATCAAAAACTTGATCAAATCTGGTCATTTGGCTCAAGCTTATGCAGCATATCAAGATCGTATTATAATAGAAATCAAAAATATTATAAAAATCAACTTGCCAACTTCAAATGGAGCTTCTCTGATTGATCTGTCTAATGCCCCTTCAAGATCTTCTTCAGTTCCTCCAGAATCGAATCCTCCTAACAATAGTTTATCATCAAATATTAAATCATTAACTCCAAAGGAATTTGAATCGATGTTATCTAAGACTTATGGAAGTTTATCTGAATGTTTACGTCGTCTTACTGCTCATCAAAAGGTTTTATTGGACCTTGCTTTAACCACATTACCTCCAACTGCTGAAATTGATGTTATGGCTTTAGATATCACTTCTTGTATCCATAAAGCCATTGAGCTTACCCAGATCAGATTAACTAAAGTCATCAATGTTAGACTGGAACAAACTGCCGACTTACCTGTTCCATATTACCTCCGTTTGTACTCTATTTCTTCAGCATATCTACATGAATGTGAGTTAATTAATCCTGGTTTCAATGCTGGTGGTGCAGGAAGCTCTTTGAGTGAATGGTTCAAACATCATTTTACTTACTTCGTGCACCGTTTCCATCTGAACACTTTAAAATCACTTGTTGCCAACAGTGATCGTGAAATCTGGAAGGAATTGACTCTGTCCGAAGTATTATCTGAATGTCAAGACAATGTGGATGAATTAATGGGATACTCCAATTATGTTCTTAGTAATGGAAGACAAGGATTCTCAGGAGACGTTTGGTTGAACGTTATGGACTTCTATGAAGGTGATAATAAAAAGCAACCAGAGCCAAAGAAATCAAGAGATATTGTCAAATTAACAATTGGAGAAAACCAATTTTTGATTCCAGAATTAACCAGAAAATCGTTAATACAAATCAAAGATTACATCATCATCTCCAAGGTATTCCCTAACACTTTATCATTAATTCAAAACAATTTATTAAACTATTTCAAGTTGATGAATTCCAAAACTTCTCAAGCAGTTTTAAATGCTGGTGCAACCAGAACTGCTGGTTTGAAACATATTACCACCAAGCATATTGCATTATGTATTCAACTTGTTGAATTCAATATTGATTTGTTGCCTCACATCCAAAGTGTTTTCCCTAAGGAAGAGAACCCAGAAGAATTGAGCTTCTCTAGAGTTATCAGCAATTACAAGGATCATGAAAATGAATTGTTCTCCAAATTGGTTTCGATCATGTATGACCGTACCAACAGTCATTGTGCTGCTATTCTTAAGATCGACTTTTCAGAACCACTCAAACCTCCTCAACAAAGTCATGCGTACATGGAAACCTTGGTCAAGGATACTTTGACAGTTGCCAAGGTATTATTCAGGTACTTGCCAGATTTAAAGTCTTCACTTATTTTATCACAAGTGTTTGATAATTATAAAAAATTGTTGATTGAGTGTTTTTGCACCCAATTACCACAATTTAAAGATTTCAATGAAAAGCACTCTTTACTTAAAGATATCGATTATTTTAGAGTTAAATTGAGTGAACTTCCAGGTTATGGAAATTCTGGTCAAGTGATTTGGGAGAATGTGAATGCTTTACCAACAGTGGAAGATACAAGAATGGATGAAGTCATGAGAAATAATATTAATGAAGCCAGATCTCAAGCTACTAATAGACGTCCACTGCCACAAGCTGAGGTTCTATTTGACGAAGAAAAGGAACAGACCCCAATTCCACCTCCAAGAGAACAAACTCTGAGAGCGCATACTCCAAAGGTTGAACCTGTAAGTCAAATGCCTCCACAAGCACCACCAAAGGACTCTGTGCCTGAAGTTTCCAAGACTCCAGAAGTACCAGAGAAAGACGTACCAGTTCAAAAGATCGAACAAGTGGAAACTCAAGATGTAACTGAGCAAGCTGATAAAGAAACGGAATCCGTTCAAGAGGCAAAGCAAAAGGAAGAAACAAAAGATTCTGCTGAAGTGATAGAAAATGGAACTTCTGAGGACAATGCTAAAGAACCTGAAGAAAATGAAACCAAGGAAGAAGAGCAAGATGAACCAGAGACTGTAATTGAAGAAAAGCCTACTGAAGAAAAACCTACTGAAGAAAAACCTACAGCAGTGGTCGATGAACCAGAAACATTAACTGAATCTAAAGAAGTTGAAAAAGATTTACCTGAGATCAAAAATTCTGTCGAGTCAAAAGAAACCACTGAAGAAGAAAAGGCTGAAGTAGAGCAAGAATCAGCAGAGGTTCAAAAGGAATCCCCAAAAGAAGCCGATAAGGAAGAAGTGATAGAAGATACAAAGGAAGACATAGAACCTGAAAAGGAAGCTACCAAGGAAATTGAACCTGAAACTACTGTTACTAATGAGGCACCTGAAGCAAAGTCAGAAGAAACTACTGAAACTGCTGAAACTGCTGAAACTGCTGAAACTGCTGAAACTGCTGAAACTGCTGAAACTGCTGAAACTGCTGAAACTGCTGAAACTGCTAAATCTTCCACTACGGAACCTTCTACTCCTGCTAAACAAGAACCTAAAAAGGGTAACAACAAAAAGAACAAGAAGAAGAAGAATCAGAAAAAGAAGTGATCCATAGGACCACCATCAAAACGATACCAATGGTATCTATATATTGATATAAATATATTATAGAATATCTACCAAGGAACACTTCCTTCATAGAAAAGGAATGGTTCATTATTACTCTATTGTAGACCAGATGCCTTAATATTCAATGCGATTATGTTTAGTGTTCCAAGTCAAATTCACCCTTGGTGTCCTTGACATATACCTTTGGATCTTCAGTAACAATAGCATCGATCAATTCATGAGGAGCCACATCGAAAGCAGGGTTCCACACTTGAATTTCTGGAGTGGCAATTCCAACAGTATACTTTTCACCAACTTCAGTGACACCAGCGTTTTCAGTCAAAACTGGACCCTTCAAAGTGGTCAATTCGTTAGAAGGACGTTCTTCAATAACAATATCTTCACCAGATTCAGTGTTTAAATCGATAGTGGTTCTTGGAGCAGCCACAATAAACTTGATCTTTTCACCAGTTCTACTGTTGAATTGGTTGGCAATAGTGGCCAATTGGAAAGTACCGATCTTGTTAGCAGAATCACCATTCTTAACCACTCTATCAGCACCCACGATAATGAACTTAACTGGAGCAGTCAGGGACTTGATAGCCTTCTTTTGCACATTCAAGGTGTTGATTAAAGAGGTCACCATGTTATCACACACAAGAGTGAATGGGATTTCTTCATACTTAAGTTCGTAGGTGGTCAACTTGGCACCTTGGTTGTATGGTCTGGTTTCACATGGATACACTTGGTCAAGCCAGAAGTCAGAAGAATCTTGCTTTAATTGTTGGAAAGCAGATCTGATGATACCAAGAGCAGTACCGTGACCAGAAGTAGCCAAAGATCCAGTGTTACAAATAGTAACAATAGAAAATGGACCCAGGAAGTCTTGACTCTTTAAAGTCTCGGTGATGTACCGCACACCGTTATCACCAATCTTGAAGTTATTGGCAAGATCGTCTTCGTATAATGCCACGGCGTAGTTGTAGATGATATCAAACACTTCTTTGTTGACGATTTCCTTGTTCTCCACCAACTTCTTGATATCGTTTAAAGCATTGGAAAGATTAACAGCGGTTGGTCTGGAGGTGATGAGGTAATCAATAGACTTAACAAGATCTTCCACCTTCTTGTCACCAGATTGAAGGGCCAAATGAGTATCAACAACAATGGCAAAGGCACCAACAATAGCAATAGCTGGAGCACCTCTGACTTGCATCAACTTGATGGCTTGGAAAGCATCTTCAATGGAGTTGATAGGAATATACGAGGTAGAATAAGGAAGGAGCAATTGGTCCAAGATCGATAACGTGATCTTTTCCTTATCGAACTTAATGGCTTGGAGGGTTTTCTCGGACATGGTGTGGTATAAGCACTGGAGTCTTTATTGGAGTTGTGTGGAGAGAGAACAGTGTTGATCTGGATAGAACGTGGTTACTGTGGATCATCGTGAACCACGTGAGATTTTCAATGAGACCAAGACACCAGAGAATGGAAGACACAAGAGTACAGGACTAATGAAGTCAGCGAGAGCAGCGAGACAAATGTCAGTGTAGATACGTATAGATAATTGGTTGAGGAATTTAATGGGAAGTTTATACCGATGCTGGTAGTAGTTTTGGTCTGGTATTACTTCTACATTTTGTTCATTAAATATGGATTATCATTAGTCCTATATTATAAACCTATAATCAGAAGTGAACTGGGTTGGAAGTGGAGCTGAAAAATATTGAAATTATGAGATTAGCCAGATCATGATCTGGATATTTTAGCTTATAATTGGTACCATTTTTCAAATTATGATAGCCATCATATTAAATCTCTTATCGAAAGTAACCTCTGAATAATATATCTAATTTGATTATTTTCAATTCACTTCATCTAGAAGATCAATCTTCGTATACCTTCAATGTCCCATTCTTCCTTAATTGGGTTCCACTTACATCCCAAGAGCTTTTTACCTGTAATTGGGCATCTACCTCCCTTGTTAAGATCATAAACTGGCTTTTCTTCTTCCTTCTTGGTCAGCTTTTCATTTTCCTCTTCTTCTTCATCGTCATCATCGTCATCATCATCGTCATTTTCCTTAGTAGCACGCAACTTTTCTGAAACAACTATATGTGATTTTTCAAGATAATTATAAATACAAGAATAGTCAAAAACGTATCCTGTCTCAATAATAGCTGGATTGGTAAGCTCGTTCTTACAAATAGGACAATGCTTTCCAGATTTGTAAGGCTTGGTCTTCGGCTTTGGAGAAATAGGTTCCTTTTCTGAAACTTGTTTCTTCATTCTTGCTTCTCTTAATGCCTTGGCTAAAGTAGATGGTGGAGGTAATGTGAAATCCAAAACATTTCCTTGGTTCTTAGAAAGCTTGGCTGAGAAATTAGAGTTGTTCCACCATTCTAAAAACTTTAATGAGAAAATAGCAACTGGGAAGAAAGTTCCTAATAATAATTTAATTAAGTTCCAAGAAGGTTTAGTGAAATTTCTGGTTAAAAATCTTAAAAGATATTCAACAGTGGTTGGAGGTGAAACTTTATTAATTTTGTTACCCTTGGATTTGATTGGTGGCTCATTCTTGGAATAGTCATACAGGTTCAACCTGGAATAATTAATATTAAATAAATAAGTTAAAAGGGTTGGAGATTTGGTGTTTCCACTTAAATACATTAATGTAGTAATAAGATTAGCTGCCTTGAAAGCACTTTGAACATATGGATATACTTGAACATAAATTCTTTTCAAATGAATCTTGGTATTTTCTTCATTGGTATTTCCTTCCAAAGGATTTAATTGATTAGTTATGAATTTAGTATACCATGTTTCATGCAAATAATCCAATTTCTCAGTAAAATATGCCACACCAGTAATTTCAAATATAGAAATTGCCTTTTGAAGTCCGGTTAAACTTCTTCTTTCTTCTATCATAGAAGGCACCAATTGGGTTAATTTCCCACTATTATATTTGGAGTCTGCCAAAGGTGTTTGATTCACTCTTTTTAAACCATAGAAATTCTCGGTAAAAGAACCTTGCCAATACTTGAAGAAGTACCATTCCACAAAACTTCTGAATGCAAGGTTCAATTCATCAAAATGATTATTAACCTTTAAAAGGTAGTATGGATATCTGCTGGCATAATGAACTAATATATATCTTAAAGATGGTGATAATAACGATTCCAATTGACTGGCCGAAATCAATTCGAAGAGAGTTGGAGTCTCGGAGTCAAGCTGTGACGCATCTAATGACGAGTAGTACTCCATCTTGGTGAATTTGATGTAATTGGTATATGATTAAATGTGATTATCAGACTGAGTGTGGAGAAATCATTTAACCGAGGTTGTGGTCGTGTGCGGGTGATCTATGGATCAGGTCATATGGTTAAGTAGTATAACCTGGGGTAAGGGACCAAAGGGACCAATAGCATCCGTATAATGTCAAATAGCCGCTATTAAGCAGTTTTGTTGTGTTGGTGGCGGCTAACAAACTAATGCTAGCTTGTAATTTAGTATAAATAGGGGTGCTGATTCCCACATTTTTGATATGTTGCAAATCCAATTTGCAGCCTTTCTGATGGAGAACTTTGAGCCGTTAGCACCGATAATTGAGGAGTTCAAAGTAAAAGGTGTATCATTAGCTCTATACGGAATAGATTCCAAGGACTTTGGGCGGTACATTCAAGTCTCTGAACCTCCCCACGATAGGTGTTTTGATAGTATGCCAGTGTTGATTGATAGTGGTGGAGTGCGGATTCAGTATGAAGATGACCATCATCAGACGGCGATTTTGAGTGACCCTTCAAGTGACATAAACTCTGACTTTGGGCTTACTCTGTGCAGCTGCATTGCAGAGATAACCATGGAAACCACATCTATCAATGTCCCAACCAGTGATAGTATTCTTGAGTCGGAGATATCAATACTCAAGAGCGAACCACAGTCACAGTCCGATATTATTGAGTAACAAAAGATATTGAACATGAAAACCACAAAATAATATAGTGATTAACTTTATAGCTATATAAGTCTCTAGATACATTCTGATTGCTACTACATCAAGAAATGGATCCATTACTTGAACCTTTTTCTTTTAATTCTTTTACTACAGTTTCTATTCGGATCTTACCATTTTATATTTACTTTTCTGTGATGTACCTTTTTAATTGATCAGATTGGTGTTGTTAGAAGCAAGCAAAAAAATATTGATATGTTATGTTTGTTGATGATTAAAATAAAACCTTGGTTGGTTCAAGTTGACTTAAACTATAGTCGAACTTGAATCCTAATTTAACAAATATTTCCCATGTTGATAAATCAAATACTTGATAATCACCAAATTCCACAGTTGGAGCATCTTCAGTTGGATTGGAGATTAATTTGACATTTCTAAACCAATAAAGATAATTACTTGATTCAGGACTATTGGCCAGAGATTTTATGGATGGGACATTTGAACCACCTGGAGTTAAATTATTTCTATTCAACAATTCATCACTTTTAACTTTATATGGTTTCCATCCCAATTGGAATAAACAAGATTCTGCAATCAAATTTTCAATTGGAGTTAAACCATAATAATAACCATAAAATAATACTAAAGCAAATTCATTAATTATTGGACCATTTTCAATATTATTTTGACTAATAAGTGATTCTAATTCAATTAAAAATTGGTCAAATTGATCTCCTGCTCTAATTTTATTCCAATATGATTGTAATTTAAAAAGTTGTAATGGTGGTTTGAATTGAGTTCCGATTTTTAATGGTTGGATTTGTGATGGTAAATATGGTTTATGAATAGGACTAACATATTGATTATATTCATTGGAGTCATAAAGGATTTTAAAATCATGAGAATTGTTTCTTTTGGATGTAAATGAAATTATAAGATCTTGCATTCCTGGTGGTAATTTATGCAAATTAGGGTCACTGAATAAATTCATTTCTATACTTGATAAATCTGAATTTTTCAATACTTGAATATATTTACCAACTTTACCTTCTTCAAAATTTGTTTTAATAATGGTATCTTCTTTAGGACTACTACTAGTACTACTGATAGTAGTTGTCTTTTTAGGCTTTGGTTCTGGTTCTGGCATACCTGCAACTGCAGCAGCTGACCATTTTAATCCACCTACTGGTTTAGAAGGAGTAGTTGCTGGTTTAAGAATTTTAATGATTCCGGAATTAGATATTTCTGGACTAGAGACTTGTCTGGGTATCGGGGAAGGAGATTTGGTATGGCTAGAAGAAGTAAGATCATTGGTCAATATTCTACTACCATTTGTTGCTCCATTAGTTTTTGGAGTGGATTCTTTCTTTGGAGTTGAAAAAATTTCAGAATCATCTTGTATTTCAGAGAAATCATCTTCAGTTGCAATCAGATTGAAAATATCATCATATAATGTAACATCATTGTTGACATTTTCTGAAGTGGAATTGACATAAGTTTCTAAATCTTCCTTTATCATCCATATTAAATTAATATCAGGTAATTTGTTTGCCCTTAATAATTTGATTAATCTCATGATTTTCTTGGTATGGAATTTATTTTGATCTTTGGATGCTTGAATCTTTTCCTTTTTACTTTCAATTATACTTAAATTGTTTTTCCTTAATTTCTTTTGGGATAATTTATCAAATTCAGAATTTAATTTTTTGGTTTGTTCTCCAATTTGTCCTATCACACTTTTCAAAAACTTGACAGCTTCAATTGCTTCGGGACTTAAATTATCATTATCTTCATCGTCACTTGATTCACAATCTTCAAAATTAATATCTTCATCATCGTCGTCATCATCATCATCACCTTCTCTTTGACTATTGTCTAATGATGCCATTAAAATCGATTGGTTGGAGAAAGTTTTTAATTTTGATGATCTTTCCACTTCTTTATACACTTCCATGGCTTCTTCAATTAATCTTTTATGTTCATTTAATTTATTGGTTAATGTTGTCGATGTTAATGATAGCGATTTAATCAATTCATTCAGTTGCCAGATCTTAATTTGTTCTCGGAATTTTTGCAATCTTTTGATTTCCTTCTTTAAATCATTTTCCAATTTTTCTTTTTCTCGTTGGTTATCACTGTCGTCTTCAGTATTGATGCTTTCATATCTATCATAATGATAATTGAACTCATGCAAGCCTTCGTGTATTTTTTTGAATACTATATCAATTTCTCTGTATGTTAGTATTGGCATTGACTAGAAAAGAATGGTTCCCACCAAGCATTGAATCATTTAGAAATACAAAAAAAGAAAATATTATGGTTGACGAGTCCTGTTTCAGTTGAACTTTGATTGATCCAATTTTCATCTTATGATTCACTTCAAACTATTTCCTGTGGCAAATTGACTTAATTCTTCTTCGTTTTATAATAAGAAACATTCAAGTTCATCAATATCATTCATTATTTCCATTATGTTCTTTATCAATAGTCGGTTATTCTGACTTTCGGTTATGTCGTTGATTTCACTCGTACCTTGGTAATTATCTATGACTTTTATGGGCTTGAAACAACTTTAAGATCGAAAACTTGAGGTTTTTCAACTACTTTGACTGTTCCAGCACATTGTGATCTTTTTCATCCTTTAACAATTCTTCCCACTTGTTCGGCTATCTCCAGTTCTTGTCTCATTCTTCATTGATTCATGGTGGGTCACTCATCTTATGGTCAAATTTGGTCGCTTTTTGCTGAAAAATACATACTTTTGAAGTTTTCTGTTCGACATTGTGACGTTAGGCTCCTGACTGTGATCCTTAGCTTGTCGATATGCTATCGGAACTATACCAATCTTTGTGTTTGACAGTATGTAAAGAAAAAATTTTAGGTTCCAGATGAAGGAAGTCACGTGAGGTATAAGTTGCAAAATATCGATCTAATGGAATCAATTAGAATCGATTAAGGGTGTCAATTAGATCTTAATGGTGGGAATGATCTTGGTCTTGTTACTGTTACTGGTTGTGGGTTTTTAATCTATTTACAAACTATTGCACTAAGGTTTTTTTTATGGCTAACTAATGTCTTGACTTATCATGATATAACTTAAAATACTATAAATTTCCCCCCATTTTAATCGACACTAAACACAAACAATTTCACTCAGCCGACTACTAAAGTGGTTAAGGGGCGCATATGACAAATCTTGAAATGGCCCAATTTATAAGCATATTATCCCTTTTTTTTTACCCCCAATTATTTGTTGTCTTATTCCTTATTTTTCATTCTACACTGGAACTTAATAAATAGTGTATATTTTAAGGCAATGCCTAATTAAGCTATTTAAACTGAACTAGTTCTTTATTAGCTGGACCAACCTAGCGATCTACACCTGATATTCATAGTCTTCATTTTGGTAGTGATGTCAGATAAATATCACAATTGTCAATTTTTTTTTTTTTTAACAAATTTTGCAATCACAAAAAAAAAAAAAGAAAGATTGACAATTAAACTCACAAACTCACTTGTGGTCTAAATTAATTTAAAATTATTATTATTTTTTTCTTAATTATTTAGTTTGTTTGAAGAGCTTACAATTCATCGTGTTCGAAGTCATCGTCAGAATCGTCATCACCAAACTTGGCACCACCTTCAGAACCACCGGCACCAGCACCTTCGTACAACTTGGCGGTGATTGGGTTAGCAATGTCAACCAACTTGGACTTTTGTTCATCAAATTCTTCAGCAGTAGCAGTATCGTAGTTGTCTTCAACGAATTCTAAGGTTTCCTTAATGGCATCATCCAAAGTTTCCTTGTCATCGTCATCTAACTTGGAACCTAAACCGGTTTCAGAAGTGTCAGATAATTGACCTCTCAACATGTGAGCGTAGTTTTCTAAGGAGTTACGGGATTCGATCTTAGCCTTTAATTCAGCATCTTGTTGAGCGTATTGTTCGGCTTCGTCAACCATTCTGTCAATATCTTCCTTAGATAATCTACCCTTATCGTTGGTGATGGTGATAGATTCAGCCTTACCAGTACCTTCATCCATAGCTTCAACCTTTAAGATACCGTTAGCATCTAAGGAGAAGGTGACCTTAATTTGTGGAACACCTCTTGGAGCTGGTGGAATACCAGTTAATTCGAACTTACCTAACTTGTTGTTGTCCTTAGCCATGGCTCTTTCACCTTCGTAAACTTGAATCAAGACAGTTGGTTGGTTGTCAGCAGCAGTAGAGAAGATTTGAGACTTCTTGGTTGGAATAGCAGTGTTTCTGTTAATCAAACTGCTCATAACACCACCACTGGTTTCAATACCTAAGGTCAATGGGTTAACATCTAATAAGACAATGTCATTGACACCTTCTTCACCAGAAAGAACACCAGCTTGAACGGCAGCACCATAGGCAACAGCTTCATCTGGGTTAATACCCTTAGAAGCCTTCTTACCGTCAAAGAAGTTTTCTAATAATTCTTGAACCTTTGGAATTCTAGTAGAACCACCAACCAAGACAATGTCATCAATTTCAGACTTCTTAACACCAGCATCAGCAAGAACACTCTTAACTGGTTCCAAGGTCTTCTTGAAAGCAGCAATGTTCAATTCTTCGAACTTAGCTCTAGAAATGGTTTCAGAGAAATCAATACCATCAACGAAAGAATCAATTTCAACTCTAACACTCATTTGAGAAGAAAGAGTTCTCTTGGCCTTTTCAGCTTCTCTCTTCAATTTAGAGATAGCCTTAGCATTGGAAGTAATATCAATGTTGTGCTTCTTCTTGAAGACCTTAGTTAAGTGTCTAACCATTTTGAAATCGAAATCTTCACCACCCAAGTGAGTGTCACCAGCAGTAGCTAAAACTTCGAAAACACCACCTTCAATAGATAATAAGGAAACATCGAAAGTACCACCACCTAAATCGTAAACAATGATTTGTCTTTCACCATCAGTCTTATCTAAACCGTAAGCAATGGCAGCGGCAGTTGGTTCGTTAACAATTCTTAAAACGTTTAAACCAGCAATAGTACCAGCATCCTTAGTAGCTTGTCTTTGAGCATCATTGAAGTAAGCTGGAACAGTAACAACGGCGTGAGTAACCTTGTTACCTAAGTATTCTTCAGCAATAGACTTCATCTTACCTAAGATCATACCAGAGATTTCTTCTGGAGAGAAAGTCTTTTCTTCACCATTGAATTCAACATTAACAAAAGGCTTGTTGTTCTTCTTGATAATGTTGTATGGTAAGTGCTTAAGTTCCTTTTGGACACTGTCATCATTGTATTTCAAACCGATCAATCTCTTGATATCAAAAACAGTGTTGGCAACATTGGATGGAGCTTGATTCTTAGCAGCATCACCAATTAATCTTTCTTCTTCAGTAAAGGCAACATAAGATGGAGTAATTCTGTTACCTTGGTCATTAGCCAAGATTTCAACCTTACCATTCTTCATAACACCGACACAAGAGTAAGTGGTACCTAAATCAATACCAATGACAGTACCATAACTTTCAGTAGTATTATCTTCATCAACAGCAGCGAGAGCCATAGGACTCTTGGATCCGAGGAATGGAACCAAGATGGCAAGCGCCACGTATAAGAAACAAATCTTTGGTAACCAAGACTTGTTCAACATGGTTTATTATTGTTTGTTTTTATCGTTTGATAATTTGTTGTATAAAAAAAAAAAAACCTTTGAAAAGTTCAACGACTGATTTTCTCCAGATATATATATATAAATGAGTAATATGGACAAGTAGAATTTGTAAGTACTAAAACTCCTCAATAGTAGCACCAATTAAATATAAAACAACCAAATTCACAAAAGAAAGCTATTATTAAAAATAATGCCAGCTATGAACTCTGAAACTAGGTCTGAACAGAGGGTTTAATAAATATATATATATATATATACAATATGTTATTACGTGGTGAAAAGTTATTGACACGTAAATTGGCGCCGAGACTCCTGCATATACAAAGTGGCCACGAGAACATTTCCGAATCATATAGAAGGTGGAAAGGGACGGCACGGCGAGTTCTGATAGGTCCATTTACTCCCCAGGAGCAACCTGACACATGTACCAAACGGTCTGCTAGACCTCGGAATCCCGGTCCTATATTTCCTACCCATACTACATAACTACATAATATACGATACTCACTGGTTATTGAGCCCACCCAGTATATAAATACAAATATATATACATGTATATTGTTGGACGTGTTTAGTGGAGGAAGGGTATCACGTTTCTTACCACGTGACCCTTTTTTATTTTTTCTTTTGTCTCACGTCATTTTCTTTTTTTTTCCCTTCCTTTCTCCTCCTCCCTCACTCCTTCTAACTCCTGGTCCTGTAGGTTGGTCTCTCCCCACTTTATTCTTTGTCTCCCCCAACGATCTTACAGGTTAACAACCTGCAATCCTCCACCCATATCCGTCTTGCCTTCCCACGACCGCCCCCCTCAACGACTCAACTCGTTCAAGCAACCGTCATATCAATTATTGATCACATTTGCGGAATACATCAAAAGTGTCTGACTGTTACGTTGTCTTGTCTACTTAATTGATCTTTCATTCTATTTAAGCTGACAATTCGCCCCCCTTCCCCTTCACGATCATCAGATTCTGTCCTCAAGTGTTATCATTTTCCAAAGTAAAAACCCTATCAAAAATAAAGAGAAAAAGATAAAATATAAAATATATTTGTATAACAATTTTGATTAATCAATTTCTTCCTTCCAGACCTTAATCAATCATCAATTATCAATTATCAACCATGTCACAACAATTTATAACTGATGAATTGAATCAATTGCAAAAAGATATCATTTCCAAAAACCCATCTGATATATTACAATTCTGTGCCAATTACTTCAACAGTAAATTGCAATCACAAAGATCTCAATTATGGGCTCAACAACATAAAGCCAAGGCTGCAGGTATAAACTTGTTCCCAGATGTTGAAAATGTTAATATCAATGCTTTTGGTAGTAATGTAGTTCATGATAGACAACCATCATTCAAATCTCCATTTGGTGATAATGATCCTCATTCCAATCATAATGATGATCCTCATGGAAATGGTGATGAACCAATTGCTGCTCCAACTAGTTCTAAAGATACTGGTTTATTCAAAAACAATTTTGATGTCAGTCATCAATCTAATACTAGAAAAGAAAATGAAGTTGATCCAAATGACCCATCAGCATCTTCATCATCCAACACCTTCGGTTCTAATTTCCCATCTAAATCGAGTTCAATTACTGGTCAAAAGACCAAGATTCCAATTGCATTCAACGCTAATAGAAGAACTTCTGTTTCTGCAGAAACTTTAAACCCTGATAAATTTAAGTCTGATTCTTGGAAACCTCCAACCAATAATCTTACATCTGCTCAAAGAGCTGATTTATCGAAGACATTAGCTTCTAATTTCCTTTTCCAACAATTAGATAGTACTTCCAAAAAGACTGTCATTGAAGCATTATCTCCAAAACAATTTACTAAGGATACTGAAATTATTACTCAAGGTGATGAAGGTGATTACTTCTATATTATTGAATCTGGTACTGTTGATTTCTACGTCAATGGTTCTAAGGTTAACTCAAGTAGTGAAGGTTCATCTTTTGGTGAATTGGCTTTAATGTACAATTCTCCAAGAGCTGCTACTGCAGTTGCTGCTACTGATGTCACTTGTTGGGCATTGGACCGTTTAACTTTCCGTCGTATCTTATTAGAAGGTACTTTCAACAGAAGAATTATGTATGAAGATTTCTTAAAGGATGTTGAAGTGTTGAAATCTTTATCTAACCATGAAAGATCTAAATTGGCTGATGCTTTATGTACTGAAATTTATCAAAAAGGTGACAAAATTGTTACTGAAGGTGAACAAGCTGAAAACTTTTACTTTATTGAAAGTGGTAACTGTCAAGTTTATAATGAACAATCTGGTAAGATTAAGGTTTTAACTAAAGGTGATTACTTTGGTGAAATTGCTTTATTAAATGATTTACCAAGACAAGCTACTGTTGAAGCTTTGGATCATGTTATTGTTGCCACTTTAGGTAAGGCTGGATTCCAAAGATTATTAGGACCAGCTGTTGAAGTATTGAAGTTGAATGATCCATCCAAGCATCCAGTTTCTGCTTCTAAATAATTTTTGAAGAAAAAAAAAATCTTATAATAATACTGAAGCGTTGCCATATCATTATTTTTTTTCTCATGTTTTGATTGTTTTTAATTAATATTAAGTCAGGAATTTATTAAAAATACCAACAATCCAATGATCCAGCAAACACCAACATCGAAAAAAAAAAACGAAAACACTTTTAATCAAACATAAACCATTATAATAGGAGTTTTTCTATAAAAGAAAGAAAATGTAAACATTGTAGAGTTAAATGAAGATGGATTTTGGGCTGGAAAGTTGGATGTTTGGTAGTTAAAATGTTAATGTAAGCTAGTAGAAATGACATGGCCATGGAAAAGGGTTATAGTCGCATCAATGACTAGGTAATTTACCCATTTAACCATTCATTAAATACCTCTCTTCATAATTTTTCCCTACATGCCAATGATATCCGTCTAAATATTATAGCAGGAGTCATTTTCGTAAATGGTGATCCATTTGTCTACCCTTTTTCCATTATTATTCTACTTCGTCTCTTCATACACACCTACGCGGAAGTATTGCGTAGATCGCGTGGTTCGACTGAACAAAACAGTTTGGTTCTCCCCCGATTTCTACTATCCAGTACCAAATTACACCACAATGGACTATATTCATACATTGATCCCAAGCTCTCCTAACGGAGGAAAGTTGCCTTACTGGTTATTGTTCATTTCTGCTGTTTCAATCTTCAATTCCATCCAAACTTATCAATCAAAAGACTTGTCTTTGACCAGAAGAGTGTATGAAGAAGAAGCCAATCCTCGTCATGGAACTCCACAAGTTACTCATTTGAGTGCAAGAACTTTTGGTACTTGGACATTTATCACTTCTATTGTTCGTTTCTATGGTGCTTATCATTTGACCAACCCTCAAGTTTTTCAACTTACTCAATGGACCTTCCTTGTGGCTGCTGGACATTTCTTTAGTGAATGGTTGGTTTTTAAGACTTGTAAGTTTGGTAAGGGAATTCTTGGTCCTGCTATTGTCAGTATTTCTTCTTTGATCTGGATGTATTTACAAAAAGATTTTTATCTTGCCAACACTTTTTAAACAAAGTTTAGTATATACCCGTAAATGAAATTTGAAATTCCTATTGTATAAAAATTTATCAATAAAAGTTAATTAATCTTTGAGAACAAGAGAAATAAGGAAAGAAATAATTGATGTTAAACTTGAAAATGGTTATTTAAAACCAATAATAAAACATTTAATGTATGGGATTTTTGCTGAAAGAGTTGGAACTTTCGGTTTCTGAATTGAATGTTGATTAGGTAATGTCATAATAATAATTGAAGAAACCTGTTCATTGGGGGTAGAGATCGAAATGACGACTATTGGACACTCCTGGTAAGAACAGAAAAAAAGTTTGTTTAAGTTTATTCTTTATTCTTTATTCTTGGCTAGAATTCCAATCCAAACCTTACAAGTTGAGGACTTTTATCTAGAGAAGCAATTATCTAAAATTACCTTATCAAAAACAATTTTATAGTATCACAGTTATACTGCAAATTGTTCTGGTAAGGTTTGTTTCCGCAAAAAAAAACATATATTGAATATTTTAAGTCTTGACTATAAAGTACCCAGCATCTATACCTATGTGTTCTGACTTTTAAGAAGATACATTCTCAAAGCCTATTGAATAATTCCTTTATATTGTTGAAAAAGTTTCCATAGAAATTGAAATTTTTCGCAACCATTGATTGATCTTAATGTGTCAAAATAATTTTCTAATAACACTATTAAGGAATTATTGTCTTTTTTTTTTGTCAAAAATCATTATAAGTCTTCAAAATGATATTTTTCCATCCCGTATAAAAATACTTATGCGATATAGTTGGTCTTCGGCTCAAAAATTTTGTTATACCTGGGTTTCTGGTAATATACAGGTAAGTATAATAGCAAAATGCTAGCTGGTGGGTGTTCCATACCACATTGATTAGTAAATCCCTTGTACTCTCCTCATGTTTTGATTCCTTCACTTTCATCACACTTGCATGGAATTGTTCATATTCTTTCACAGCTAAATCCATACTGTCACCAATTGGACTATAAAGATAATCAACTTTTTCACAATGATCAATAAGAGTGTATCTATCGTTTACGGCAGCAACCAAGTTTTCTGTTACTGAAAAAGATCCAGGAATTGTTGTATGAATCAAGTCCATGTCAAAGTACTGCTCGAGAATCGTTCGAGTTAAGGTCCTATTTGTTTCCATATCCGCGAATGTTGAACTGACAAGTCCTTTTATAACACGAGGACCTTTCATTAGAACCACCAGTCGCTTAACGTGTGATTTGATTTGAGAATTGTATTCAATTAGATGATTCGTATCTGAAGCACAATTTGCAAAAACCAAAGGGAAGGGATTTTCCTTATAACCGTCTGCAAGATACTGTCTTATAAAGAGCAGTTCGTGAGAAATAGTAGATGAGTGACCTTTACATCTACACTTTTTGGCTTTCACTTTGAATTTTGGATCAGTGAGTCCGGTCTTGCTGGAATTGTTGTATTTAATATTTTCAGCAATTACTTCTTGACAAATTGGACAATAAATCTTCAATTTTATTTTATCAGGTCTAACATCTTTATAAGAATAGATAAAGTCATTTCGATCTTTGGTGATGGTTTTTAAAAGTTTGAAATAATTATCCTTGATTTTCTGTGGTGGATTATACTCGAAGTGATCGATTTCAATATATTCTGCAACATGATATAATGGGAAAGGAAAATTTGCAAATGCTGCAAACCCTCTTCTAGCACAAGAATCGAAGAATGTTGGTCCATCCAACAAAGCCACATACCAGACCATAAGGACATCCAAAGGTGGAAGGGTTTCAATGAAAAGTTTGGCCTCATCTCCAAAAGATGAATTGGTATATGGTTGGTCACTAATAGGAAATTGATGGGGATCTTTCACTGTCTTTTTCATTAATGCTGTGGCATATAAGTAAAATCTTCTGATTGCATTGTTGACAAACATTGTCCAAGCACTTTCAGAGTTTGCGGTTCCACCTGTCCTAGTTATCTTCATTTTAGCAAAAGCTTTCATAACCCTAAGATTGGCTATGGCATCAACTTTATCTGGGAAGTAATTTAAGTCTGGAGTGACATTTTTATTTTTGACAGAAGATAAATATTTCAAAACAGCACTGCTTTCCGGTGGAGCATAAAGTCTTATAAATTCGATCTCAGGTTTGGTGACCGTAACATAAGATGTCCTTTCTGGTTGACTATTTGGGGCATTTGGATCTACCGGGCTATCGGTTATTTCGAAGGTCTCTTCACAGAGAGGTAATTGTTTAGCAACTCTCATATTTAATAATTGTTTCAGTAGAATTAATACAGGTGTAATCTATTTGGAGAAAAGGTGTACTATTTAAGCTGCAAAAACTTAGTTCGTATATTCACTGGAACAGAAATTAAAAAAAAAAATAAATAAAAGAACCAGGTCATTCTCCGCACATATCTGCCATTCCTTAAATCACAAATAAACAAGATCTATAATGACCCTCAATATAATAAAACGTGGCTAAGTTGACATAGATAGATGTATAGTCTGTCTAAAAATGAGACATGTGGGAAATATGCAAGTTCAGGTATGTCATTAAATATCTCTTGACTAATCAGTTTTAAATAGTGACAACGATATCATAGAGATAAATCGATACTATAATAAAGGATATAACAACAGAACCCAATCCGTTCTAATAATGTTTGCTATGTGATAATTGAATTTACGAATTAATGGATCCTTTAAAGAAGTACAGTAGTTAACTAATGAAATGCATAAACCACGCCTCCTCTATTCCAGGGCTAGTGACTCCAAGAGAATGCCGTCTATTGATAAAAAGAATCACCACTTCGTACAAATACGAACTTGATATGCAATGATAGAATTATTCCAACTTACAGCCAATTTCAAATCCCATATATAGATGACGTCAGATACAATAGAGTGGAGAACAAACAAGAAAATCATCAAATCATCAAATCCCGTTTGATACAGCCTTTTGCTGTCACGGAGTTCAGCCTCACCACCCTTATCAATTCCCAATCTCTAAGCCTTTCATCCCCCAGACATTATCTCCTTGTTCCTGAGAAAAGTCACATTTCTGATGAGAAAAATAATATATTTTTTAAATCTGATCCTTAACCTTTATTGTGCTGCGAAAAACCCCCCAATCTCCCCGACTATTGCAAGTCTTACACCTTCTTATGGAAAGACGGGGTCTGGCATGATAAATCCGTTCAGATATGGTCTGTGGAATTGCTGAATTTGGGGTTTATTCAACTATTAGTGTCATTTCTAGAATTTGGGGGCTTTGTAATTCTCCATACTGATTGAGTCACTGGTACATTTTTTAAAGTTTGGTGTGTTTAAGGCTTGTTATGGTCACTATATGATCAGTTGTCTCAATCTTTTACCTTTCGGCCTTCTTTAGGAATCTCCACTTTTGCAATTGTAAGTTTGGTGTTAGTGTAGAAGAAATAGCTGTGAATTAAATCATTTGTTTGACTCTATTAATAATTTTTTTGAATTATTTCATTATATGAAAATTTTAAAAAGTACCATTTTTTTTTTACTTTTAGATTCATAAGGGAAGCAATTCGAAAAGAATGGTCCTACTAATACATACATACATATCATGTCATCAACCGATAACTGTTACCTTTAATATTATGTGCCAACCATTTCTCAATGATGATATTTCTCAATGGTAACAGATAACGAAAAAATACAATAGAAAGATTCAAAAGTTGTATAGACCAATATACCAACAATAACTTTGAGATCTTTAAAAATATTTCAGCTGATAATTTTGGATAAAGCGAAGTGTATTCTTGACCCATCAGCCATTTTTTTAATTGCTTAAAATTATACAAATCTTTCCTGTATTATCTCAGGGTATTTTGTGGCCCAGGTGATAAGAGATTAATATTAATCAATAGAAAAGCTAAACCACAAAAATTCATTAAGGGAAACCAATCACAACACCAAGGAAAATAGAATAAAATAAATAAATATATAATGAAAAATGAATGGGCTTCAATATTTATTCCTTTTATCTACCTGCTATCTCATGGTTATGTTATTAATCCAAAGATTAGCCTGATTATTATTGAAGTAAGGCCTCCAAAAAACCTTTGGTCAGAACATTGATCAGGAAAAAAAATACATATTACTATTAAAGGATCAGCTTTAAGGATAATATAGATACGGTATGAAATTAAGAAAACTAATGAAGAATACTTCGAAGAATAAAGTGGGGGTCTATTTCCCAACCACAAATTGTTCATATTTTAGGGCGTGTGGCGTAGTTGGTAGCGCGTTTGCCTTGCAAGCAAAAGGTCACTGGTTCGATTCCTGTCTCGTCCATAGGATTTACTTTTTTTATTCCCAAATTATAATTTTTTGCTATTCTTCAACTTGATACAGTGACTAGTTACTTATTGTGTTCTGTTTTAGTTCTCAGTGAAGTATTTTTAATTTTTCAATTTTTGATTGCCTGATTCATTTTATTTAAATTCTTGAGAAAAGAATATCAAAAAAAGTATATCAAACTAGCTAAATTTACGAACTCTCAACCATAGTAGAATATTTCACAATAAGTCTAATGAGAGAAACAAACTCAAGTCTGTAGGTATGTGATTGGTCATGAAGTCACTTGAGAATGAAGTGACCATACATATTTATTTATATTTACTTATATGGCTGCGAAAAATTTAGTTTGCAAATTGCTGTATTGAATAGTACATCAACAACTGTTCACCCCAGTTTTTCTCCCGAAAGAGACTGTTCATTGATCTCCTGAAAACTTGGAAAGTTTCCAATTAAAGTTTTCAATTCAGGAATTGTAGCTTTATCCAATTTATCCAATTCACTGGTTCCATAATCTTTCATGTTATTCTCCAATTCATACAATTGTTGTTTCAATTCTCTCTCCAACCCTTCATCTTCTCCTTGAAACTCATCTTCTACATGCATGTAATTAAAATCTTCCATATCTGCTGTTCCAACACCAAAATTTGAGATGTCGACATTTTCGAACATTTCATTATTAACTTGATCCCATTGTTGATCAACTTTACCTTGAGTAGATTGTAAAGATGCATTGGTTTTCTTTTGCATGTAATCTTTGAAAATTTTTCTTTTTTGAATCACTTTGTTGGCTCTACCATTCAATTGCTGCATAAACAATTCAGAATCTATATCCAAACCTTTAGTGCTCAATTTTAATCTAACCTTTGATTCATTAACAAATTTGGTTCTGATCATTACCAAAAAGGCTTCAATCCATTTTATAAGTTTAATAAATATCTGTTGATCGTCTTTAACGTAAACTCCATGAACAAAATTCCACATTGCATCTTCATGTTTGTCCAATAAACTTTTAAGTCTATCAAATATTTCAATTGAACTCAAAAAATACATATCTTCTCTATTGAGTCGAGTAACTTCTTTAATTAGATCATCCATAAATTTTTGGAAACTCCGAAAAACCAAATGGACATCACTTTTGGCAAATACTCTCATCAATGGTTGATAAAATATAGTTAAAAAGTTCTTTAATAATTTAGTCAATTCTGGTTCCAGCCATAATTGCTTCATTAAATCTTTATCCTTTTTTCTGACTTGAATCTGCCAATATTGTTTTAAATTCAAATACAATGAGGCTTTATCTAAATCCTTTTCCTTTTCAAGACAATCATACGCTTTATATGAATCTACTATGTTTTGATATAAAGTCTGATCATCCATATGAGGAACCACATCTTCTGTCTTTAAAATGGTAAGCAAAAGGTCTTGATTCTTTTCAAATGCTTCAGCTTTTACCTCGGCAGAAATTTCATAAGGTGATTGAACAAAGTTTTCAATTCTTTTGAGAAAAAGTGAATATCCGGAGTCTATATTTTTGCTTAAAATATCAAGTTCTTTTTCAAAAGTACTCAAATCTTCGTCCAAAAGCATAATAAATACCATAGAAAGTAAATTTTTTGCACCACCAGTCTTTTTGGCTTCCTCTTCTGAATTTCCACTACTACCACCCCATGGAAATGAAAATTTGGGAAAATTAATAAGTAATAAATCTACTACTCGTGAGACAATTTTCACAGGATTGGTATATTTAAGAATCCCATAAACAACCGAGTATGGGAAGAGAAAATGGAATTTCTTACACTTATTCAACCATTCATTGGAATTATCTTGACCCAAAAATACTTGATATAAGGTGGCAGCTGTCTCCAATTTACCCCATTCATTAAACGTCCTTAATAAAGGAGACAATTGCTTAACATCTCCAGTTTTTCCAAGATCTTCAAACAATTCGGTGAGGGTTCCAGGGGTCTTGATAAGCTTTTCTTTGAACATATCAAAGTCTTCACTGAGTTGCATTATAACTTTTGTAGTTTGTTGCTGGAATTCTACTTGGGTTTTTAATATATTTTGTTCGTGTTGCACCCGAAGTTCATGATCAGCCAAATCCCTAGGAGTGAGTTCAGTAAAAGAGTCAGAAGGGTTGACAAAGTCTTGGAATTCAGGACAATGTACAATTTCTGGGAATTTAATTAATGATACCAAGTAACCTCTAAGGGCCAATCTTAACTTTTCTCTAGCCAAAGTACTTTCTTCAATATCGGACTTTTCTGAATCAATTGAATTATTGGAGCTTTCCAAGAAACCTTCATCATTTTTTGCTTTATGTGGTAGACTTAAACCTTCTGTTGCCATGACACCAGGAAGTACTTTCTTTAATTTTTGTTCTAATTTTCGAAAATCGCTGTAGGGTCTAGAAATAAAATGAGAATGATACTGATTTGATTCTCTGGTAACGATCTGGATGACCATTTCATAATGATGTCTTGGACGATCAGGATTGGGTCCAGTTAACCTTTTGAATGGGTTCCAAGACCCATTATCTTCAACAGTTTCTTTCTTGGAGATTTTTCTAACAGCTGCAATATTGATACTCATATCATTATAAAAAGCCATTTTATGATATTCATCCACATTAAATGTAGTCAAAGGGATATTAGAATTTTTGGCCTGCAATTTATCCAATTTCCCGGTATCTGAAGCCTTTAAATGACTTTCATTTAAATATGTCATATCTTGATCAGTAATGATAACAGAATTGTAAAAGAGTAAAAGTCCCGAGAGAAACTTCTTATTGACCTGTCTTCTTTTGGTGACATTATCTCTTCTTTCTTCTGAAGTACTTAAATGTTTTTGATTAAAACTTTCAATAAATGGTTGAACAGTATCTTGCCAAAAAGTCAATTGATCCTTTTCTGAATTATTGGTAATAAATGGGAAAGTGGTCAAGAAATTATGGAAAAAATATGATAATAATGGCAATTCATTCAATTTATCTTTACCATTTGGTGATTTAAACGGATATCCCAAATATTCACCTACATCAGGACGATTCATTTGATGAAGCTCTTCAGAAAGTCTGTTTTCTAAGATATACTTCTTTAAAAAGTGTTCCTGGGTAGGCGTAAGCGACAGTATGATGTCATCATTATCTACACCACTCATAATCTATGATACCAATTGAATAATAAATAAGACAATTGGGTTCAATTTAGTTGATAGAGTTGGTTTCTTTATGGAATTTATACTTATAGATTAATGTATGATCTCAGTGTGTGTGTCTAAAGTGTACAAGCCCTATTTTTTGACGGTTACAGGTACACCAGGTTTTAAGATCTAATCTGCAAATAGATCCACCGCAACCTGTAACATTTTCTCTTTACTATTGCTTGTGACACTTTACACAGCAAAGGTCGTCACTGTCACTATATACACACTCTGTGGAGGGGTGATCTATAATTACTACCAACACTACCATCACTACCATCACTAACCTGACTAAAATGTACTAATATTTTTTTCTGTGGCTTACTCCAGCTTTAGTAAGCCACTCAGGGTATTCCTTCCCTATAAGGCTAATCTTTTGATTTCTTCCGCCTCACTGTGTGCGCTGTGCGCTGCGTACCCTTGTGGGCTGGGCGGAAACGCATCGCATCGTGGACCTATGTGCAGGCGCACTCGTTTAGAACTCTAAGGAAGCTCTTCTCCCTTTTTTGGTGTGAGGGAGAGATGATCTTCTCACTAAAAATTTTCTAATATATATAACTTTCACTTTTTTGATACTTTATTCTTTTTCTATAATACAAAATTACTTTTAGTATTTTGGTAATATCAGAATCATAATAATAATCATAATAAAGAACTAAAATACAATGGGTACTCAAAAGAAGGAAAAGCAAAGAAGAGTCAGACAGAATGATACCCGTGATGGGAACCTTCGTGTTAAAGGTGAAAATTTCTATCGTGATGCCAAAAAGGTTAAACACTTAAATATGTATAAAGGTGGTAGAGCCATCAGAAATGCTAAAGGTGAAATTCTTAAGGCTGCTGTTTTACAAAGTACTGATACTCCTATTGCCAGAGTTGATCCTAATAGAAAATGGTTTGGTAATACTAGAGTTATTGCTCAAGATGCTTTATCTCATTTTAGAGCTGCTATGGGTGAAAAGAAAAATGATACTTATCAAGTTTTATTAAGAAGAAATAAATTACCAATGTCTCTTTTAGATGAAAAAGATCAAACTGAATCTCCAACTGCTAAAATTACTGATATTGAATCTTATGAACTGACTTTTGGTCCAAAACAACAACGTAAAAAACCAAGAGTGGCTGCTTCAAGTTTAGAAGAATTAGCTACCATGTCTGAAGCTGATTCTACTGCTTTCCAAGAAAAACAAGAATTAGATTCTACTTTAGGTTTAATGGGTGGTTCTATCTTAGATAAAGATGATTTCACTCAAGAGGCAAAAGAAGCTATTTTTAATAAAGGTCAATCCAAGAGAATTTGGAATGAATTATATAAGGTCATTGATTCCTCTGATGTGGTTATACATGTCTTGGATGCAAGAGATCCTTTGGGAACTAGATGTGAATCGGTTGAAAAGTATATCAAGGATGAATGTCCTCACAAGCACCTTATTTATGTTTTGAATAAGTGTGATTTGGTCCCTACTTGGGTGGCGGTATGTATAACGAACAGAATAAGCACTCGACGAGTGTGAATCGTGGATTACAAAAAAACAAAAGGAAAACTCAACCGATGTGAATGTGGATACAACGTGTTGTTTTGTTGATGATACTTCTCTTTTTCTTCTTTCTTTCTTTCTTTCTTTCTCTCATATTTTTCTCTTAACCCAAAGATCTTTGTCAGGGTGGTACTGGATGATATTTTATCATACTTTCACATTATTGCCTGTTACTTCTTTGGAAGATCAATATTACTCGCCCGTGGACCTGAATTCTTCAGTTCGTATCCGTTTTGGATATGATTCGTCAACACTGGTGATAGTTTTTATCACCGTTTAGAGTAATAACGGAATCTTATTGAGTTGAAACCTTCCGAGCTAGTCTTAATTCGTGGATTGTTTCGTAGTCTAGAAGCCGACATCCTTATTGTCAATCATTTGATTATTTTGAACATCTTTTTCTTCCTTTCTATTTCCTTTCACTTCTTATTTTATTATTATTATTATTATCATCATCATCATCATCAGACAAACATATTACATTCATTGTTGGAAGACTTTCCAAGATACAAGAATTTATTACTAACATTTAGGCTGCATGGGTTAAACACTTATCCAAATCCTACCCTACATTAGCATTCCACGCATCCATTACCAACTCTTTTGGTAAGGGTTCATTAATTCAATTGTTAAGACAATTTTCATCATTGCATTCGGATCGTCAACAAATTTCTGTTGGATTCATAGGATACCCTAACACTGGTAAGTCATCAATCATTAATACTTTACGTAGAAAGAAGGTTTGTCAAGTTGCCCCAATTCCTGGTGAAACCAAGGTTTGGCAATATATTACCTTAATGAAGAAGATCTTTTTGATTGATTGTCCAGGTATAGTGCCACCATCTACTAGAGATACTGAATCTGATATTTTATTCAGAGGTGTTGTTAGAGTTGAACATGTTTCTCATCCTGAACAATATATTGCTGATATGTTACAAAAATGTGAACGTAAACATTTGGAAAGAACTTATGAAGTTAAGGGATGGTCAAAATTCGAAGAAGATCCAGAATTATTAGAACAAGCCAGTACTGAATTTATTGAAATCATTGCTAGAAAGCAAGGTAGATTATTGAAGGGTGGTGAACCTGATGAAAGTGGTGTTTCTAAACAAATTTTGAATGACTTTAACAGAGGTAAGATTCCATGGTTTACTGCTCCTCCAAAAGATGAAGAAGAAAGAACCGGTGAAGATAAGAAGTCTGGCTACAAGAGAAAGAGAGCTGAAAGAGAAGAGAAGAATGACGCAAAGAGAGCAAAGACTGATGACTCAAACGAAGTCACTAATGAAGAGGAGGAAGCTTAAATATAGTTCTTGGTGTATAATTATTTTATCAGTATTAATATTAGGGTAACTGCAAAGATGAATTTTAATTAAATGTTTATATTGTAGAAATGGATAAAACCATTAGTAAAATTGAGCAATTTTAAAATAATGACAAACTATACGTCTATGTAAGTGGAATATTGGTATAAATTACTAGTCTTATACTTAATCTTATTCCTCTACTTGGTAAGTTATTGTTCTAAAGAACCATACATTATCATGAAATACATAGCTATGATTAAGAATATACAGTCAAGAATTTCTAAAGTACATACGAATAAAAAACAAATGAACTCACAAACGTACCGAGATAGTTCATGAGTGACAAAGTGGGTAATTCCAGTGAATAACTGTTAAATTTAAAATCTATTGGGATGAAAGGTCCAATAAAACCTTTTCCTTCAACAACCACATTCACTATATTAAGTTTGATCATAAAGGTCTTCCGAATATCACTGCTCCTGGCTTGGAACCTGGAGTTGATGGAGCTGGAAGAGCACCATTTTCAACACTACTACCGAGTTCACCACTCAAGTTACCTAAACCCCAAATAAACCCCTTAAACCTGGACATTAAAGTAAAATCAAAAGAAGATTGTCTTAAAAGTTCTTTAAAACATTCCATAGATAAATAAGCATGCAAAGTAGAAGTCATTTGTTGTTGATGAGAAAATTGGGATGTAAAATGTTGACGAATGGCAGGAGAAATTGGTAATAAATGTAATTCTTCTGCCAAGTATTCAATTGATGGTTTATTATTAGAATTATTAGAATCAGCTGTATCACCACCTGATTTATTAAGTAATTTATTTCCAATATATTTCAAATCAAAGAAATTTGGGAAATATTTAGAACACCACCAAAAGAAATCTTTTTCATCAACTGGAAGACTATCATTAGTAAGTAAACTAATGAAAAATCCCAAATCATAACCAGCATGATAACTAATCCAATTAATGGAGTTATCTAAAAGTAAACCACTTTCAATAATAAGTTCAGCAAATGAAAAATGAGGAATACCTTGGGTCATATGCATTTGAAAATTGATTTGTGAAGTTTGTGCCAACATGTTTAAATGTTCTTCATTATACATTTCTGAGGTCAAATCATATAAAAAGTTGAATTGCCAAACAATACTAGTACTAATTTCATTATTTTTGATCTTGGTAACGCAGAATGAAAGTTGAATCAAATTAAGTAAATCAGAATTAGCTCTAAGGGTTTGGAAATGATAATCTGATGAAGATTTGAAAGTTCCCACTGGTCTTGCAACTATACCTGGGATTTCTTGATGAATTGCAATATAGATTTTTGAGGTCTTGTCATTAATGAATGTACGTAAGGTATGGAATTCATGCTCCAAGTTTTGGGCCCAAACTTCTTTGATTATTGGAACTTGAGTTTGGATGTGTTGTGATGATAATTGGGCTTGTTGCTGTTGCTGTTGTTGTTGGGCTTGGAGTTGTTGGAAGTGGAGGGATTGTTGTTGTTGCTGTTGTTGCTGTTGCTGCTGTTGTTGTT
This sequence comes from Suhomyces anneliseae, assembly GCA_030568535.1. Taxonomy (NCBI): domain Eukaryota; kingdom Fungi; phylum Ascomycota; class Pichiomycetes; order Serinales; family Debaryomycetaceae; genus Suhomyces; species Suhomyces anneliseae. Next base: position 108,945 of record JAJMGB010000001.1, on the reverse strand, counting down.
GCTGTTGTTGTTGCTGCTGTTGCTGTTGTTGCATCTGTAATTGTAACACTGGGTTCACTGGTTGATTTGATGATGCTATGCCACTGGAAGACCCGTTATTTTGAGCAGAGTTTGCACCTCCATTCAACGCAGCCAAAAGAGGATTGGTGGATTGGGTTCCCATTCCTCCGAGCTGTTGCTGTTGTTGCTGCTGTTGCTGTTGCTGCTGTTGCTGCTGTTGTTGAAGATGATGATTCAAAAGCTGCTGCCTCTGTAATTGATGTTGTTGTAATTGTAACTGGGAAATCTGAGGCGACTGACCACTAGGATTCACCTGTTGCCCCTGTTGTTGCAACTGGTGCAGTTGCAAGTACTGAAGATGGGGATTCACGTTCATTGGCCACTGAGGATCTGGACTGCTATTACTCTAACTAATGAGATGATGATTTGATAAATTTGGGGGAAATGTGGGGGAATCGTCCAATTCTGCAAAACGCTGTTACACAAACTGGAGGCTTGGACCAATTTCGATACCTTTCTATAAATGGAATAACAATTCGATAAACGGTGGATTTAGAGGACCATTCTGCCTAAAAATTCGTTGGACCTTTTTTGGGTTAGGCACAATGGGGACGCACACGACTATTCCTTCTCAACCTGGTAGAGTGTGGATAGTGAGTGAGAAATGCAGTTTATGAGACAAAAAAAAAGAGTAAAGTGGGTTTAAAGAGGGTATTTTGGTAGCCTGATTAGTTGTATTGTTTTGTTAGTGTATGCTGGCATTATTTGGCGTTTTCTCTGATTTTCTCTACTTTTTTTTTGTGCCCTTTTTCTGGCCCTTTTGATGTTTTTCTTGCCCTTTTTGAGCCGTTTCTACACTATAATTTTCTACTGCGTATACATTATATTAAGTACTTAAAATCAGAATCATGGCCCAAGTCCATTGACGACCAACATATAGTATGATAATGATACCAATACTAATACTAATATCCAGCGACTATTGCTGAATATCACTTATTAAACATGAGATGAATGAACAGTCAATTGGTAGCTTCAAACAAGGTATTTTATTCAACCTATTGAAGTATTTTAACCATAACAAGCAATTTGCCATTTTGTGATTGATCTACCAACTGAAATTTTAATATATGATCAAATTTAATGTTACAGCTTATAATTGGTCTCTGAAATTGGATGGTCCACCATCAGAACTTTGTAAATAAATATGGTCACCAACCTTTCTAGGAACGAAAAAGTGTTGCATCAAGAATCCTACACCAAGGGCAAGTGCAACAGCAGCCACAACAATGTAGATAATACCTAAACTCATGTTACGACCACCAAAAATAGAATTGGTAGTAATAACCATACTCTTGGTACCACCAAACATAGAAACTGGATAGTTTAATCCAATATCAACTTGATAAGTACCTGAAGACATGGCTTCAGAAGTATTCTTACCATATAACTTGTAGAAAGAAGGTAAACCAGCAGTTCTCATCCAGTTTTGAAGATGTTCCCAATGTTCAAGATCTGGCATATTGGTTTCATTATAACCATCAGGGAACATTTTATCCCAATTTGGAGGAGGAACCACATCTTTTGGATCATATTTGGACTTTTTGAATTTATGTTTACGATCAGAAGACCAAGAAATATCTTTGGACAGCATTTCATAAGTTTCATTGTTGTTACCATTTTGAGCATTAAGTAAAACAGGACTAGAAAAAGTATCATTGAAAAGGGAATTGGCAACAAGTCCACAAGGATAAATAAGTTTTTGTTCATCTTTGTATTGACGATGTAATAAAGGTTTACAATTATCAGTAACATCAGAATCTTTCACTGCTTCACCTTTAAGTTGTTGTAAATCATAAGATTCCACATACTTACGATGATTTTGATAAAAATTAGTTAACTTATAATATAAGTAAACAGGAGGTTTGATTTCAACTGGTAAGTTAAAACGAACACGACAAGTTAAATCACCATCACTTGAATTACGAAGTTGCCATTGGAAATCTGGATTATTATTTTTATGTTGAAAATGATGAGAAATATACTTGGTAGGAACCTTTTCAAAATCTTTACCAGTGAGTTTATCACAATGGGAATAGTTGATGGAGAATGTTTGGGAGTTATAAGTGGTGTATATTATAGCAATTCCTAAAGGTGTAAAGATAAGGACCAATAAGAAGAGTAAAGGAATCACTGATTTAGGAGTCAAGATCGGCTGCCATGCTTGAAGTCTTTGTTGTCTGAAAGCAGTATTTGGAGGTTTTCTTGATTTGTGGACATTGGATTGAGATCCGTCTACGATATCGTCATCGTCGTCGTCCTCAGAGGCTCTTCTCCGCCTTAAGAAGTTCATGGTGGTGATAGTGTCGATAGTGTTGATGGCTGAGTTGATGCGTGTATTAATAGTAGTATAGGGTATTCTGGCACGTGACCTGATTCAGACGAATTTCCTTGGTCAAAACATCGCTGCGAATTTGCAACAAGAGGCCAAAGGATCTGGTAGGGTTTACATTTACAAGAAGGAGGAAGGAAAGATTGGGAGGGAAGATAGAGAACAGCGGTACGGGTGTTTGTGACGCTACCAGTATCTAGTTTGTAAGGTTTAAGTAGAGATTTATTGTGGTTTTCTGGCTTTCTAGTTGGGCTCCAGCTGGTTCTTACTGTTTCTATAGATAGAAAAGAGGTTAGGGAGATTATCCAGTGGCACAGTAGAGAGTAGGGAGAAGCAGTGGTGATCAATGACGGTATTGTACCAAATGGGGAACGAATTAAGAAGACTTGGCGCGATAAAAAAGAGTGTTTAGTGGGAAAAGATCAAGTGGAACCAAGTGGGTTTAAAGCGAAGTAGATGGTGAAGAATTGACCATGTAGCTTTTGAGACAACAGTGTATCAATTGTATCACCACTTTCAAGATACCAGACAATTCAATCCCTATCAGGTCCTGTTCTGTTCCAACTTCTGTCTCCAAAATCCTTTAAAAGGGCCTATTAATAGATCCTATTAATAGCCACTGATTACCAAGACCAAAACCAAAGTGCTCACAACTCCGAGTACTGTGATTATCACTTTCTAATGATAATCCTACACACTGAAAATCTATACAACTACAGGAACAAGCTACGTTTAAGCTAACCTAAACTTAAGCAAGATCGCTACATTTAGTTATCAGCTCGATCAATTGTTCGAATGTTCGTCATTAATATCTATTACCAGGTCTAGACCCTCTATTGTAGTATATACATGGCTATTCAGGTCTACCATTTTGCTTGGTGGCCTTCTTAGTAGAAGGAGCCTTTTTATCAACCTTACGCTTTGGATCAGCAGCTGGCTTGTCCTTTTGGTCCTTAACCTTCTTACTATTATGGTAGTTGTTACCAGTCTTGGATTCTCTTGGTTCCAAATAAATAGTTATGCCATCAATAACAGTTTCCTTGGCATCAAGAGCCTTCTTTTGAGCTTCAACAGAAACAAAGTCACATAAGGCAATGTTAAGGTTGGTTCTGAAGAACTTAAGTTCACCAAACTTCTTGGAGATGTGATCACGCAACACCTTTTCATCAATTTGCTTGGATCCCTTTTGGATACCACGAATGTAGATTGGGAACCAGTCTTCCTTCTTGAACTTGTTGTTTTGAGTGGTGGCTGGAGCAACAGTCTTCTTTGGTGGAGTGGCCTTGACTACGCCTGGAGTTGGAACTGGCTTGGAAGCAGTCTTTGGAGCAGCTTGAGAAGCCAATGCAGCCCAAGATAATGGAGCTGATGGAGCAGATTCATCGGTTTCTGGAGATCCTTCAGCAGTGTTCTTTTCTTCTTGGACTTGTTCTTCAGATTCTTCCTTCTTTTCTTCGACGGCCTTTTCTTCAGTTGGTTCTTCCTTTACTTCCTTGACTTCTTCTTTAGGTTCGTCCTTCTTGGAGTCTTCTTTCTTTGGTTCTTCTTTCTTTGGTTGTTGTGGTTGTGGAGGTTGGACTGGTTGTTGTTGTTGTGGAGGTTGTTCTTGCTTCACTTCTTCCTTCTTTGGTTCTTCCTTTTGTGGTTGTGGTTGTTGGGATTGTTGAACTTGTTGTTGGACTGGTTCTTGTTGAACTGGCTCAGCTTCGTCCTTGGAAACAGGAGTTTCTGGCTTAACCTTAATTCTATCGCCACCAATGAATCTTAAAACATCATTGGCAACATCAAAAGTGTTTTCCTTCTTACCAGGAACCAAAACGAAGGTTTGAGTAAATTGATAATATGGAGAATCGTCCTTGGACCATTCACCAAAAACCACAATCAAAATGTTTTTACCAGCACTAACTTCAAATTCAGCATCGGTAATAACTATTCTGTTACTGTTCTTTTTGAGTTGTTCATTCTTGAATCTAGCAACAATGGCCTCGGTACCTTGTGCCTTATAAATGGTTTCTTCTTCACCAGAACCTAAAAAGGCTCCATGACTAAGAGTTGCATTGGCATGGTATATTTTATGGATATTTTCAATTTTGGTGTTGTAAAATTCATAGTAAGAAGTGATAAATAACCATCCGATACTGGAGGTTCGGTCCTCCAGTAACACAGGTTCGACTTTGCCGTTAGAAGCTGGAGATTTGGTCATTTCAACTGCCAAAGAGTGGCTGATCTGGGGTGTCTTTTGGCCGTCTCCTGAAAAATTTTGTGTGATTTGTATGCACGACACACACCTCTCTCTCTGTCTCCACGCACTTTAAGTCCGGAACTGGCTGGTGGAGTTTTCTGCCTAAGTTACCGCGATAAGGAGGGAACTTGGAAACTGAGGCACTCACCACAACTGAAATACAGGAGTGACCTCTCACAAACCAGACAAACCACATGTTCCTTAATATGGCAGTCTATGTATAATGTAGAATTGCTTTGTAAGGGGATGTAATGTGGTGTGATGTAGTGTTGCTATAGATCCATATCTATCTCGTATATATGTATATATATATATACTCTACGTTTTTGTTAGTCGTGTTTGTTTATTATGTACCACGGTACCGTTTTAACTGCTATGCTAAAAATGAACAGGACCCAATTACTGCTATACTCTCAGTGTAACCAGGACACTGAAAGTGCTAGGCAATTTTTTGGGCAAAACGATGTTTTTAACTTCACCTACCACCAATCCCATTTATTTCGTTTTTGTAATGTTTTTTTGGTGGTGGGGGTGATTAAAGAGATTGGAGAAATTTCACTTTTTCACTTATTGACATTCTCTCAATAATTCTTCCAAAATCTTGTTTTCTAAATCGGCCTTGTTGCTGACTCCATTACAGGACTTAATACCCATTCTTCTTAACACATCAATGGTCTTGTCTCTTGGGAAACCCATGTTTTCAAATTGAACCACAATAGAATCATCAATACCATATAATGCTGAATCACTAAGTTCAGTACTATCTTCATCACTAGCATAGATCTTAGTCCAATAAGTGGCAGTTTCATCAAATCCCTTTCTGTTAGATAAGAAATGCTTGGCAACTTCGGCATCTTGAGGATCATTTGGTTCTGGTGATTGTAATAAAGATTGTAAAGAAATTAATGAACTCTTTAATGTAAGAATTGGAGTCCAAGCATCCTTTAAAATATCCAAACAAATGGCTCCTGTTACCGAGGAAATATTAGGATGGTAAATCTTGGTTGCAAATTTCATTTGTGGTGGTTTAAATGGATATTCATTTGGAATGTTGATCTCTACTTGAAATAATCCATGTTCATATGGAGTTCCTGGTGGGCCCTTGAAATATCCGGTCAATTTGGTCAAGTCGTTTTCGTTGTTCAACTTTAAAGTAACTCCAGATTGGGAGTCTTGACGACACTCTTCAAGCTCTTTGGCGATTCTCTTTACACGGGACATGGTTGTTACTGGTGTTGTAGGTCTTTTGCCGTTGAACACAAGTGAGATTCACACGAGAGGGAGTCACTGTGAGCGAGGCGTGTCACGTGATACTTTCTGAAATTTCACCACTACCCACTTTAATTGGGACCCTAGATGTGTAGATTTTGGAGAGAAAGTGGCTAAACTATAATGGATATTATCAATTGGGTACCTGTGCTTTTTCTCCTTGATTTTTTTGCTTGTAAAACCTCTATTTAATGCAGTTTATGCTATTTCTCTTACTGAAAGTCAAATAGTGTGGTTTTGGACTGGAAAAAGCAGAAACAATTGCTCAAAACTAATTCAATATTGTCTAATACTTAATTAACTCTACTCTGGCCTTTTTATTCTCTTTAAACCTACTGTTTTGCCCGTTTTGTCGGGTATGTGTCAACTGGTGACGTTCGTGACCTGCATATAATCACGGATCTTTACGATATAACCCGATCCAGATCATGATTCAAGGTTGAGTGGTGCAGTGTATTCTATCAACTCTTTGAGCCAGGCCAATGTGGATCCTACAGTTTCTGTATATACATGTCACGTTATATTGTCTTTGCTAATAAAATTACAATTTATATCATTATCATCACTAGTTAAAAATTAATTTTGTGTGTGCCCCATTAGTCATAAACGATAGTTTATGTGTCATACGGGGAAGTAAACGAATATTATCATTAGAATTACGCATTTTTAAAAAAATATTCCGTGCAATGGATGTAATTTGTCAGTTCGTGATTGCTCGTGACTGAAATGATTATTCAGTAGTTGGAGTAGAACCTTTAACATTGACTGACAAAGCATCGAAAATATTCTTAAGTTCTGGAGTAGCATCCTTAACAAATGGTAATTCAAAGAATCCGTAATCGTCGTTCTTGACCAATTCAGTGAATACAATAGTAAGACCCCATGGATGTGGTTTACTGACAATTCTTCTTTCCAACAAAACTCTAGTGATCAATTCTTGAACAGTTAACTTAGCAGCTGGAGTGCCCCAAATTGAACTGGAGCTGAAGAAGTGAAGAATAATACCAATAAACCAGTGAGTATGACTGTTTGGATATCTCAATTGATTAGCAATGGCATTGATCAAATGGAATTTGAATTCCAGTGATCCGTGGTTCATCAAATCAACTAACAATGCAACTTGAGAAGATTTGGTGTTGAATCCACGAACATTGTTTGGTAAACGATCAGCAACAGCAGAAATACCAACATGTAAAACCAAAGCATTGATCAACTTGACGTTGTAATGAACAACTTCAATTCCAAATCCAGTGTCTTCTCTTGGGTGATTCAATTTAATACCGCTGTAGATAGTTCTCATTAAAGCAGGAGCTGGGATTCTCAAGAAGTTATCAACTGGTTTCTTTAATCCAACCTTAACTAAATCATCAACTGGCTTGTAAGCAATAATTGGAGATTCAGCAATTTCTGGAAGTCTTTCAACCTTTAATCCTTGAGTGAATGGATCTGGAACAGAAACATCCTTAGGAGTAGCAGATAAAATCATGTTTCTCAATTGAACGTATCCTCTTGGAACAGCAGTCACCAATTGATAATGGCATTGAACCAAAAATTCAGGATTATCATGGAGAATACCAGTGAAAATTCTATTGACACCCTTGAAAATAACACTAATAACATCATGGTTGACGTTCTTAGAGTAGACACATTGGAATTTCAAGATAGCAGTCAATAACTTAACAACAGTTGGGTATCCAGCACCTTCTGGTAACTCAAGCAATTTGGCCAAAAACATTCTGTGAGAAATCAATGAGATCCAAGCAAATGTAAATGCAGGGTAAATAATTGGTTGAAGAGAATTGAATACTTCACCAATAAAAATATAGAATTTTTGATCTAAACCATGAGAGTCTTCGTTGATTGAAGCGTCACTCCAGGTAGCTAATAAGGAAGAGAAGAATCTAAAGTAGGCACGTTCGTTCCAAGCCTTAGCATTTTCATGATCATTGGTTAAAGCCAATAAGACAATACCAATAATATTCTTCAAATAGTCAATAGCATCTTCCTTCAGTTCGAATTTCAAGATAATTCTGACAATCAACATAGCTAAAGTATCAACTGCTAAGTAAGTTTCATGTTGAGTTCTGGTTCTAACTTCATGTTCAGCACCAAATGAGGTAACAGAAATATCAACAGCAGCCTTGAAGAATACTTGGAAGTATTCAGGGTTGGTCAAAATTTCAGTATCTAATAAACCTTGAACAAATTGGTTTTGCAAATCTTCTGATTTTTCACCATGAGTTAAAAGCTTAACCCATTCAGCAAAAACGTAACCTAATTGAACGTAAAGTTGGTTGGCAGCAGGTAATGGAGCATTCTTTAACAACTCAAATAAGTTATCACGAGCAAGAGTAGCTTGCTTTTGATCTTCAGTAGCATCACCACCAACAAACTTAGACAAAGCATCCAAAGTCAAACCGAATTCAGATCTAAGAGCAATTGGACGTAAATCATCAGAAGTGAAAACATTCATCAACAAACTTGCTGCGAACTTAACAACGACAGGGTTGTTTGATTCATTGATAAGTTTACTGATAGAAGAGTCCAACTTGGTAGATTGCACTAATTGAACCTTTAATAAGGAGAAAATGACTGGCATGTTAAACTTACGTTGGTCAGATGAGTGCACAAGCCACCAAGTAACATCCTTAGCAGTAGATGGAGAATATTCACATAACTTGTCTAAGACAACAACGTAAATTTCATTACTCATTGGGTTTTCATGAGCTTGAGTGAAAAGACAGTTAACTGCATATTGAGCAGCCTTCAATAATAACTCAGGATACTTCAAAGCATTACTTTGAGCAATCGATAACACTTGAGATAAAGTAGTCATGATTGGATGAGTTGGACTAAGACTGGATAACTTAGTTTCACTGACTTCATTCAATAACAGGATTGCCTTTTCACAACTTTGAGTGAAAGCAGCGAAAAGTTGTTCAAAAGGAACATTATCATCTTGAACGACTGGTACTTGGACTGGTGGAGCAGCAGCAACTTCTAATTGAGCTGGTGGTTGTTCAATCTTACCAACAGAACCATTGGAACCAAAGGTTTCGTAAATACGTTGTTGGTTGGCACTAAGACCTTCAGAGTTCAAACCTAATGGCTCTGGTAATCTCAAAGCATATTCAGAAGCACCTTCTTCAACAAATGCATCACTAGAGGTATGTTGTTCTCTAGCGAGAATATGGCTCAGCATCTTTTCATCGATCAATTCGCTTATGTTGTCAGAAGCAATTCTGTCAACAATATCCACACATAAACCAACATTGGCTTGGATAGCAGCGTTCAATTCGGCAACTGGGAATTCAGAGTTACCTAACAATTGAAGCATGGTAGCTTCAATGGTTTCAGCCAAAAGCTTTCTTCCGCTAGAAAGCACCATAATATGGGACAATTGTTGAGCCATGTTTTGGTAAGCCTTACGGAATTTGGCAGTATCCTTTTCAGTTGCAAGATCCTTGGCAACAAGAGCTTCAGTAGTAGTAAGAACAGCTTCAGAAACTCTGGTCAAAATTGGAACAGCACATTCTCTAACTGCTCTGGTTAAGGAAGCTTGGAAAGCTCTTCTTAAGTTAGCATGTTGAGTGAAGACACTGTTACCTAATAAGGTACTGAAAGAAGTATCGAGAGAAGGTTCTCCAACTTGACCTGGTTGACCTTGTGCTTGAACACGTTGAATTTGTTGTGCTTGAGCATGTGCTTGAGCCTGGGCCTGTGCTTGTGCTTGTGCTTGAGCTTGTGCTTGTGCTTGCACTTGGGCTTGAACTTGAACTTGTAATGGTTCATTGAGATGTTGTCTTCCAGCAAGAGGACCACGAGCGGAGTCGAGGGGTTCGGAGGATTCCAAAGCCAATCTGGACATATCGTTAGCCAAAGTGACGGTTTCAGGATGAATACCGAACATAGCAGCCAATGCACTAGGGTTGGAGTTGTGAGATCTGATCAAAGTAGATGGCTCAATATCCTTAATCTTTAAATTGAGAGCATTCAACAACACTTCGATTTCGAACTTCAAGTTCAACTTCAAGTCGGCACATTCGTAAAGTTCAATCAAAACCTTGATAACACCAAGAACCCATGGGTTAGGTGGCTTGAAGATCTTGGAGTATTGAACTTGATCCAAGATCTTACTAACAAATGGAATGATCAAATGCAAGGATTTGAAATCGTAAGATTCCACAAGCAAGAACTTTAAGGCGATTTGATCTCTTCTCAAAGGCTTATCATTAGCAATAGTAATCTTACCAAGCCAAGCACCTAAGTTCTTGACTTGGTTTCTTTCGGTGGTAGAATCCTTGAAGTTTCTGATTAAACGTTCAACTTCCTTCAAAGAAATGTTTAAAATGTATTCAAAGAAAATTGCATCATCAAATCCCTTGACCAAGTTACCATATAACTCATGGTTATTTGGTTCAGCCTTGGCTCTGTCAACAACAAGATAGTTAGCAAACCAAGCAAAATACTTTTCTGGTAACAATTCCTTGATCTCAGAGACCTTCAAATTGTCGCCAGTCATATTGTTAACGAAGAACAATAATTTGTCGCTGACACCTTCAGGAGGATCTTCTTGTTTAGCAAAACCAACAGTTCTGTTAGAAACAGTAATAGATTGATATCTTGGACCAGATTCAGGAGTTGGAGCAACAGTTTGACCACCACATGGAATACCATTAGAGGCATCCTTGACAATTTGGTACATCTTGGCATGAGCAGATAATGAACGGCATTCTAACAAGTGCTTACAGTACATTGGGTACTCGTGTAATCTTGACTTGAAATTGTACAAGGATTGCACGGCAAACTTGAATAAATGAGAATCTTGTGGTTGGTTACAAGATTCCCAAATAAAGTTCAAAGCAACTGTCAAAGTTGTACCTTGAATCAAATCTTTCTCCAATAAAGCACCGAATAAAAGAGAAGTTGAAGCTAATGCTGACAATGGATATTCAGAGAAGAACTTGTATTCATCAAGCAAAGAGTGAATCATACAAGCAAAAACATCTTGCTTGTGAGGATCGTCACTACTCTTCATATTGATAAGCATATCAACAATATCCTTAATTTCAACTTCTTTGTTGTACATCTTAGAATAGTACGCCTTCATTTCTTGTTCAACATTTGGTGGGAAGAAATCAGAAATTTCAGCATTAATCAAAATAGCTTGATCATGACCATTACCGAAATTGATCAATCTAGGATAGGTAGTCAATAATAACAATTGAAGGTTTTTCAATTTTTCAGAATCAACCAATCCTTTACTTGACTTTATCTTTTCTAATAAATAGTACACAACTGGAATCTTTAAAGATTTGAATTGATCTTCAGTAGCTGGTGGGGCTGGAAGAGCACCAGAAAGAATTTGTTGACTTCTTTCGTAATCCTTTTGAGCTCTTTCATCTAATGCTTCCAATAATGCAGGATAGAAGAGGGCCTTTTGTTGTGGATCCTTGATCTTGGCTTCGACAACAGATTTGAAATCATGATCGAAGAAAGAGGACTCAACTAAGAACTTCACAGCAAACTTGAAGTCACCTGGCCATAACTTATTCAAAATTGGATTGATTAAATCAACCTTAGATGCATAAAATAAGATTTTGTAAATAGACTCGATACTTTGTCTGAGAGTAAAGTAATCAAGTAATTTGGTGGTAACCAATTGAATATCTAATTCCTTGAAGACGGTGATCACTTGAATAAGAGCAACGTTTCCACTATCCATTAATAAAGTGAATAAAGTGTCAATCAAATCACAGATGAATGGAGTCTTTTCTGGGAAAGTCAATGCAGCCACGATCAAATATTCAGGATACACACGGTAATCATGTTCAAAGATTTGATTTAAGAAAAGATTCAATTTTCTTTCTTGTTCGTCTAAATGCGATTGATCTTGTTGTTGAATACTGGTTAAGACTTGAAGTTCTAATTTACCAACATTAATAAACTTTAAAATGTTACGTCTTTGAGGAGTACCAGGTGGAGGTGGTGGAAGGGATTGTTCATTTTCGAATGCATAGGTAAGGTTTTTAGAACCAGATATGTCGTAACCACCTTGTTGAGGATCCATAGTATGCAAAATGTATAACAAGGTCTTGTTGAACCACCATTCGTAATTCAAAAATATATCTATAATACCTTGCTTGAAATCCAAAGAGGATAAAAATTGAGTAATATTGGACATTGTAGGTTGAACATTTCTTTGAGAAGATTCAAATAAATTTTCATGGACAATAGAAAAAACTTGATACCAATTAATGGTAAATTTACCTTGTTGATCTAATGAACGGAAAGCTGCTTGTAATTGAGCACCTTTAGCATTTGCTTCAGGTAAATTATTTGATAATGCTAAACCATTTAAACCTTGAGAACCAGGAACTAATATTTCTGATAAAATCAAAGCAATACTTTGATCTATTTCACTTGGTTTAATTTGTAATAAACTTGGTAAAAGTTTTTCTGGTAACAAGTTTTCAGGACCAATTTCGAGGACTAAATCTTTGAATGACATTTTTAAAATATTTAAAAAGAAACGATTAACCGGCTCGCTGTTTGTTTTGAATGCTTTTAAATAACTTAAAGTTAATAATTTATGGATAAATGGGAAGAATGGAGTATTTAAAATATTATCCAAGATTAAATCCCAATTAAAACTATCTGAATATTCACTGGCTTGAACTAAAGATAATAATTTGAGTGAATTTTGTTGAACGTAAGCTTTAACTCCTTGAGTATCAGTAGATTGGAAAGTGATCAGAAAGATAAAAGCAACGATTAAATCAAAATCGTATCTATTAATGAAATCAAGAACTGAACCTTTGTTTTCTTCTGGATTTTCAAATAAAACTGATAAATGAACAATTAAAAGGTCTAAGAAATGTAAATCTTTAGCAATAAATTTAACTTCTCTTTGGAAAAATTGTTCAATTAATGAAAGTGGTTCTTTAGATAAAAAACTAGTAAATCTAATAAGGTTAACTAACTTTTCAAAATAATTATTATGAACAATTGGGTTATCTAATTGTTTGGATAAGATGAATCTAACTTGATTGTGATGAGACTCGAGGTTTTCTGGTGTTAATGTAGATAAAAGGATAGATATTTGAGTGATAACTACTTTGGTTAATTCTGGATCCTTTATTTGATAATCAAGTAATTCTTTTGGAGATTGCTTGGATGATGGTTTCTCTTGATTGTGCTTTTGTTGATTCTGTTGAGTTAATTCGAGTGCTTCAGGGCCCCTTGGGCTATTATTGGCTGATGAAGACACGATTCAATTGGGGGGATGTTTAAAATGATTAGGGAAATGTCAATTCCGACAATTTCAATTAATGGACTAGTTCGAAAAGAGCTGAGGCGTGAGGGGGAGGGCTCAATTGTATGATTGGGAACTAATGCAAATGATGGTGTATGATAGATCTAATCAGTAGTCTAAGATACGGTATAGTTGTATTGATTTAGCGTAGTTGATTTTGGCCACCACGAAAATTTTTGTGGCGATTACCCGGACACGACCCGGGCGATCAGTGAGGTTTTTATAGGTGTAGTGCCAGCGTTGTCGCGGTACCGTAGTGCGATGGTAGGAAATTATAGCGACAGTGACACCACAACCGACAATAGAGGAAAGTATAGGGACGGTATTCTTCCGCAGTCAAGTGATTTATAGAGAACTAAATGGTACTAGTTTAGAGTATAGTCATATTTGAGACAAGTGGTACTATTAAAATAAGGAAAGTACGGGTGAAATAATCTGTTTACTTGGCTTATTCGGTATCTCTTGTTGCTGGCTCATAGCGAGAACCAGTCGCATTTAGCGAGCCTTGCCGTGCTAGCAAATGGTTCCTTACCCTGTACCAATGACCATATAATTAGAGATACACCAAAACTACAACATAAGGTCTTCGAGGACACTAGACATGAATTTAGCAGTCCAATATAGATAGGATACAAAAGAGTGTTTTGTTTACTGGTTAATGTTAAACACTGTAATTTCGTAGCACCAGTTCTTTGTTACTTCCCTCTTATGTTCTATATACTGTATAGTATTGGGTGCAAATTTGCCCTAATGCAACATATACCCAGAGGTTCCTGACCAAGAATAATACAGATCAAATAGTTCTTCCTGGTATTAAGGACCATGAACATTAAGATTTTATCATAATCGCCATCTGGTTTTGGTTTGCTACATCTGAATACCCAATAATTGAATGTTCAGTGACTACAAACCATTTAACTGATTGCCAGGACCAATCCAATATTATCAGATTTATCTGGATCCAATTAAATGGTATTTGCATTTTTTGTCGTTAAAGCTATCATTACTATACGATCAACATTGAGTAATATCAACAACTTTTTCAATTTCATTCTTCAAAGCGATGGATTCCGCACCTTCATCAAGCATACTATAAGCTTTCTTCAATAATGCTTTTAAGGTATGGTTTTCCACCAACAAATCGTCACTTTGAGTCATAACAGTGGTTTCATTGGCTTCATCAGAATTTTTTTTGCTCAACATTGGCAATTTCAAATAGTCAGTAAATGATTTGGCAGGTTCATTAATGCTAACCTCACTAACATCTGAATAAATGGAATCCAATTCATTATTATGAGTGGATTGCTGTCCATTTTTATGAGAGAAAACTGATATACTAGATTGATTATTATTGGCAGAACTATCAGAACTATCAGATCTTTCTCTAGAAATTTGAGAAGATGCAGATGATGAACTTCCACCACCAACACCACCTAAATTCAAAGAGAATTTCTTAAATCTTCCAACCAAACTAGAAGATTGATCCACAGGAGCTGAAGGTTCTGGTCTATTGTAATCAGGTAAGAATAAAGTTTCATCCCATTTAAGTAAGGTATCACCAAAGAATAAGTCAAGATCATTAATAACATTACCCCATTTTGATTCATTTAATAAGTGTTGATAAATGACTTCTTCATCACCTTTATCAAGACTCATAATAATAGGTTTGTTAATAATTAATAAACCCAAAGAAATTTTAAATAACCCAGTTTTCCAACCTTGAATAATACAGAAATCCATAATTCTGTTCACTATAGACAAATCAGGGGAATGACTTGAAACGAAAGACATCCACCATTGATAAAGGAATACTTGAGTTTCAACGTATGAAGTAAGATGATCATGTAATTCTTTATCAGTGGATTTCAATATATGCAAAAATTCATTATACCATAAGTTTAAGGTATCAGACATGGTAGAAGCGGTGAAAATATCATGTAATTCACATTCAGATTCCATAATAGTAATTAAACTATGGAAAGTTAATTCACTATTACCATGGAAGTGATAATATAAAACACCTACCAAGAATAAGAGACCTTGACAGTAACCTAATTCGGCATCATAATTTGCATAAACGTTAAGAATAGTGGATAAATTTTTAATGGTATCTTCTTTTTTGAAAAAGCTGACGGTTGGGAAAGTTCTATTTAAATCTTTACTGATTTGTTCAGAAATTTCCGAGTTGTATGAATGTTGAAAGTTATTGAATACCAACATAGAAGTTTGTGGTATATCATTTGTGTTTAGTAAGAATAATTTTTGCCAAACTTTAGATCTTAATTGATTTGGAATTCCTTGTTGTAAACATAAGAATTCGGTATAATGTGGTAAAGTATTGATGGTTCTAGTTGGGTTATTGATAAAAGATAACCAATAAGATACTTCAAGTTTGGAATAAATGGTGGAGCTATTTTTGACAAAGGCTTTACAGCAAGATTGATATAATTCTTCAGATTGTAAAGAACGACCACATTTGGTACAAGTATTGAATTCATCTTCAGAAACACGGTAGTTCTTATACACAGCATCCAAATCTTCATTGGTAAATTCTGGTAATGTAGTAGGACTAATATTGTCGGTATATGAGGCCAGACGAGCACATTCGATCTTGAGTTCAAGGTTATTCAAAAGAATAAGACTACCACTTGTGGAGGTAGAACGAAGCGACTCTTCAAACTCAAGTAGAGATTCGTAGTCAATCATATTATTTGTAGTAGTAGTAGTTGTCGTAATAGTAGTTGTAGTACTATTATTGTGGAGTGGAGTATTGTAAGTTTTTTAAAAGTAAAAATTTAATAGTATGATTGAGTATTGGTTACGTTTGATTCGGTTTGGTTAAGTATAGGTATCTGATCAAAAGAGTGAAAGGGCAAAATTATAGGATTATATTGGTTAAAGTAAAAGGATTGTATATATTGTTGTAAAGGAGTGTAATGGGGGGTGGGTAGGTGGAGTATAATAAAGAGTGTACAGGGTAGGAAAAAGAATGGAAAGCCCGATAAGGATACAGATTACCGAATAACTCGATTTGGAAGCTGGTTTAGTAGGTCAAATAAATGAATGTATGGGGTTGAGTTAACGAAATGAAATAGTGACGATTTTCAAAACTTTTATACAAATACAGTAATTTCGGGATGGCGACACCGCTAATGTTTTGGTGCGCGTAACAACGTCAGGGCAACCAACACAACCAGCACGGAAACAGTAGAAACAGGGGGACGAACTGCACAGAATCAGGATTTGCGAGGGTTTGTGTACAGTCCCCCTTAACCCCTTCAACCTATAGATTTTCACTAGTCAAAAAGTCAGTGTAGTAGTGTGTAGTAGTGTGTCTAGTTGTTTTGATCGGGTGGACGGCTGCGTCGTGTTGAAACAGCAGGGGGGTCATTCTGACGCTAAACAATGCCCTGAAAAATACAATTAACTTAGGCGAAGGTCCGTGATATCAAACTTGAGACATGAGGCACTACTTGTGTCTGGTGGGCACAAGAGCGTGTTATCATCAGGAGCCCTAGGGATTAACGTAATGCTGGTGATAACTAGACACTTCCAGTGCTAGTGACTGGTCGTGTGTGTTTGGGGTGTGTGTATAGAGAGCCCTCAAATGGCATGTGCGTGCTGGTGGATGGTCTAGATTAGACACTAACGAGAAGATCAGGCTATTTAGTGAGGGAAAAGGAGAGTTGTACCAGATCGGGTCTAGATCGGGAATGTTGAATCATCTCTACCAATTTTAACTATTTAACTATCTAACGGGGGAACTTAGCCAGGTCTAACTGTCGCCCCAATACCTTCTGTGTCATTTGTCGTTTGCCTATGTCTATTGTAAATTGTATAACGTCTCAGTACGCCTTTTCTGGTGAAGCTCTCTGTCCGTTTTCCTGTCTCTCTCACTAGGGCATTTCTACAGTATGGTGGCTCATGTGATTGTTTCAATATGAAACACACTAATCTAGTAATGTGACCTCACCCCAAAACATGCGACACCTTGACAATAGTCGAGACGAGCACGGTTTTGTATGACCGTCTGGCTGCCAACACTGGGGTCGGAGCGTTGACTGGGTTCGGAGCTTGGTCCAAATCGCCCCATATTTCCACTTTGCCCTCAACAAACATTCTCTACATCCAGACCTAACCAAAATACTCGACTCCCTCTAATATATGACCAGCTACCAGTAACTACTGTAACTTCTATCGGTAAAAACTAAACCCTCTGTGAAATTTTATATATTAATTCCGAATATTATTTCTGTACATTTATACGAAGAATACCCAAGTTTCACATTTCACTTTTGTTTATCTCGAAACAAGGCTGTTTGAAAATAACGACAATACGAATAGTTCATATTACCAGTTTTTATTGTCACTATAAACCACCTCAACTAGTTGTTTTGCTACCTGCTGAAATATTCCTTCTAGTGAAATGTACATCTGGTGAATATTATAACTTGGCTGCAATTAATTTACTGAAGCTTCTCTTACTTACCCAACTGAACTATTACGAAACCTCATCTGTCACTTCTATTGTCAAGTTATTGTCACAATGTTGTCGCGTTCTCTGTCGCGTTTTCTCGCAGCCTAAATCAAATTTCCATCTCTTCACTCTATACTAACCACTCTACAACATGGTTTACTACTTCACCGCTCCAGTAAACGACTTCCAAGATGCTATCATCTACATGGGTAAAGACAAGATCGAAAATGACCCTTTGATCAAACACTCTCATCCTAAAAATATATGGTTCCATGTGGATAACTACTCATCAGCCCATCTTTATCTCCAGTTATCAGAACAAGAATTGGCTACTTTTAAGTCATTTGATACATTTCCCATTGATGCTGGATTATTGGAACAGTTGGCACAACTCACTAAAGCCAACTCCATCAAAGCTAACAAGCTCAATAACATCACTGTGATATATACTCCTGTGGAAAACCTTCATACTGATGGTTCCATGGATATTGGTACTGTAACCTTTAAAAACCCTAAAATGGTGAAAAGAATACATGTTTCCAAGAAAGACAATATGATTATCAACAGATTAAATAAAACCAAGTCTGAAAAGTCTACTGAAGATTTTATTGCTGAACAACAACAATTGGTTCGTGATATTCAAAACCAACGTAAGAAGAACGAAAGAGAATCCAATGAGCTTAAGAAAGAATACGAAGTCAAGAAGAAGACTAATGCTGACCCTTATGGAGACTTGTTCAGTGAAGAAGCCAAGAATGCCAATTCCAACGAATTTAGAAACGAAAATTGGGTAGAAGACGAGTTCTGGTAGATGTTCAAGTCATATTATAACAGAACATTTCAGAAGTACCGAAACTCTAGCATTTGGACAATTGGGCAATTCACCCATAGAATTGCAAAAAGATACTAATACCTAAGGTCCTATACTGTTTATATAGTGCACATGTATCATAATTAATACTATACCAAGAACACACACATAGTGCGTTCATTAGCTCCACACACTGTAGCCACTACAAGGGCCAGTATACATAATCAAGGAACCACCCAATGAACAAAGCTTTATCTACAGTACCCCCTCCATCTACATAATTAATTGCCTATCTATCCCACACACCTTCTTTCACGCTCTGTAATTTCCCTTCTCTATGTGGGTGGTGGTGTGGTGAGTGGTGCCATCATTTACTATACTCGGGACATTAATGCGCTATAGAGGATGAGAAGGGACTTGCAACTAATACCATGGTTTAAGTCGCTAATATATAGTAGGACACTAAAGATACACGTATTCCCACTCAATTCATCTCGTAATCGATTTATCTTCCACTTTTGTCGTCTTTTGGTTCCATTATTTGCTCCATATTTCTCTGTATATCTCTATCTCATTGGTTTCTTCCTCCACTCTACACTTAACTTTCTCTGTGACTAATATGTATTATTATACTATGAATAATCTAATGCAACTTAAGCATCCATGTTAACAGGGAACTTACCAGCGGCTCTTTGGTCATCCCATCTTTCAACCCAGTCAACTGGACATAATGAAGTGAAGGTCTTGAAGAAGATCTTGCATGGTTCGAAATCTTCACCTTTAACGTTGACACATTTGTGGTAATCAATGTAGGTTTGAGCACAGTGCTTGGTTTGGTTTTGATATGGGAATCTGGCGTCGAATTGAGGAGTTTCGAACTTGAAAGTTTCTGGGTCTAAAGCCATTTTGATGATATGATTGTATAAACCTTTCGATCTTACGATATTCTCATTTTTTCAGGTGTTTTTTTAGCGCTCCCATTGGTCGGGGATGCACACGTGATCAAAGCCCTCTCTCTTGATATTAAGAAAGTCAGGTTGTCAGATATTTACAATTGTACGGCTGATATGCAGGATGAAGTACTTCCCAGCCCCCATACTATACTTAGACTTTGGCTTTAAACCTGGGGGGTTTCTTAACCATTTACCATCCCTTGAGTTTCATATTTAAAGATCATTTACTTTATGTATATATATATATAGTTTATTTTCCCCTAGATTCATCATAAAGAGATTATATCTAGTTAATATCCTTTGACCCTGTCGAGACATCATAAAGCCTTCCCTATTAGTTCAAATATGAGTAACTCCAAAGAATCAGGTAATGATAGCTTAGGAGCCGCTATTTCTGATTCTTCCCTTATAAACCTCCTAAACAGTGTAAATATCGATGTAGAAGATCTTAAACTTCAAGATTCTTCTGATACATCAAATGCAATTCCTCTTCTACTCGAACCGGTCAATCACTCAGAGTTTACCCCAGAACAGATTCCGATCCGTTTCCATTCGCTGGAATTACAAAGAATTCTAAATTTCTACAACAAAAATGGTATCAGAGAATATCCACTTTTTACTAACAAATTTCATGTTGATGTCTTAAGAAAGTATTTGTTCCAAGGCATACCACTCAAAGATATGACTTACGAACAATATAAAATTAATAAGAAAGAAAGTCAAGAAGCAAAAGATAGATATGAAAATATTTTTAAAAGTTTTAAAGCTGAATTCGAGAAGAAAATTGATTCCTTGGTGAATAAAAGTAGTAACACTGAAAAAAATGTCAATGAATTCTACAACCTTTTAGTCAATTGGCTGATCACAAATAATTGGATCAGAATACTCTTGGAAGAAACTCATTTAGACCAAACTTTCGCTACCGATATTGATCACTTCTCGGTATTTGATGTTACATTTTGGTACCACTATGAGATTATGGTCCAACTTACAAAAATTGTTGGAGACAAACAAACTTTGAAACAAAATCCTTATTCACACAATTCACCAGTAGGTGATATTTTCAGTTACAAGAAATTTGCGAAGATTTGTGAAGAATCCAAGGAACAATTCAAGTCGAGTGAAAGTGGCTCGAGCTCCACTAACATTATTGAATTAGTTGCTCTGAAACCATATTACCGAAAATCCTTCTACTTTTTTTTAAGTTTGCATATTTTTAGAATTTGGTTACTTGAAGATTATGATATTATCTACTTGGGTTCTGTGGCGATAATGATCCTTCTTTACATTGACCTGAGATTTGACGGACTAATCAAATTGCACGGTAGGTAACCAATGCTCTTAAGGCTCAACTGTTGAACCCATTTAAGAAACTATATTACATGCTTGTCATGTTACTGCCACAATCTACCCTAAGCCTCACTCAAATATGTATTTTATGAAGAGATTTCGCACCCATATTGTATCACTATAAATGTCTTGAATTTTGACTATAAAACAAATGCTAAACGTAGAAAATGAAATAATTAATTAAACAGACCTTATTATCAATTGACGTTCAAACAAAGAATTCCTATTAAATAATCAGAAAAGCAAAGCCCATAATAAAGCTTCTTACACATAAAAAACAAGGGTGTTCTCCTAACAACTTCATCCAACATGGTACCAATTAATTTATAACAATTATCTCTGATCTAATAATTTCTTCAACTAAGCTAGACAATTGTTACAATATTTATTTCCTTTACGTTTTATATGATTGCAATATATTTCACAACTTTTCTGGCTTACTTCATCCTTTTGTAATTAATTCCGTTTATTCTATACCTATTTCTCTGTAATTTTCTCCTGAATGGTCCACCCACTCATGCCCTTATCCAACTTTACTTTGGTTAACAATATATACATGATTTGTAAATTATACACTTTTTTACCTCTAATTTCTTCCTCTGCCTTTTGCTCTTCGGTCTGTGCAGGAGCACTCTTATTCTTTGGGTTAAGACTAGAGTTGTATTTGGTAACCTTGTTATACTGAACAAGACTGCTATGCTGTTGCTTGACAATTTCCACAATTGATATCATCTTCGGTATACTGTTGGATCTGGCTACTATCAACACTTGTCCACTCTTAAACTTGTTCTCTATTTCTTCCACTCGGCTTTTAATAGAATCATTTTTGCTTATAACTATTGGGTTTTCAAGCTCTTGTAATGAGTTGTCTTGAGACTTGATGAAACTGTGGGTTTCATTGGTGTGCTGTTCAAACTGTTCTTTTTCTTGTAGAAAGACCCGGAGCCTCTCCTCTTGGGTATCTTCGAAACTGGATGACATCTATGTAACAAAACACTAACTTGATGAGTATAATCTTTAACATTTTGATGTTGGATCACGTGATCAAACACCAATTCTTCACCTTTTCATTAATTAAATGGGATCATTGGAACGAATATACCTCAGGTTTCTGGTACTTCTTATCATATGATAGTTAAGTGAAATAAGCTATTACTTTATTTTGTCTAAATTTAATTTTTTTAATTTTCTTAATTCTTCAAAAAATTTATAAATTTTTAATTATGCCATAATCTTTATATTAAGTACTATTAAAGCTATTCAAAAGAACTTTACTCTTCTCTGAATTATTATTGATTTTGGGGTGGAGGCTGCTGGTTGAATGGAGGACGGTTTGCTGAATTGGGTTGAGAAGGTTGTTGCTTAGGATTAGAAAAATTGCTATTTGAGCTATGACTTCCTCTGTTTAAAGCAATACTAAGTGTATCGAGCGGACCGTATCTGCTTCCATACTGTCTTCCTAACAATGAGTCGTATTGGACCAGATTCAAGAGGTTTGCTTGATATTCTCTTAGTTTTTCAAAGGAGGTATTTTTAGTAATTGGAATGGGAATATGAAAATATGGTGCAGGTTTCGTACCTCTTCTAGGAGGGAAAGGAGTTGTTTGACCATTAGAATGAGCCGAAGGTTGTATTGGAACATAATAGCCATTTTGGTTTACTTGGAAAGTGTTTCCAAAAGTATCCTTGATGATAGTTCCTGGTGCTAGGGCTGGCGGCTGAGTAGGAACAGAGCCAATATTAGATGACGAAGAACCTTGATTACCTCCTAAAGGAGTTACGTTATGAAATGGATAATTATTCAGTGGTGAAAAACTATCTCTCTGTGGTCTATGAATAGTAGGAGGATTATTAGTGGGTGCAAAACCACTAGTAGTAGCATTATTATTTGCCGAGGGAAGATTATTAACTACCTGATTAGGCTGGGTTAGTTGAAAACGATTATCAAAATTGTTGCTATTTACCAAATTTCCTTGATTTGCAGTACTGGTTCTAATTTGATCTGGTTGTGGTGGTAGTGGTAAGTTTTGCATACGATTTTGAGTAGGAGCATCATAGAATGTATCATTACCATAAGTTAATTCTTCCCTTCCTACCAATAATTCCTTTAGTTCCATATCAACACTTTCAGTAGGAGAGAGGGGTTTTGGTTGTGTTAATGGTATATTATTGGATTGTTTTGGTGGACTGGGTGAAGGTTTAGGATAAAATGGCGGATAATTCATCATGTTCTGTTCTGGAGGGATACCATTGACCTCATCTACCTTCAAGAAATCGTTTCTAGCACATTTGGTCATGAAGAGAGTGCTCAGTCTTCTTCTTCCATCATTATCCACTTGGTCTCTTGAACAGATTAATTTTGCAACCATAGTAGAGGTTGACTCTAAAAAGGGACATGATAAACCTAAAAATTTTGCTTGTTGGAGAAGATTAGTCAAGACTTCATTTATATCCAATTCAATTCCTTGACTAAAATCATAGAATAATTTGTTAGCAGTTAGATGAAGTGGTAGATGTGGTTTTGACTGTAAAGTGGATTTTCTTAAATTGTATCTTTCTATTTCTGTATTAAGTAACTGATTCCAAAACTGAACATTATCTTCTTGAATAATGTGTAATCCCTTTCCTATGCTCGAAACCTCTTTGAAGACACCTTGAATAATATGAGATTTGGAAGAGTCTTTCATTAGGCTAGCAATATCCAACTCTTCATAAATAAGAGTAGCAGAATGAATACATGACCTGATAGTTAAGTAACTCCATATTTGTCTTTTAAAAGCAAATTTGTCTTCAACTGGATACACAAGAAATGATTGGTTTCCAAAAACTGAATCGTAGATATTTTTTGCAAATGATAAACTAGCACCACCAGCTCCATGAAAGGAAAGATACATTGTAAGTTCTGGATTGTAGTGATTTGTAACTATTCCTATTTTAACCACCTTATCTAAATCTACCGTCTCATATGTATTTTTTGTTACCAATCTACAATCAATTGTGGAAAAGTGACAAAGTACAATGTTAGATGGGAATAAATCACAGACTGATTTGAAATCAACATAAGGACCAGAAACATCAAAAAATATCAAGGTATCACGAGTGATACAAGAGTTGATGAAATCAGGTTCTCTAGCAAGAAAGTCAGCAAACTTTTTATTGATGAAAACGTAGTTATACTTGATATTTTGAGTACAGTTTTGAGTAATTAAGGACGACAACTCAATCAAATTAGTCACTTCAATGTTTGGCTTGAACAAGAATGTGCTTGTTCCTGACAGTATTCTGTAGGGGCTCTGGCCATCGGAATTGTTGGTGAAAGGAAATAAATGGACTATACATTGTGCCTGATAAAACGCAACACAGGAGTACAAGAAACCCGGTGAATCACCTACCACAAGTATAGTTGGCTTCATTACTCCCCACGACACTTCTTAGACGAATAAATATAGTAATACTGGTGTTAAATAATGCTTTAAAGCTTGGTGGTTGGTGGTTTGTGATGTATGAGAATAGTTGCAAAATTGCAGCCACAAACATCAAAGGCCGCAGTCTGGGGTAGGAGGTTGCGAGACAAAGGCGCATGAGCCAGAGAACAACCACCCAAACTTCATCATTCAGCGAAACTACATACAATTGAGGAGCCAGAGTACACTTACTGTGTCTTGTTAAGCTAGATAGTGGAACCTGATACAAACTAGTAGTCGCAATGGCACCAATTGGATCATTACTTATATAGCTTATATAGTGTTGTACTATGAGTGAGCGCTCGTCGTCAACCTCGGTCCGTCACAATAGTAATCTCACACATAAGCCGCTCCCCTTAAGCATTCCCTCGCCAAAGGGATATAAAGGAGGGTGTGGTGTTCAAAGTGTAGCCGCCGTTTTCATCCTAAAAGGGTCCTAAGGATGACTCGCTACCTTCGGAGTTCTCCACCGAACCCTCCAACTTTTTACTATAAACTGACTCTGACTCTTTCTATTGTTTCATTGGCTAACACTCACCACCCTACCCTTATCGCTAATCCCCAGATCACATGACAACCACTATGTGCCCCGGAGTCTCGGATATCTCCACAGATTGAGTCAGCAAGTATTTAACGAATTACAAAACACCTATTCAGCATCTTTTACTTTTTTTAGGTGTACATGTTTAAGACAGTTTCACGGTCAATTGCTAAACCTCAATTCCTTAAATCAATTGTCAGAAAACCTCTCTCTATTTCCGCTATCAAAATGTCTTCCACTTACAAGCAACCACCACACAAATTGACCATGATTCCAGGTCCAATTGAATTCTCTGATGGAGTTCTTGGTGCCATGGCCACTCCTTCTCAAGCTCATACTTCTCCTGAGTTTATCAGTACTTTCCAATCTGTTTTAAAGAACTTGAGAAAGTTATTTAAATCCACCAATCCTGGATCTCAACCATATGTTTTATCTGGTTCTGGTACTTTAGGTTGGGACGTGGCCAGTGCTAATTTAGTTAGTCCTGGTGATAAAGTTTTGGTTTTATCTACTGGTTTCTTCTCCGATTCCTTTGCTGAATGTTTAGGTATCTACGGTGCTGAAGTTGATGTTATTACCGCTGAAGTCGGTGATGTTGTTCCATTGGACAAGATTGCTGAAAAGATTAAATCTGAAAAATATACTGCTATTACCATTACCCACGTTGATACTTCCACCTCTGTTGTCAGTGATGTCAAATCAATTTCTGACATTGTTAAGAAGGAATCTCCTGAAACTTTAATCATTGTTGATGGTGTCTGTTCTATTGGTGTTGAAAACATTGAATTTGACAATTGGGGTATTGATTTTGCCTTAACTGCTTCTCAAAAAGCAATTGGTGTTCCAGCCGGTTTGGCCATCTTCTACGCTTCTGAAAGAGCTGTTTCTAAGGCATTAGCTAGAAAGGAAAGCACTTGGTTTGCTTCTTTAAAGAGATGGACTCCAATCATGAAGGCTTACGAAAGTGGTTCCGGTGCTTACTTTGCTACTCCAGCCATTCAAACCATCACTGCCTTGAAGGTCTCTTTAGATGAAATCTTCTCTGAATCCTTAGATCAAAGATTCGCTAAGCATGAAGAAGTTTCTACTCAATTCAAGACTACCATGGAAGGTTTAGGTATGAAGATTGTTCCAGTTAACCACAAGGTTGCTGCTCATGGTTTAAGTGCTGTTTACTTCCCAGAAAACGTCAATGGTCCAGATTTCCTTGCTGCTTTGGCCAAGAAGGGTTTCACCGTTGCTGGTGGTATCCATAAGGCTTTAGTTGGTAAGTACTTCAGAGTCGGACACATGGGTCACTCTATTTACGCTGGCCATGTTGACCAATTGACTGTTGCCATCAAGGAATCCATTGCTGAATTAAAAAAATAAATTAATCAAGTGAATGACGGTGAAGTGAATTAATTCAAATTTAATGGAATTGGAGCTCATACTATTTCATGAGTTATAAAAAAAAAACGAAAATAAAGTAACATAATCAAAAGAACTGGTATGTGCTTCTTGTTCCATTTTTTTATTTATAAGTAGAACCAAATGCTTACAAGACTTTTTATATGAATGACTCTATTGTTCGTATCGGATCAAATATCCACAAACAAGTTTAACCTTTTCGTAATCTATATTTTTCAGTCCAAAAATGGTTGCAATTTTTGGTCAATAACCACTAAACCAGGAAATTGAAAAAAACGTAATTGTAACAATTGAATTCTTTTTTTTTTTTGGATCCTCTTTAGGCAATTGATTCAATTACGAATGGGTCATTGTAAAACCCTTGATGCAACAATCAACCTTGGTAATTTTAATTTCTTTATCGGCCACTGGCGAAATTCACTCAGGTCCTCAAATTCTTGGTACTCTCATACATTTTTTTTTTCTCTTTCTCCAGTTTTGCAATTTTGGTTGGTGGCTCTGTCGGTCGGTTCCGGATCGGTCGCACTCCACAGTGGGACTAGACGCACGTGACGATTCCTAATGGTAGTAGAGATCTAAATCTTTCAAACTTAGTTGAGTCTATAAATACCACTGAATATCTGTTTTGACCATAAGCCGCTAGTAACAATTGTTTCTAAGTGACCGGCATCATGATCTACAGAAATGTGCTTCTTCAACCGCCCAAAATATGGTCGTTTTCGGGTGTACGATCATTTTCAAGGCTGCTTAAACCTTTTCCATCATCACCATTAATGCCTTTAAGACCATTAACCCCAATTATTGGCATTAAGAAACCTCTCAATATACGGAATTTCCAAACCTCATTCAAGAGACTTCAAGAACCTTCTAAAACAGACTCATCCACATATTTATTAGGAAGAAAGATTTCCACTTCTGAAACCAAAATGATGAAATCACTTTTTGCTACTATTTGGCCTAAGAACAATCCTAAATTTAAAATTAGAGTCTTGGTGGCTCTAAGTCTTTTGATAGGTTCTAAATTACTCAATGTTCAAGTTCCATTCTTTTTCAAACAAATTGTGGACGAAATGAATGTTGATTGGACTGAACAATTGGGTACTGCTGGTACTGTGGTTGCATCACTTATTTTAGCTTATGGAGGTGCCCGTTTTGGTGCTGTTTTATTTGGTGAATTAAGAAATGCAGTATTTGCTTCTGTTGCTCAAAGTGCTATTAAAAGAGTGGCTCAAAATACCTTTTTACATCTTTTAAATATGGATCTTCATTTCCATTTATCAAGACAAACTGGTGGTTTAACTAGAGCCATTGATAGAGGTACTAAAGGTATTAGTTATGTATTAAGTGCCATGGTTTTCCATATTATTCCTATTTCGTTTGAAATTTCCGTGGTTTGTGGTATTTTGACTTATAATTATGGTTTATCTTTTGCAGCTATGACTTTAGCTACTATGTTGGCCTACTCAGTTTTCACCATTAAAACTACTGCATGGAGAACAGGATTTAGAAGACAAGCCAATAATGCTGATAACCAAGCTGCCTCTGTAGCATTGGATTCTTTAATCAATTATGAATCAGTGAAATACTTCAATAATGAATTATTCCAAGCTTCTAAATATGAAAATGCTTTAACCAAATACCAAAATGCTTCCATTAAAGTGGCTACTTCATTAGCATATTTGAATGCTGGTCAAAACTTAATTTTCACCAGTGCTTTAACTGCAATGATGTACATGGGTTGTCAAGGTGTGATGACTGGAGCATTAACTGTTGGTGATTTAGTTCTTATCAATCAATTGGTTTTCCAATTGAGTGTTCCATTGAACTTCTTAGGTTCCGTTTACCGTGAATTAAAGCAATCTTTATTGGATATGGAAAACTTATTCCAATTGCAAAATTACGAGGTCAAGATTAAGGATGCTCCAGGTGCAAAACCATTGGTTTTGAACAGTTCTGGAATTCCTGGAGAAATCAAATTTGAAAATGTCAGTTTTGGTTACCATCCTGATAGAATGATCTTAAAGAATGCTTCTTTCACCATTCCTGCTGGTGAAAAGGTTGCAATTGTTGGACCTTCTGGTAGTGGTAAATCTACTATTTTAAGATTAGTATTCAGATTCTATGATGTTGACCTGGGACGTATTCTTATTGATGGTCAAGATGTTAGCAAGGTGACTGTTGACTCATTGAGAAGATCTTTAGGTATTGTTCCACAAGAAACTCCATTATTTAATGATACTATTCTTGAAAATATCAGATACGGTAGATTGGATGCTTCTGATGAAGAAATTGATGATATGATTGATAAAGTTCAATTAACCAAATTAATTAAAGATTTGCCTGAGGGAGTTAATACTGTTGTTGGTGAAAGAGGTATGATGATTTCTGGAGGTGAAAAGCAAAGATTGGCCATCGCAAGATTATTACTTAAAAAGGCTCCTATTACCTTTTTCGATGAAGCTACTTCTGCTTTAGATACTCATACCGAACAATCTCTTTTACGTACCATCAGACAAATTTTCAGAGAAAGACTGAACACCAATATTTCAATTGCTCATCGTTTACGTACCATTGCTGATGCTGATAAGATTATCGTGTTAGAAAAGGGTCAAGTCAAAGAAGAAGGAAGTCATTACGAATTACTTGCTAAGGAAGATTCCTTATACTCACAATTATGGAATATTCAAGAAAACTTGGATATAGAGAAAGAACTTGAAGAACTGGAAGCTCAAACCCAAACTCAAGAACAACCAACCGAACAAAGAAAATAGATAATAGGAAAAGTGATATCAAAATAAAATAAAATAAAATGAAATGAAATAAAATAAAATTATTTGTTACACGGGCTTAGTTTTACATCACACGCCATAGTGTGGTGTGGTGTGGTGTTGATAGTAGTTACTAGTAATAATATTTTAGTGAATAGGTAAAACTGTGGCTGGCCGTGTGCAGTCCAGATCAATAATATATTTAATTTAGAAAGACTGAGATTTGTGATATTATAACCCGTTATCAATATCAAAAATGTGCAGACCAACTCAATGCCCTGTTTGTGGTAAGTAGAATTAGTGACTTTATGGGATCACGTAGATGGCCAGTACCATCGTAACTTTGTTCACGACTAACATTAGAACATACCACCTGGACTGGATGTGGATTACATGTACCAACTGCCATGGGTGGCGTACCAAAGGAAGAATGGTGTACCTGTGAATCTATCAGCGGAGCTGATTTCGGTGAATACCCACCGATGGCAGGCGATGGCCAAGCCAAGGAAGCTTAGACTACCAAACAGAATCAATGTGACATGAACTTATTTTTCATTGCCTATGGATGTGTGGTATGCCAAGCGAGGCGAAAGGGTTCAAAAGTGAGACAGTCTACGTACGGATAATAATTCAGATCAAAGAACCAATTTCTTTTATATGTTACCACGCCTCCAAAATGACCAAAATTAATCAAATAATCAGGATATTATCAGGTACCATTGTACCATTCATACACATTTCTGTCCATAAATGGTATGGCATGGTCCCGGTATGATATGTATTGCATCGGAATAAATGTTGTATGAAACATTTCGTAGTGGTGCCGTCTATTCGGTACACAAGTATTTCGGTACACGGCAGATAGCAGCCAGATAAGTAGTGTGTAAGACCGGAGAGACCCCAAAGGTTATTGTGTTAAATTTTGCTACAGTGTTACTTCGATAAAAATGTGTCAAGTTCGTTTCACATGGTTGCGATTGAGACGAGCAAAAGACAATTACCACAATTAACCTTTTTTTTTCCATCTAGCTAACGGTGCAATCGGACGACGATCGTTTCGATCGAAACCATGTAAAACGGGTGGGGAGTTCAGTGCTCAAACACGGCCAAAAGGCAATCGAAAGGCAATATAACTTTAACAATGAAAAATCGAAAGAAGCAAACTAAATGGGATCATTACTACAAAATATTGATTGCTTTACCCGAGGTTATAAGGACCTGAGCCAAATCTAAAAATCTTATTCACTGTCACTGTCAGAAATATTTTTAATCCGACTTTTCATTGACACACACAAATATACCCATCGCTACACATTTTTCATTAAATGTGTAATTAGTAGCAACACTTTTTTAACATGCGCACCAAGATGGATTTTACGATGATTTTAGATCCTCGAGAACCTGGACAATCAAGGTTCAGTATCAGTACAATGACGTAGGTTGACGACGATACCGGCCGCCGATAGTAGCCCCTCCATCAACTCCTCCCTCCACACGCTTCCAACGTTGTTTGACAGGAGTGCCGTAGTGACGGTTACCAATTCAGCCAGCCTACTAGCTACTTCAGCATAAGCATTGGTACAGCTGATTTAGGTACCTAAACAGTCGGTACTACACAGCAACAAAAAAAATTTTTTTTTGTATGTATACCATCCAGACGATATCGGATACGAATACAGTACAATAAACCAAGAGGTTACATTACATACAGTAGGTCTGTAGGACAGCCTAGACGTGACGGGGACATGGTTCATAATGGCAATAGCCTGGGCCCCTTTTGTTTAGCCGGCATTACGCACGGCAAATGATCTAAACATCTAAGGCCCCTAATACAGCCGTAGTTACATAATTGCATTTTGTAACAAAAAAATACCGGAATTTTTACCGCGCCAACGGCTTAATCATATTCTATATAAAATAAACTCATCAGAATGGGGAAGGGAAAAAAATTCGATTGAATAATTAGTTTAAAAATATCAGTCGAAAGTATATCAAATATTTTGAAGGTGATATTTCCACCATTTAAATAATCCAATATCCTTGAAAAACTGGAGACTTTTCAAAAAAAAAAAAAAGAAGCCTCACAATTGAATTATCAATATAGTATTTAATAGATACCATCTCAGCTTAATCTCCTCGAAAGCCTCGGAATTATATTCAGCCACAGTCAATATAGTCCAGTTAAATATAACACATCCAGCCCACATTCCTTTAATCAATATCATTCAATCATGGAAGAAAGACGAATCAAGAAATGGTTGAAGCCATCGTCTTCCCCCAGATCTTCTATCGGGCCGTTTCTGTTTTCCGCAGTCAAGTATCCTGAGCTGCTGGAACCTTCAATTGCTCTGTCCATTAGGGCTAGAGCCAATTCACTTCCTGCCAAAATAACTACTCTTCAACGTCAATACAGTGGAAAGTTCAAGCGTAAAAGCGATACTCCACAAATGTCATTCTCCCAGCATTCACCAATTTCTATAAAATCTACTACCGAAATTAAATCCATTAATTCTACTGCAGGATCAATTCCTTCGTTTGACTCTCATAAATCAGACGACGAAGAAGTGGAATCCGATAGTTCATACGATGAAGCTATAATTCCTCCTTTACCTTCTACAACTGAAGTTGTACCAGCATCTGCATCTACTCAACCATCATGTAAGACCAGTGAATCGGGGTCACAAAATGTACCCTCTGCCGCTAATCCTGATGATCTTGCTACTTCGATCCTCCATGTCATTTCCGATAACCAAGAAATCGAATGGACCATGTAGTCTAGCCAAACTACCAAAAAATAAAAATAAAATGGCAAAGTAGTATTGGGAGCAACAAAAATATAGAGGCGTGTTGGTTACGGCAAAGCCTAGACGTTCTACTTCCAATTTACTTGCCCAATGGCTTGTACACTTTAGCCCTCGATGACCTTACTTTTTACATGACTTTAATTCTCTATATACTATTATTACCCTTGATGGGTCTTACAGGCTTTTTTTTTCAATAGACAATAATATTTTATAACATGCATAAAAATAAAGACTATGTACAGGATTCCTCTAAATTGCATGCAGAAACAATGTAACGGTTTTAATGACAATTTTTCTTAACTCAACATGAAAAACTTGCCTTGGTTACGCAAACTATAACCCAATCAACGAAGCGAGTGTATTAGCTATTAGCGAGCTGGTTCGTAACACTCCCTTGCTACGGCAAAAAAAAACACCAACTGATGTTAATTTGCAGTCTATTTCTCACAAGGAGCGTACTGTACCGATCTTACGCGCTACGCGATAGCTAAAGACTATTCTCGGTTGTTACGCGATCTCGCCTCCTTTTTATGCGAAAACCTGCCCATTTTGTCCGTTGTTGGTGGGGGGATTTGGTCTATTTCCTAGCCTATTGGATATGAGGGGGAGGATTCGGATATATCATTTACGCCGTTGATCCCGATGTCACCAATCGGACCAAAGTCCTTATCTTTTTAGGTGGGGGGGGGGGGGGTATTTCGACAAAATTAACCACGAACAAAGAATGAAGGGAAGAAAAAAAAAATTCCTCCCTTTCGCAAGGAGACGTTTTAACTCGAAACATTACCAACCTTCTATCCCTCATTAGTTCTTAGACCCGATGTTACACTCCTCCCCTCACACTAAACTATGAACTATGCCCGGTTATCACATTGTAACAATCACTTTGTTTGATGTTTCAAGTGCTCAGCCAAAGGCTTGTAAAATTCACCAATGATGACCTTTTCGTCATTTTGCACGTCTAGATCTTCAACTAATTCACCCAAGCCATGTTCTGGCAAACTCAGTTTCTTTTGGGTGATAAACTTTTGTCTAAGTTCTAGAAGCTCAGGTTCATACTGCATAATCTCACTTAACACAATAGTAGATAAATTCTTAACTGTAGCAGCCATTTGCTTAGCCCAGTCTGAACCCTTTCTTAATGATTTACGAACCCATTGATCATAGTGTAAAGAGTACCATTGGAAGAATTTCAATCTTTGAGATTTTTCTGGTTTATATTGGAATCCAATTAATCCAAGTTCAATCATCTTAGAATCGATATTAGTCATGACGAAATTAAGAGTCTTATGAAGAAGGTCTTCATCGCTAGCGAATGATAATGATGAAAGGGCAATGGTTTGTAATTCATGCATGGAGGCATTGGTATTGTTTAATAAAGAATTATTGGAATTTTTCACTAATTCCAAAATCTTTTTATAGTCTTTTTGATTAGCTTTATAAATTGTGACATTAAACATGGAAGACATTAACTCCTTTGGAGTATATTGTTTCTTAGATCCAGGATTCAAGAAGTTTTTGAATAATTTTTTGGCAATTTCTTGAGATTCTGGAGTTTTGATACCGAATTGTAAGACTGAATTTCTCACTTGAACTTCTAATAATGAACTATCACGAGTCAAGTTATAGATAGAGTCCCAGTGACCAAGCTTCTTGTGAAGCTTAGAGACAAAACGTCCAAGCCAAGCTTCAAATTCAGTATATTCACTGAAATGCATCAAGATATTGTTGAAAGTTTCAAGGTAATTCAATGCAACCTTTAAGACTTGATAGTCAATGGTCCATTTAGGGTTAGCCAAAGAATCAATGATCTTGATTAAATCAATTAATTCTGCACTGGTGGAGTTGGAAGTACCCAAAATCTTTCCATAGTCATTAATGATAGAAATAATTTCAACACCAGATAATCTATTAGCAACAATATGTTCAATTATTTCATTGATAAGTTCTTGAGAGTAAAGAGTTCTATAGTAACCACCACGTTTACTGTTGATAGAGACCAATTGACCAGCTGGAATATCTAATTCGAATTTTCTATCGGTCATAATGACATTGACTATCTTCATAGATCCCTTATTATCTAATACCTTGACAAATAATGGGATATGGAATGGACGGTCTTCTAACTTCATTTCTTGTGCAGTAGAGTTGTAGATATAAGTGTGTTGTTCGAAATAAAGCTTATCGTTGTTTCTCTTAACGGTAACTATTGGGTAACCTTGAAGTCTGGTCCAAGAGTGAACGAAACTTGGAAGATCAACTGAAGTTGACTCGTTCAAAGTATTCCAAATATCAAATGCCTTGATAGATTTGAATTGGTATTTTTCAAGCACCTTACTTAAACCAGCAAGGATTTGAGAGTAGTCTTCACCTGCTTCATTGGAAATATCGGCTTGTAAAATACTAGCAATCATTCTGAGAAGAATAATACCCTTTTCATAAGATTTGGTTTCAAAGATAGTACCAGTAGTTGCATCAATTCCAGTATCGATCTTGGTAATATATTGATGAATACTTGGGATCAAAAGACCATTTTCGTCAGCTAAAGAGTCTTCATCAAGGAAAGATTCGTAGTTTTCAATTTCTTGGACTTCATATTTGGTATCAATAGATTTATCGAAATCAGAAACATGAACCACGTAATTACCTAACCAAGTAGCGAATGCTTCGTTCAACCAGAGGTTGGTATAATCATCGAAAGTGATCAAGTTACCGATCCATTGGTGAACCACTTCATGAGCAATTAATTTTTGCATGTGGACTCTTTGTTCAAGAGATCCTTTACCTTCAAGTTGGATTTGGTTACGGATAACGGTGATCATACCCCAATTTTCCATTGCACCATCACTTAAAAATGGTAAACCAACAAGATCGAGTTTTTTCAATGGGAACTTGAAGTCAAGAAGCTTTTCTAAAATAGTAATGGAGTCTCTCATCACTTCAAGAGCATAACTTCCCAGAGTAGCTTCACCAATAGCATTATAGACTCTGACTCTGGTAGGACCAGCATAGGTTTCAACATAACTGAAATCACCAACAACGAACCCAAAAACCGATGGAGAAATTGGAGGAGTAGGTTCGAATTCGAAAGTGGTGGTTCTAGAATCATCTTCCACTAAAGGAGAGTTGGACATGACATGGAACTTTTCATTGGTTTCAATAGTTAATTTAATAGGTACTTTAAAATGAACTTCATCAATTAATGGGAATAAGAGTCTAGCACCATGTGGTTGACAGTGAGTAGCCAAGATGAAGTTATCAGATCTTCCAGTAACTGAGTCCAGGTAATTGGTCTTGAACAAACCGTAAGTGGTATCTTGGTAAGTTTGGATCTTATTGATTTGTCCAAAGTAGTGAATAGTGACGAATTTTGGAGTTGATGGTGAAGTTTCAGATGTAAGATTAACCACTTGGTTTGGTCTATCGTAAGATACGGTTAATTTGGATTCTCCGGACTCATCGGTTAATAATGCTTTGGTGATAATCAATTTGTTTGCATGTAAGGATAATTTGAAGGATGAAGATTGTTCAGATTGTTCAGATTGTCCATTTTTGGTCAAGTCGATCTTTGCAACACCTGAAAAATTAGGTTTAGTGTGGTCAATGTCAAGTTTCAAATCGTATAATGAAGGAACAAATGCATTGGAAAGGGAGAGTAACGAACTCAAGCTCGTTGAGGCCATTTTGTCTGAGATATCGGCCATTATGGTGGACAAGGTGACTCTGATACTGGCTAAAATTTTCCAATGTATTGATCCGATTACGTAATCATTGGTCAGTTAGAGGAGAAAGAACCGGAAGTTTAGTGAATGATTGCGATTGTGGAATAGAATAAAGGTGGTCTGCAAAGTGTTTGGACTATTTGGGGGTGATATGGTTATTATTACAGGTTTGGGGGTGTTTTGTGTGGATGGTTTATTGGGTGGGACTAATTCTAGTATAAGGTTTATAGAGTTTGGGTGCGAACTATTTTGCAACTTCCTGGACCATACTAACCAGTACAGGATAGTGACAGGAGTTTGAAAGGTGGGAGATGGTTCGGAGAATATTGAACTATTCACTTGAAGGAGATTTGAATGGAAATGCAGAAAGTATTGATATCTTCTTGAGTTCTTGGCTGATTTTGAAGGTATCTAGATCCTATCGTACCGATGCAATACTACTGGAAGGTCATAGAAGAGAGGCAGTGACCTCTCGTTCCTCCTCCTTTATCCACCGGATACCACTGGGAACGAGGTGAACTGGGCTGTGGGGCACTGTGGTACGTTTTCGCACCCAATACCCATATAGATATGGCAATACAGGGTATTTGATAGTGAGACCAAAGTGAAAAATTCTATACTGCAAGGGCCCATTTACTATGCTGCCCTTTTGTTAGTCCGAACTTACCTGCGGATAACTACACTTACTTACTATATCACCCAAATCACCCCAAACTACACTTTCGTCCTATTCCAGTGCATAGCTAGTCTTCTTCTACATTAAATTTAGCTGTACTTTGCTTCTCTTTGGCTACTCATGCTCCAATATGCACCTCGATTTTGCGACGGTTATACGAGCATTGGATCTTACTAATCGCATTTCCCCTGATTTCTGCTCAACACTACACATGGGGCCAGGATCCGGTGACCCTCTTCACTGACAATGGTCTTATCACCAGAAATATCACCACCTTAACTATGCCAAATACACCTATTGTTTATCTGCTCATAACCACCCTAATCAACCCGAAACCAAACACGTTATTGGTGTTATCTCCTTTTACCTCACACACACCCTTATAAGCGTATTTGTAATGCACCCAACAATTTGTGGGGTTCACGTGATGCAACCAGACCGCCCGCCTGCGCCTAGGGCTATTGATGTCCGGGGACCCGCGACAAAAAAAATATATTTGGCCTCGTACCAAAGGAAGTGCCTTAAAACAGAAAGCGAACAATTAACACCCGTGAAAACACATTGTTTTATAGGGAGAAAAAAAACGGTTGCTTTCAACTGAGATGACATTCATCCGCCATTAGTGGGGCATCTCTTTACACACCAATCAAAACTACCCCTTTATACTAGCGCTACTATTACTGTTATTAGTATTAGTATTAGTATTACTATGTATTTATGTTCTTTAGCTGTAGGTATATGTATGTTCTTTATGTATGTGTAGATTCTGTACCTTCAGTACTCTTGGCCCCCACTGCACTTTTGCCTTAGGAGCCTTAGCACACCTTTAGGGGCCCTCCCAACATCTCACAGGGTTCGGGGTGTTCCTATTCCGGCAAATAGTCGGCTCCTATTTTTGCAATCTTTTTTACACCCTCCGAGGATGACTGTTTTTTTGGGGGAACCCTCACACAAAAAAATTTCCAACCCATACTCCGATACGAGTCTCAGACTTTGACAAATCTTTGAGAGAATTATTATCTTTTGAGAAACTATAAAGTAGTGAATAATTGCCAAATTGAGTTTTTTGAGTTGAGGCAAAAGTGTACCCGATTTTTTTTTTCAAGTTATTATTGAAAAATCACTCTCCCATTCTCCGAGTTCTTCTTTCATAGAGTCTAGAATTTTAGACCAGTATCAAAGAAACTACGGATCGTTTTCCTTTTTGATCAGATTTATCATCACCCGATTCCCGACTTTTTTTTTATTCCTAGTTATTTTTCAGCTTAGGGGTAAAAGGAGAGTTCTCTGATTAATATCTTATTTATTCATTCATTCTTTTATATCAACCACAACATCACCAATCCTAACTTACCAAAGTTACCAAGGTCACTAAACCCCCACTAACACCCCAATAAAAAACCTCATTCATATTTATTCATTCATTCATTTTTAGTCATTATGGGGAAACTACAAAAGAGAATTCCTTCTGCTGAAGAACTCAAGAACCTCAAGAACGCATACCCTGGTACCATAAAGATCGACTGCTCTGGAGCATATATCGCCAATGATCACTTATTAAGAGAGTCCAATCCTTCATCAAGTTCAACTTCTACCACCAGTACTCCATCCCCAGAACTCAGTTCTGAATCTGAAGATGATGATAAAGACGTGGATATTGACGTTGACGATGAAGATTTCGACTACACCAAAAATATCACCTTACCTCAACATAATTCAGAAATAATACACATATCGGTAGATATTGGTGGTACTTTAACCAAATTGGTATATTTCACCAAGAGCAAAACTGGTCAAAATGGTGGGAAATTGCATTTCCGTGATTTTCAAACTGAAAATCTTGCTACTGAAACTCTTCATTTCATGATTAAATTAATTCAAAAATCTATTCATAAACCAAGTGCTCCTCCAATTACTTATATTATGGCCACTGGAGGTGGTTCAAGTAAATTCTATCAATTAATGACAAAAACTTTTAGAAAGCATAAATTACCTATGAAAATCGTGGCTGAAGATGAAATGGAATGTCTTATTAAAGGTTTAGATTGGTTAATTACCAAGATTCCAAATGAAATCTTCACTTATGATCTTGAATCAAATCATACTGTGTCTTCTCAAGCACTTCAAGATCCTCATGCTATTTATCCATATTTATTAGTTAATATTGGTAGTGGTGTTTCCATGATTAAAGTGACTGGACCAGGACCTCAAGGCTTTGAAAGAATTGGTGGTTCTTCGCTTGGTGGTGGTACTTTATGGGGTCTTTTATCTTTATTAACTGATGCCAAAGATTATAATGAAATGTTGGAAATGGCCCTGAGAGGTAATAATGAAAATATTGATTTATTAGTTGGTGATATTTATGGTTCAAACTATAATAAAATTGGTTTGAAATCAAGTCATATTGCATCTTCATTTGCTAAAGTATTCAAAAAATTACGTTTCCAACATTCTAAACCATTAACTCCAGCAGAAAAATTGGCTCAATTTAAACCTGAAGATATTGCAAGATCTTTATTATATCTGGTTTCTAATAATATTGGTCAAATTGCTTATTTACAAGCTGTCAGATTTAATTTAAAGAGAATTTATTTTGGTGGTAGTTACATATCAGGACATATGCAAACCATTCATACTCTTAGTTTTGCTGTTAATTTCTGGTCTAAAGGTGACATGAAATCTTATTTCTTACGTCATGAAGGTTATTTAGGTAGTGTTGGAGCATTTATGATGGGTCCAAGCTCCGAAATTTTAAAAGAAACCTTACCACAATAATCTAATCTAAAGTTATTCAATTTCTTCAATTTTTGCTATAAGGCAGCAATATCAACTACAAAAAAAATTAAAGAGAAAACTTACTAAATTTAATTAAAATTCGAAATAAAATGGGCAGGTCTAATCATTTCCCATATTTTTTTCACTTCTCATATAATTCATTTTTCCATTTTATTTTATTTCTTTGATTGACTTGGTTCTACTGTTTTAAGACTAATACTTAAAAAGGTTGAAACTAATAGTTACCATTAAAAAAATAAAGGAAAAAAATTGGTACTAAAATCTTCCAAAATTGGCTTATCGAGTACCTCTCGATTCATCAGTCGGCATTTACATTCATTCCTTGTTTTTGGTTCCATGAGTTTATTTATTGTTCATTCTATACGATGAACGAGTAATGATTTACGATACGATTGATTGGTATGTATATAAAAGAAAGTATTTGCAGACCAAATTATTTATTGTGTATAGAGAATGCACCTGTATACCTTAACTCGGCTAAATTAGTAGGCGAAATTGGCACAATGTAGGAATTGAAGGGGTATATCGTAATTGCAGGAACATGGCTTCGGAAATAATCACAAAAGGTCGGGTTTTCATGTGATCGGATCTTACAATCAGATGTCTTTTGAGATCCTGTCAAAGAATGCATGTGGGTGCAAATTGGCGACTAGAAAGTTTAAAGAGTTAAAGTTTGGTTAAGGGATTAGAAAGAAAGGTTTTGGATTGGTTGGACCATTTGAATTGGCACTGGAACTGGTTAGCTTAGAAGATACGGAGAGTGTCATTTGGTAGAATTAGTGCCATTGGTGCAATTGGTGCAATTTCTGCAATTTGGGTGCTAAATAACGTGTGGTTATGTACATTTACGTCTAGAGGAACTAACTAACGAATTGAAGAGACTACCAGCGGCTACTGTGGTTCCGTGGATAATACTCGGTAGCTGCAAAATTTCAACTGGGGTATATTTTACCATTTTCTGAAAATACTATTGTTTCTAATTGTATTACTATACTTTCATTTCTGACCACTATAACCTAAGGGTAGTAGTTGCCTATTCACATCAACTAAGCTCGTGGTCCCACGACAGTCCATAGTCCACCCACTGTCCTTTTCACACGTTTTCAAATGCTTTGCCAAAACTTCATCTTAACTACAATGCAACATTACATCTTTGGCTCTGGTACCACCTTCGCACCAGCACCACAGTGCCCCAGTGGTATTAATAGGCACCACAAGGGAAACAACCTACGTAGTATCTCCGCTAAGTAGCGTCACTAAATTACCAAAAGAAAATCTCAATTATCCCTAAATTCAGTTACTCCGTAAAAAACCCCCACCCCCAGAAATCTCTACTCCGATCGTCCACTATTTCGCTGGTATTTGTCATCTCTGATCTTTATCTCTATTGTCTTCTGTTAACTATCAGACTGTGATTCTTTCTAGTGCGTCCCCTCCAGCCCATTCATCCGGCACACGGTGTGACTGTGACTGTGTGTTTTTTTTTCTCTTTAATCTACACCTTAACTTAAAGCCTCAACAAAAATTCCTGATACCGCCAAAAGAACAATCAACCAGCTCATCGCTAACTAAAGCAACCCTTTCAACTTTTTCTAACCTCGTTACATTGCAGACTCCGTGAAAAGTCCAGGGACCCTCTCCGGTTCCATTTGTCGCACATAACCCCAAATTTCCCTATAGTTAATTGTCCTGCAACGTTCCATCTCGGTTGCATTACTGGTAATTTACATGACACAAAACCCCCTCCTTTCAATGTTCCCATAATCTCAACTTAATAAGATTTTTGAGATTATATCATATAAAGCTCCCTTCATATCCAGGTTAAAAAATTTCTTGATGAGTCTCGATACTGACCATCTTGTATCACACCAATACGGCGCTTCCAGTGACCCTGAGAAATCACCGTATTCATCTATTGGTGGTGATTCTATTCCTGATTCTATTCCTATCAATCAAAACATTGACCCCGCTAGTGAATTTCCTAGAAATATTCAAAACAACAACTCCAACAACGTGGCCCCTTCAACCATTCAAGGTCAAAGATCGATTCCTCAATCTATACCTCAACAACAACATTCCCAATATCAACAACTTCCTTCTCAAATACATACTCAAGCTCATAGACATCCAGCTCAATTAAATAGGATAACCGAGGCTATTAGAGATCGACAGTCCCCAGAATATAGTTACAACAATTTTCTTCGAAATAAAGTAACTACTCCAAATAATTATCAATATCCAAGCCCATTACATACATTCCAATCCGAGTGGGTTCAAAGTCCTAATATTTCACCTTCTAAATTACCTCAATATTACGAGGATATGACTATATTACATCAACAACAGCAACAACATCATCATCACAATCATCACCAACATCATCAACACAAAATGGAAACTACTCCTCTGAAACTGACAAATACCTTCAACTATATCACTCCGGTTAGTGCCCAAAAAGTTAATGATGTTATAATCAATGAAAAACAACTTGATGATGAAACTTCGTCCACATCTTCTGAAACTTCATCCATTTCATCTGAAGAATTTGTTCACAGCGTAACTTCTTGGGATGTGTTTTGGGAATTACTTAATGATATAACAGGTAAAGATAAAATGGCCAAATTGGGTCAATACGTATTAAAATTAATGCTTTATCATGCCGATAAATCACAAACTTATCTTAGTGATTCCACCATCAACATCGATATCATTAATAAAAGATACAACAACAAAGAAAAGCAATTGAATTTAATCAGAAACTTCATTAAACATCCAAGAAACTTCATCAGAACTGTGGTAATCTTGGTATGTTCTATTTTCCAATCTAAATTAACAGGAATGGTTGCTGGTTTATCCACCTACAGACAATATTTAAGATTTGGTAAGAGTCCTTTCAGATTAAGAGGATTATTGAAGAAATTAAGAGAAAATATCAACTTTAAAGATGCTAATGTTAAAATCAATTATGTTAAATTATTTAACAGAGCTACTTTAGGTGAAATATTTGGTTTCTATTATAGTATTTTTGATGAAACTAATTTGCTTTTAAAATTAGGATTTTATTCCGATTCTAGCTTAAAAACTTTGTCTGCTAGACATGAATCTTTAGCTTGGTACTACGATACTTGGTTAAATTTGTATAATGCTTATGAAAAATCTCAAATGTTAACTCAACAAGAAATGGATGTTAAAATTCAAATTCAAGTGAAAAACAAAGCTAAAATCTTATCAAAACAGTTATTAGGTGGTCATGCTGTGCATCATAATAAACTACCAGAAAAGGCATCCAAAGAAGATTTAAAACTTTTAAATGATATTCAATTTAAAAAGAATAATTCTTATTTGGATATCTATAAGAATATTTCCGATTTAGTTTTCAACTCTTACACTGTTTTTGATTTAAGATTACCATTTGATACTATTCAAACTTGGATGGGTATAAGTGCAGCTGCTTTGAGTACGATAAAGATTTATCGTGAAACAAGAAAGAAGTTGATTGAGGCTGAAGCTGCTAAGAACAGGTAATTCTGGTCTCGATTACCTTGTGTTACATAAATTAGACTAATACTGAGTATGAACTTCTCTATAATATAATATACTAGTATGTTCATTAATAATGATTATAAAACGAGCAATATCTTTGTAGAATATAGCTGTATCTATATAAATTTTTATTGATATCGTTCTTATTCGTTGGATTGAAGGATATCGTCCAAGGTAACATCGTCTGGTTGTTCTTGGGCAAATTTCCAGAACTTGGATAAATGACGAGCACCTGAGTCACAAGCAATGACGACTATCTTTTGACCTGGTCCATATTTTAAAGCAGTTTCGACAGCTGCTACACAGTTGATAGCAGCAGAAGATCCCCAGAATAAACCATCGTTAATACACAAGAACTTGGCCATTTTCAATGCTTGGTCATCTGAAACTCTGATAGCCTCATCAATGTATGATTCACCTTGCTTGAAATTCCAGGTAAGTCTATTGAGACCAATTCCTTCAACCACAGTATCCACTTGATGTCTTCTTCTAGTTCCTTCCTTTTCCACGGTATCGTACATCACACCGTAATTAACTCTATTTGCCAACCCTGACCCTTGAGGATCAGCCAAAACAATTCTCACATCTTCGTTATGTTCTTTTAAGTACTTGGAAACTCCTGAAATGGTACCACCGGTTCCAGAACCATTGATAAACACATCGATTGAGCCATCCATCTGAGTCCATATTTCAGGTCCAGTTGTAGTATAATGAATTCTCCAGTTTGCATCGTTTTCGAATTGGTCAGCAAAGACAGCATTACGAGGATCATTAGGGTCTGAATCTATTCTAATAGCTGAGTTTCTGGCAGCATTTGTATATTGATTTGGATCCACGATTGGTGCTGGTTTGACTGGTTCAACTTCTGCACCTAATGACCGCAAAAGTTGGATCTTTTCTGGTGAAGTATCGTCTGGTAAACATATATGGGCTTTGTATCCTAAGGCATTTGCAAGCATAGCAAAGGAAATACCGGTGGATCCCGAGGTTCCTTCAAAGATCAAATCTCCATGGTTTGGTCTAAGTTTGCCATTCTTCTCATTAGCTCTAATGATGGCCAACGCCACTCTATCTTTGGCACTTCCACCCGGATTGTTCAATTCAAGTTTAGCATAGATCTTGCAACCGGTGAGACGTGATAATGACTTGATTTCTATTAATGGGGTGTTTCCAATTAACGACTCTACACCTCTTGACTTTGGAGAAAGTAATGTAAGATTTTGTGATGTAGACTTGGATGATTGTGAGATGCGGTTGAATTCACGTATGATTAAGAAGGATGAGACCAAAGCTGCCGAGGTCAGCGCTATGAGTTTCCAGTCCCATTCACCCATGATCTGGTGGTTTAAAAAGGGTGTAGTGATGGTTTGGAGATTATGAGATGGAGTTTTAGAGTTTCAGATCTGGTGCGAATTGGTTATCTGATACAAGACTGTATGAAGGAAATAGATGGACTAAGAGAGAATAAGTGGGAGAAGACATAACAGTATGTTAGAAATAAATAGGGTTATATATATATATATCATGACTAGTATTTGTGGACTAATGGGTTTTTAGACTTCTAAGACACTCTGGAAGTTTTCTATATGGTAAACGGGTTATCTGGGTATATGTTGGGACAGTGCACTTTTTGCAATCAAACGAAGATCATTTGATAGTGCAAAGTATCGAAAGGTTAGATCAATATTTCATTTAATGATTTTACTTTGAAGTGTAAGTCCTAGTAGAAATAGACCAAATTGTTCTTGTATTTTTTTTAATTTGGTGGAAATTGGTGTTTTTTTATAAAACCCATTAATCCTCTTCTTTCTAGCTCGGTGTTTTTTAGAAGGTTTGACCAAACACATGTGATAATTCAAGAACAAAGAAAACGCAAATACTTTACTTTTAGTCTTTATCTTCGATGCCTTCTACAATAGATCGGTAAGAATGATGATCTTCTGCATGGTTTCAGCCCTTCTCTGTTGGACCCTCTTGTACCTTTTCGAAATTCTTAAACTTTCCAAATTTCTCTTATTTCCTGTCAACTGGCTTATTCCCGAAATTATATATGTACCTCTAATTTAACGGTTTGTCAAACCAAGACACATATTGTGGGAAACCTAAAATTAGTCTAACATGTGTTGTAGAAATTGGGTGCAAAA
This sequence comes from Suhomyces anneliseae, assembly GCA_030568535.1. Taxonomy (NCBI): domain Eukaryota; kingdom Fungi; phylum Ascomycota; class Pichiomycetes; order Serinales; family Debaryomycetaceae; genus Suhomyces; species Suhomyces anneliseae. The sequence continues at coordinate 64,268 of JAJMGB010000001.1, read as the reverse complement.
TAAATGCAACATAAAAGGTGGCTGAAAGATTGACCATATATAGGAAGGCCGTTACACGAGATCATTATGTACAGTTTTTGATATGGTATACAATACATGCGTTGGATATATACTGGTGCATTTGGATATGACAGATTTCTGGAGCTTCCTGAAGAACTACAAGTGGCCCCTTCAAACAGTGTATGTAGAGCTATTAATCATCTTCACCAATAAGTATACTCATTATACTAGGATAGATTATGGTACTCCAATACCCCCTTCAGTTTCGTATCTAGAATAAGGTGCATTGGCCCACATTTCCAAGACATTGGCTCGATCTTGCATAGAATTTCATCTTGGTATAATCTCATTATCTTTATTATTAACTTAAGCACAAAAAAGAAAAATTATTTCAAGCCGCTATTGACCATTTCATCTGGACTCACCAATGACGATAAGCTGTCACCATGTGGTCCAACACTTGGCATATATATAAATATGTATCAACATCATCACATCTGTCTTGTTTGACAGGTGATGGATAACCGTTACAAAGGTACATACCACCTTTTGGTACTACTTCTTTCTCTACACGTTTAACATCACCATATAAGCTAAACTTTCATGTAGTAAAGTGAAAAATTAAGGTGGTGATAAAAAACCAAGATTTTTAGGATTGAAATTCTAAAAATGGGTTATTTTCATCAGTACTTGTTCAATTTTCGCAGCTAAGGTGTTGAAGTTATGGAGTATAATAATATTTTTTTCTCTCTGTGGTCGTTTTTGTGAAGGTTTATAAAGTAATATAGATAGAGCGTCTCCTATTACGCCCCGCCTCTTACCCCACCCGGTTTCGGGCCCTATACTAATTGGGAAAAATTACCCCAATACCGAGCGAAGAATTTGACTCGAACAAATAATTATGAACCCGAACATACCACATTATCTAAAAGCATTTTAGAAAAAATCTCCTTAAGCACATCAATCTTCCTATTTTTTTTTGCAAAGTAAAAAAGACCAATATTTGATAGTTGATATTTCGAAAGGTTAAATTTTAAATATTAAATTTCACCAAGAAGGGAAGTGGAGAGGGAAGAATGCAGGAAATCGAAGAAAAAAAATTTAGATGATGGCGATAACAAGGGGGCACATGACTTGACACAGGATAATTGCTTACTTGGTTAATTGTTTGTGTAGAGGTGAATATGTATGATAGCCTAAATTGATTAGAACTAAAAATTTAAGCTCCGAAAATTCAAAAAATTGGCGAAACTCTCGCTTCCCATTTAAAATTTTTTACATAACTGTAGGTATAAAGGATTAAGGTTTTTTTTGTTTTTTTTTTGGTTGTTTTATTCGACTCCGGTAAACCCCGATGTTTATGACTCCATTTCTCGTATTATATTATACAATGTTTACCGAAAGATAGAGAAAACCGGAGAGATGGTGGGAATGTGTGGGGGGTTTCTATATAACAATTCTAAGTGCAGATCTCGGAGATGTCGCCGGATTGAGGAGTTATTAGAGTAACAAAAAAGAAAATTTTTTTCCCCATGTATACCCCAGTGAGTTTCACCTTTTTCTCACCCTTTTCTAGATCGCGTTACATACAGTTTGTCAGCGGTGTTTTTTTTTGATGTTTTTGTCAGCGAAACCTGCCAATAATTGAATCAGTGGCAATTAATTTTTAACCTGTATCGGAGTAAATTTAATACCCCAACTTTTGCCAACGGCGATCGGGAACGGGGAAACAATTTTGGTTGTATGGTTGCTTAACATTCCTTATCCAATTTCTAATAACAATTCTTTTTATCATATGTAATCAAGTTGATTGTAATCAAGCTCCGAAACATACTTCAAAAAAAACCCTCGACCTAGAGTTCCGCTCCGCCGTGGTATTGTAATTGGGGTAATTGATGGAGGAGGCTTGGGTGTGTGGTTTTTAGTGTAGTAACAATTGGTCTAGTCAATTATTGAATTAGTCATTTAGACCACTTTCTAACGGTTTAGTGTTACTTATCTCTCACTCTCTCTCTCTCACTAACTATCTACAGTATCCCCACCTCTCACCCTAATTATTTTTGACCCTGTCGGTAAAGGGCCATTCGGTTTCGGTGTGTAGGCAAGGTCGGTCGGTAGTAAGTGTCGCACAAATTTTTTTTTTTTCGCTCGCACTAGCCTCGTTTAGTCTGATGGTGTTTGATCCTTGCCCTGCTTTTTATGTAAGGTGCACTAAAACAATAGGACTACTAAATAAACTTCTCTATAGCAAAACTAATTTATCACTTCTTTCTTTTTTTAATTTTCTACTGGAGAGAAACATTTAAGTAGTGACGAATCATCATTATATTTTTAATCGACGGATTTCCCACTTTCACGCTCCATACCGCCGCCTCAACTTTTGACTTTTAGAGGCTCTCCCTTTTTTTTTTGTATTTGGTTAAACTCAATCAATCACCACTACTACCAATTACTAAACGACTACCTAATCTGAACCTGTCATCCACACTCACACTACCACCGTTCACCCACACAAAAACTCACCCACACCAACTTTTTTACTGTTATCATCATTATCAATTTTAGCAGTTATTTTATGGTTCTTTGCCGTCGTGTACTAAATATATCAAACATCTAGACACACTTCTTTTTGACAACAACTCCTTGTTTTCCTGTACTATCAGTCATACTGTGTTCCATTAAACTGTTGTTTTTTTTCTTGTCGTTCCCTTCCCCTTCCCCTTTGCCCTTTTTTTCTTTTTTGCCAGTGTAATATAGAAAAGGATACTAACCAATATGGGGTCAATAAAGAAAGAATCTGAAGATAGGGATTTAGGCAATATGGATAAGAACAATTCCAATACTTCTCAAAAACCTTCCCAAGCGGAGGTTTTGGCCCAATCTGCAAAGAAGGATAATAACTCCAAATCTAATGAAAAACCAAAATCCTTTACCATCAAATATAAACGTCCAAGGGGTAGTAGAGCTTGTACTGTTTGTCGTTCTAGAAAAGTCCGTTGTGATGCAGAAATTCATATTCCTTGTACAAACTGTATAACATTTGGATGTGATTGTGTATTACCTGAAGCTAAAAAGAGAGGTAATAACTCAAGTGAACCAAAACCAAAACGTAAACAACAAAATGCTATTCCAAAGAAAGAAAAATCAGAATTTGAAGACCAAGGTGACCTGCCTGAACAATCTGAATCCACCAAAACCAGAGATGATTCTCCTAATAATGAAACCCTCCTTAATATTTCTCAAGTTAGTTTGCCTCCTTCTTTAACTTCAAGTTATAAAAACAGACCTTCGATGCATAAGCGTGAGATTTTGAGTTCAAAAACTAAAACCGCTGCCCTTACATTCTTAGGTTCTTCATCAATCGGTTCAATAGCTCAAAAAGTTGATGAAAATCATCTTCAATTAACTGCAGATATTTTTGATATTAATGATGAAGCTTTAGATTCTGTTGAATTAGAAATCTTAAAATTAAGAGGTGCTTTCTTATTACCTACCAGAGAATTATGTCTTGATATTATTCACTCCTATTTCGAACATGTTCATCCTTTAATGCCAGTTATTAATCGTACTGAATTCATGCAAAAATTCGACGATCCTGATGATAATCCTTCATTAATGCTTTTACAATCTGTCTTATTATGTGGTAGTAGAGTCTCCAACAATCCTTTATTACGTGATCAAAATAATTCTACTAACTTGGCTTCTCTTACATTCTTCAGAAGAGCTAAGGCTTTATATGAAGCTAACTATGAAAGTGATCCAGTTTCTGTTCTTCAAACTTTATTACTTATTGGTTCTTTCTGGGAAGGTCCAGAAGATGTCACCAGAAACTCCTACTACTGGACTAAAGTGGCAATTGCTTTAGCTCAAGGTTTTGGTTTCCAAAGAGATATTAGTATGTCTAAAACTTTAAGTTCTTCCGAAAAGAAAATTTGGAGAAGAATATGGTGGTGTTTATTCGAAAAAGATCGTAATGTCGCAATTGCTTTCGGTAGACCTGCAGCAATTGATTTAAATGATTGTGATGTTCCAATGTTAACTATGGATGATTTCGATGAAAACGATCCAGAATTAGGAATTGTTTCTCCTTATCCAGTTGATGAAACTAAAGCATTATATTTTATTCATTTGGTTAAATTAGCTGAAATCACTGGTATTATTATTAAACATCAATATTCTGTTAAATCAGAACATTTAAGAAGAAAGAATAAATTCTCAATTATTCAACATTGTGATATGTTGATGGGTATTTGGTTTACTAATTTACCTCCTCAATTAGTTTTTTCAGTTAATGATCCAGGTAATCAAAATTTCTACTGTTGCTTATTAAATGCTCAATATTATAATAGATTATACTTGATTCACAGATCCAATTTAATTAAGATGGCTAAGTCAAGTTCTACTAATCCAAATAATTATAGATATCCTTCTTGGGGTATTTCTTTCCAAGCCGCTAGAATGATTTCAATGGTTTCTAAGATTTTATATGAACGTGAACAAGTGAAATATTGTCCTGTGATATTTGTTTACATTATATTCAGTGCTTTAATGATGTTGATTTATCATGTTGATTCTTCAAGTCAAGTGGTTGCCATCACTGCTTCTGATTCTTTGTTTGTTACCAAACAAGTTTTACGTGAATTAGCAAAATATTGGCCTGTTGCTGGTGTATTAAATAAATTATTTGATAAATACGCCAATGATAAGATTAAGAGAGCAAAGGTCATTGAAAATGGTACCAAGATTGCTGAATTCCAAGAACTTAGTGCTAATATGAAGGCTATGAGAAGAGAAGGAAGTATTAATGATTACTATAATAACGATAATGAAAATGAAAATGGTCCTACTGGTCCTGCTCCTTCCAAAGAACCAAAACCAGCTTTTGCTACTCCTTTCAATTTAAATAATAACCAAAGTTTTGTTAGAGGCAGACATTCACCTTCCAATTCTATTGCTTCTGGGGTTTCTCCAGGTGGTGCAGTTTACGATTATTCAAATACTAACACTTCCAATGATCATCATCATCACCATCATCATAATAATAATAATAAGCATGTTCATAATAGTTCTAACTTTGAAGAATTGGTTCAAAAATTCAAACAACCAAAGAATAATGGTGATGACTCTAATACAACTGGTGGAAAGGTTACTAATGATACTTCTCCAACTTCTTCAGCGCATTCATTCCCAGACATTTCTTTGGTTACAGAAACAATGCCAGCTAACTCCAATTTCTTCGAAAATTTCGAACCTACTCAATTGTTCCCTGAACCAAAAACCAGTCTTCCACCAACCAGAGCTCAATCTCCACAACTTGTGGATAATAATGGTGTCAATGGAGTCGGTTCCCAAATGGTTGGAACTGTTGATTATCCACATGGCCAAGATCCTTTGGTTGGTGATGTAAATTATCCTCCAACTACCCCAGGTGGTACCTTACATACCAACTTTATTGATAACTCGTTTATTAATATGAATTTACAATCAGGTATTGATAGTTATATGGGAGATGACATGGGGTCCTTATTTAATTTACAAAACTGATTCATCCATTTCTTCGTGGTTCAAATTGATCCAAAAAATATCATTTGACCAATTGACAATTTATAGTGGGAAACTTCTTTTAATACCTCTTTTGTCCTTTTGCTTTTATGGATATTATCCATTGTGTGTATATTGTATTTTTACTTGAATAAAGATTTAACGTATAGAACAGAAAACCAACCTGCCTGTAATTGTAGAAATAATCGTGTAAATAAGTGTTGTGTATTTCTATTAATTCAATTATCTATAACCAAAACTAGACTAGAATTACAATTGGCTGTTAAACTAAGTAACAGCTTTTTTTTATGTTGAATGGTGATGGCATGAAAAAGAATGGAAGATATTAGTATAGATGATCTCACCACATTCTCTTGTCTTTCTTTCCCTTATGCTTCACCTTCTTCAAGTTATCCATGATCTCCTCTCTTCTTAACTTTTGACTGTATCCAATGAAGTTCTGAACCACACCCTCGTAAATTTCAAAGTTATTCTTCAAGTCTGATAAGTGACTGTTCCAAACACTACTAAGGGTTAAAAGTTCTTGGAAATTTTCTTGGAATTGTTTCAACTTATGGTCCAAAGCATCATCAGTGGTGGAGTTTTCCAAGTACTGTTTGGCAGAATTGCTTAAATTGTCGGTCTCTATTCTGGATAAGGTATCGTGAGTAGAAGCCAAAAGCTTGGACTTGTCATCATTGGATATGTTTAAAGTATCAAAATCAGGAATATCGAATCCGGTCCAGTTGATATCTTCAGCTGTAATGGACTTGTTACGAGTATGAGAGTGTTTGACTTCTAGTTTTTCTTCTTTTTCATGAGTAATTTCATCTAAATTGATGGGTATTCCTAGTTTGATCAACAAATTATGACGGATATTCAGCTTGATCCAGTTAGGAGGTCTGAGATGTGGCAATGTAGATAATTTTGAGTATATTTCGAGTGATCTTGGGGTTAAAAATGTGTTGGAATCTTGAACTGACTCTTGATCTTGTACTGTGACTTCTGGGAAGATAGCGCCCATTACTTCGTCCAATTTCTCTTCGAAAACTTGATCATCTGCGAATACATCTTCACTGAACCCAGTTCCTGGTGCATTGACAATCTCTGGTGGTTCATTGTCAAATGAGGCATCATCAAACGACCCAAAATCGCTGTCATCGTCGTCGTTGTCATTAGCTTCATTAAAATCATCAAAGTCATCATCATCGTCTTCTTCTTCCTCTTCCTCTGCTTCTTCATCCACCACCTTGGTCTCGGGTTCTTCTATAGTTTCAACTGGCTCTTCTTTTTCTGGCTCATCTTCTTCTTGTTGTGGATCTTCTTGGTGTTGTTGCTCTGGCAGTTGATCAGTTTGGTGTTCTTGTTGGTTGTCATTATCACTCTCGTGGTCTATATATTCTTGCAATTCATTCTGTATGTTGTCCAAACTTGTGTCCAATTCCTGGTCACCAACACTTCTATCGTGTTCCATGCTTCTATGAGCCGTTTCTTCTGGAGAACTCATTGAATAGTTGGGTTTGCTGATCTTTGTTAAAACTTATCGCGATTCAAAAATTGTTATCGCGCGCACTTTGAAACGTAAATGGTTTCAGATCATAAACTTGATTTGTTTTACAGCCATTAGCTACTGCGAAACAACCGTTGAACTTGGTGCAGTTGTTAAAGTTGTTCGTGTTTAGTAGTCAGGTTGTGATTGTATTGCACTAAGGATCTTTTACCCTTATTAATATCACATCAAATATGGAGACAGTGGTGATCTTTTCGGTAGGTAATCCTGGTCCTATCAACCGTCATTCAGCTGGACATTATATGCTCCAGATGTTAATGGATCATTATGAAGCAGAATCACTTAAAAAGGCTTCAAAGGGAAAATACTCGTCCAGTCTGTTGGGAGGAGGAAGTGTGATATTTGCCAAGTCTAACGGATATATGAACGAATCAGGCCATGCTTTTAAGGAGTTTGTGTCTGGAGAAAGAATATCACCAGAATCTACCATTTTGGTGTTGTATGATGATTTTGAGAATAATTTAGGTAAGGTGAGGTTATCAGAAATAAAACGTAATGAGTCGCATAATGGACTTAAGAGTATTCACCAGTTCTTGGTATCATCGCGATACGATCATGTGCTCAAGTTGGGGATTGGAATAGGTCCTAAACCCTCCAATGCTTCAAAGAATACCATGGGTTCTTGGGTGTTATCACCATTCAAACCTGAAGAAAAGCAAGTTTTGCACGATACAACCGATCAGTTTTTGCAATTATATATCGAACAGTTCTTGGAGAGAGAAGGTGTAATTGCAGACTACGGAAAGTTTAATGCTGAAATGACAAGATTATTTCAAAGATAGCGAACATATAGATCACAATAATCATAATATAGACGATAATAGAATCTACAATTAATACATATCCAAATACAGTATCTTTTTATCTTCATAAAATCCTTTTATTAATCAAACCTGTTCATAACTCTATCTAAATAATATGCTCATAAATGTCTTTTTTAATTATAGTTTACTTAAGTAAACCAATATCTTTTGGAAAAGTTTACATAACCGAGTTCCTTCTATTGTCATACCTCTTTATTGGCAGAAGTATTTGGCGGAATATAGACTCTTTACGGTTTGCAATAACTTCTTCGTCACCACTGGAAGGCACATAATCGTCATCATCTTCATCACTATCAGTAGGAAATTGATTATCTGGGTTGCTGAAACCGTTCTCCTCGTACTCAGTCAGATCACTATCAAACTCATCATCGTCTTCGTATTGTACATTATTAATTTGGAATTCATTAGTATCTGCGGATGAAGAAAGCACGTTACTGATCTTGTTAGACAACTTGGTTTTCTTTCTTCCTCTTTCAATGGCTCTTTCTATCATTAATCTATGCTTAATAAAAAGTAATCTTGGGAACATTGACTTCTCACCTTTAACTATCATTTCTGCTAATTGTTCTTCAGTAGGATCAGATAAAATATACCAATAATCTTTGATTTTATTTTTTGGCCAGATGGTAATAGTACCACTAAATCTTTGTAACCAAATATTCAGCCAATCTTGTTCCAAAAAATGAGGTAAAAGATCTAAAGTCTTGATAAGTTTAAGCCATTTAGTGATTTCCAATTTGAATAATTGTTCTAATGCAGTAGCTATGAATCCACCTCTCAATGAAGCATATTTTTCTTTATGAGTCTTTCTTTTGGCAATTGCAACTGGTCTACCAACGGTACCCTTTGGTGCAAAGAAAAATAATGAAATATGAGGATTGACTTGAGAAACAATTGAGAAATTAACATTATAATAAGTATTAAGTGCTTCAACTGGGATATCGGTTCTTAAGGATCCATCTTTCCATTTACTTCCTAAAGAAAATGGAATAACTTGATTATTATTAGGGTTTTTCATCATTAAAACCACAGGATTTAAAATACCTGGGACTGCTGAAGATGCTAAAAGGGATGACCAAATAATGCAATGAGGTGAAGTAATACTGTTACAAAGAATTGCAGGAGAATGAGGATCACCAGGAACTGTAGAAATATTTAATCTTCTACCTGTTCTTTTATATGCTTCTTCAAATGTCATGGAACCTCTGGTGAAGAAATTGGCTTTTCTGGCCCAACTAACTGCATCAAATCTAGCACCAGTACGAATAAATCTTGGAATCCAAACATACCATGGATCTTCACAAGCAGTAATTTTTCTGGCTAATTCAGGGACCAATAATTTTTTCAATTCTTCATCACTTCTGGTACAAGTAAGGGCAGCAATTAATCCACCACCTGATGTACCAGACACGATAGATGGAAGTAAATCATTATCGAGTAAAGCTTTAACAATACCGAAATGGGTGTATGCAAAACAGGCACCTCCACTTAATACAAGGGCTGATTTCCCGTAATTTTTCAGAACAATTCTGAAGAATTTTCTTTTAGTATCAAATGATACAATAGTTGAATCTGCAATTTTATCGACACATTTCAGGACTTCTTCAACATACTCGGCCACTAAATCTTTTGTTCCATAATATCTATGAGAATAAAGCTGTCTATTTTCTATACCAGCAAAGTTCTTTTTAAGGCATCCTTGTAAAAATACAATTAAATCATTATCATCATTATCCATACGTAACTTTCTTAAACGGGCAATTGTAAGACCCACTGTTTTATAATCATAATAGGAGAATTTTGGATTTTTGGACCAATTATCTAAATTCAAGAATTTATCCAAAGATACTGCATTTTCAATCCATTCTTTATAAGTTTTAGCTTCACGTAAACCATTTCTTAAATCTTTACGTTCACCTCTCCAAGTGAAAAAATATTCCAGGAGTGCCACATAAAAACGGACAGTAACGTAAAGAATACATAAGAATAAAACCCATATAAGAATGACTAAAAGTATTGGCCATCTTAATATAGAATAAGCAGAACTTGATCTAAATTCATTGGGTACTCCACCACGACTTGTTTTGGCTCTTTTTTTATATCTTCTTGGAGAATTGGTAAGAGGATACCAATCACTCTTAGAACTAATTAAATCAGGTTTTCTAACTGATGCACCTAATGGTTCAAGTTCAGTGTTTCTCATGGCGTTGGCTTCATCCTTTAAATCTTGGGTATCTTGATGTTTAATTAAATTTTCGGTGACTCCTTCTTCCGAGGAAATTCCATCAGAAACGTTATTTGACCATTCTGCTGATTCAACATGGTCATCATGCTCTTCCCAAACTAGCGCCTTTGCAAATGCGTCGATATGGTGCTCATCGATATAGTCCAAGTCCTCCTCAAATAGTGGGACATAAGGTGGGGGGAACTTTTGGAGTGGGGGTGGACTCTCTTCGCCACTCATGGTATATGGAGGTGAGGTGAGAAAGTAAATTAATAAGAAATCAAAGACCTTTTATCGTCAAGTTGAATTGGGGTAATGTCAGTCATTTGTTGGGGGCACAAGAATGGAATGGGTCACGTGGTTGTGAGCACGGGCTCGGAGTATTTTTGCAACCGGACATTCACCGAAGAAACACCGATGAAGGCTTCGGATTTATCACTGGCTGATCTTGACGGCGGATAAGCTACTGGATATGTCTGATAACGTTGTTGGAGCCAGAATGGTCCAAAAAAACCAATCTTCTACGTATCGTTGGAAGTGAATATCGCGGTTATATCAAGACAATTGTTGAGCATGTCCGAAGTCTTCACATGGCAAATGTAACATTAGGTTAAGACCAAGATCGTGGGTCTTTAGTAGTGGTTTTGATGCTGTTTTTAAAGCAATGATAATCGTGGTAGAAGTATCATATGGCTAGGTGAAGTCAGTGTGGTTTTTTGCCCTAATAATTGGACCGTTATATTGGTCTGTTTGTTCCCGTCTCTCTCTGAAGGTGTAATAAGCACTGAGAACAGGACCTGGATTTAGCACATGCCATTGGTGCTCCAACGTGGCTATGATAATTTCCAGTGTTTGGTAGAAGATTGATATTCCACCAGGTCCATCTCTTCTGGTTGATCTTATGTTTCCATGGGTACTTTCGTCCTTGGTGGATCTGGGGAATCTTATTACACTGAAGATACGACATAGATTGTGAAGTATCAAAACCATGTTGCTTTAGCAACAAAGAGGTGTTTCACATGGCTTTAAAGCTGCCAACAGACACCATTGAGACTGTTGATGGTGTTGATGGTGATTAAAAGACACTTAAACGCTTTTGATATAATATTAGTTGCCTCAGCTTGTCCAAATTGGCGTCTCTGCATGTCCCTTTAGCCTTATTTGAGGCTTAATAAAGCCAAATAGCATACTAAGTCTCACACTAGGATTTTTGGTGGCTTTCACTGTCGATTCTGGCCCCGTAGCCCCAGTTCGATTCCAAGTGTGGTCATTATGCCGTATCATCCTATACTAATCTACATATCGGATAACACTTGTACTCATATCTGTTCTAATAAAATTAATAGTGTGGAACAGAAGACAGATTTTCGTGTGAAAAATAGTCAAAAATACACTATAAGTTCTCTACAAAACTACCAAATAATTACACATCCCACCGAAAAATACCACATACAGAACTGCTTCAACTTTCAATTCTTTCTCTACAATTTCTTTAAAATTTCTTCATTATTTTCCTATATAATCATCAATTATTGTCGCAATTTCTTCCCTGTTCTCTCTGGTTCTGATGTATTTTCTCATTTCGCATCCATCACAATTCGCATCAATAGATCCACCTCATTTACCGTTTTTTCGTGCACTTACACAACGTGGATTCTATCAACTAAACCATGGCTATCGACACCCTTGTATTAGACATTGAGGGCACTGTGTGTCCCATCACCTTCGTCAAGGACACTTTGTTCCCATACTTCTTACAAAAATTGCCTGAATATTTACAATCAGTTACTTTCCCATTGAAACAATCCGATGATGATGTTGAAAAGATCCTTTTAGGACTTCCAGAAGATGTCCAACAATCCCGTGAATCAGCATTGGAATACTTCCAAGGATTGGTCAAGGCCGATGTTAAAGACCCTGTTTTGAAGTCTTTACAAGGTTACATATGGAAAACCGGTTACGAAACTGGAGAATTGAAGGCTCCAATCTATGAGGATTCTATCAAGTTCATTAGAGAATATCCTTCTAAAGATACCAGAATTTACATCTACTCTTCCGGTAGTATCAAGGCCCAAATCCTCTTATTCGGATACGTTGACGATAATGGAAAATCTGTCGATCTTAACAAATACTTATCTGGATACTTTGACATTACTACTGCTGGTTACAAGTATGAAAAGACATCTTATGATACTATATTAAAGGAAATTGGTAGAGAAACCGAATCTTCCAATGTTTTATTCCTTAGTGACAATGTTGCCGAAGTTGAGGCTGCAATTGCCAGTGGAATGAACAGTTATATTGTCAGAAGACCAGGAAATGCTCCTTTGACTGACGAACAAGTCCAAAAACATAAGGTGATTGATTCACTTGCTGAACTTGAACTTTAAATGTTCTACTAACTACATAGATAATAAACAAATACTAAATGAAACAATGAAATATTGTATATTAAAGTCTGATATAATGGATCAGTAAGCTCAGTATACTAAGAAATATAGTATACTGGATAAAAAATTCGTATTGATAAAATTCCTCTTTCTTCTTTTCCTCCCTAGTAACAAGCAACAACAACAACTATCTTTCTTCTTAATTTCATCATGATCATCAGCATCATCATCAGCACCTTCTAACTGTTTGATTCTTGCACAGTAATATTAAGACTAATTTACATTACATATCCCTAAATAAGATATCAGCAGCGACTTCTTCGTTTTTATCGCAAGCCAAATAAACTTGAATGACGATATCACGTTCGAAACCTAACTCACAAAGTCTGTCTATGGCGTCTCTCTCTTGCTCAGTAAGAGGAATACGAACTTGACCTTCTGGAACACCTTCGGCGTCTTCACCTTCTATTTCAAAACCTAAATCATCACCACCAGCACCTAAGAAGGTTCTGACAAAGGCTTCAGGATCTTGTTGGATCAATTCGGCAATTTGAGGGTTAGATTGAGCCAATCTTTCTAAGACTGGTTGGATCAATTCAGGATCGGATTGTAATGCATTTCTCAATATGGTCATTTCGTCTTCTTCTCCTAATTCATGATCACCAGCACCAGCATTGGCTGGAGCTTGGCCTTGTGCTTGGGCAGCAGCGGCAGCTGCTTCAAATAAGTTTTCACCGTGGTCTTCGTCATCATCACGAGAAACATCGGCATCTTGAGTGGATTCACCGACTGGAGCTTGGGCTGGGGCAGCACCTGGAGCTGGAGCAGAAGGAGCTGGGTTTTGTAATGATTCTGGAATACCAGTCAACAAGTATTCGACAGCACGATGAGGGTTGTTGAAGGCAGCTCTCAATGCAGCTTCGACTTGTGCTCTTTCGTAACCCATTTCCATTATGTTTTGGATAGTGGCTTCTCTTTCAGAACCTTGTCTGAAAGCAGAACTTGGTTCACCAGGTTGACCACCTTCTGTAGTGTTGGTGGTGTTGGAGGTGGAAGTGGTGGAGGAAGCACCAGCTGCTGGAGCTGGGGCAGATTCTGATGCATCGGATGCTACTGGAGCAGCAGCTGGAGCTGGAGCTGGTTCGGCAGCCTTCTTGGCCTTAGAAATCATGAAAATAATAGAGTCACCTTCCTTGATCTTAACGGACTCAAGAGTCTTGTCATCCTGTAACACTTTTCCTGAGTAAACAAACTTAAGTTGTGAAGCTTCGACCCCCTTTTCAGCCCCCAATTTCTCTTTGGTGGCCAACACAGTATCTGTTGGTTCTACTTCAATTGGTATCTTTTGTTTCTTAAAATCCTTAAAGATAATCTGCATCTTGGAATTGGAATTGGAATTGATGATATCGATAAAACTGGAATATGTTTTAATGAAGGGTTAAATAATATCTAGAATACCTCCGAAAAAAAAAATAAACGAATTGGTAAAAGTATTTAAAATTCAATTAACTTTTTATAGCGATGTGATGTGGTCGTTTCCCGATCCTCATGTTAGTGGCGAAACTATCGATAGTATGGGTCGTGCACGCACCCGCCATCATTTGGCTGTAAACATTTTGTAACTACTGGGGAAATTAGAAATTCTATAGTGTTCGGTTCGGAGTGCACTTAAGCAACATTAGTGACATTGCGGCAAAAAAAGATAGTGTAGTGAGATATATAGCAGCAGCCAATTTAAAGTCACACTCATTAATTTTAAAGCTACCAATTGGAACCCATTTACAACCAAAAAAAAAATATAGCACCAAATGTCACGGAACAAGAAGTATTCGGGAGTCAGAGGTCCGAACTCGGCACTTACTGAGTTCTTAAGAAATGAAGGTATTACTGAAGGGTTTAGACGGAGAAGAGACGAACAGGCTCAGCAAGAAGATCAAGATCATCTGACAGATCAAGTTGAGAGTCTGGTCCAAGCGAGTGAAGAACCAGAAGAAGAAGAAGAACAAGAGATTCCATCAGTGCGTGGAACATTAAGAAACCGTCGTCGACGCGCTAGAGATACCACAGCTGATGATAATGAAGTGGATGAAGAGGAAGAAGCCATTAGAGCTGCTGGTAGAGCAAAGAGACGCGAATCACCAGATCCTGATTTTAGTGATGAAGATTTAGCAACCAATGGATTCAAAAAATTTGGTGAAGAAGATACATGTGTGGAATGTGGTAAGACCTTCCATTTGACAGTATATTCACGTTTCATTAAAGATAAACGCGGTTATGTGTGTGAAGCATGTAATGAAGCTATTAAGCAAAAAGAGAAGAATGCTAGAAGAAATCAAATCAATTCTCGTAAAAAGCGTAAAAAGATTGCTCTGGCTTTATTGGATAAGCAAACAGTTAGAATTCCAAAGTTACAAGACATTTGTATCAAGAAGATCACTCAAAATATTGATGATGTTGAAGTTCTTGGTGATATTGGACAAATGAACATGAATAAAATCTCCAAAATTCTTTCAAAAAATAGATCCTTAAACAATTCTACCATGTCATTATTTTTACATCCAGATTTAAAGTCATTGGAATTTTGGGATTGTTCAAATGTCGATTCCGATTCCTTAAATAAAATTGCATCCTTTTGTCCAAATATTGCATCATTAACTTTATTTATGTGTGGTCAGTTGCATAATGACAATCTTAATTATTTCAAAACCAATTTGAAAAAATTATCAAGTTTATCTTTAAATGGTCCTTTCTTGATCAGTGATAGAGTTTGGCAAGAATACTTTGAAGAAAGTGGTTCTCAATTAACTGAATTTGAAGTAAGAAATACTCATAGATTCGAAAATGATGCTTTAATAAGTTTGTTAGAAAACGCAGGACGTGGATTGACTTCTTTAAAATTATCAAGACTAGATGGTATCAATTCCGGAGAAGTTTACGATTTAATTCCTCATTATCTTGAACCATCCAAATTAAAAGCTCTTGAAATCTCTTATCCACATAAGGAAGAACTTATCACTGATGATTTGCTTATCAATATTTTGGCTATAACTGGTGAAACCTTGACTTCTCTTAATGTTGATGGCTGTTCTAATTTAACTGATAAGTTTATCACTGAAGGTGTCACTAAATTCTGTCCTAATTTGACTCATTTATCCATGAGAAATCTTGATCAAATCTCTAATGAAGAGTTTGCAAAAGCATTCAATGAATATTCTGCTGTCAATACCGGTGGTTTGATTAGTGTGGATGTTACCAAGTGTACTGAATTGGGAGATGATGCCATTTACTCACTTCTTAAGCATTCTAGTCATACTTTGGTTGAACTTACATTAAACTCCCTCCATAACTTATCAAAAGAATTTTTACTACAATTATTCACAGAAGATCACCATCAGTACAAGAAGGGATTGAAAGAAAAATTAGAGAAGAGATCTCAAGAAGATGAGGAAGTTCCTCCATTCTACAATCATTTGAAATTCCCATTCTTGACAACTGCTGATTTTGGCTTTGTTAGAGCAATTGATGATGAAATCTTGGGGCTCGTTGGAACTTCATGTCCAAAATTATCCATTTTGGAAGTTTATGGAAATAACAGATGTACATTTAAGGCCGATTACAGAAAGGATTTGTTGTTAATTGGACGTCAAGGTGATGAAATATAATTTTGACACCCGTCCAGAAGAAATTAAATCTAACCAGATCTGGTTTTTCATCTATATAAAATAATAATTAAACTAATAATAATAATAATACGACGTCAATGATTTATTTTTTAATTCTATTATTTAGTAGACCAATTTTCATGATCAAAGTGCTTACATGTTGTATATCAACAGTTAACTTCTTTTATTATAGTACATTATAATGCCTTTTTTCTGATTCAATGAAGAACCTAAATTAAGGTATTTGATATTTTAGTTCCATTCTCTATATTTTCATGGCTATAAAGAGGTGGAAAATATTTCTATTTTGATTGTATAGCTTTTTGATGCTTTCATTGTTCAGATGGATAGTTGATTGGTAAACTGGCCTTTTCAACATTCTTGAAACTAGGATATGGAGGAACAACCAACTTATCGTCATTGAGCCTGATTCTATTACGCTCATCCATCAATCTATTGGTTATTTCTGGAGTAGCATCTATAAATATGCCTGGATTGGTGATATGCTTTTTCAAGATTTTCATCAACTCTTCCTCCTTATTTATAACAGAATTGTACTTGGTATTTCTGGAGTTTTCAATATCTCTAATTATACGATTATTCTCTGACACTCTAGTTCTTGCTGAAGCGTTATCCACTAAAGAGTTGGAAACTTCTGAATCCTTGCTAACTAATAATCTATCCAAGCTAGAATTAAGGGAGTAGACCTTTGATAAATTGGCACATACAAAGTCGTAAGTAGTTTCAACAATTGAATCAATTACTGCCTTTGGTAATTGGGTTTGAGTTCTTGTGTAGTGGAAAATTACTGCCAAGTTGGTAATATTTCTTTGCATACCTTCAAATTCAATGAAAAATTTCCAGAAAAATACAGAGTTTTTGAGAATGGAGTTTTGTGAATATTTGTTGTAGAATTGTCGTATGGTAGTAGTATCTGAAATGGAACTTAAATAAAATTTAATCACCACACAAATACCTTCATTGTTGAGAAGTGAGGATAAAGTAAGTGCATCTTTCTTTTCAGTTTCTTGTTTCTCTTCCTTTCTCTTCTTGGATGCTCCAAAGAAAGTCTCTATGAGCTCTAAACATTCACTTTCAAACAGCGGAAATGCTGCCTGCCAAAACTCTAACAACTTGGTTAATGCTTCTAAATATTGTTGCTTCATATTGTTTTTACGGAATTTCTGTATCAATTCCAACATGAACTCATTTGACTTTTCAATAGACACCTTTTTAATTAGATACTTGGCATAGTTATATCTTATGAAATTTTCAGTCAATGGGACAAATTTTTGAATGGCTCTATCATAAACGGGCTTCATATTTTCTGGCTTCTTTTGGTTTAAATAAGCCAAGTATTTGAGCCAGACTTGTGGATTTAAACAGTGAGGAACAAGACATCTTTCGAAGAGTGTAATCACTTGTTTGTTAGAGTTAGAGTCATCAGAAGATTGACTAATTTCGTGGTCTAAATAAGAGATCCAATTCTTCAACTCTTCCTTCAAAGTGGTGTTGTTTAAATCGAAGTTATGTACAAAGATAGACGATTCAAACGACCACTTGATATTGACTGCCTGTTGAGTCTTGGTGAAAACAGTATATGAAAAGTCGTCTATAATCTGGTGCTTTTCAATCAATGATAACTCCTTAATAGAGGACTTATTAAACTTTTGAACATATTGCAGGATTTCGTCCTCATCAAGCAAATCGGCCACTTTAAAGTTCTTATTAATTTCCACAAACTGCTTATAGTATTGTGCATACTGGTAAAGAGGGATCTTGATGACTTGCTTGTAAATATTGAGGATCTGGGACGAGGTGGCATCTATTCCTGTTTCAAATGCTATGATCTTATCCCACAATGGATGCGATGAGAACTGGTACCCGTTTAAGTCGATAGCACGGTCAAATTGGGCACGTAAAAATGTCAATTTGTCTTCATTAGGACTTGCCTCGTACTGTGATATCAAGGCACTAAGATAATCCACCCATAAGTCAATGGAAAAGGGATGGTTCTCCACTGAACGTCTCAACACATCTATAGAAGCATTAACTCCACTCATCTTGTATTCTAAAAGCGACCAGAGTCTCCAATGTTCGCTCAAGTAAGGGAACCGAGTCAACAATGCCTGAAATGACTCGTTGACCTCGGCGGTTAACTCTGGTGTCACTTGTTCTTCTATCTTCTGTTGGTAAGTGGTGAACAAAGCATCCCAAGCTTGGATGTTTGACTGGTCTTTGAGAATGGTGGACTTGAGAGCCACAAACGGGCCATTTGGGGTATTTGAGGGGAATCCCCCATCAAACGTGGGAAGCACCAACATATCAACAACTTTTTGGTACCTATCAACAGGTGAGGTAATTACTGTATTGGGAGTAAGTGGGATGGAGTGGCTGTAAATGTGATAGTATATACTGCGAACAGTGAAGTGCGTGCGATTCCACTGATGAGTACCAGTTGAGTTGAAAAGTGAGACTACAAACTGCAAATAAGCAGTTAACGTATATCAGTAACAACGAGCATAGCTGACTAAGCGACATCGACAGTGTACCAAGCGTATCTTTACCAAACAGATCCATCAACTCATCATCTTCCACTCGAAGTACTGGTCTTTTTTGCACTGTTCTGGCCCATAATTCCATCAACAACCCATCTCATTATCTCATTATCTCATTAATAGCACCAGAACAACCGAAAGATCTACAATGCCCGATATAACGAATGTGGCACCATACACGCTCCCTACACATCTGAAGCTCCTTTCGCTTCTTAAGCCAGTTCAATCGCTTAATCTGTCCATTGAATCCGAAGTCAAGCCCTCCATCCCCACATTCAACACCATAGATGTCAGTGAAATAGTGGCTTCCAACACCCAAAAGCTCTTGAGCAACAAGTCACTTGAGCTGAAGAAATCACATGTGGAAGAGGAGCATGTGGAAGAGCACCATAATGAAGAACCTGAAAAGTATGTTGATGTCAAATCATTCCTTCCATCCAATAAGAAAGATCAATTAACCATAGCTATAATCCAAAACTTTCCTAATATAAGAAGAATAGCAGTTGAAAAGATCCTCAACACTTTAATTTCCCACAATTACACCTGGTCCAGAGTGGACTATGGTTTTATTGATAATAAGATCGTGTATGTGAAGTTCGATCATTTGAGGGACTTGAAACAGTTCTATATATCATTCAAAGATACCATAGGCGAATTGGTGAAGGATACACAAATCCATGTGGATCCTGAACTTGATCAGTATATGGACAAAATCGAAGCAAGTGCTATAGAGGTCAAGAACCTTTCATCCAAGATTAATCAAATATTGACCAGTAATAAGGAAGTCAAAAGTTCAGATACTGAAGATTTGGATGCTGTATTAAACTATTACAGTAAGTATAAAGTCGACAATAATGAATTGGTAGATGTACCGAATAATATGAAAGAAATCATTGTCAAAGATATTATCAAGTTCAGATCTAAAGTGTTGATTATAGAGAGAGAAAATAGAAAGAAAGAAATAGAAGAAGAAAGATTAAAGACCAAAGAAAGATTGAAGAAGATCTTCGAAGGTATACAAGAAGGTGGTGATGTGAATATGGATGAACCAACCATTGAAGTACCTATTGAAGAACATGAAAATATGAATGAACAAGAATATGAACAATATTTGAAAGAAGAAGAAGAGAAAAATCTTGAATCCAAGTATCAAGAAAAATTAGCCCATATGAAAAAATTGGAAGCTGATAGAGAAAATCTTGCCCAAAAATTGGACAAATTACAAAATTACGAAACAAACTTGATCGATAATAAGTTCAAGTACATCGAAGATATTGCACTGCAAGATAATAATCTCGTTAAACTGTATAACTCGGACCATTCTCAATACTTGAAAGTAAGAACCCACAAGAGATCTTTGGAAGAAGTTCAGGATAAAGCAGATAGAGAAGCTGAAGAAAAGGAATTAGAAACTACAAAGGAAGCAGACGCATTCTTAGCCTCCCTTAAGAAACCTAAGGTTGAACCTGTTGCCGTTAAAATTATTATTTCTGAACTTCCAACTGATTCAAAGGATAAATTACAAAATAAAATTGTGGAATTGGTGGAAGAATACTTGGGAATTAAGGATGAAGATTTAATTGAAGCAATCAACGATAATTTGAATAGTAAAAATCTTGATGGTAAAGAAAGTCTTATTGAAGACTTAACAGAAGTGTTAGACGAAGATGCTGGAAATTTGGTCAACGATTTGTGGGAATTTATTGCCAGTGATTTATGAGTAGCAATCTTTCCAATATTATGACCAATTTCTACATGCCGCTCTAGCAGAATTAAAGTTTTCTTTCGTTGTGAAAACCTTCAGCTGCTCTGGCAGGAGCTATATAAAAAATATGTTGAAGGTAAAACTTTTGCATTCTCCAAAATAAACTTTTGCTAACGTTCCTTGTGGAACTCCGCATTTGGGCAATTAATACGAAGTGCATCGAAACCTTAATTCGTACCTTCAGTTTACCAATCCAACCAAAATTTCCCATTTAGGTCAATTTACAAGAAAAGACAGATATTTATCCATTTTGGTCTTTATAGTTTTGCTATCTCGTGATAATGAACTTTCCTGGTGTTTGAGATTCATGATAATCAAATTCTTGTAAAATGAACTGTGTGAAAAAAATTTTGCATCTACACTCAATAGTAGTGCTCTGTATAATAAAAATGATGGCCATAAAGTCAATCAACTAATTCGAAAGTTTGTAATTTCTAACTAATGTGTTTCTACATTTGTAAATATAAATGTTTTAATCGTTTATTGATATTCGTTATTGTTTATTAATCAAAATTTATATAGAACGGAATCCAGTACTTGGGATTGTAATACTGATGGTAAGCCAACAATTATTAAGAACGTCAGCAATCCAAACCTGTAACAGAACAAACTTTCGTTGTTCTTTTATATCATACGAAAACTATCAAATGATATATTATTTTTCGTTGGAATGGAACCATGGTTCATCTCTCAATACCAGTACTTGGATCGTGCAGATAGTAATTGGCCGTTCCATTCTAGGGTAGCAAAAACGTTCTTGGATATTAATGTTGATAATTTACCAACTTTAGTACATAAAGGCATTGGGGGAAAAAAAAGGCACAAATTATTATAAAAAAATTCAAGATAAAATTTAAACAATCTTGTGCTGTCAATTGAAGAAGAAAATATTCCTTTTTAATGGAGTACTGGTTTCATTAGGAAAAAAATAATAAATGAATAATGCTTTGACTAATTCCAACCTAAGGAATTTGATGCTTGAACTGGTTCAGAAATTTGAACATTTCTTGGTGACCCTGACCCTTCTCCACCTGATGGACTTTCAGAAGTTAATCTATTGAAAATGGTAGAAATACCAGCAGATGATTGAAGAGTTAAGTTATTGGATTGAACTCCAATGTTAGATTCAGAATCAGATGGAGGTAATTCAATGTTATTAGAATTCTTCTTATATCTCTTGAATAATAATAACATCAAAGACATGTACAAACCACAACCAGCAGCAGCACCAATAGTGATACCAGAAATTCTTGCTTTGTCAACAACACCACCACTAGATGATGAGTCAATACCACCATTATTCAGGTTGCCATTGGAACCGGAATCATTACCATTACCAGAACTTCCTGAAGGATCTAATCCAGTCAATGGAATACGATTATCAATGAGAGCAGCAACAGAATTCAAAGTGGCTTGAGGGTTTCTGTATAAGAGAGATTCAGGATCTTGAATTAATTCACCTAAAGCATTAACAGAATTAGTTGGGAAGTAAACTTCAGCAACAGTAATAGTGTATGGAATACCAGAGGCAGTAAATGGAATTAATCTCTTAACAGAAACTTCCTTGTAGTCATCAGAAGATGTGAATGGATAAGTCAAAACTTGAGGTAAGTATTGGAAAATCTGAGCTGAAGAAAGAGAGTGAGAAACAATCCATGGGTAATTCAATTCAGACTTGAAACCAATGTAAACAATTTCATAATCACTACCTGGAGTAGAAGTAGTGGCTGGGTTAATAGCCTTTGGTAAACCAGAAGTTTCAGTAGAAGTAGCAGTAGCTCTTGCAATACTATCAGTACCAGAAGGAGCAGCAGTAGTATGTTCAATGATTAAGGTACTTGGTAACCAGTTACTAGTAGTAGATGAACCAGTAGCTGCTGGTGGGGCACTAGTGGATGGAGGTGGAGTAACAGCTGAAGATTGTTCAGTGATACTTGGAGCAGCAGAAACAGTAGATGGAGAAACCAAAGATACTGGGGATTCAGAAATGACAGAAGAAGTCACAGCTGATTGAGTTACTGCTTCAGAAGTCTCTGAAGTTTGTGCCAATGGAGTGGTACTAGAAACTTTGACGGTGGATGGGGAAACTTCACTAGTAGATGGAACTGCGGATGAAACAGTTGGAACATCGGTAACAGATGAAGAGCTGACTAAAGTCACTGGGGCAGAACTGGTTGGAACAGCCAGGGACAATTCAGTAGATGAAAGGGAAGTGTTGACGTCAGTAACAGGAGCAGAACTGGTTGGAACGGCAGAAGTACTAACAATAGCAGAACTACTGATTGGAACTTCACTGGTAATTGAAGCAGAAGAAGTTTCTGGAAGAGAGCTTTCAAGAGTACTTGGAATAGCACTGACTTCAGAAACGTTGGAGCTTGCAATAGAAGAAACAGCAGAAGTTTCAACAGATGAAGAAATACCTGAGGTAACAACAGAAGAAGCTGAAGTAATTGAAGAACCATTATCAGAAGAACTGATAGTGGATTCAAGTGGTGGAACAGAAGAAGTTGGGACATCCGAAGAGAGATCAGAAGAAGTTGGAGTCACAATAGAAGTGGAAGAACTCGAAAGATCGGATGCAGTTGGGGTGACCAAAGAAGTGTCTGATTCAGAGCTTGGAACAGTCAGTGAAACACCAGAAGAAACACCAGAATCAGAAGAAAGGGTGGCAGTTGGAGTAACAAGACTTGACAAGGTTGGAGTGGCACTGAGGTCAATGGTGGATGGTATAACATTTGAAGAAACAGGAGAAGATTCAGAGACTGGAGCAGAAGATGAGACACCAGAAGTTTCAGAAGAAGAAACTGAGGAGACATCAGAACCAGAAACAATTGGAGTACTGGAAGCAACTTCAGAAGAGGTTGGAGTAACCAAAGAAGTACTGTCAGAACTAGAATCAGTGTTTGCGGCAGTCTTTGAAGTGGCTGAATCACTTGGAGTAGCAGAATCACTAGAGTCGTTAGAGGTAGCAGAAGGAGTAACCAATGAACTGGTTTCCAGAGAGCTATCGGAACTAGATTCGATTTCTGATGTGGATGGAGGAACAATACTAGATGAATCAGAAGATGAGTCAGAAGAAGTTGGAGCAGATAAGGTTACATCAACAGGCTTCAATGGCTTATCAGAAGAAGAATCATCAGATGAAGTGGTTGGGGTGACAATGGATGAAGAATCGGTGGTTTCATCTGGAGTCTTGGTGGTTGGAGGAGCTTGAGTTGAAGAGGAATCGTCATCTTTGGAGGTTTCATCGGTCTTTGAACTGTCACTGGTTTCAACCTTGGTTTGGCTATCCTTAGTAGTTGGGGTTACAGTAGGAGTAGTTTCTGGAGTAGAACTATCTTCAGTGGTTTGTTGTTGAGTAGTTTGAGGAGTAGTCTTTTCAGTAGTTTCTTGAGGAGTGGTCTTTTCAGTAGTCTCTTGAGAAGTGGTATCCTGAGTGGTTTGGTCTTTGGTAGTATCATCATTATTCTTGGTAGATGGAGCTTGAGTAGATACTGGGGCTTGAGTAGTTGGAGTTTGAGTTCCACTAGTTACACCAGAAGATACATCAGAAGCTGAAGCAGAATTAGATGGACTTGGGAATGAAGGGAAAGTAGGGAAACTGGAAAAATCCCAACCGTCATCAGAAGATGAAGGTCTATCACCATTTGAAGAAGATGAAGAAGGGAAAAATCCACCTAAGAATCCAGAATTATCGAAAATACTTCTCTTGGTAGAAGAAATACCTGGAGTTGAAGTGGTAACTTCACCAGTAGTGGAATCCTTAGTAGGGTCATTGGCGGTGGTTTTTTGTTGATCAGGGGTTTGTGGTTGTTGTTGATCTTCAGGACTGTTCAAGGGAGAGGCAGCCTTTGCGTTGTTGTTGGTAGAGGTTTTGGAAGTGGAAGCCTCTTGGGTATTTGGAGAAATTAAAGAAGTAGATGGATCGATATCAACATTACCAACACTTGGTTGAACCAAGCTTCTTTGAGCTGGAGATGAAGATGATGCTAATGAAGAATCGGCATATACTTGATTAACGTAGGACAAAATGTACACGGAGGAAATCAAAGATAATTTGATATTGGCCAACATGTTTGTTTTGAAAAGGGGGGTATCTTGAACGAAGTAAAGGACTGAAAAGAAAGACTGTAGTTAGAACAAAAGCAAACTATAATAGTATGGTTATTTTGAGACTGGGGTGGGAGGGAGGAGGAAGTAAAGTTTGACTTGACTTGACTTTAAAAACGGAGGTCAAAAATTATTTATAAATATATGATTGACAACAGGATTTAGGAACAAAGAAGGGCTTCTTTTTTTTTTTGAATCGAATTTATATTTTGATGTTAAAACAAGACGAATGTAATGATATCAAAAAGTATTCATATAAAAGTCAAAGAAACGATCGTTGGTAGTATAATCAAAACTTTTTTTTTAAAAAATAAACGAAGGTACAACGATATGAAGATTCAAGTCCTTAAAAAAACACACGATCCAATAGTTGTGGTATGGATAAAAAGGATCAGTATGGGTAACCAAACTTCTTCTTAATGATTAAAGAAAAAGGGTAGGAAAGGTTACGAAGGACAAAACACTTAAGTCGACAGTGAAGGGGGTATTAAGGGAAAAATATAGGTCACAGGGGATTTTAAAAAAGGTTATAAAAAAGGGAACACCGTCTTCTTCTTCTTATTAAAGAGCTTATTATGAGTTCTTTAACAAAAAAAACAAAGGGGTATGATGGTTGGTGTATGTTGTGATCCTATAATATAAAAAAAATGGCCTTTATGAAAGTAGTTAATGCCGTTGGTAACCAATATATACAAATTAGAGATTTTTTGGGTGGGATTGTAGGAGGATATTGAGGGAAATTACACAAAAGGTGAGTGGTCCATTAAAAGAAAAAAAACCGATTACGTAAACTGGCGCAAGTCTATTGTTCTTTTTCACATTTTTTCATAAAACAGGCATGAATCGGGTTATGGAGTAACCTCAGGCGACGCCGTACGTATTGAGACTGTTCATCGTCTAATAGATATAAACAAATATTACTTAGTTCCACCAATAGATACCAAAAGGTGGTGTGTTTCGTTAGCCGAAGTTTAAGGTTTTGAAGTGCACACAAGATGGGGTGGGTATATAGAGAAATTATATATTATCGTGAACCGTGAACTTGGCTTTTATGAGGCAGCCTACTCACTTTTGGTTCACAGTTTCTACCTAGTTTGGTGAAATTTCATTGAATCTGAAAATCGTCTTAATTAGGCACTACAGAAAAATGTTGATAGGATTAGGTCATGATTCGCACTTTTAGATGATTCCAATAATAAAAAAGTGAGTGTGAGAGTGTGTGTAGGAGACAGAGAATAACTTTATGAAACGTCAACTATTCAATTGGGGGTAGTAAATAGTTGACATTTATTGATATAAAGGTAAAATATTTCAGGTACTAAGCATATAGGTTTTGCCGATCTGTTATGAACCCAAAACAAGTGTATTGAAAGTCGATAATTCGATAATACGAGTTGGTTACAATTGTGGTAACCATAACCGTCTGTTCGTTTTTGTGCGCGTCGTTTGTTGTTTTTCCCCTCCTCCTTAGGGTGCATCTGCAGATGTGCAGATGTGCAGATGCGGTCAAAAGGCACGACCCCCTTAGAAATTTTTTTTCTTTCGGTTTTTTGTGAACTGGATGGGTGTTTACATTGGCCAAAATGTCTTGATTCTAGGCCAATTATAGATCAATCACCTCCCAATCCATGCAATTATTACTTGTATCCAGGACTTACTTTTGTTGGTGTTGTATTTTTTGTTTTTATATATATAAGTCATGACTTATCACTTGCGACACGACACAATAATTGTCAACGATCGGATCTTCACCTTACATGTTTCAAGATCTTTCACAGAATCACTGAAGGTCTGTTTCGGGTAAGTGTGGGACTTGTAGCCAATAACAACCAATGTTTCTATACTGCCGGCTCTTTGTCTGTATACTGCACCTTATCCGTCGCTAAGCTAACAATTATCTATTTTTACCCAACCTCATCGACAGATATCCACACATCAACACACTGAGACATCGAGACATAGAGACATAGAGACATTCACACTGTTGATGTTGATGGTTAATGGTTGTGATACCAGTCGTCACGTGAAGTTCTCGACCCTTTAGTTCTCTATTGTTGTAGTGTTATTGTGGTGTATTGTGTAATTCGTATAGTGCCTATGGTTTGTGGATAAACATCACGTGAACAGCCCAGACCCATTCCGTTTATATACACTCTAGTAACTGTAACCACCTGATGAAAAGATCAGTACCTACTTCTTTTTGGTTTGATCCCATCTTCTAGTTGTATACAGTCCTCTTCCTACCTCCTTACATAACACCGTTACCCACACACCACACACAGGCACTCATCACTGGCTGCCAATTCAAGAAGTCAATTAATCAGAAGTCAATTACCCAAATACCCAATTACCAATTAATCAAACTGTCAAATTGCTAAATGTCTAGACTCCGGAAATTCGATAAACAAGTGCTTGAATCATCAAGCGAGTTCCTTGACTATGATGATCAGACATCATTGATTGACCATTTGTCAGCTGAAAATGTCCAATCTTACAATTCCCATAAACGGTTATTATCAATTGCCGTTCTTGTACAAATCCCTATTTTGATGTACTTGGAACATCATTACCAAAAGTCCAAACCAGCAAAAGCACATTTGAGATTTGTGCTCATGCTCCTTTCAAACGTACTTACTTTAATCAACCTCAGAGATTTTTCTCGCCTGGTCCTGCCACGAATGCCAACTGTCATAACTGCTATTAATATTTTAATTTGCAGTCAGTTATTATTTTCCTATTACCAATCAGGGTGGTCAGTTGAAAAAGCATACTATTTGTTGCCAACCATTAATCTTGTGAACCTTGTTTTGTTTCAGTGGTGGTACACTAAAATAGGAGATGATGTAGAGAAGTTGAAAAAGTTGAAGTATAAATTTAAAACTGTGTAACGGATACAGATCACCAATAATAATAATAATAATGAATAATGAATAACGAGTAACAGTAACGAGTAACGAATAACCAGTGTAATGTGAATAATTTTCAAATAATATCAGGAGGTATCAAAATATTATCAAATAATGCGGAATGTGAAGGGATCATCAACTTTCTTGGTCTGACGACCGTGACAAGGTGACAGGGTTAATAATATGACCCCTTTAAAATGTTTGAGTTTAGCGGATATGGAATGATCTTATGTCCCTTTTTCCGTGGCAATCGAAATAATGGATTGGCGTATTACTCCTATAATTATCGAATTTAATTATAACCATGGAAACGCATCACTCACGGAAATGGCCTGTTTACACTTATTTCCGCAATCATGTTCTAATTATATGGCAAGTCCTTGGCAATTACACGGTATGATTATTCATAGTATGGTTCAGCATTAGGAAAACAGAGCAAGCCAAAATTGTGGGCAAATTGAAAATACTTTTTCAAATTTTACCAGGACAGAAATAGAATAGATTAAATTCTTTCCATTAAATCAATTTCAGATAATCAGCCACCAAATGCTACGTACTATTCTATTATTTTTAGAACAAGTATCAGCTCTCTACAGTTACATAAGCAACGGTCATTAATAGTTTGCATCTTAGGTTCGACCTTACATAGCATAGCCCCATCAATGTTCTTGTTCCTTTGCAGACGTTTAAATTGGTTGCACGCACTGAGGATACAGAACAGGTAAAGTATGGGCTTGCATTAACCTGTTGAGAACTAATGTGAACTAATTTCAACTACACCAAGAGTTAATTGTACCTCTTAAGTGGAATTCTCTTAGAGTGACCAAGCTTTTCAGGTGGATGCAATGCAGAATTGGAATTTCTTGATTATCTTGCTCATGAGCGTACTGTGAAAAGTCATGGCCTGAAACCAGGACAAAGTTTACATATTCACAATTACCAAGAGTTTTCATAGCCACATGTTAGTTCATTCAGGAAAAGACTTAATTACTTAGATCTCGGGTACGGTTGCTCTCCATGTGTGTTGGTTCACTCAAACAAGAACATTGATGCTTTCTTCAACCCTCTCTTAAATGAGATGCACCAATGGACTTGGTCTCTTGGCCTGAGTCTGGAACTATCATTTAGCAGCTCTGAATTCACAGGTACAGTGAATGGTGGCAACTTGCTTGTAGCGATTCCAAAACACAGCTTCTTGAATTGAGTAGCATAACTAGCACATGTAATATTAAGTAGATAATAACATGGTAGCTCAATTCCTGAGTTCCCGATTAACCTAAAAACAAATAAATTATTCTAGACTTTCTATTAATAAGAGTTAACCATTTTTTGCAATAATTAGGTTGTTTTGATGGTTGGTTCTCTGCTAAATATGGTTAACTGTTAGGCTGCGAAAGAGGGTTCCATTCGACTCATTTGACTGAAAAATCTTGACTGGGCTACCATAAGATTTTTGGATCTATACAAAAAGTTCTATGTTGTCAGTAGCGAACTTAATGCTAAACGCTAAATCTTGGTAACAGTTTTTTTTTCATCTGTTTTTTCACCAGTTTTCTAAAACGTTCTATCGCCTCATTTCTTGCATTTACTTGTAGACATCACAATTAATTTTCAGTTTACGGAAAGGTCCCATTGATCTTGCCATTGGCACCTCTAAAAACATCAGAAACAGGAACTTGGGTTTGGTGTGGTTGATGTTGGTGCATCCGATAAGTCCAGGATTCCCAAGATGCTAATACCCCTTACCCCCCTTTTTTCATTTCTATTGTGAGTATAGTTGCAACATCCATGGGAGATCTAAAAGATTCCGATATGACCGATCATTAATCAAAATTTAAACCACTAATTCCGGAGATAGCGTAAAGACCCCTATAAATCAGGACCCAATATGGGGCTTAACCCACCAATAATAATCGTAGATTTAGTATTCCCAACAAGGATATGAAGGCATAGAAGGGGGTTCTTTTTGTTCTAACCTAAAACTTTTTGGCATTTTCTTGCATATTTACATCTTTATGTATTGGGCTAGAATGCGAAAAATTAATGAGCCTCCCCCAAAGGGCTTTCTGAGAACGAGGGGGGAAGGTCAACAATATTGACATGGCAATTACAGCTACCAGGATACCAGGACCAAGGAATTGGGTTTGGGGGGGGGGTTGGTGGGGAGGTGGGGACCAGAATTAAGTAAACTGTAAATAAATCATTATTGTTGTAACAAGTCCCTATCAAACCCTTTAAAATCTAGAACCAGGAAAAATAACTATTCTGCGGACTTATCGCAGTAGTACACATATCCATAACCTTCTAGATCACTAAAAGGTGACAGAAGAAAAAAAAAAAACTGCAAATCTATTCTAGATTCTTACCTAATATTATTATGAGTTAGCCTTGCAACTGACTACAATTGACTAAAATCATGACTACCTGTGATATTAAATTAGTACGGATGTAGAGAATCAAGATCCTTTTAATTTGCACATTCGGGAACCAGAACCAGATCCTCAGTAATTATCTACAATAGGGTCAAAAATACTAATAATTAAGTGATAAAAAAAAAAAGAATTAATTAACTCCATTCCCTTGGTTACTCGGTAATGAGCTGGTAATTACTCTTGGGGGGTATTTGGTAATTTTGATCATTCCCTGAATATCCGTTTGGTGACTTCCGATGTTTATTTGTTGTGAGGTGTTATTTGTAGAATTTTTGATTTTTTTTAATTTTTTTAAAAATTTACATTTCGGCTCAATAGCCTTAGCAACAGGTTTAAGGTATGGCTGCGGAACCGTATCCGAGATACTGTTGCAACGAGTAACTCCATGGATATGGGTATAAGCCACGGCTATTTACATTACTACTACTAGAAGAAGAAGAAGAAGATGATGATGAAGAGTATGAAGAAGCATGATCGTACTGCCACGATGTTATAGCCACCACAACCACCACCACAACAACAACAACATCCACAGCTCCTATATACAATCTTTCCGTTACCCCATGGTGCGGTTCTGGAACAGATTTGATACCCCGATGTAGGTCTCAAACAGAAAGGTTTTTTTTTTTTCTTTCTTCTGACCCTTCTTTTCAGGAATTGGGGAACCTTTGCTTGTTTGGGAAATTAGTACTGCGAGTGAACAATTGGGGCGAAAATTTTTACATTTTAGATCTCAGGGTTTTCGGGAACGGTTCATATGTAGGGCGCGAGAATCAGATGGAATAGCAAGTGTCAAACACGGAAGGGGGTCATTTCACGCCCATAGTAACAAAAAAAAAACCGCATCAACGGTGAAACGAACAAATATGGAAGTTTCAAAATAGGTGGCATCTGATTAAAACAACCATCATGAAAGGTAAGAAGTATGTTGGGGGATCAGAAGCTCTACTAACCGTTTAAGAAAAAGTTTTTTTTTTTTCAAAAGAGACTTTCTTGTCCGAGGCGGTATCTAATGCAAGCCATTACTACCGAGTGGTGTTTTTTGTGGGGTTATAACCTTCACTAAGAGGAATGAGGAAAAAGGTTTTTCCCCCAAAGTGACTTTATAACTGATTACGCCTTATGCCATGATGCCTGATGGGGGGTTAGACCAAACAACAAGAACTAACAATATCAGTCATCGAGTCACTCAGGTTCAGGACGAACGGACCAGAAGCGGAGAGTGACCTAGTATTTTAAATAAAAAAGCCAGAAACGTTAAAGAGGGGATAGGTGGGGCCCACCACGGTCAGGTTATCTCGTTTTTTCGATTTCTCTCGTTTTCTGGATTTTAATTGTGCTCGAGGTCACTAATTTGCGGGGTCTTCCTAAGATTTACTGAAAAAATTATATCGTTACGACATTACCGAGTAGTAAGTTGCTGCTGGATTAGTAGTACTAGTGTGGGTATAATTCGGCTCAATCCGTAATGTTGGGCCAGTGATTGTAGAGATTATAAACATTTTTAGGTGGTGATGAGGGTTAGTAGTTTACTGGGACTAGTAGTTCCTGGTAAGGCAGCACTAAGGCAGCACCTAAGGCAGAAGTCATTAACTATATGAAGCCAACAAACCAGTTCTAACACCCCCAAATAGCACTGTAGAATTAGCACAGGTAATTGGCTGACTACTTTTTCACATTTACATGATTTACTTCGTTCCGAAAAGAAACTGCTTAACCCTAAAACCTGTTTGAAACAACCATCAGACGAGAATATCCAATGACAAGACGGTTGCGATCAAATCCAGTAGCAACAAAATCTGGTTAGCGCGGTCTTCGATGGTTAGTTACGAAAATTTTTAACTAAACAAAAAACTAGACTAACAGCAACTGTGACTGTGCTCACATGCTGATGTTCCCGATACACCAAGACACGAGCATCATAACCTCTCTGAAAAAGTAAGTTAACATAGAAGAAGAAAAAAAAACCTGTAAAAAGCCAAAGGGTACGGGTACGAAGTGTTAACTAGGATAGGTAATTGTAAAACTTGTTTTAAAGCCATGCAACCAAAGGATCCATACACACACAATTTCAGTGATAGGCCGGCTGTCGCCAACGTCTTGTCACTTTAGTGAGACGGTTGTAGCGAGTGCAAAATACTAAGAAAAAAAAAAAAAACGGGTTGTGTTAGCGAGAGAGAGCCACCGCCATCTCAGTGATTCAGTGGTTCAGTGATTCAGAGTCTCAGTAGGGGGTCGCCTCCCGGATCAAAATGGGTTACACAGTGCACCGTTTGGCATGGTGATACTGAGAGATGAGATTGATGAGACCCTTTGAAAAACTTTTCAGGACTCAACCGTCAACCGTCTAGAATCAACCTAGGCTAGACTGTTACCATGATGTTATAAAGAACTAGAACTTGAACTAGACCTAATGGTTGCCCCGGTTAAAGGTTAAACCGAACCGAACTAAACTAGTTCGCACTTTACCGTTAGACCTAGACACTAAGTAATTATGGAACGAGCCTAAAAAAATTATAGACCCTCGCTGTACGCTACTGTAGTGTACCTGAACTCACGGCGCTTAGCGCTCGAGTCAGTTCTGGACTTCCCTACAAATTTTTTTTTTTTTTTGGCTTAAGACCCTTGTCCCTCGGTGGCACTCGCTGTTCCTCTCCGGCGCTAGGCTTCCCCCACTAAAACACACCACACCACCACACCACTAAATAAAAAAAAAAACTCTGCACCACACCACACCACACCATTCCACACAAAACTACCTAAGTAGGCTTTTAAATGCCCATCTTCATGTTCATGTTTAGAAAGGTGTGATGGGTGTGAAAAATTTGCAGTTCCACGGTTGCTTAATATAGTAAATCAATCTACAGTGGGCTCATTGCTAAATTTTTATTTAGCTTTACCACGTTCACACTCGTGGGGTCCCACCACGATGGTAAAAGAAAAAAAATGGCTCTCCCACCGCCACACTTACACACATACACACACCCACCACGAGGGAATTAAGGCTTTACTCAGTAAAAAAATTCCCACGGTGCACAATAACACGTGTAGAGAGGAGAAACATGGGGCTACTGGTTAGTAGAGGTTTTGCAGGATTTGTCTGCGGTACTCCCTGAAAATACGCAGATCCCTTCGTGACCAGGAAAATCCCAAACATGCAAGCCAGGGTGACGTATATTTCTAGCCGCCATACACCCGCGATAACCGGATCCGAGAATTTTTTTTTTTACTTGTTGCTAAACACTGCAAATTGCGCCCATACACCACAATTTACTGCAACATAAAATATATAAATATCATTAACCGCTCCTAGAATTTCAAATTACTTTGAATCATAAATCATTAAAAAAAATAACTAATCTTAGTTAAGATCATATAACTCTTGAAAGACTTATATCATATAGACTGCCACTGCTACTATCACTGCAACTGTCAGATCACACATATCATCATCATCATAATGTCAGACTTGGCTTTTAACAACTATTGCATAACTTGTGATCAATTGTGTTCCCACAATCTGATCTACTGTTCAGAATCATGTAAAATGATTGATGAACAACAATCATCTCATATAATACATCGTCATGAAGAATCCGGTGCTACTCCAAGCACTTCTTCCGAAGAGTTAGTTTCTCCTTTATTAACTCCAAACGTATACCAACATTATAATGGCCAACAACAAGGACAAGATATCTTATCTACTTCTCCTTTATTATTACCTTCAAACTACTACAATAATTATGAAACCGTGGAATCATCTCCAGATTTCGACTACTTTGACTTGAACTACTCAGTACAATCTAATACCAACTATGCTTTAGCAACCACTACTAATACCAGTAGTAACGATTTATTGAGTAGTATTCCATCCACAAGTCACAACTACAGAAAGTGGTTGACTGCATGTTTGTAAAGGTACTACTAGTACTATCACAATACTACTACTAATACTTTTAACAAAAAAAGAAAAGTACCATTTTATGTTTTTACGAGGATTAATTTATTGGGTTTAGCTACGGGTTTTAGCTATTTATTGCTGTTTATAGAATATCATTATAGTCATTTCAACATTTATTAAAAATAATAAAAATCACAAACAACAACTATAAAAACTTTACAATGTAGATTATTAAGAGATTAATAGATTAATAGATTAATTAACTTATCTATTATTCAATATAGGAGGTTAGGCTCATTTTTTCTTTTTAACTCTCTTATCTGAATTATAATTCACACTCGGGATTACATAAGCCGAGTGGAGTCTCCACTATCGGATATCAGAGGTGAGCCAGCATGTAGTGCATATACCGGACATAGGCTATACCCTTAAACAATAATCAGGTGAGAGAGGGAGGGGATCGAATAAATTGTTGTGCTTATTGATCTCCTATTCATTAGATCACACATTTACGCGGGCTCTGATCATAAGGTTTTTTTGATCAATGTTACCTTGCCACTTTTCCACTGGTTTGAGAGGTTTTATTGAACTGTAACAATAAATTCACATTCTCAGTCCGAGTACTTTTTAAATGCGCAAAACACTTGTCCGAATTGTGGGGTTAACTCAAAAATCAAAGATATTATTTCTTAATGTGGTGAGGATAAAAACCGGCCCGCAAAACTGTTTGGCATCAAGGCGTGAGACCGTTCGGCATCCCGCATTTGGATAATTACCAGTGTGTCTAAAGTCCCTCCACCCCCTGATATCGAGATTGGGGTAAAAAACCGGAGTAGTGGAGGTGGAGGGATTAAAACAAATAAAAAAATATAATGTATCAAAAAGAATCAAATAACCAGTAATAACCAGTAATAACCTCTATTAAAAAGTGCTCCAAGCGCATTAGAATTACCAATTAAAGACTAAGATAAGCCCTGGGAAATGGGCTTTAATACCTCAGTAATTCTACACCAATAACTCAGTTTAATACCTCATAGATAACAAGTTAAAATACCTCATACTTCTTACTAGTTCCAGGTATGAGTAAGTAAACATTGAGGTCTTTTTTTTTTATTTTTCTTTTATTTGGCACATAGGCTAAAAGCCTTATAATATCGCTTATAGGCGCGGTTAACTCTTTTTAGCAAGTCGATGAAACCTCGAGAACTACTGAAATACCAAAAAGAAAAAAAGATCAATGTCGCGTTAATATGTGAGAATATACCCATATCAGGTCAAAGACAGATAGGTCAAACGATTCAAAGATAAGAAGAGGAGAAAATCCCGCTAATCCTATCAAAGACACCTCTGCTAAACATTTGTAGGGTAATTTCAAGATTGGCACCTTTTAATAGATCTTTTGAGATACGTCTGATCTAAGATCTATATTAAGAAGTCCCACAGACACATCAAAATTAATTAGACGTAAAAAAAAAAACTAGAGAGAGAGAGAGAGGAAAAAAAATATGACATCATGTTTGTTGTATTGAGGCATTATTTGAAAGGCTTACTGTTAATAATTCGGGGAACCAAAAAGCCTCGAGAATCAGTAACCAGGAACCACCTCCTTCTCTAAAAATAATACCCAGATACCCAAAGTACCCAAATTACCCAAAACACCCAGCATACCAGGAAACAAGGAACAAGAAACAAGAGACAAGGAAACTTGACCCTTGAATAGGTCTCGTACTTAACAGGCAAAAATTACCACGAGGTTTCCCCGACTCTATTGACTCCATTACGAACATTTTAATGCCAATGCCTTACTATTGTAGAAGAGGAACAAATAAAAATTTTTTACTGGATCATATATTGTTGTAATACAATAACCATAGTGTACTCGTCAAAAGAATGTGAGCAGGTGGAACAAATAGTTTCAAAAATAAACTTATAATAGATCGGTCGCAGATCAATGCCTTCGAAAGACAATAGACGTAATATCTAAAAATATAGATAGAAAAAAAGAATCTCCTGGGGGTGAGTCGAACACCCGATCTCAAGATTACTTTGAGTTAACATTACAGTCTCGCGCCTTAGCCAGCTTGGCCACCAAGAGGATTCGAATTGAAAATTTTTTTTGCGAAATAGCTATACCGTGTCAAATGAAAGAAAAGGATGATGATTATTGTTTCAGTTATTAGGATTGAGAGCTATAATTGAGTCTTATAAAGGTTTCTGATAGGTTCAAAGGGTATGACCATATAAATGGGTGATATTAGTCAAGTTTATATTATCATTATTTGAAGAATTTTCAAATTTACCAAAAATGTGAAGAAATTGAAGTATATTAAGAAAACGTATAACAAATTAATTAAAAAAAGGAAAAAAAGAAAATAGATGAAATCTGAATTTAACAAGTATAATAAGAGAGTGACTTGGGAATAGTGCTAGCGGTCAAATTATAATCTTCTAATATAGAAAAGTATCATTATATTAATTTTCACAACTCAACCATAATTAACACCCTCTAGTATCAACTAAAAAAATCCAAAAAAACCCTAGAAAAACAACCTAAGTACAAAATAGCAAACAGCAAGAAATATAGAATCCCAAATAAGCTTCCTTTCTACCCAATTAACTTTTTCATGATATATTCAATATACCTCCATACTATATCCCACCAAAAATGGACAGTCGCACGACCCCATGAAATATATCGAATTTTTTTGAGACCATTTTTCATCTAACTACTACAGCTATGTTTGGAGCTTTCAGATCTTCACCCACCTTAAGCGGGGGTTACTTGTGGAAGTTCGCCCCTAGATTGTCTGTTCCTCAAAAGTACAGATTAAGACAAAGAATGAAGACTGTCGATGCCAACGTCGAAGTTTTATACCAATCATTGATCAAACATGAAGGAAAGCAAGAAGGTGAAAAAACTGGATTTGCCAAGATCGACTACTTGAAATTCGACATGCCAAAAGAATCAGAAATGAGTCCAAGAGACAAGTACACTACTTTCAGTAAGACTGCTAAGGACTACAGAAAGGATCTTCACAGAGTTCCAAAATGGACCAAGAAATCTTTCAGAGAAAATCCAAAACACTTTTAAAACCATCAACAGAATCAGTAACCAGAGGAGCCCTAACGGAAACAAAAGTCCATCTTTTTCATGGAATGGCTTTTTTTTATTTGGGTACCTCAAAACATCAATACTTTCATTATAAACTACAAAATTGAAATTCTACTTGGATATTTGATACTGGAAAAAGATGAAAGCATTTGAATATTGCGGTATTCTAGCCCATAATGAATTGTACAGAACATATAACGTATATTAGTGGCTTCTGCCGTACTGTGACATGTACATAGATTAATAATAGAAACGTGACTAAACAAGTGTAGTTTCAGAGGGTATTCTGGATAAGTAACTTCACTAAAAAGTACTGATTATTACTAAAGTCAGTTGTAGGTATAAGTGACGTGAACATTACTGGATTAGAAGATGCTAATTTGGTGTCATTAGGGGATGATATGATATTTGGCATGACAGAATAACTGTAATTAACTGTCCAAATAACGGGCTTTTCTGGAAAATATTTTAAACTGTAGATGTCACCAGAAACATTGGTGTCAACAGAGAAGCTGCAGCTAATGGACCACCCAGAATGAGGTATTTGGATTAGTCTGGAAATCAAAGTCCAGCTATATTTTCTTATTACTTAACTTCATCAAAGACAGAGAAGGTCTATCTTTTTCTGGGTAATCTGTTTTGAAGTTAAGCTTTAAGTTCATCTTTAACTTAACTGGTTATTCTGTCCCAAATGTAATTGGAAATAAAGAAATCACTGTACTTGTCGTCTACCTTCAAAACACTGGAAACATTGGTTTCTTTGTTAAATATCACAATTCTATCATCTCCATTCAACTGTTCTTCTAAACTTTGACCGAAATTCTCGATTCTTACTCCCAAATTTCTGTATAAATTAATTTTAAGAATATGGGAATCTTGATCTAATAATTCTTCATTTTCAGCTTCTCCCTCAAATGGGTTTTGGAATAATGCAGTGACTTTTTCTTTGATTTCATCGAATTCACGAGTCAAATTACTCTTGGTAAGCTTTAATGAACTAAGAGAACTTTCAAGATCGTTCAAGGTTTTGGCTATGCTGACTTTTAAATTATCTAATTCAATCGATTTTTTGTTTAATACTCGAAATATATTCTCTTCTTTATTAATCTCAGTAACATTATAGTCTTTGAACTGACTCAATCCTTGTATGATTTCATAATTATAGTCGCTGATCCGGTTCAATAAGTTGATTTCATTGGTGGAACTATTCACAAGTTGTTGAAGTTGGTTATTCTTGGCTATTAAGGCTTCGATCTTATCATCTCTAAGTTGTTTGGTGGATTTGATAGTATCTTCGATTCTTTCCAAAGTAAGAAGCTCGGGCTCGATCTCTATACTGTCAATGGATTGCTGTATGATATCTTCTGGGGTTCCCTGGATCATGATTTAAACGTTAAGGAACAAAGGTATGGGTATTTATATATGTATATATGGTAATAGTTAAGCGCTAGTAACTAAAACTTGATGTTGTTTTGATCGAAATTCTCACGTGACTCGGCACGCCTTTTCTCAACCTGTCCAGGAAGTTCCTACTCACAGTATTTCTTTTCCATCAGTCCACTAAGTTTAAAAGTCACCAAAAGAATGAGTTACGGGGGAAACAAAAACAAGAAGACCTTCGAAGACATCGAGCTTCCTACCAACCCTAACCTTCCTGCATGGGTCATAACGCCTAAAGAAGAAAAGTTGATTTTTGAAAGATGGAGAAAAAAGACCTTTGCTCGTTGTGATGATATGATTAAAGCTTACGTGGAATGTTCCAATAAGTACAAGAATGTTTTTGAAGGTATGAAGATGTGTGAAGAAGCTAACAAGGCATCTACTGGATGTGTTGCTCAATATCAAAAGCAAAAGTATCTTGATGATGAAAGAGAGATTTTGATCCAAGAAAAGATGGAGAAGAAGAGAAAGTATAAGGAATGGCTTAAGGCCAATGAAG
This sequence comes from Suhomyces anneliseae, assembly GCA_030568535.1. Lineage (NCBI taxonomy): Eukaryota > Fungi > Ascomycota > Pichiomycetes > Serinales > Debaryomycetaceae > Suhomyces > Suhomyces anneliseae. The sequence continues at coordinate 25,334 of JAJMGB010000001.1, read as the reverse complement.
GAGAAGCTGCAGCCAAGCTGAGTTAATGTAAATAGATATATAATGGGTATAGCCTTCGTGTGAATAGAAACGAATATGATATGGACCAGTAGTGTAGCGTGGAGTTAGGATGGAGTGGGGACAAATGGGGTTTGGCGAGTGAAAATTAGTGATATGAGCCAAGAAAGAGATGGAAATAGATCCCATGAGAGAGATTAGAGTTATTTTATGGTAGATGAAGAGATAAGATATTGTGGTGGTGATCAAAGAGACTTTTAGGGCTAAATTGGGCTATAAATTGGGGTCTCATGTACCTGATATATAGTGAAATACGGTTAGAAATGTTTATAAATATTTATAATAGTGGTATCTCGTCACTAAAGTAGATGTGAATATTAATTATATTAATTATGATCTTTTTGAATTATTTAGCTAATTATTATCAGCATTTTCACCTGTTTTCTGCCTAAAACTTTAGGGCTATTGGGTGGGGTATGAGCCTGAAAGGGACTTGAGCAGCTGTGATAGCTCGAGATGGTCAAAATTCTCGCGTTAACTCATTTCCTGTTGTTTTATGCTGTCTTGAATTTCCATTGAAGTGCTTTTTTAGGTGCTGGACTTCTTGACACTACTATAATGCCTCAATATTTGACCTCAATATAGCCTGTTACCGTCTGAAGTAGCTCTAGATGGCCATTTAGTACCTTTCCTTGGTACCTAACTGGTTCTTCTCGTGTCCTTGGCACTTTTACTCTCATTGTTATTGTTGTAGTTCTGGATCAGACTACTATAAATATGACTTTTTTGAATTGTTTCAACCAACTAGACGTTGGTCGACCTGTTGTTTCACCACTAAGGCTCTTCACCACTAAAGTTATCGTTTTCAAACACAGCATGACTGGCCATAAACATAGCAGCGTGTAACTTACCCAAGTTCTCTATGGATTGGTACTGGGTGCAAGTGGTATGAATGAGTTCGTTAAAGTCACTAAGGTTGGCGTGGAGCTGGGCCATTTGTGAGTTGAGGTGACTGAGTTGACGTTGCTTGATAGAGGACGCCACGGAACCGGTAGGATTAGACATTGTGTTGATGAATAGATAAGAAGATAAGTAGATGAGTGTTGTTTATATTGATTATTGTGCAGTCTGTAAATAGTACCGCGAGCGAGACACGAGAATAGTGAGACACTGAGTTAGAGAAAGTGAAGAGCTAGCCAAAATAAGGAATTGACGAGGGAAAATGAGGGAAAATGAGGGATATAAGAGATAGGGGTTAGAAAGGTCCAATTGGGTGATTTTCACTCAAATAAAGGAACATTTATATCAAGTATACTGGTAGTGTTAACTCTCTATTTCATAGTACTGTGAAAATAGTGAGTGTGATAATAGCATATGATAGTAGTCGGATCGTGGAGTAGTTACCGAGTCAATTGGCACAATTTTGCAAATCTAATCGAGTTATTACGAGTATTCTAGATTTTTCAACTAGTCCGAGTGTTCCAGCCATTCTCTTTATTTTTAGTCGGTGTTATCTGTAATTTTTCACCTTTCTATTAAGCCTCCCTACAGGTCTTGACAGATAGTGTCAATTGCTACTACTACGACTTAAATACCTAGCAATTGCATACTGAATCGCTTGTTCCAGCTCTATTCCAGATATTTCACATTTCAAGTCTTTATACTAGCTATTTTTTTTCATTTGCTCTTATCTTTATTCCTTCCTTAACTATCGTTGTAGACTCATCTTGACAGATAAAAAATACTTGATAAATTGACCAACGTTTCTGAGCCACAATTCTGCTATTCTTACCGATTAACCTGCAAAGATAATCAAAACGTTCCTACGGAGCTAGAAGAACCTTCCCAAACCAATTGGTAGCAAACTTACCTTGTGGTTGGGCTAGACTCGTTACCTGTACCTGTGATCTCGCTAATCTATTCCGCGGGATATTGGATATTTTCGGGCCTTTCTAAATCCGTGATTTTCGCAATTAAGTCCTATGAAACCCATCGGGGTTAGCACTTGTGTCGATCGATCACATAGTGGAGGATGTCAGTTGCTACTTGATCAAATTTCGGGGGTGTAGTTCCTGTTCCCGGTCCCGCTATACGCTCCCCTAATTTACAATTACACACCTCCGGTTTCAGCCTTTCTCTCTGTGAGGTCCACACTGTGTCAGTTCTAGCTAGTGCTGTACTAGCCACTAATTAAGTGCACTAACAATAAACCCTGTAGCTAGCGGCGAGCCACCGTGCCGGCACGGTGCTATGGTACTACGGCCTACAACACACGGCCCTAGCTTGACCTACGGGATATGGTACGGCCAGAACGCAAAAAAGAAAACCCCGGTCTGGTCCCGCCCCTAAAAACCCCTGTAATCCAACCCCCAACCCATCTCCATCTCCAACCCTGACTACCCCAGATATGCCCCATCACACACCCCCAGATAGAGCCCAGGTTTCCCCAGAACCCAACCAGTCGTACTCTTTAACTCCAGGTTCTCAGGTGATGTTGGCCCATCTCGTTTGCCCCACATTCTTTTGCCTCACCCGGTGTGCTCCATGTCTCCGAAAACTGAAAATTCTTTAGAGCGGAAAAGAACGGAACAACCTCCATACTAAACCTAATCCTAATATTCCACTACTATATCCACAAAAGGTCACGATTCACGATCCAATAATCAACAAGGGGGTAAACTTTTCATAACCTTAACCAGAGTCAACTTTGTCTGTTTTTTTTTCCTGTTCATTAAACTTCCTTTTTTTTAAAACTATTCACTTATTCATAGTTCTCATCACCATCAAATTTCTTAGACGGGACGGCTCTAAATACTATTACTAGTACAGTACAGGTTACACACAGTACAGTACCATACAAAACAGGAACTCTCATTAAAAATAAAAATCTTGCACACACACGGTTTCGACATTAATCAATATACGAGATGTCTTCTATGGATAAGGACCCATATGGAGGACCACGAATAAAGCAGGAGCCCAATGATTCGGCCAAGATCGTACCATCATCACTTGGAGGCTCATATCCTTCTGCCAGACAGATCCAACCATCCAATCCCAAATACCCAAAGATTCAACCTGCCATAGCGCCTAAACCAATGTCGGTACTTCCTAAGCCGGACACTTTTTCTCCAATAGCCATACTTAAAAATGGGAAACAACCACAGGCCCAAAACGATATTAACTTGAATATCAACACTTCTAAGCGTTGGGTTCTTCCTCCTAGACCCAGACCTGGCCGCAAACCTACCGCCACTAATGATGAGCCCATCAAGACCCAACAACAGAGCCAACAACAAAACGCTCCACCACCACCACCACCACAACAGCAGCAGCAACAACAACAACAGCCATCTATATCATTACCAGAAAGCCGTATAAGTCCCAAAAAGAGAGTCAAGGTCAGCAAGACCGAAGATCAACCCAATGTTCATGGACCAGGCTTTAAGACACCAGAAATGGCCTTGAAGCCCGAACTTATGGAAAAGGCCAAGTCTGAAATATCAGTAAAATCTGAAATACCTCAACCACCATTACCTACACCACCACCGCCTCCAATCAAGGGCAAGGACCCGAAGACCAATATTAATGACTTAAAAATGTCATATCTTTCAAAACTTAAAGAACAAGAATTAATCCGCAAGTATATCGAAGTGATAACCAACCAAATCAAAGAATTAAGCTTTGTTCAAAATGGTGTTATTACCTTCGATGCATTAAAGACTAATGGAATCAAAAAAGTCAATAGTCCAACACCTATCAAGAATACTAATTATGATCAACTTGAGTCAATTAACAATCTTAATGATTTAAATAAATTTCTTGGATATTTAACCAAATCTTCAAATATTATTCATAGTGTTACTAAGCAAAATAAGAGTGTGGATGATGATTCAGTATTAAACCAGCAAATTCATCATTATCTTAATGTGAGATCTAAATTTAAAGCTATGAAGGTTGAAGAAACCAAGAAACTTCATACTTTGAAAGAAAAAACTGAGAAAAGATTTGAAGAACCACTTATTGGATCAACTCTGAAGTCTCCAAGTGCAATTTTCACTTCAGATCTACTTGGTAGAGGCTCGAGTTTATTTGAGGGTAGTGACAATGATTTATTGACAGATTTGATTAATGATGATGATGATATAATGAAAGATTTTTTGGGTAATGGAAATGATGATCTCGATCAAAGCGGGCTTGAGATCGAAGAGCAACAATTAGGTAATGTTAAGATTTATGATAAAAATGAAGCACCTCCAAAGGTAATTAAGAAGAAACTGAAGTTGAATTGTGGATTTTGTACTAATGACACTCCCTGTTTATGTTTAGATGCAGAGATTGATTTTTTGAAGTGAAATAAAATAGACTAAAATAAATTTACTAACTAAAATTATACAGTTGGTTTCAGATATGATTTTTGTTTTGTTTTCACTAAAGGAGCCAGGGATTAAATGATTAAAGATTAGACACTACAGTTTGTTAGAATATATAAAAAAAAGAATCTTGTACATAGCAAAGAATTAATGATAAATGATTAGAATATAGTGTAGATGTAAGTTAAGTTAATTGAAGTATCCAGCTAAAATCCAGTTAAAGTCAATAAGAAATAAAATAGATTATAGTCAAAATGTTATACTAGTTATAATCGTTATCTTAGTGGAATCATTACGCTTGTATACTCATTATTGTCTCATTGTACTAGTATACTAGTTTTTCAACTACAAAGCTTAAAAGTCTTCAAACTAATTCATAGCTGTTGATTAATATCTACAATTCACAAATTGACACAACACATGTTGAACATGTAGTTGTATTCGTTTAACATTTTTCGTTTTCCCTTTATTGAATAAATATTATGCAGATTAAGCAAAAATAAGATAAGTACCAATGGTGGCAGTAGCGGCCAAAACGGCGTAACCAGTTCTGTAAACACCCTTCATGGTCAATTCCTTACCGGAATCCCAAATTAAATGTCTGATACCGTTGAAACTGTGGAAGATAAATGGATATGAAGCAGCAGCCTTGGCGAAAAGTTGAACACCAACTGGTAAAGCAGTGAATGCAGAGACAATAGCAGCAGAATCCAAACCTAAACCAAGGATGGAAGATGCGGCGTAACCACAGGTCAAAGCGTAGAAACCACCAGCCATGGCAATACCGGTGATTCTGTGGAAAGAGGACAATATCCAGGTTAATTGTGGTTCGTAAATGGTAAGATGTGGGGAAACAGGTCTATTTCTACGTTGGGTTTGTAAAATTTCTTGTTCTTGTTCATGAGAAGCCTTGACGGAGGCAACACCACGGACACCAATGGCCCTGGTAGGCATCATAAGACGAGTTGCTAGAGAAATGTTAGTATATTTATGACATTGTATAGTGAGTGAGGCAAAATCAAAAATCAAAAAAAAAATCTATATTTTGAATAATGGAGTAAATATGATCTTTTGGTGATGGTTGGGAGTTCAGCGGTTGAACTGGGAGGGTCATTGTAGATACTTGAAAAAGCGGGCTATTCTGGCGATAATGGTGATAATTGGTACTGAATGGATTTTTCGTCTTTTCATTGGTCTCTTTTTCTAACCGGTTGTTATTCAAAATGATATTGGGAAAAAGGGTAAAATCAAACGGGAAAAATAGGAGTAAAAACAGGGGGATTTCAATAGTTCATCTGGCTCACTGTAACACGGGCACGGGCACGGGATTCAACATGATACTTACGTCTCACTAAACTTAATCTTGAACGCAACATCTTTAACACTTGTGAATAACTAGTTCTAATGATAGTTTAAACTATAGTTTTAATCCCGGGGAGAACTTTCCAGGACTTGTCCAATCAAAAGATACGAAATATAATAGTCACGTTTTGTGCGACTTACTCCAGGACTCCAGCTGGCTTACTCCAGCCAGTGGTCCCCCGGACTGGCACGGGCGCGGACCCGTCTCGGTAATTGTAGTGCGACTAAAGATTGCGACTAAGGACTTACGATTTGCGACACTAAGGCTGCGAGACTAAGACTGCGATACTAAGACTGCGATACTAAAGGCTGCGACTGAGGATAATGGTAATAAGGACTAACAACTAAAGAGGTACAATTTATAATATTGCGACTTACGACTAACGGCTGCGACGAATTACGGCTGCGATTAATTACGAGTCAAGATTTGTACTACCCCTAATTCTAATGTCCCCCCTTCGGTAACACTTCCGTGGCACTCCGTGCTACTCCTTTTCACTGCCGTGCAATGGTGCCAGTGGTAGTGCGAGTGGTGGTGCGACAATTACCGGCTGGTACTGCCTTTAACTGTCTAAATTGCCAAATTGCCTCACTAATTGTCGTATAGATAAAGAGAATGTCGTGCGGCGTGGTGGTGGTTCGTACTACCGTTACAGGTACACACCACCCGTATTGTGTATTGTCTTACCTCCACACTACCGCTCCTGGTCCTGGCACCACCCTGCCAATCAATACACAATCTATCACTATCATCTCGGTTAATAATACCGCAGCAGCATTTGTCATATTAAACCCATTTACCAGACTTTAGTCTTCACATCCAGATGAATGGTTCTACAATAATGACAACAGATACTGCACCCGTGCCCAAGAAACCTACCACGTTCACCATAGAGGAAGCCGATATAGATACCCGCCAGCAACCAGCCAGTTCCATCAGCAAAGATAATATTGATCATCATCATCATCATCATCACCAACATAACCATAACGATAACCATCAACACCACCACTACAATAATGGAGTAGAAGGAGACACAGAAGGAGAACATATAGGTAATGACCGTAGGTCTATGGCTGAGTCCGAAGCTCAAGCTCAAGCTCAAGCTCATGCTCATGCTCATGCTCAAGTTGATGCTGATGCTGACGCCGATGCCGAACAGGATGCCGAACCGTTACAGTCGGAATCAGGGTACCCTTCAGGAGATGAACAGAAGGATGAAGAGGAGGCTGTGGCCCCGGAATCGTCTAGTGACCTTCAGTTCAAGAAGAAGGATGTTAACCGGTCCCGTACCCAGTCTTTCCAATCGGTGTTATCTACTGCCTCATTAAAATCGCTCAAACAGCAAGTGGTCAATAATACTAACCCAGTATCTACAAATGCAAGAACTGCTAGCATGATAAGTTCCAATACTTCCAATAACACCAAGAACTTCCAATCATTTATCCAGGCTCCGGTGTTGTCCAGTATATCTAATTTGAAAAATACTGATGATATTGAAATTGGTCAACAACTCCCTTTCCATGATAGCAAATCATCCACTTCAAATTCTGGCTCAGATAAGTCCGCCAATAATACCCAAGATGAATCCCCAACCAGCCCTGTCACTGGAAACGGCTCATTTGATGAACAAGACCAAGATACCATCATTCAACAACAAAAGTTGACCTTAAATGCATTGAAGAAATTAAGTTTATCCCCTATGTTTATATCTAATTCAGACCTGAACTTACAGAATTTACCTCAAAAGTTGGCTCGCAAAGCTTCGAATAAAAAGTTTGATAATAAATCGAAAACCCCTGAACCTTATCAACCTGCTGAAGTGGACCTCTCTTCGTTTGCCAGTCTTACAAGACAACCAAAGTTAGCTCAAGCCGTAGCTAAAAAGGAAGAAAAAACTGTGGCTAAAGAGGCTGAACCAGAAAGATCAGATAAAAATAACGCTAATGACGCCAATAATGCTAATAATAACACCAGTAATAACAACAGCAATAACAGCATCAACTCCAATACCCACCCAAGCATCAACCAAGTCAACAACTCTAATCCTAACTCCAATATTAACCCTAACTCAAACCCTAACATCAACTCTAATGGTAACGGAAATGCTAACAACAATTCTAATAATAACACCAAAGAAGTCAATAAAGCTCAACAAGAGTATCACAAAGAAATGAGAGCTCAATACTTGAACCATATTCAGAAACAACAACAGCAACAACAACAAAATACCCCATCATTAATTCAAAGTAAAGTTCCAGCCGCTGTCATTCCACCTCAAAGCATGAATACTAGAAGACAATCAAATAACCCACCATCATCCAATCCTCAATCATATGTATCAAGCTGGAATGGTCAACCACAAAATCCTCAAGTTAATCAAATTAAACCGGGCCAATCTCTCCAACATAACCAAGCACTTCATCAACAATCATCTCAACAATTAGGAGGATCCCAAACCGTCAAAGTGAACAAGCAATTACAACAGATTAAAGGTCTTAGAAGTCCTATGTATGTTCCTGCTGTTTTAAGAATGACTCTTCACGGTATTTCTCCAACCAATTCTAATGTTTCAAGTACCATAAATTCCAATTCTAGTTCTCCTGGAGAACATAATATTGAAGGAGCTTTACATTCCTTACAGAATCATGAATTAGAACCAGCATCATCAACTGCATCCATTAGATCTTTTGATTCAGGAATGTCAGTAGAATCAGGAGCATCTAATAATCATCATAAAACTCACTTTTTGGGATCATCCAAAAATTATGAAGATATTCTTAAAGCTCCACCTACAAGAAAACATTGGGTAAAGGATGAACAAGTTTTCAAATGTAGCATCCCATCATGTCCAAAGGTTTTCAATTTCTTCGAAAGAAGACACCATTGTCGTAAATGTGGTGGTATTTATTGCAAAGAACATACATCGCATTACCTTTACATTAATCATTTAGCTCAATTTACCACTGGTGGAAGAGGAACGCTTTCAAAGGTTTGTGATTTGTGTATTGCAGAATATAATGATTTTATTCAACATGAATTTGGTGTTACCATAAGTAATTCCAGTCAACATGCAACTCCAAAACCTACTGAAAGAGACCAAGCTAATCAAAATGTTCCAGCTCCAAAGGTTGATTATAGACCAATGGATAATAATATGAATAACATGAACAACATGAATAGTATGAACAACATGAATAACATCAATAATATGAATAATATGAATAATATCAATAACATGCCAAAAGCTCCATACGAAAAGAAGGGAAGTGAACAACTTGTCGGAAGTGTTCCTGCCAATTGGAGTTGGAGTTCATTCTAGTCCATACTCAACTCAAAGAAATATTATGCAACCAAACAACAAATTTAACGAACGGGTATATTAATTCAAAACCCAAACCTTATCAATTTTAGTTTGTATTTCACACCTGCCGTCTTGTACATTCGAGCGGCACATTTGACAAAACTAAATATTGCTTTGAGGAATACGCAAACTTTGTCTAGTTTTTAGTCATATGTAGCACTATAGTGTTATAATACCCAATGTACGACCTGTACTGCAAACCCCCATCAGCTTATGGCCTCTTCTCTATTTCGTGTCACGTGTGTTTGGGGATGACGATAAAGAAGAGACGATAAGTCGATGAAGAATCCGAATAAGAAGCCAGCAAGTTTTCGTAGAACAGATCGATACCATATGTGTACCCAGAAAACTTAACAGCTCTTTACTGATAAAACCTATCTGATTATGGCTTCGAATACATATTGACATCACGTGATGACACCAGTCTTGCTTCCTTAAGTCGATGAAGAATCCGAATAAGAAGCCAGCAAGTTTTCGTAGAACAGATCGATACCATATGTGTACCCAGAAAACTTAACAGCCTTCTACTGCAAACCCCCATCAGCTTATGGCCTCTTCTCTATTTCGTGTCACGTGTGTTTGGGGATGACGATAAAGAAGAGACGATAAGTCGATGAAGAATCCGAATAAGAAGCCAGCAAGTTTTCGTAGAACAGATCGATACCATATGTGTACCCAGAAAACTTAACAGCCTTCTACTGCAAACCCCCATCAGCTTATGGCCTCTTCTCTATTTCGTGTCACGTGACAGACCGGAAATAAGTGGATTCACGTGTTTGGTCGAATTTTGTGAATTTAAAGGGTGGGAGAGTATGTGGTCAATTGGTTATAAAGAGAGGTTTATGTGGTAATTGATGGTTCCGAAGCCTTAGACAGCGTCGTTAAAGTGTACCAAGGGTAGTATTTGGAATAGTTAAACCTAATTGGGCTAGTTAAGATTTATAGCAATTTGAGGTAATAATAGCACTAATATACGGTACTTAATTTTTATAGGTGTTCTAGAATAGATTTTTGATTTGCTTCCGTTTGTTCGAATCCATACCATCTATTAACACGTCTCTATAGTGTTATTGCTCACTGTTTCACTCATTTGTACGTTCGTTATTACTTTACAAAGTGACACTTTAATATTTGGCTGTGGTGCTATATGCACACCCTCACTCAAGACACGGTGGATTTTTCATAAACCCAAACCAAACCCGACTAAAACACACAATCAACCATGTCAGAACAGACCAATCTCCGAGTTCTCGGGATTAAAGTGGAAACAATCCGATTACTCTTACGAGTAATCATTTTCATTTCTATCGCCGGTGCCGCCATACTGAGTCGTTTGTTCTCTGTGATTAGATTTGAAAGTATTATCCACGAATTCGATCCATGGTTTAACTTTAGAGCCACCAAATATTTGGTTAGTCATTCATTCTATGAATTCTTGAATTGGTTTGATGATAGAACTTGGTACCCATTAGGAAGAGTTACTGGTGGTACTTTATACCCTGGATTAATGGTTACATCTGGTGCTATTTGGCATGTTTTAAGAGATTGGTTTGCTTTACCAATTGATATTAGAAACATTTGTGTTCTTTTAGCTCCAGCCTTTTCTGGTTTGACTGCCATTTGTACCTATTTACTTACTGCCGAAATGAAGGATTCCAATGCTGGATTATTGGCTGCTATTTTCATGGGTATCGCACCAGGTTATATTTCTAGATCTGTGGCTGGTTCTTATGATAATGAAGCAATTGCAATTACTTTATTAATGGCCACCTTCTATTTCTGGATTAAAGCCATGAAAATGGGTTCTGTCTTTTATGGTACTTTAACCGCCTTATTCTATTTCTATATGGTTTCTGCTTGGGGTGGTTACGTCTTTATTACCAATTTGATCCCTCTTCACGTATTTGTGTTGATTTTAATGGGTCGTTATAATCATAGATTATATACCGCTTATACCACTTGGTATGCTTTAGGTACTTTAGCATCTATGCAAATTCCTTTCGTTGGTTTCTTACCAATTCGTTCCAATGATCATATGGCTGCTTTAGGTGTCTTTGGTTTATTACAATTGGTTTCCTTTGGTGACTACGTTAGATCCAAGGTTCCTTCTAAACAATTCAATTCTTTCTTAATTGTTTCTTTGGTCTTGGTTACCATTGTTGGTATTACTGGTTTATTCGGTTTGACTGCTTTAGGTTGGATTGCTCCATGGACTGGTCGTTTCTATTCCTTATGGGATACTAACTATGCTAAGATCCATATTCCAATTATTGCTTCTGTCTCTGAACATCAACCTACTGCTTGGCCTGCTTTCTTCTTTGACACCAACATGTTGATCTGGTTATTCCCAGCTGGTCTTTACTTGTGTTTCCAAGAATTAAGAGATGAACATGTCTTTGTCATTATCTATGGTGTCTTATGTTCCTACTTTGCTGGTGTTATGGTTAGATTAATGTTAACTTTGACTCCAATTATTTGTGTTGCTGCTGCCATTGCTTTATCGAAGTTGTTTGATGTCTACTTGAACATTGTTGATGTCTTCAAACAAGAAAACAAAAATAAGAAATTACCAATCTTCCAATTATTATCAAAATTAGTTGTGTTGTTAACTTTCGGTTTCTACTTATGCTACTTTGTTTTACATTGTACTTGGGTTACTTCCAATGCTTACTCTTCCCCATCTGTTGTGTTAGCTTCTACTAACCCTGATGGATCTCAACTTATTATTGATGATTACAGAGAAGCTTACTACTGGTTAAGAATGAATACTCCAGAAGATGCCAAGGTTATGGCCTGGTGGGATTATGGTTACCAAATCGGTGGTATGGCTGACCGTACCACTTTAGTTGATAACAACACCTGGAATAATACCCATATTGCAACTGTTGGTAAGGCCATGTGCTCCAACGAAGATGTTGCATACAAGATCTTAAGACAACACGATGTTGATTACGTCTTGGTTGTCTTTGGAGGTTTATTGGGATACTCCGGTGATGATATCAATAAATTCTTATGGATGGTAAGAATTTCTGAAGGTATATGGCCAGATGAAGTTCATGAAAGAGATTATTTCACCAAAAGAGGTGAATATAAGATGGATAAGGATGCTTCCAAGACCATGCAAGAATCTTTGATGTACAAGATGTCTTACTACAGATTCACTGATTTGTTTGGTGGTAGAGATGGTATTGATAGAGTCAGAAACCAAAACATTCCAGTTTCTCAAAGTCCTCAATTGAATGTTCTTGAAGAAGCATTCACTTCCCAAAACTGGATGATCAGAGTTTATAAAGTCAAGGACTTAGATAACGTCGGAAGAGACTTGAAACAAGCCACTGCTTTTGAAAAGGAAACTGGCCAAGTCAACAAGAGAAAGAGAACAGTCAAGAAGCCTGTTTTGGATTTAAGAGAATGAATTTTTCAATATCAAAAAAAAAGATAAAAATTGCAAAAAAACAAACTCATATTACAATCCCAATTCCCCCATTTAACAAACAAGCAAACAAACAGAGTTAGTTTGTGAGTAAATACATACACAATACACGTTTAGAATAACTGAAGTATCAGGCAATTCAACAGGAAGTCAATTGATGACTCAATTGATAAAATCTGGTGATATTCAATTGGACTGTAAGTAATTACTGTAGTTAATTTAGCCACTTCTTTTAGACTATAATCAACTAAAACATAGTCATTTGTGATAAGCGAGATCACCAGACTCTGCCAAGATTTCATGTATTGGAATTTTTCACAGTCTAGCAAAATAGTTCAGCTACTACAATAGCAGTGTTGGCCAACCAACGGGGCTCAGAAGGTGCAAAAATACATCTGATAGCTGATGATCTGATATATAGTGAGAGAACTAAGAAAAAGATAAAAAAATGTTCTAAATCACAGTCTCAATTAGACTGCACTCAAATTTCACCTCGTCTTACCAAATCACACCATGTTCACCAACCGTTGAGGAAGTTGCAGCCATGACAAATTGCAATTTTTCACTCGTCTCCAAATAGAGTTTTAGTATCATTAGTTTAGTCACCTTTAATAGAACCAGTAGTTAAGTACAATCAATAATCCGAAAAAGAAGATTGGATTAAACCCCATAAAAACCAAAACCAAAAAAAAAAAAAAAATAAAATAAAGAACGTGAATGAATGAACGAAAAAACTCTATTAAAAAAGCTTAATTGTAAATCATAGTGGCTGGTGTGATCTTCGGGGTATTATATGCAGCAACAATCACCTTTTACTTAGTCTCCGTCACTATCTTCGGTTGCCGTAGCTGTGTGACTCCGTGATTGAGTGGCTTTCGTCTACCTGATCATTTAATCACCACACCGCACCAACCTAAACTTTGTACCAATTGGTCAATTGGGTAATACCTCGCTGATCTTCGGTGTTGCATTATCACTTTGTGACTTACCACCGAGAATCTATTGTTGACACCTGCCCCCCTTAGTACTAAGTAGGTAAGTTTCATTCCTACCTATTTTTACCCCCCCTTTATTACATAATCTCGGATACCTTCACACTCACTATTATCCTGTTGCCGCACCCATTTTTTTTGTTTCAATTTCCCCGTGCTAGCAACTGGGAAAAAGATCATGTGAAGTATCTCCGCATTATTTACTTAGTAATGTGAAAGATTGTATTATATAAATATATGTATGACCCGCCAATGGTTAATTTTCGGATAATTATTGTATCAATTGGAACATTTTGGTTGAAAATTAAATTATAATAATAATAATATCAATTATCAATCCTTCAATCCTTTAATCCTTTAATCCTTCAATCATGCATCCTTTAGACTTACAAAACCAATTGGGTTTCTATAAATCCTATCACTTTAATAAGGTTAATGTGGCCATTCATATTGTTTGTATTCCAATTATCTTATTCACAGCCATTTCTCATCTGACTTTGGTTGATTTATATGGTCCATATATCAATTTGGGTACTGTGTTCACTGTTGCCTATGGTATCTATTATGTCTTACTTGATCCACCAGTAGGTCTGTTCGCCATGGCTGGTTTGGTTTACTTCAATTACTTCATCAAGAATTATTACTTGTCTTTAGATGCCGAATCTCAAAAGTTATTCCCAAAGGTTGTTCTTGCCATTCATGTTTCCGCATGGCTTGCTCAATTCTATGGTCATGGTGTCCATGAAGGTAGAGCTCCTGCTTTATTAGACAGTCTCTTACAAGCTTTGGTTTTGGCTCCTTTCTTTGTCTTTTATGAAGTTTTGTTCCTTTTTGGAATCAGAAAGGATTTGGAAAAGGCCATGTTCAACAGAGCTGGTATAATGAGAAGAGATTTCGAATTCGAAAAGAAGGGTAAGGGTAAAAAAGCTCAATAATCATAGGGTTTCACATGCATTTTTCCCAAATTCTCATTTGGGAAGATTATGTCGAACCAATCGAACCATGTAACGATAACGATTATCCTTAAATTTCTATGTTTTTAATGAATGAATTTATGATATTTATCACAACTACCAGCTATTAGAAAGAAAAAGAAATATTTAAAAAATGAACTATTGCAAAACTCATTGTTTTAGTGTGTTTTGGTACCTCTCTTTTACATCTTGCTCATAAATACTAGTTTCCTCCAATTGATTTCCAACAGTAAACCAACCAGGTCTAGTATTGTGAGTACGACCGAAAATCTCTAGTTTCCGTGAATGAACTCCTACCAATCTTTCCACAAAATCATAAACTTCATCTGGTTTTCTCAGTGTTTCTCTAGTACTACTTACAATAATACTAGTGTCAATTTGTTGATTTAACCAAGATGGGTTTCCTTTTATGCCTACCAATAAATGTTCTTTTGAATGGTTAAGCCAATGGCCAGTTCTACCTGTAACAATTGTTCTTTTCAATTGATTTAATTTAACCCAAATCAATTCATCAGAATTTCTATAACCCCACTTTTTAAGGGCTTTACGTCCAACTTCAATTGATCTACCTGTAACCCATAAAAGTAGAATTCCTTCATCTTGTAACTCTCCCATATCTAATGAAAGCAATTCAGTATCTTTACAAGTTCCATATGGTAAAGACATATGGATATCCCATGCAGGATCTGCTAGAATAGCTGCAAATTTCCCCAATACCAGAAATGGAAGGTACCGAATGTCACATTTGATCCATTGAGCTGGTGTAACTTTACGAATGTACTCAGTGAAACATTCACCTATAGTATATTCCAGAGTCCAAGGAACTGGATTGGCAGAATTTGATTTAATTAAGCTATTTTTCTCCCCTCTTTGCTCATTGACTGTATTAATAGGATTCAAGGTATAATAGTGCAAATATCTACATGTCTTCATTTTATGACAAGTATCAAGATAGGAACAGTCTCCTAATGTATGGTCTGTGTAGTGATTAGCCAAGGGCAAAAAATGGATTTTAGTCTGTGCACAGTTAAATATTTCTGGAGATATCATACCCTTATTTTTTCTCAACTGATTGTGAAATTGTCTGGCATCAGGTAATTCATGTTTATCATAGCCATTATCTCTTTTTCCAAAGTACATTTTAGCCAAAGCTTCACAATGACTAGAATTATAGCAAATTTCATTGAATGGTTTAATTTGGGCTTTATAGCGAATTTTTTCTTTTGATAAAATCGAACAAGAAGTAGGAGCCCTTAAAATTGAGTCAAGGGTTGCAAAATCATTATTAAGATACCATTTTGAAGATTGTGGCACGTATAAAGGCTCTTCTAAAATATCAAGCAATTCAATTTTTGGAGATCTGGTCAGTTTGGGTTTATCTTTTCTCTTAGAAACATCGTTTCTAGCATCTTTTTTACCATCTATTTTTTCCTTGAAAATCATTACTTTAGCAAAATTGATATCCCTTATAACCATCTTAGCTAAATCAACATCAAGTGCTGAACAAGTATCGTTATAGTGTTTGATATACTGAATAAACGTATCTAGATCGCCATTACTATTGAGATACTTCAAGAAAAATTGGTGAACCGTACGTAGATTCCCTCGGATAGGATCCTCCAATAACCGAGTATTGAACTTTAAAACAAACTCATTGAGCTTGTATAAGCTAGAGAGATCAAACATTTGGTGAATTAATGGAGGAAATGTGGGCTCTTTATAGTAGAAATTGCTGCAAAACTGTTACGAAGATAGGTCATACACGACCCCACACTTTCTATATTGATCCACATGAAAACGACCAGTAACAAGATCATCAAATACAGTAAGGATCACGAAAATGTGACCAGTAACCATCAATGGTGTTATTTTCTACAAATCAATAAAGCCCCTGAGAACCAAGGCTTATTTTGCAATTTAATAATAGAACGAAAATCATGATTTAGATGATACAAAAACAATATCTAGACTTTTTTTATAGCCATATGCCACCTGATTAGGGTAGCTCTACATAATGAATATTCAACAAACTGAATAAGTTCATCGAACTGACAAGCAAAAACACAAATGATTGTATTTTTTCTTTAGACACTCATGCTTAGAAACCAAAAGGATTGTCAGGAGTAGCAGCCAGAAGATTGGCCCTTCTGTTACCAGTAGGAGTAGGTTGTAAGGAAGCAGGAGCATTACCAAATCCAGCACCAGTTGGTTGAGACTGTAATGGTTGGAAATTGTCTTGTCCGAAAGATGTGGTTGGTTGTGGTTGGAAAGAGTTTTGCGAAATGCTGGTGTTTTGGAACATATTGTTCAATTGGTTCATATTGTTTTGAGGTTGACCAAATGGTTGAGCATTAAACTGTTGTTGTGGTTGACCAAATTGTTGACCAAATTGCTGAGGTTGACCAAATGATTGTTGAGGTTGTTGCTGTTGTTGGTTGAAGTTTTGGAAAGTATTGGTTGGCTGTTGTTGTTGCTGGTTGAAGTTTTGGAATGTTGGCTGTTGGTTGAAAGTTGGTTGCTGGTTAAAAGTTGGTTGTTGAAATCCTCCAGTAGGTTGTTGACTGAAAGAAGTGTTTGGGAATCCTCCAGTTTGTTGACCAAATGTATTTTGGAATCCTCCAGTAGGTTGCTGACTGAAGGAAGTATTTGGTAATCCACCAGTAGATTGACCGAATGAGGTGTTTGGTAATCCACCAGTAATTTGTTGACTGAAAGATGTTGGTGGTTGGTTGATGAATCCCCCAGTAATTTGTTGTCCAAAACTAGATTGTGGAACAAATCCTCCAGTTCTTTGTGTTGGTACCAATGGTCCAGTTTGTTGTAAGGACATTGGTTGGCCATTGAATGAAGTTGGTGGTAAACCTCCAGTAATTTGTGTAGGCACAGGTCCAACAGGTTGACCAAAAGAAGTTTGAGGCATGGTAACACCTCCTGTATGCAAAGATGGTTGGAATGGAGCCTGTCCAAAAGTAGTTGGAGGTAAGGCTCCTCCAGTTTGTTGACCACCAGTTCTTTGAGCATTGAAAGTACTAGTACCAGTTTGTAATGGTACAATATTGTAAGTAAATTGTGGTTGAATACCAGTATTTTGAATTGGAACAAAACCAGTCGGTTGTGCCATGATTGGAATAAATCCGGTTGGCTGAGCAGGAATTAAACCACCAGTTTGGACCGGAATTAAACCACCGGTTTGAACTGGAATCAATCCACCAGTGTTTGCAGCAGTTAACCCAGTACGTTGAAGAGGAATAGTTTGAGTATTGGAACCAGATTTTTCAACCTCAAACTTTTGACCTGGTTGAATCAAAGATCCAGTACCAGTCTTGACTGGAGTCAAGGTAGGAGCAGCAGGAGTTTGATCCTTTGGTAAAGAAGGCATTGGCTTGTTAGTATTAACAACATTAGTAGCGTTAGTAGTATTGGATTCCAATGGTTTGATGTTAACCAAATCTTGTAAGGCGCCAGTGTATTGTGGAGTTTGAGGTTGTGATTGGGATCTAGTAAGATCTTCATTAGATCTAGCAGCTGGTTTGACTGCCCATGCATCATCTTCAAAGTTACCAGTTGGAGAAGTTGGTCCAGTAGATGGTAATTTTTGAGGAGTGGATGAAGGTAAAGCATCTGCATTAACCTTGGAGACTTCGGTGGAAGAGTTGTTATTCTTCAAAGCACCTGTTGGTTCAGTGAATAAACCACCAGCTGGTGCAATTTGTTCGGGAGTCTTCTTTCTATCAAATTTAGTATCCAAGAATTTCATAACTCTTAAAATATCACCTTCTCTCAAACCTAAGGTACGTAACAATGAAGGAGTGATATCTTCTAAAATATTTTCATCCATTTGTTCCCTACTGAAATTCAAAGAATATCTTTGACAGTTACCAATATCAATACCACATTGAAGGAAGAACTCAAACCAATCATAATCTGGTTCTTTGGTAGATAATTGAGTAGTGGTCTTTGGTCTAGTTGGTTGTGGTGGTGGAATGTCACTGATAGCAGCAGTGGCAGACTTCTTGTTAACACCACTAGATTTGGATTTGCTTCTTTTATTACTTTGATCAGCAACTTCTCTCTTGTAAGATTCTAAGGAAGTACCAGTAACCTTTTCAACATAATCAAGATCTTCTAAGGATAATTTAGTTGCTGCAACCGCGATCTTAACACCATTGGTTTTATGTAAATGAATCTTCCCTTCAACACATCCCAAAAATTCAGCTTCAACCTTAAAGGAACCAGAACTATCAATCCAAGTTCTAACTCTATGGAAATTTGGCATAGATTGATCATTTTCATCTTTCTTGTGATCGTGCTTATCTCTTTGTGCTCTATCCTTTTCTCTTATTCTATCACGTTCATCTCTATTACGATGACGAAGGTGTTTATCGTTACGATCTTTACGACCCTTTGAAGAATCGACAATACGACCTCTAGATGATTTGGTTCTATGTGGAGTATCAGTTAACTTTTCTAAATTGGAAGTACCAATGATTTCGATATAAGAAGAAGGAATAACACCTTGCTTCCCGGTTTCAACGTTTTCACACATCCACCAATCTTTAGATTTGGTTTCATTGATAATGTAAACTTCATCACCTTCTTTAGCTTTTAATTCGTCTTCACTTTGAGCAATGAAGTCGTATTGAAGTCTACCTATCTTTCTATTATTAGCACCAGTAGAAGCTTGAGAAGCTTTAGCCACTTCTTTCAAGGCAGTTGCTGATTCAGCACCCTTCAATTCACCAAGAATAGACATAATGGCTTCAGCAACATCCTTGGATCCGGTATGCAATTCAATAGAACTGTCTGGGTTACGTAATTCCAAGAACAAATGCTTCTTTTCATTATTGAAACTTAATAAATCTTTAACTCTCCATTCATTATCTAAGGAAGAAGCAGATTTAAGTTTTAATTTCTTTGGGTTGGTAGTGTTTGGCTTCATCATGATAAGACCTTGACCAATGGAAAAAATAACAGGTCTCTTTTTACGTCCTTCAACTTCATTGATATACCAAGTGAAGAATTCACCATCAAAGGTATGATCCTTGGAAGATCCACCAACTTCTTCAAGCTCTTCTGCTGCTGGTGATGAGAATGATTGAGTTCTAGCAGGTTTTTGTGGGGATGGTTCTGCTGATGGTCTGGTAGGCATTGGTGGGGCATCTTCTTCTGGCTCACTATCAACTTCAACTTCTCTTTCTGGTTGGGAATAATGGGAAGCAGCTGGAATGGATTCTTTAGGTTTTTCAACTTGACTAGGATGGAGTGGAGGTGGGGCAATATTTCTGACATCTTGAGGTTGAGGATTGAATGAACCATTTGCTTGCTGATTGGAGTCAAGTTCTATATAGTTAGCAGGGACAAAACCAAATTGAGTATTAGTTTGGGCGTCCCCCACTAATAACCAGTCAGGATCATTCAAATCAAATACATTGAATCTTTCACCTTCATTGAATGATAATTCTTCTTCGGTTTGCTTAGTGTAGTCGTATAATGCGGTTGCAGTTTTCACAACCGGTGCCTATATGTTAGTACTTCAAAATTTCCACTATACCGATGATAAAATTTCGACTGATTCGAATTATTCATCTGTAATCTCTCGGATCTATATCTTCAATATTACGATCCTTGGGATAGCCCCACTTTGTATCTGATAAGGTCGCAGATTCATATGGTCATGAATTATCAATGGGAATTGCATTAGTACATACCTCTTCAATGTAATTTGATGGGACAAGACCAGTTGGTTCATCAACTTCTTCATTACCGACTGGTAATACTCTCTTCTTTACTTTCCACCAATCATCAATATCTGACTTCTCTAGCAAATATAATATATCATCCGGAGCCAAAGTTAATTCTTCCTCGGCTTGTGGGGCATATTCATACAATGCCTTGTAGACACCGATATACACAGACAGCATTGTAGCAAGCTGTTGATGGAATGATTAGCTAGTTGTTTCAGTGTGGTCGAATATTGATCAACGATCTATAAAGGAGGTGAGTGCGGAGGTAAATTGGTGCATGCACTAGCTGATTTTGCAATTATCAACTCCTAAATCTTTTCGAAATTTCGAACAAAGAAAAAGATGATTTAGTATCAATTGAAGAGGTTTCATCTATTGTATCTAAGTCATCTCCATTGTCTTGTCGGTAGTGCTCAATATCTGATTCTAAGTCTTTTGGATCAAAAGTCTGTAGATCATAAGTCTTAGCAAGACAATGCAAAAAGTATAGGACTTGGATGTCGCAAGCATGGTTAGATCTATACGAACTAGCCTTTTGAAATTCAGGAAACGTGTCTTTAAAACTGTGGAAATATCTATCGCTAGTTGTTTGGATAGATAATGTATTTAATGCAAATTTTGCTAAATTTAGATATTTTTGGTTATTATTTTTCCAAAAATTTAAAATATGTGGCCCTGATTCTTTTTCTAAATAGCCTGCAGTTCTTGAATACTTCATCTCATTTGTTGCAGATGTTTCATAATTATAACATTCTTTTGTTGTTTTGCCCGAGCAATCAAACATTTCCATAATCATATCATCAATGGTATCAATGTTGGTATTGGTAGTTTTCTTGTTCAAATTAGCAACCATATTATTTATTTGACCAATATGTTCTTCTGATAGATATCTTTTTGTAGATGGATGTAAATAACTAGCAAGAACTAAGTCAGATTTTTTAACAAAATTATGGTGAATATTTTTCAACCTTTCTAATGCTGAATTTAAAGATTCGTCAATATCAATTGATTTTAAGACAATCTTTGATTTTATAAAATTATTGACGTGTAAAATCAAGACTTTTATCCACTTTAGAACCATATGAATGACTGGGTTTGACTCTGAATCGTTACAATGAATTAATACTTCATAGAAAGTGAATGCAAATTTTTCAGAAAAAGATATTAGAGCCCATTCATCTTCAGTAAGTAAATTTCCAGTTAATTCATTGATAGGATTTTTATAAAACAATAAGCACTTGATATATATCAAAGTGCATGAAATTTGGCTAGGAAGCCAGGATTTTTGGAGACATCGATAGTAATCTTTGTCTTTATCTTCTGGTAGGAGTTCCAATTTTGTCAAATCAAACCCATTTAATTTTCCACAAATATCCTTCAAAGATAAGTGTAGTATATAAGGTATAATATGTCTCATATTGTTGATATTAGTTAAAGTAGACAAGTCAACTGGCCTCATTCCAAGCTCTAGATTCATTTCTTGGAAGAAATGTGCCACAATCTCATTTATCACTTCCGGAAGACATCGAATTATTTTAGAATCGATAGCTTCTTTATTAGATATAAAAGCTAATACTTGAGTAATCTTTTCGTCGAAAATACAATTGGTAGTAATGAAATTGAGTCTATTTCGTAAAATTGAATTTCCAACAAGAAAGTTTGATAGTTCTGAGTATTTGAATAAACCTAAGGAGATTTCAGACAACTTGAAATTTTCATTCAAATAATGGCAGTTAACAAACACATAAGGAAAAACTTCATTGGCAGGAAGCCATTTATGGCATGTAATTGATACTTTCATCCAAGGTCTTTGTTCAAAGTAGTGACGAAAATATTCCTGATAGTCATTATACAAGTCATTGGCCAAGTGTAACAAGATATCAGAATCGGGAACAAACTCCGTATCGTAAGTCTTAAGAAACTCTTTAAAGTAAGGACTATCAATTCTATCAAATGGTATCAAGTTTTCAATTGCTAGTAAAAGTACCT
The DNA here is from genome assembly GCA_030568535.1 of Suhomyces anneliseae. NCBI lineage: Eukaryota > Fungi > Ascomycota > Pichiomycetes > Serinales > Debaryomycetaceae > Suhomyces > Suhomyces anneliseae. The sequence goes on along the minus strand of JAJMGB010000001.1, from coordinate 3,105 downwards.
TTCTGGAGAATTCTTCAGCGGTTACCTTTGAATTATTAGGACGCCTCTTGGGCTTGAGAATATCGGACTTCTTTGAAGACATGTTTCCTGAAACCACACAAAAGACGCGTATATAAAGATACAAAAGGCTTCAATCGATGTTATGACCTTGTTTAAGTATTTATTATAGCTTTCCTTTTTCTACAAGGATTTTATTGGGTGTATTTAGTTGGCTGCAAAGTGTTTAGAGGGATCATTTAAAAAAATGAGTGAGAAAAGACGACAACAGACAATCGATAGGGGAAGAATAAGATTACAAATCATAAAAGTGTATCAAGATTAAACAGGGTAAATTCTCAAAGATAATTCACTAGATATATAGAATCATAAAAGAGTATAGGATCAAATGATTGTTGATTCTTCCGAGTCGTGGTTTGTTCTTTCACTATCATTAATTGAATCAACTTTTTTACTGTTCATATGTAACTTCAAATCCCAAGTTGAATGGGCAATCAGGAGTAATAGTACCCTTAACTCTTTCTACTTTAGATATTAATCATAAACGTTACATTAAATTATATAGTAAGCTAATACTAATTACATATAAGCGCTCTTTGGCTGCTTATAAACCGCTTCATCGAACACCTTCACTCATCAACAAGGCCAATTAACCTTTCAGACCCCTTCCTTATCAAACTCATACAGTCACCATGTTGGTTGGTATTCCTCCATTCAATATACCCTTGATGTTTTGGTAACAGGTTTCGTAAGTACAGTCAAGCAAATCTTTTGTGGATGAACCAACGTGAGGAGTCAAAACCACGTCTTCTCTACCAATTAAATCAGGGTGAACTCTTGGTTCTTCTTCAAAAACATCCAAACCAGCAAACAACACCTTACCTGACTTTAAACCTTTAACAAGAGCAACTTCATCAATAACGAAACCTCTCCCCACATTAATGACTCTGATTTGTTTCTTCATGTTTGTTATCAATTCATCATTGATTAAATGTTTGGTTTGGGCGTTACCAGGACAAGCGACAATAATTAAATCAGCAAATTCGGTAGTATCCATTAAAGATGGGTGGAAAGTGGCTTCATAACCAAGTTCCTTTTCTTCTTGCAAACTCATTCTTGATCTCTTAACATAATGAATATTCATACCGATGGAAGATAATCTTTGACCAACTAACTTACCAATACCACCAAAACCAATGATAACAGCATTATGACCCCTTGGAAGTCTACTTTCACGTCCACAAACTTTTGGAACAGCACTCTTATTTTTCTTGGGCACAAGAATGGCTCTACCGGTTTCTTGATCAAACTTACCATCATTTAAACCTTCTCTTACATCACATACTTTGACACCTTGAAAGTTGGTATGATTATCAAAGATTTTAAAATTACGGAAGGCCAGTAATGTGTTGTATAATACCAAATCAGCAACACCTTCAAATGCAACAGGAGTAGAACCATTGGTTAAAATGATTCCTCTCTTACTTAAACCTTCCAAATCATATTCATCATAACCTATTTGTGGGATGGCAATAATCTTTAAACTAGCTGGTGAATTTTCCAACAAGTCTTTATTATAACCACCTACAGATGCAAACATACCAAAATGACTATATATGGCTTCAATATGCTTTAAAGTTGTTTGGAAGTCTCTTATTAATTGTTCTCTGGTAGTAATAGTATATTGAATACAATCATATTTGGCTGCGAATTGTTGATATGCTTGGGAAGTTTCATCCACAACCCCAATAATCAATACTTGTTGTTTAGTCATGTTGTTGTTTTATTATTAGATCAAGTATTAATATAATAATACTTCTATTTGAAACGGTTTTGATCCAAGGACATTTTGGGAACAGCTTTACGTATATATATATAGTTTTTTTTTGTTCTTGGATGATAGTACCGTACCTGTCTCGCTAAAGGTGTCTGCGGCTTGAAAATGATTTTCCTATGATAACCGTTAATTACCGGTGCGGCTCGAAATTTTAAACTATCATAAATCACACCAAATAGGTAACCTCCCGTCAATTACCAGTGATTACCGCTCCATCAAGGAGCCTCATGGAGCAAAGAAAAACTATACCGACCGTGTTAAAAAGCTTAGAAACCGCGGCAATAGCAGATCCATCCCGTAAACCAGAAGTGGGTTAAACTTTTTTTTTATTTCTACTTTTATTTTAAGCCACACCAGGAGCTGAACCACATTGGTTCTACCTGGTGCCATTTGGTGCCAGTGCCTTTTAATTGCCTTATGGTTTTTGGTTTTTGGTTTTTGGTTTTGATATCGTGAATTTTCATCTACCGAGTCAAATTGCACCACCACATTAAACATAAAAAAATTTCACTAGATAAGAGAAAAATTAAGGAAATAATTGCACTATAGATAAGTATTTTTGGATCAATAAGAGAAAGAAAAAGGGGAACATTAATTTTGATCTGTTACAACTTGTTAGAAGAAGATTAACAGGTTAATTGTATTTTTTTTTTTTTTGGTTTTACTAGTCATATTTCGTGTATCACGATCTTTCGATGATCAGTTACTCTCCCTGATAGAAGAAAAAGGTCATACTCTGTTTCGATATCGTCTGATCATTTTTATTCCACTATTCGGGTGATTTACATGTAGTTGTACTCTGCAAAGACAATCTGTTGTCAGCACCTGTTTGGTGGTTTCCCTTATCATATTTATCTATCTTATCACGGTTCAGAGCCAGATACTAGTATATAGTATATACAGGAAGAAGGGTTAGATAAATACCCAGTAAGACGTGTAATGGGAAGGGAAAAAAGCCTTAAAAGACGTGTATAGAGTTCTATTGTAACTGCCAATAGGCTGGGATATTTAACAGTAATTTAAATGGGTATTCTTGACATATTTACGTGACTGTGACATATATCCTATAAATGTGGTAATGAATAGTACCCATATCAATATGCCATAGAAATTAAGTAATACTTCAAAAATTAGAACTAACAAGCAGAAAATAATGACACCTTGCTTAGAAATGCCGATTATCTACAAGAGGGGAAATTGGGGGGGGGGGGGGGGAGGGTGAAAAACTGATAATAGTTTTCCTTTTTTTAATTGGTCTCCCTTTTTGGGGG